>CM067170.1:65779151-65893098 GCA_034093135.1 Erigeron breviscapus
AAAAAAAAAAAAAAAAAAAAATAAACAAATAAAAAAAAAAAAAAAATATAAAAAAAAAAAAAAAAAAAAAAAAAAAAAAAAAAAAAAAAAAACTACAATTAATGTAACTAAATGACGAACATCAAATTGCAAGAAAAAACCCTACTCACCACAAAAACCCTAATCGAGAATTAACTAGTCTTTATCGATTATGAAGATTCAATTGATCTAACTGTTAGATATATAAATGTAGTAGGTGATTTGTACACTTTATGTTACTTTGTACTTAGAATGTAAAGTTGTAAGTATGGAAGGGGGCATAGTGTAAAATGTATAGAAGTATATAAACCCCCTCCATAATGTAAGTTGAAAACCTTTGAACACATAATACAATCTAATCTTTCACTGAATCTCTCTCTACTCTCTCTCTAGAAACCGCCATTAACACTCACTTAAACACACACTAAAAGCTCGAATTCTAATCTCTACAATTGGTATCAGAGCACAATCAGAGTTGCTGAACGATCTATAAGCTTACTACAAGCTTAATTTGTGCTTAATTCTGAATTTGAGTTGTTTTTCTGAAAAGTCCATTTGCAGAGCTCACTGTTTCAGTGATTCCTGCAAATTAAGTGTGTTTTTGATTAAATTTTGTTCACCGTTCGATTTACAATTAGTTTATCTTCCTTCGCCATCAATTTCAGAAGCTAATTTCAACATTTGAGTCACTTTTGATCGAGCTCTACAAATCGCATGTTTGTGAGGGTTTGAGTACCAGTTGAAATTAGCATCTAATTTGTTTGAGGATTTGTGCGCATTGATTTTCTGAACATTTTGATATAAAGTTCGAGTTCTAATTCGCAAAAATGAAGAAGATATCGAAGATTTTAAGTCTTCTCTGCAAATAGAGGTTTGGTTGAACAAAGAAGATAACCTAACCGACTATTTTGTCGTGTTGTGGTTACTAGCATTTGCAGAAGTCGTTGGCTAAAAAGTGGTTCTTATATTAACTATTTGCAGAGCTAGTTGCTCGGCATTTAGTTGTTTTGAGATTTCTTGATTTGGGACTGGTGCTAATTGCATTGTTTGCAGAAGACTTAGCTCGGCAAACAAGTGTTTTTGATTGTGGTGACTAAGGACAAGTTCAATTTGTACTATTTGCAGAGATATTTGCTCGGCATTTAGTTGTTTTGAGATTTCTTGATTTGGGACTGGTGCTAATTGCATTGTTTGCAGAAGACTTAGCTCGGCAAACAAGTGTTTTTGATTGTGGTGACTAAGGACAAGTTCAATTTGTACTATTTGCAGAGATATTTGCTCGGCATTTAGTTGTTTTGAGATTTCTTGATTTGGGACTGGTGCTAATTGCATTGTTTGCAGAAGACTTAGCTCGGCAAACAAGTGTTTTTGATTGTGGTGACTAAGGACAAGTTCAATTTGTACTATTTGCAGAGATATTTGCTCGGCATTTAGTTGTTTTGAGATTTCTTGATTTGGGACTGGTGCTAATTGCATTGTTTGCAGAAGACTTAGCTCGGCAAACAAGTGTTTTTGATTGTGGTGACTAAGGACAAGTTCAATTTGTACTATTTGCAGAGATATTTGCTCGGCATTTAGTTGTTTTGAGATTTCTTGATTTGGGACTGGTGCTAATTGCATTGTTTGCAGAAGACTTAGCTCGGCAAACAAGTGTTTTTGATTGTGGTGACTAAGGACAAGTTCAATTTGTACTATTTGCAGAGATATTTGCTCGGCATTTAGTTGTTTTGAGATTTCTTGATTTGGGACTGGTGCTAATTGCATTGTTTGCAGAAGACTTAGCTCGGCAAACAAGTGTTTTTGATTGTGGTGACTAAGGACAAGTTCAATTTGTACTATTTGCAGAGATATTTGCTCGGCATTTAGTTGTTTTGAGATTTCTTGATTTGGGACTGGTGCTAATTGCATTGTTTGCAGAAGACTTAGCTCGGCAAACAAGTGTTTTTGATTGTGGTGACTAAGGACAAGTTCAATTTGTACTATTTGCAGAGATATTTGCTCGGCATTTAGTTGAATTTGAAAATTTCTCAAGTTTTTCCAAAGACTTTTAATTGATTGATATGGCATCAAGGGAAGCTCTAGCTCTTGGTTCTGAAGGAAGACCACCTGTTTTATTCAGAGGATCGTATCCTCAATGGAAGAAGAGATTTTTGAACTGGATAGACAGGCAAAAGAATGGAAAACTGCTCAGGAAATCATACAAAGAAGGTCCTGAAATCCCAAAGAACCCAGTGAATGGAGAAATTTTACCTGAAGAAAGTTGGAACACTGATCAAAGAAACAGAGTTGAGGCAGACCAAAGTGCAATTGCCTTTCTTTACCAAGCACTTCCAGATGACATTTACTGCAATGTTGATTCCTACGAAACAGGAAAAGACATATGGGATGAGGTGGAAAAGCAGATGGAAGGATCTGATGTATCAAACACCATCAGGTTGTCGACTGTTCTGAATATGTATGAAACATTCAAACAACAGAAAGGTGAACCACTGAATGAAGTTTACATCAGATTCTGCAATGTCATCAATGAGCTGAGAAAGAATGATGTAAAGAGAATTCAGAAGAAGAAAGAAGAGAGTGTTCAGCCAGATCCATTGGCTTTGGTTGCAGAAAAGAAAACTTCAAGGATGTCAAGACACAGCTTTATTGAAGTTCAGACTGATTCTGATTCGAGTGATATGAGTGATTCTGATCTGGATGAGAACCAAAAACAGATGTACAAAGAACTCGCTTATTTCACCAAGGCTTTCAAGAAGAAATTCTTCAAGAAGAAACCAACAAACAATCAGCTTAGGACTTCATCAGTGTCTTCTTATGCTAGAAATGCGGATGCTCCTAAGTATGAACAGAAGAAAGTTTTTGCTGGTGGTGAGAAGAAGTTTGAGAATCAGAAAAAGTTTGAGAAGAAGGTCATGGACAAGAGATCAGATGACAGAAAATGCTATAACTGTGGCTTGACTGGACATTTTGCAATCAACTGTACCAAGCCTCGACAGAAGAACTCCGAATATTACAAGTACAAACTGTTGCTGGCAAGACAAGAGGAAAGCGGAATTGCTCTTCTTGCTGAGGATGACAAGTGGTTACATCTTTCAGATGAGGAGACAGACGAGCTTGCAGCAAACGTGTGCTTCATGACGAAGATAAAGAAGTCGAAGGAGTTGGAGGAAGATGAAGACAGCTCTTCTGAAGTCGAGGATGAGGTAATTTCTTTTCCCAAATCTGTTTTAAAATATTACATGGATATGTCTGATACTGCAAGAAAAGACTGCAGGGAGTTGAGTAAAAAGAATTTGCAATTAAAGAAAGATTTTGCTGGTGGTGAGAAGAAGTATGAGAATCAGAAAAAGTTTGAGAAGAAGGTCATGGACAAGAGATCAGATGACAGAAAATGCTATAACTGTGGCTTGACTGGACATTTTGCAATCAACTGTACCAAGCCTCGACAGAAGAACTCCGAATATTACAAGTACAAACTGTTGCTGGCAAGACAAGAGGAAAGCGGAATTGCTCTTCTTGCTGAGGATGACAAGTGGTTACATCTTTCAGATGAGGAGACAGACGAGCTTGCAGCAAACGTGTGCTTCATGACGAAGATAAAGAAGTCGAAGGAGTTGGAGGAAGATGAAGACAGCTCTTCTGAAGTCGAGGATGAGGTAATTTCTTTTCCCAAATCTGTTTTAAAATATTACATGGATATGTCTGATACTGCAAGAAAAGACTGCAGGGAGTTGAGTAAAAAGAATTTGCAATTAAAGAAAGATTTGGAGGACAAAGAAAAGGATTTTCAAATTAAAATTGATTCACTTCAAAAAGAAATTGAGAATTTGAAATCTGAAAAATCTGCAGTCTCTTTTACTCAAAACTCCAAACTGCATCTTGAGAAACAAGAACTTGAGACCAAAGTTCTTGAACTAAGCAAGACTGTCCGACAACTTCAAGTGGAAAAGACCAAAAAGTTTGAGAAGAAGGTCATGGACAAGAGATCAGATGACAGAAAATGCTATAACTGTGGCTTGACTGGACATTTTGCAATCAACTGTACCAAGCCTCGACAGAAGAACTCCGAATATTACAAGTACAAACTGTTGCTGGCAAGACAAGAGGAAAGCGGAATTGCTCTTCTTGCTGAGGATGACAAGTGGTTACATCTTTCAGATGAGGAGACAGACGAGCTTGCAGCAAACGTGTGCTTCATGACGAAGATAAAGAAGTCGAAGGAGTTGGAGGAAGATGAAGACAGCTCTTCTGAAGTCGAGGATGAGGTAATTTCTTTTCCCAAATCTGTTTTAAAATATTACATGGATATGTCTGATACTGCAAGAAAAGACTGCAGGGAGTTGAGTAAAAAGAATTTGCAATTAAAGAAAGATTTGGAGGACAAAGAAAAGGATTTTCAAATTAAAATTGATTCACTTCAAAAAGAAATTGAGAATTTGAAATCTGAAAAATCTGCAGTCTCTTTTACTCAAAACTCCAAACTGCATCTTGAGAAACAAGAACTTGAGACCAAAGTTCTTGAACTAAGCAAGACTGTCCGACAACTTCAAGTGGAAAAGACCAATGAAATGTTCCGAGCAAATGCTTTGGCTGAAGACATTGAGTTGTTGAATGTCAAGATGAAAGAATCTATCCCTGATGTGACGGAATTTGAAAACAAAATTTCTGACCTAAAATATGAATGTTGTATAAAAGATTCTCTTAAACAAAAACTTGATAAAGAAAATGATGACTTGAAAGCTGAAATCAAAACTTATCAAGAAAAGTTGTATAAGATCAATCGTTCATATCAACAAATCTTTTTAAATAGGCCAAGAAATTCTGAAACAATATTCACATCAGGGTTGGGTTATAACAATCCAAAATGTTTGCTCGAAGCACAAAAAGAAGTCCCACCACTATACATCGAATCGTATTTGAGATGTGGGATGACCGACCAATTCGTGAGACCAACGAATAGTGATTATGAGGCTGAAGATTTTTTAGAAAAGGGTGCAAAAGTCTATTTTAACTATTCGTTAATGGACGACTCATATGATTTTTTCAGTCACCCTTCACATAAAATTGAGAAAGAAAAAGACGAAAAAGAAACTCATGAGGCCATAATCCCTGAAATTCTTGAGTGTTTTAAAGAAAAACCTTTAGAAGAAAATTTTCCAATTCCAAAAGCTGAAAACTTGAGACCCTATGTCCCACAAAGTGTTTTGGAAAAGGTGATAGAGGATTTACAACAGTCTCTTGAGGAAAAGCAATCTTTAATAAAAAATTTGAAGACTCAAAATCACTATGTCAATGACCCACCCAAGAATCAAGTAAATGATTGTGATCACCCCGATTGTCCCGTTTGTGAGGTCATGGCCACACCAACTTTACCAAGCAAGTCTGTGAGTCATGATGTGAAAACTTCACAAACTGCATGCTCTGTCTGTGAAATTGTGAATGAATCTGTACAAACTGAGTGTGTAGGTGTACATGTTTCTGTTCAAACTGAAGGTGATTTAGATGATGGTCATGATGTTGATGATTGTTTCTTTCCGATTAATTCTGAAATTGAGACCTTCACCAAATTTTCTGAAGGAACTTTATCATACTTGAATGACATTGATGCTTTCAAACTAAAGTTTGAAAAAGAAAGAGAAATGAGATTAAATGTGCTAAAGGAACTCAATGAATTAAAAGTTGAATTCGAATTTCAGAAAATAGCACTTCAATTTCATACAGAAAACGAAAAAGCATCAATTCCATTCAAGAAAAGTCCATGTCCAATGAAGAAAAGTGAACTGAGTGTGAAGTTGGAAACTGATGAAATGTCAACATTTTTGGAAGATAATCATGATTTTGAACCCGAATTTGAAAAACTTTTTGTCAAAAAGGAGGAAAAACTTGATTTAAATCTAAAGAAGATTTCAAAGTCATACTCTTCACATTCTTCATCCGATAAGTTCCAAAGACCAAAGACCAACCCATTACCCAAGACTGACTCAAAACCAAAGACTAACCAGATACCCAAGATTGTTTCAAAACTAAAGTCCAATCAAATACCAAAGACCATTCAACAAACAAAGACCAAACCATCACCAAAGTGTGTTTCAAAACTCAAGACCACCCAATCACCTAAGACTATCTCAAGTCCAAAACCAAAGAAAGGTCCCAATGTCACAATGAAATCAAAGACTTCTAGGCAAACACAGATGCACAAGGTCAAATCTGAACCCAAGGCACAAAAAGAAGTCAAACCAAACAGTGGTCCGAAGACTGTTAAGAAAGAAACTTTCTCGTTAGGTAACAAACAATCTCAGCAGGTTAAGTATTCTAGTTTCCCTAGGTACTCTCAGAAGAATCCTACATGCACTTTTCATAGGGTTAGAGATACTGTTACAGGCATGACTAAATACAAAGACCAGTATGGATGGTTGTCACCTAATAACATTAAGAAAGTGAATAAGACCACAGAACCCATCAAGAAGAAACCTGTTAAGAACAAAGTTGACAAATTGTTTGCTAACTCAAAACATGTTCGTGTTTCAGGTGACGTGTGCTTAGCTAGTAGCAGTAGATGGATCCCTAAGGATAGATTTTTGAATGCTTCTAGTAAAGTTCAGCTTGATGGAAAACCTGTAAAAGTCAAACAAGTGTGGATTGTCCGTAGATCAACTTCATTAGATAATGCTTCTACATCTAGGACTAGTCCTGCTTGTATCAAAACATGAGTTTAACATTTTACATTTTGTTTGTGTGTATGTCGTATTTGTATTTTGAACATTTGTGTGTGCTTGTTTGTCATTTGAATAAATTGTTTATTTGTGTGTTATATTGCTTAATTTTTAATGTGTACTTGCATGTTATCCACCTAACCTGCAAGGACCCAATCTACATGGGTACCTAAACCATATTCCCTGTCCTTGCAGGAATTTCTCATTTGTGTTTGGTATGTCGACTCGGGATGTTCTCGCCATATGACTGGAACCAAATCAATTCTTTCGAATTTTGTTGAAAAGTTTATGGGAACTGTCAGATTCGGAAACGATCATATCGCTCCTATTCTTGGTTATGGAGACATTGTCAAAAATGGAGTCACTATAAAGAGAGTTTCCTACGTTGAAGGACTTGGACACAATCTCTTTAGTGTTGGTCAATTTTGTGACAATGATCTTCAAGTGTTATTCAGGAGATATGAATGCAAAGTGCAGACAGAAGATGGTGTGGATATTCTGACTGGAACAAGAGATAATAATCTGTTCACAATTGATCTCAACAACATCCCATCCAATTCTTCAGATATTTGCCTTCTTTCGAAAGCAACTGCACAAAACTCTTGGTTATGGCATCGCCGTCTTTCTCATCTTAATTTTCAAACAATTAATACACTCGTGGATAAACAACTTGTTGAAGGTCTTCCGGACTACAAGTATGAAAGTGAACATGTTTGTCCAGCTTGTGCAATTGGAAAGATGAAGAAAGCTTCACACAAACCAAAGAAGCACTTAAGTACAGAAGGTCCTTTGCACCTTATTCATATGGATTTGTGTGGCCCAATGAAAGTTCAAAGTATCCATGGGAAGCGATACATTCTAGTGATTGTAGATGATTATTCTCGTTACACTTGGGTATTCTTTATTCATGCAAAGAGTGAAACTCCGCAAGTGATTATTGATTTCATCAAGAAGACCCAAGTCAATCTCAAATCATCTGTTAGAATTGTTCGCTCAGACAATGGCACTGAATTCAAGAATTCAACAATTGATTCTTTCTTCAAGTCCATGGGTATTTCACACCAATTTTCCGCTGTCAGAACACCTCAACAGAATGGAGTAGTTGAACGTCGAAATCGAACTCTTGTTGAAGCAGCTAGAACAATGCTTGCCTATTCGAAGTTGCCACCGAATCTATGGGCGGAAGCTGTTGCTACTGCTTGTTTTACACAAAACAGATCAATTATAAACAAGAGGTTTGATAAAACTCCGTATGAGGTGATCAACAAAAGAAAGCCCAATGTGAACTTCTTGCACATTTTTGGATGTGTATGTTATGTTCTTAATGATCGAGATAATCTGGGCAAATTTGAACCAAAAGGCGATGAGGCATATTTCATCGGTTATTCAAGAGAATCGATTGCATATCGAGTATATAACCGAAGAACCAAGAGAATTGACGAAAGTATGAATGTTAGATTTGATGAACTCTCAGGAATGGTTCTTGAACAACACAGTTCAAGACCCGAACTTCAAAGTCCACAAGCTTCCGCACCCAAAACTACTTCAAATGTCAAATCATTCTCAACTCCAACACCACATGATTTGGATATCTTGTTCGAAGAATTTTTCAAAGTCCACAAGCTTCCGCACCCAAAACTACTTCAAATGTCAAATCATTCTCAACTCCAACACCACATGATTTGGATATCTTGTTCGAAGAATTTTTCAAAGTTTCCAAAGAAGTTCCTGAATCAGAAGTACATCTCGATGAACCATCAAGTTCAAATTCGAAAGAGATGAATCCCAATGAGTCTTCACCAACACAATCATCGGATGTTAGTTCAACATCTGATTCTCCTCCACCTACTGATAATTCCGACTTGCATACTCAACCTCCTGTTATCTCTCAAGTGACAAATCCATCAACCAACCCAGAAGTTTATGAACAAGACAACTTTGTTGAACCAATTGCTACTTCACTTGAACAATTGACAGAACAACATACTCCTGATTTTATTGATTCTGAAGAATCTGGTGATCCAATTGACCCAATTCCTCACACAACCAAATGGACTAGAGCTCATCCGATTTCTCAAGTCATTGGTAATCCAACAACAGGAATTCAGACAAGATCTGCTTCCGCAAATGAATGTTTGTTTGTGAATTTCCTGAGCATTGTTGAACCAAAGACAGTAACTGAAGCTCTAAGTTGTCCAGATTGGGTGAAAGCTATGCAGGAGGAACTGAATCAATTTGAACGCCTTGAGGTATGGAAATTGGTTCCCAATCCTTACAAGAACAAGGAGCCAATTAAAACCAAGTGGATCTTCAAGAATAAAAAGGATGAAACTGGAGTTGTTGTACGCAACAAAGCACGATTGGTTGCAAAGGGATATTGCCAACAAGATGGAATTGACTACGATGAGACATTCGCACCAGTTGCACGAATTGAGGCCATTCGGATGTTTCTTGCCTATGCTGCCTACAAGAACTTCACAGTCTACCAGATGGATGTTAAAACTGCCTTCTTGAATGGAATACTCAAAGAAGAAGTGTACGTTGAACAACCAGAAGGTTTTGTGAGTTCCAAACATCCAGAATATGTTTACAGGTTAGACAAGGCATTATATGGTCTGAAACAAGCGCCTCGTGCATGGTATGATGCTCTATCTTCTTATCTTGTGAAATCTGGTTTTAGTAAAGGTTCGATTGACACTACCTTGTTTATAAAACGACAAGGAAGTGACATCATTCTAATCCAGATTTATGTTGACGACATAATTTTCGGGTCAACTAACCCTAAATACTGCAAGAATTTCTCTGCTTTAATGATCAAGAAATTTGAAATGAGCATGATGGGTGAATTAAACTTTTTCCTTGGTCTACAAGTAAAACAGTTGTCAAATGGTACTTTTATTTGTCAATCTAAGTACATTCTTGACATGTTGAAAAAGTTTGATATGATGGATTGTCAAACAATTGGGACACCCATGGAAGCTCGAACAAAGATAAATGCTGACTTGAATGGAAAATCTTTTGATCAAAAGAAATATCGCAGTATGATAGGGTCACTCATGTACTTGACTGCAAGTCGCCCGGATATTATGTTCGCCACATGCATGTGTGCCAGGTACCAGGCCAATCCCAAGGAAAGTCATTTCCAGGCCGTTAAACGGATCTTCCGATACCTGAAAGGCACAGTGAACCTTGGTCTCTGGTATCCTAGGGATACCGGGTTTCAGTTAATTGCATATTCGGATGCTGACCATGCAGGTTGTAAGCTTTTTTTTTTTTTTTTTTTTTTTTTTTTTTTTTTTTTTTTTTTTTTTTTTTTTTTTTTTTTTTTTTTTTTTTTTTTATTCTTCACGATAATTTTTTTTTTTTTTTTTTTTTTTTTTTTTTTTTTTTTTTTTTTTTTTTTTTTTTTTTTTTTTTTTTTTTTTTTTTTTTTTTTTTTTTTTTTTTTTTTTTTTTTTTTTTTTTTTTTTTTTTTTTTTTTTTTTTTTTTTTTTTTTTTTTTTTTTTTTTTTTTTTTTTTTTTTTTTTTTTTTTTTTTTTTTTTTTTTTTTTTTTTTTTTTTTTTTTTTTTTTTTTTTTTTTTTTTTTTTTTTTTTTTTTTTTTTTTTTTTTTTTTTTTTTTTTTTTTTTTTTTTTTTTTTTTTTTTTTTTTTTTTTTTTTTTTTTTTTTTTTTTTTTTTTTTTTTTTTTTTTTTTTTTTTTTTTTTTTTTTTTTTTTTTTTTTTTTTTTTTTTTTTTTTTTTTTTTTTTTTTTTTTTTTTTTTTTTTTTTTTTTTTTTTTTTTTTTTTTTTTTTTTTTTTTTTTTTTTTTTTTTTTTTTTTTTTTTTTTTTTTTTTTTTTTTTTTTTTTTTTTTTTTTTTTTTTTTTTTTTTTTTTTTTTTTTTTTTTTTTTTTTTTTTTTTTTTTTTTTTTTTTTTTTTTTTTTTTTTTTTTTTTTTTTTTTTTTTTTTTTTTTTTTTTTTTTTTTTTTTTTTTTTTTTTTTTTTTTTTTTTTTTTTTTTTTTTTTTTTTTTTTTTTTTTTTTTTTTTTTTTTTTTTTTTTTTTTTTTTTTTTTTTTTTTTTTTTTTTTTTTTTTTTTTTTTTTTTTTTTTTTTTTTTTTTTTTTTTTTTTTTTTTTTTTTTTTTTTTTTTTTTTTTTTTTTTTTTTTTTTTTTTTTTTTTTTTTTTTTTTTTTTTTTTTTTTTTTTTTTTTTTTTTTTTTTTTTTTTTTTTTTTTTTTTTTTTTTTTTTTTTTTTTTTTTTTTTTTTTTTTTTTTTTTTTTTTTTTTTTTTTTTTTTTTTTTTTTTTTTTTTTTTTTTTTTTTTTTTTTTTTTTTTTTTTTTTTTTTTTTTTTTTTTTTTTTTTTTTTTTTTTTTTTTTTTTTTTTTTTTTTTTTTTTTTTTTTTTTTTTTTTTTTTTTTTTTTTTTTTTTTTTTTTTTTTTTTTTTTTTTTTTTTTTTTTTTTTTTTTTTTTTTTTTTTTTTTTTTTTTTTTTTTTTTTTTTTTTTTTTTTTTTTTTTTTTTTTTTTTTTTTTTTTTTTTTTTTTTTTTTTTTTTTTTTTTTTTTTTTTTTTTTTTTTTTTTTTTTTTTTTTTTTTTTTTTTTTTTTTTTTTTTTTTTTTTTTTTTTTTTTTTTTTTTTTTTTTTTTTTTTTTTTTTTTTTTTTTTTTTTTTTTTTTTTTTTTTTTTTTTTTTTTTTTTTTTTTTTTTTTTTTTTTTTTTTTTTTTTTTTTTTTTTTTTTTTTTTTTTTTTTTTTTTTTTTTTTTTTTTTTTTTTTTTTTTTTTTTTTTTTTTTTTTTTTTTTTTTTTTTTTTTTTTTTTTTTTTTTTTTTTTTTTTTTTTTTTTTTTTTTTTTTTTTTTTTTTTTTTTTTTTTTTTTTTTTTTTTTTTTTTTTTTTTTTTTTTTTTTTTTTTTTTTTTTTTTTTTTTTTTTTTTTTTTTTTTTTTTTTTTTTTTTTTTTTTTTTTTTTTTTTTTTTTTTTTTTTTTTTTTTTTTTTTTTTTTTTTTTTTTTTTTTTTTGTTTTTTTTTTTTTTTTTTTTTTTTTTTTTTTTTTTTTTTTTTTTTTTTTTTTTTTTTTTATGTTTATTGTTTTGTTATTTTGTTGTTATTAGTTTCAGCCCAAAACCATTATGAGCCCAAAATGATGTTGAAGCCCAATACAATTTGAGCCCAACTGCCATGTCAAGCCCAATACCAGTCGAGATACGGGTTGACACGCGGGTCACTCCCAGACCCGCGACCCGAATTTGAGATTTAAAAGGGATATGGGAGTGTACAGTTTCTAGGGGATAGATTGGTCAGTTGGTCTTCAAAGAAACAGAACTGTGTATCCACATCTACTGCAGAAGCTGAATACGTTGCTGCAGCAAGTTGTTGTTCACAGGTTCTTTGGATGAAGACACAGTTGACTGATTATGGATTTCAATTTAACAGAATTCCCATATACTGTGATTCTAAGAGTGCAATTGCTATTTCTTGCAATCCTGTACAGCACACAAAGACCAAGCACATAGATGTTCGGTACCATTTTCTTAAAGATCATGTCGAGAAAGGTAACATCGAACTCTATTTTGTCCCAACAGACTACCAACTTGCTGATATTTTCACCAAGTTTTTTAAAATCAACTGTTTGCAGAGCATTTTGCTCGGCAAACAGTACAAAGTGAAATTTTTTAACAAGAATTTTCTCAAAGTTTTAAAATCAACTGTTTGCAGAGCATTTTGCTCGGCAAACAGTACAAAGTGAAATTTTTGAACAAGAATTTTCTCAAAGTTTTAAAATCAACTGTTTGCAGAGCATTTTGCTCGGCAAACAGTACAAAGTGAAATTTTTGAACAAGAATTTTCTCAAAGTTTTAAAATCAACTGTTTGCAGAGCATTTTGCTCGGCAAACAGTACAAAGTGAAATTTTTCAACAAGAATTTTCTCAAAGTTTTAAAATCAACTGTTTGCAGAGCTTTTTGCTCGGCAAACAGTACAAAGTGAAATTTTTACAAGAATTTTCTCAAAGTTTTAAAATCAACTGTTTGCAGAGCATTTTGCTCGGCAAACAGTACAAAGTGAAATTTTTGAACAAGAATTTTCTCAAAGTTTTAAAATCAACTGTTTGCAGAGCATTTTGCTCGGCAAACAGTACAAAGTGAAATTTTTCAACAAGAATTTTCTCAAAGTTTTAAAATCAACTGTTTGCAGAGCTTTTTGCTCGGCAAACAGTACAAAGTGAAATTTTTACAAGAATTTTCTCAAAGTTTTAAAATCAACTGTTTGCAGAGCATTTTGCTCGGCAAACAGTACAAAGTGAAATTTTTGAACAAGAATTTTCTCAAAGTTTTAAAATCAACTGTTTGCAGAGCATTTTGCTCGGCAAACAGTACAAAGTGAAATTTTTCAACAAGAATTTTCTCAAAGTTTTAAAATCAACTGTTTGCAGAGCATTTTGCTCGGCAAACAGTACAAAGTGAAAATTTTTCAACAAGAATTTTCTCAAAGTTTTAAAATCAACTGTTTGCAGAGCATTTTGCTCGGCAAACAGTACAAAGTGAAAATTTTGAACAAGAATTTTCTCAAAGTTTTAAAATCAACTGTTTGCAGAGCATTTTGCTCGGCAAACAGTACAAAGTGAAATTTTTGAACAAGAATTTTCTCAAAGTTTTAAAATCAACTGTTTGCAGAGCATTTTGCTCGGCAAACAGTACAAAGTGAAATTTTTCAACAAGAATTTTCTCAAAGTTTTAAAATCAACTGTTTGCAGAGCATTTTGCTCGGCAAACAGTACAAAGTGAAAATTTTTCAACAAGAATTTTCTCAAAGTTTTAAAATCAACTGTTTGCAGAGCTTTTTGCTCGGCAAACAGTACAAAATGAGAATTTTCTCAAAGTTTTAAAATCAACTGTTTGCAGAGCATTTTGCTCGGCAAACAGTACAAAGTGAAAATTTTTCAACAAGAATTTTCTCAAAGTTTTAAAATCAACTGTTTGCAGAGCTTTTTGCTCGGCAAACAGTACAAAGTGAAAATTTTTCAACAAGAATTTTCTCAAAGTTTTAAAATCAACTGTTTGCAGAGCTTTTTGCTCGGCAAACAGTACAAAGTGAAATTTTTAACAAGAATTTTCTCAAAGTTTTAAAATCAACTGTTTGCAGAGCATTTTGCTCGGCAAACAGTACAAAGTGAAATTTTTCAACAAGAATTTTCTCAAAGTTTTAAAATCAACTGTTTGCAGAGCATTTTGCTCGGCAAACAGTACAAAGTGAAATTTTTCAACAAGAATTTTCTCAAAGTTTTAAAATCAACTGTTTGCAGAGCATTTTGCTCGGCAAACAGTACAAAGTGAAATTTTTCAACAAGAATTTTCTCAAAGTTTTAAAATCAACTGTTTGCAGAGCATTTTGCTCGGCAAACAGTACAAAGTGAAATTTTTCAACAAGAATTTTCTCAAAGTTTTAAAATCAACTGTTTGCAGAGCATTTTGCTCGGCAAACAGTACAAAGTGAAAATTTTTCAACAAGAATTTTCTCAAAGTTTTAAAATCAACTGTTTGCAGAGCTTTTTGCTCGGCAAACAGTACAAAATGAGAATTTTCTCAAAGTTTTAAAATCAACTGTTTGCAGAGCATTTTGCTCGGCAAACAGTACAAAATGAGAATTTTCTCAAAGTTTTAAAATCAACTGTTTGCAGAGCATTTTGCTCGGCAAACAGTACAAAATGAGAATTTTCTCAAAGTTTTAAAATCAACTGTTTGCAGAGCATTTTGCTCGGCAAACAGTACAAAATGAGAATTTTCTCAAAGTTTTAAAATCAACTGTTTGCAGAGCATTTTGCTCGGCAAACAGTACAAAATGAGAATTTTCTCAAAGTTTTAAAATCAACTGTTTGCAGAGCATTTTGCTCGGCAAACAGTACAAAATGAGAATTTTCTCAAAGTTTTAAAATCAACTGTTTGCAGAGCATTTTGCTCGGCAAACAGTACAAAATGAGAATTTTCTCAAAGTTTTAAAATCAACTGTTTGCAGAGCATTTTGCTCGGCAAACAGTACAAAATGAGAATTTTCTCAAAGTTTTAAAATCAACTGTTTGCAGAGCATTTTGCTCGGCAAACAGTACAAAATGAGAATTTTCTCAAAGTTTTAAAATCAACTGTTTGCAGAGCATTTTGCTCGGCAAACAGTACAAAATGAGAATTTTCTCAAAGTTTTAAAATCAACTGTTTGCAGAGCATTTTGCTCGGCAAACAGTACAAAATGAGAATTTTCTCAAAGTTTTAAAATCAACTGTTTGCAGAGCATTTTGCTCGGCAAACAGTACAAAATGAGAATTTTCTCAAAGTTTTAAAATCAACTGTTTGCAGAGCATTTTGCTCGGCAAACAGTACAAAATGAGAATTTTCTCAAAGTTTTAAAATCAACTGTTTGCAGAGCATTTTGCTCGGCAAACAGTACAAAATGAGAATTTTCTCAAAGTTTTAAAATCAACTGTTTGCAGAGCATTTTGCTCGGCAAACAGTACAAAATGAGAATTTTCTCAAAGTTTTAAAATCAACTGTTTGCAGAGCATTTTGCTCGGCAAACAGTACAAAATGAGAATTTTCTCAAAGTTTTAAAATCAACTGTTTGCAGAGCATTTTGCTCGGCAAACAGTACAAAATGAGAATTTTCTCAAAGTTTTAAAATCAACTGTTTGCAGAGCATTTTGCTCGGCAAACAGTACAAAATGAGAATTTTCTCAAAGTTTTAAAATCAACTGTTTGCAGAGCATTTTGCTCGGCAAACAGTACAAAATGAGAATTTTCTCAAAGTTTTTAAAATCAACTGTTTGCAGAGCTTTGAGCTCTGCATTTACATGTTTCAACTCCAATACAAATTAGAATTTCAAAGTTTTTTTTCTTTATTTTTTTTCTATGTTTCTTTTATTATTATTTGTGCTGTGTTTTAAAATGTTTATTTGTATATGTGTATTGTGTATGTAAATATATAGTATTTCATAAGTGTTTAGAGTGAGAGGCAAGGTATCGAACGCCTTTGTGTACTACCTTGTTTTCTTATCTTTTAATACTTATGTGATTCTATATATTGTCATGTTTTGTATATATTTATTTGGGTGAGAGGCAAGGTATCGAACGCCTTTGTGTACTACTTTGTTCTCTCATTTTTAATATATATGCAAAACATTGTCTGTGTAATAAATGTGTTTCTTAAAAGTTGGTATATTTTGTTATTTTTTTGTGTTTAACATGTCTTTTCTGGTCAAATACTTTGGTCAGTTTGTCTTTAACAGAAAACAAAATAATAAAGAACAAAGATGGCAATGTTCAGAGAAGGAGATTCAATGAAAATGCAAGCTAATCAAGCATTACATATTCCTTTTGCTTGCAAATTTCCTATCATTCCAGAGATTCTCAGCTATCATCCACTAAATAATGCTTTAACTGGAGGTGCACTTGTACCTGAGAAGTATGTCTTCGAGCTGTGGGAATCAATTGAATATGTGCGAGGAAGTAAAAGGCACAACACAGCAGACTACTTCAAATACTCATTAGAATCAGAAGCTGAAATCTTCAACTGTAGATTGACTCTGGATGATTTTAGAACAATTGTTGGATTTCCTGTTCTGGAAGAATACGAAGAACTCCCATCTGTAGAAGAAATGTTGGCTGGAGTTCATTCGTTGGGGTATGAAGGAGATTTGAATACAATGAGAGACTTCAGAAGAAGTAATGTAGCCACTCTATGGCATACAATGTACAATATTCTTTCAACTTGCCTGATGCCATCACAGAAGGGTATTGATCTGATGACCAGAGATTCATTGGCAATCTACTATGCAGTCACTCACAACGTGCAGTGTGACTTTGCGGCAATTATATGGAAAAAGCTGATTCAAGTTGTTAAGGGGAAGAATAAACAAGACAGAAAGTACATTCCCTTCATCAGATTTTTCACTCTGGTTATCGAAGATACACTTGATAATTCAGAAGAGATTCCAAAGTTGGAAAATAGTTTCAAATGTGTGATTGCCTTGTATAAATCCAACGTAAGAGGCACAAGTTGTGAAACAGTAAGACCTTTTCCGATTCCACCATTTTTGATAAACCTGGTTCCTGCTCAGAGTCCTCACCTTAGGGCTTATCTTGAGTGGTTAGTCTTAGCGATGGGGTCTGAAAGCCGACAGACTCCTTCCCAAGCTGAGCATAGGTCACCAAGTGAGGGTCCTAGTGTGTCAAAAAGAAAAAGAGGGGTTAGAGATGAAAGGGCCTCTGAGCAGAGGAAAAGAAAAACAAAAAGAGTTATTTTTGAGCAAGATGTTGCTACACCTGAACCAATTTCATCACCTGTTTCGCAATCTACACCAACCGTTAACCTTTCACAATCTTCACCTTCGCAATCAACGCCTTTACCATCCGTTGTTTCACCGAATCCACCAACCTTTACACCACCTCATTCTACACCTGTATTTGATCCAACACCGATTGCTTCAGCTTTACCTAATGAACCAACTCCACCACCAGGGAGACGACTTAAGATGGCTGCTAGAAGTGTTCTAAAGCAGAAATCAAAGAAGAAGAAACGAAAACATAAGTCGTCTAAATCTGCAAGACAAACAATTGAATCTACTTCTGCAGATATAACTGAACAACCTGGTGCCTCGGCGGAGTTTGATGTTGAACAGGCAACAAATATTGTGCATAATGTTGAATCTGAGATTGAGACTGAGCATGTGAGCACTGGCGATGATGTTGTGCTGGAGGAACAAGGAAGGAATGAGGGAGGAGTTGAAAATACCGGAGAGGATGTGCGGTCAGGGTTAGGACAAGGGCATAAAGAAAAAGTTAGCCCTCCGATAGTTCAAACAACAGAGTCTAGCCGGGTTATTTACCCTAGGGTAGAAGTCGGGAATTGCCCATTCTCGCTTGCACCGGATTCTCCTCGCCATTCTGACTCCTCACAACAGGAGTTAGTCTCAGATACTCACGGGGATAAGCCACGCTCACCACACTCTCCTCATTTGGAGGGATGAAATGTTGAAAGTTCTAGATTTCAAACCAAAGTTGATGCTGCTATTTTAGATCTAGTAACTGAAGCAGTTAACAAGGCAGTTGCCCAAATCTTTGAAGACACTGCTGAAGAAATCTTGGATGAAGATGTGGTGATGGAAGAAAGAGCAGAGGGTGAAAATGTTGAAAGTTCTAGATTTCAAACCAAAGTTGATGCTGCTATTTTAGATCTAGTAACTGAAGCAGTTAACAAGGCAGTTGCCCAAATCTTTGAAGACACTGCTGAAGAAATCTTGGATGAAGATGTGGTGATGGAAGAAAGAGCAGAGGGTGAAAATGTTGAAAGTTCTAGATTTCAAACCAAAGTTGATGCTGCTATTTTAGATCTAGTAACTGAAGCAGTTAACAAGGCAGTTGCCCAAATCTTTGAAGACACTGCTGAAGAAATCTTGGATGAAGATGTGGTGATGGAAGAAAGAGCAGAGGTTGAAAATGTTGAGAATGTTGAGAACGATGCTTTGAATGATGAGATTGGAAGAAGGTTAGTAGAAGCTTTTGGTGATGATTCTGATGTGGATGATAATGATGAAGAAATTGAAATTGTTGATGATGATGAAGGGTTTGTGATTGAAGATGAGGTTGTTGAATTTGCTGAAGATGATGCAGATGTTGAAGCGTTAAAAGATAATGTAACATTTGATGAACCAGAGATTGTTGAGAATCCAACAAATGTAGAAGTTGTTGAAGAACCTGTGTTTGAAGAATTTGCAGATCTAGATTATTTTGAAACAGGTCCTTCAAGCAGAGTAGAAGTTGGAGAATCATCTGCTCGTGCTAGCTCAACTCCACAACATTATAACTTTAATGATTTCAACAATTTTGATGAACTCAGAAAGACTCCAGAAGCTGCAAGTCAGAATTTTCAGAAATCTACTTACAAGCAGGTTTTGCGAGAGGCAATCACATCCGAGGAAGTCCTCCCTGATTATTTTCCAACTGAGCTAACTGAAGAACAATTAAATTTTATTAATCGGGGATACTTCTTGAGGGATAGAGAAAGAATGGTTGCTCTCGGCATTAAACCAAAAGAAGCAGCTAAGAAATCGAGATATCTGGAAGAAAGGGCTTACCCTATTTTTTGTGGAGCAACTAAGGTCACTAAAACCAAGAGACCAGAGTTAGACTCAATGTATAAGTTTAAGGAAGCCAGGCAAATCGAAGAATATACAGCGCTTCTTAAACTTACAAAACAATATAACCCAAAGTTGCTGAAAGAACAGAGAAACCATAAGATATTGGTGCTGATCAGGGTGATCTTGATTAAGAGAGTTTCTATTTCTATCCCATGTTTTCATGTCAAGAGGGATAATAACAAGATCTACCGGTTCACAGAAGCCCAATTTAAACTTTTGCCAGTGGACGACATTATCTTCCTTTACAATCATTTCCTGAATGCCATGCAAAGATACCAAGAAGATGTTATTGCTTTTGATGCTGTAAAAAGATACATGTCAAGTTGCATTCAATATGCTTCATTGGAAGATTTTCAGATAGGATTTGAAGTTGTGAAGAGAAAGATTAATGTGCCCTATCCAGATCAAAGTCTTTACACTGTAGATATTGAAAAGCTGAGTATTGGTCATATCATTGAAGAACCATCCTTCGGAGTTGTGTTTGTGAATAGCAGAAAGAAGAAGATCTTCATTCGCATGGATGAACTTGCTTCCTATTCTGATGGAACGTTGGAGTTTTGTAAGAATGTATTGTTGTGCCTCCAAGAAGACGAGGTAGATGAAAAGAAAAGAAAAAAGAAAAAAGAATTCGAAACCCTAAAATAAAAAATATGTCTCAAACGTGCACTTCAACAGCCATTAAACCCTAATGGATTCAATGATTGTGAGAGGGACATATTTACAAGCTAGAATAGATTATAATAGGGCTGCGAATTGAAGGAGATGAAGACCAGAATAATCGCCATGGTGAGAGAGAGAAAAGGGTTTTCGCCTTTCATACTCAGACTTAACTGTTAAATAGAAATGGTAAACTTGAGTTATCATTACCCACATATCAATATTATTAAGACGAATGTAGTCTTCAAAACGTCTCTTCCACATCCAATAGTTTTCCATTCGGAAAAGTTTAGGAGGTGTATTACCACGACTGACTTCATGGTCATGCATAATGAGTTGATTGATTAGTGTGACATTTGGAGTGTTTGTAGCAGCAGGTAAAGTTTTCATTTCGAGTCTTTTAAAAGAAAATCAAACGAAATAAACCCAAAAAAAGCAGGTAAAGTTTTCATTTCGAGTCTTTTAAAAGAAAATCAAACGAAATAAGTTACTGCAGTAAAGAGTTCGTGTTGAGGTGGCACGAAGTGATGTGCGAAGAAACACTGGTTCGTTCTGACGTAAGCACAATGCAGAAAACTCTTCGTGCTGACGTAAGCACGAATACGCACGAAGGAACACACGAGTTGCTCTCTCTGATGGGCGATTTTTATTTAGCCATTTTCCCTAACCCCTGGTTAGAATTTTATTATCACCAAATAAAACAGGCAACATAGCTGAATGCTAGTTGACTTTACAAAACGTCCATGCATATAGTGCATTACAGGAAACCAACTTAAACAACCACTACCTCAAATAGCTAAACAAATAAGAGAAACACCCTAATTCAATTTTTTCTTCTTCATTTGTGTCCCTCTCAAGGTACTTTGAATCCGTTTTGGATTCTCATTACTCTTGAAGTGCACCTATCGAGTTGATTTTTGTCTTAGGGTCTCTAGGGTTTCTGTTTTTTCCTGTTCTAAAGGTTTAGGGTTTTGTGTTCTTTGTTTCAACCGCGTATTTGTCTCCTGTTTTCATCTGTTCATTTTGCATGGGTTGTGTTGTTAATGAAGAGAGTTAGTCCTGCCTTTGATTTACAAAGCTTACGTGAACGTTTTGATAAAATTGAGAGGATGCATAGTGGGGGCCATATCAATACGTCTGCTCCTGTTAGGGTTTTATCCCGTGAAAACCCTAGTGGTGATGGTGGAAACGTTGATGTTGCTCCTTCGGATGGACATATTGTGGATTCTGGTTCCCCGGGTGATAAAAGTGATGGTCTTAAAGCTACAACAGAAGCTATGAGTTTTGCACAAAGTTCAGCTAATGTTGTTGAACCTGTTTCCCTCCCTGGTGATGATATCGTTAACAATGATAAAAAGAATAAACAAATGGAGTCGAAAGGGTCTGAGGGTATGGATAACGAGAAGGGGTCGAAGCCTGTTTCTTATGTCAATGCTTTAAAAACTGATGCTCCTAATCATAAAGTTAATTTCCATCATATGGTGGTTAATAGTGAAATTGAGGGAGTTGATTTGGTTTCGCCTTTAGCTTCAGTTTTAGAGGTGAACAGTCGTTTCTCTAACTCGCTATATGGTTATTTTTTAGGTGATAGATTGGCGTTCCCAGTAGTGGAAATGTTTATGATGATTCTGGTCCTATCGTGGGTGATGTTAGTATTTCGGGGGCAAGCACTCCTGGTCAATCGGTTCCAAATGTATAACATTGCCTCATGGAATATTAGGGGAATGAACCAAACCCCTAAACAAAGTGAGGTTCGCCATGTTATAAGTGAAAATAAACTAGTAGTTTGTGCTATCTTGGAGTCACATGTGTCGGCTTCTAATTTGGATGGTTTAGGTAAAAAGGTGTTTCGGTTTTGGGATTGGAGTTCTAATGCTAGTATGTGTACAAAAGGTTCTCGCATTCTTGTAGGTTGGAACCCAGAGATTGTGGATCTGATGGTGTTATCTTAATCGGACTAAGGTGTGCACACTCAAGTATTCATCAAGGCTGAAAAGAAGATTTTTTCCTGTTCCTTTATCTACGCTCATAATAGGTATATGGATAGGCGGAAGCTTTGGGCTGAGCTTGATCTTCACAAAGCTTTTGTGAATGATCGACCTTGGTGCCTTCTTGGGGATTTCAATGCTACGTTAAGTCTTGAAGATAGTGATGTTGGTACTTCTGTTGTTGATATTGCTATGCGAGAATTCAACAACTGTGATGATTCTATTGAGGTTTCTGATGTGAACAAATCTGGGTTGCATTATACTTGGAATCAAAAGCCTAAAGGAAGTGATGGCATCCTAAAAAGTTGGACCGTATCATGGCAATGTTGGCTTTCAATGATGGGTTTAAGGAAGCTAGTGCGCTTTTTCAGCCATACCGTGTTTTGGATCATTCCCCAGCCATTTTGCGCATACCATTGGGATCAAAATTTATCCCAAAACCTTTTAAATTTGCTAATCTGCTTATTCATCAAGTTAATTTTGTTAGAGTCAAATTACTTATACATTACAAAATTTAAAGATGACAAACAATTCAGAAATACTTAATTCTTTGGTTCTGGAGCTGAGTCAGCTTGGAAGGTACAAGTTCAGCTTGGAGTATTGAAAGTGCTCCAGTGTTGTTGTTAACTCTGTATATATGTCACCCATCTGGATAAGCATCAGAAAGGACATTCTGAAGTGCCAGTTGGTGATTGTAAACATATTATGAGGTGTCCATTATACATGTGACTGCACGATCAACCTTGGTAAGGCTATGGGGAACAAAAAGGACAATGTCACTATCACCAGGTACTGATCAAGCAGAAGCCATTAGATCAAGATGCGTGGAAAAGAATGGACGGCATCCAAGGCATGGTTGATGCCTATATAAACCAGCCTTAGAGTCTCAAGAATGTGTGAATCCATTACATTAACTCTCACAACGACTAAAGCTATCAGCTTGGATCCGTTTTGTACTCAGCTTAGGCTAGTAGAGTTAATATACAGAGTTGTAACTTGCTATTCAACCAAGTAGTTAGATTTGTAGGCTAATCTGTTCCACAACTACTTGTAATTCTTTTTATTCATCAATAAAAGAATTAGTTGAAATCAGCTTGCACTTTGTTCTTGGCCTGCACTTTACTTTTCTGTCTTTATATTCTGTTATTTATACCTACTATTTCATTAATACATTATCTCAAGTTGAATACGGATAAATACTTTAAGATAATTTAAATTCCGCATTAAAAAGTATTTTGAGCTGATTAAGATTAAAAGTTGTATTCACCCTCCCTACAACTCTTTGAGACATATTAAACCATCATGTTATCTCCTTGGGGACCTATCAGGTGGTATCAGAGCAGTAATTTCGTAATACGCTTAACTTGATCCCTCTCATTTTATTCTGTTTTTGGTTTAAACATTCTATGAGGTGTCCATTATACATGTGACTGCACGATCAACCTTGGTAAGGCTATGGGGAACAAAAAGGACAATGTCACTATCACCAGGTACTGATCAAGCAGAAGCCATTAGATCAAGATGCGTGGAAAAGAATGGACGGCATCCAAGGCATGGTTGATGCCTATATAAACCAGCCTTAGAGTCTCAAGAATGTGTGAATCCATTACATTAACTCTCACAACGACTAAAGCTATCAGCTTGGATCCGTTTTGTACTCAGCTTAGGCTAGTAGAGTTAATATACAGAGTTGTAACTTGCTATTCAACCAAGTAGTTAGATTTGTAGGCTAATCTGTTCCACAACTACTTGTAATTCTTTTTATTCATCAATAAAAGAATTAGTTGAAATCAGCTTGCACTTTGTTCTTGGCCTGCACTTTACTTTTCTGTCTTTATATTCTGTTATTTATACCTACTATTTCATTAATACATTATCTCAAGTTGAATACGGATAAATACTTTAAGATAATTTAAATTCCGCATTAAAAAGTATTTTGAGCTGATTAAGATTAAAAGTTGTATTCACCCTCCCTACAACTCTTTGAGACATATTAAACCATCATGTTATCTCCTTGGGGACCTATCAGGTGGTATCAGAGCAGTAATTTCGTAATACGCTTAACTTGATCCCTCTCATTTTATTCTGTTTTTGGTTTAAACATTCTATGAGGTGTCCATTATACATGTGACTGCACGATCAACCTTGGTAAGGCTATGGGGAACAAAAAGGACAATGTCACTATCACCAGGTACTGATCAAGCAGAAGCCATTAGATCAAGATGCGTGGAAAAGAATGGACGGCATCCAAGGCATGGTTGATGCCTATATAAACCAGCCTTAGAGTCTCAAGAATGTGTGAATCCATTACATTAACTCTCACAACGACTAAAGCTATCAGCTTGGATCCGTTTTGTACTCAGCTTAGGCTAGTAGAGTTAATATACAGAGTTGTAACTTGCTATTCAACCAAGTAGTTAGATTTGTAGGCTAATCTGTTCCACAACTACTTGTAATTCTTTTTATTCATCAATAAAAGAATTAGTTGAAATCAGCTTGCACTTTGTTCTTGGACTGCACTTTACTTTTCTGTCTTTATATTCTGTTATTTATACCTACTATTTCATTAATACATTATCTCAAGTTGAATACGGATAAATACTTTAAGATAATTTAAATTCCGCATTAAAAAGTATTTTGAGCTGATTAAGATTAAAAGTTGTATTCACCCTCCCTACAACTCTTTGAGACATATTAAACCATCATGTTATCTCCTTGGGGACCTATCAGGTGGTATCAGAGCAGTAATTTCGTAATACGCTTAACTTGATCCCTCTCATTTTATTCTGTTTTTGGTTTAAAACATGTCTCAACCGATGTTTACTGATAATGGTTCTTCAACTGAGCATCCCAGCCCATTGTTTGATGAACCTGTTTCAAGTCAGTTTGTGAGTGATGTTGTTGAAACTGATAAACCATGTGAATCTGAAACTGAATATTATTCAAGTGATGGAACTGAAAGTTTAGCTAGTAAGGTTGCCATGTTGGCTGAAAGATTGAAAAGAAGGAATTTAACAAAATTTAAAGGAAAAGGAAAAGGAAAAGGAAAAGGAAAAGAAAAGGAAAAGGAAAAGGAAAAGGAAAAGGAAAAGGAAAAGGAAAAGGAAAAGGAAAAGGAAAAGGAAAAGGAAAAGGAAAAAAAAGGAAAAGGAAAAGGAACTTTTAAAAATGACAAACCCAAAAAGCCTTTGGACATGTCAAAAGTAACTTGTTACAAATGTGGTAAAACTGGTCATATGGCTAATGATTGTAAATCTAAACCCACTCAACAAGCTGATAACTCTAAATCTAAAAGTGGTGCAAAAGATGAAAAATACTCAAAACTCAAGCTAAAAAACAAGAAGTTAAAAGCACAAGTTGCCAAGCTGAGTGCAAAGAGTCTTGTTGCAAAAGATTGGGCTGAGAGTGCAACTTCATCTGATGATGAGGCTTATGAAGATGCTCAATGCTTCATGGTCAAAAAACAGTCAGCCAAGTGTCAAGAAATCAAGGAAATGTGCTTGATGGACAAAGATGCTACTGAAAAACTTCTTGATGGCATGACCAAGCTGAGAGAAGAAAGTGATCAGCTCACTTAGTCAGCTCATTTTGCATCCACTATTCAAGAGGGCATTCACAATGCGTTTATCTGGTACTTGGACAGTGGATGTTCCAAGCATATGACTGGATGTAAGTCCCTGCTGTGTGACTTTAGGAACAGACTTGGACCTAATGTCACTTTTGGTGATGATTCTCAAGGAACTACAGAAGGATATGGTTCTCTTACAAATGGTCCTCTCACATTCATAAGAGTCTCTTATGTCAGTGGGCTAAAACACAAACTGATCAGTGTTAGCCAATTGTGTGATGTTGGCTATGAAGTGAGATTTCGAGCTGATAGAGGGATTGTTTGTGATTTGGAAGGAAATGTTGTCTTGATTGCAAAAAGAGATGAATCTCTTTACACTTTTGATATGAGCAAGCCTACTGTGTTGAAAGAAGTGTGTTTCTTGTCTAAAACTCAAGATGAGCTGGATTGGTTATGGCACAAAAGACTATCTCATATGAATTTCAAAGATATCAATAAATTAAGTAAAAATGAGTTAGTCTCTGGTCTTCCTGCTATCAAGTATATGAGAAAGATAAGCTGTGCAGTGCTTGTGAGAAAGGGAAACAACACAAAGCTTCTTTCAAATCCAGAACATGTTCAACTATTGAATCTTGTTTAGACTTGCTGCACATGGATCTGTTTGGTCCAGTTAGTACACCTTCCTTGAATGGAAAAAGGGTCTCACTGGTTATTGTAGATGAATATTCAAGGTTTACATGGGTCTTCTTTCTAAAAGCCAAGAGTGAAGCTGCTGAAGTAATCATAAATTTCATCAAAATTGTTAAAGTCCTTTACAAGAAGCCAGTCAGGCAGCTTAGAAGTGATAATGGGACTGAGTTCAGAAATCAAACTGTGCACTCTTTCTGCATTAGTAAAGGCATCTCTCAATGTTACTCAGCTGCAAGAACTCCATAGCAAAATGGAGTTGCTGAAAGAAGAAACAGAACCCTTATTGAAGCTGCAAGATCCATGCTAGCTCAAAATGGTGTTAAGGTTCATTTCTGGGCTGAAGCTATTCACACAGCCTGCTTCACCCAGAACAAATCATTGATTGTTAAAAGGCATCAAAAGGCAGTATATGAAGTTATGAAGGGTAGAAGACCTGAAATAGGGTTCTTAAGAATGTTTGGAAGTCCTTGCTTCATTCTAAATCAAAGAGATCATCTTGGCAAATTTGATGCCAAAGCTGATGAAGTAATTTTTCTTGGTTTATCTACACTCATGAAAGCCTACAGAGTGTACAACAAAAGAACAAGAGTAATTGAATATACAGTTCATGTGAAAATAGATGAATCAAACTCAATCAGCTCACCTCAAGAAGATGGTAATTTTGACTTTGAAGAGCTTGTTGTTCCTGATTGTGATCCTCCTACTGATCCTATTATTGAAGATGGTGATGCACCTGTTGAGGGGGAGATTCCTATTTTCCATGATCTTGATTTAGATCTTAATCAGCCTCATGTTTCTACTCAACCTCAGAAAGCAAATGAAGCTATTTTACCCATCTGTGAGCAAGCTCAAGCTGATAATCCTATCAGCCCAGCCAACTCAGTTGTTCAAGATCTCAATAGTGATCAAGCTGAGTCTGTGCCTCAAGTTGATTCTCAATCTGTTGAAGAAGAAGCTGATCAAAAAGTACAGAATGTTGCAGTTCATGCTACTAAGTGGACAAGAAGTCACCCAATTGATCAAATCATTGGTGATCCCACTTCAAAAGTTCAGACAAGAAGAAATGCCACAACAAATTTCTGCATGTTTGTCATCTTTGTCAGCAAAACTGAACCAACTAAAGTTGAAGAAGCTCTAAGTGATCCATCATGGGTGAGTGCCATGCAAGAAGAAGTCACTCAGTTTGAAAGGAACAAGGTGTGGAAACTGGTTCCCAAACCTGCTGATAAGTCTATTATTGGCACAAGGTGGGTCTTTATATACAAGATGGATGAAAGAGGTATTGTGACAAGAAACAAGGCAAGATTGGTGGCTCAAGGTTACAGTCAAGAAGAAGGAATAGATTATGATGAGACCTTTCTCCTGTTGCTAGGCTTGAAGCAATAAGAATGTTTCTAGCATACTCAGCCTACAAAGGTTTCAAAGTGTATCAGATGGATGTGAAAAGTGCCTTTCTGAATGGCAAACTTGATGAAGAAGTTTTTGTGCATCAACCTCCTGGTTTTGAAAGTTCTAAGTATCCACACCATGTCTACAAGCTGGACAAAGCTCTCTATGGATTGAAGCAAGCTCCAAGAGCATGGTATGATACACTATCAAAATTCTTACTTGAAAATAAGTTTGAAAGAGGTAATGTTGATAAAATTTGTTTGTGAGAAAGTTAGGAAATGATATTTTGTTAGTACAAATTTATGTGGATGACATTATTTTTGGTTCTACTAATGAAAAATTATGCAAAAAGTTTTCTGAGCTAATGTCCAAAAATTATGAAATGAGTATGATGGGTGAATTAACCTATTTTCTTGGTCTTCAATTTAAACAATCCAATTCTAGGATTTTTATTAATCAAGGAAAATATGTTAAAGATTTACTCAAGAAATTTGGTTTTGACAACTGCTCTCCAATGAAAACACCTATGGGTACTGCCACCAAGGTGAGTGAAGATATTAGTGGGAAACCAGTTGATATTATAGCTTATAGGGGCATGATAGGTTCATTATTGTACTTAACTGCTAGTAGACCAGACATTATGTTTGCCACATGTCTTTGTGCTAGATATCAAGCTTGTCCCAAAGAATCTCATCTTCAAGCTGTGAAACGAATTTTTAGGTACCTTAAAGGTACACCCAACAGGAAGTTGTCAATTACTTGGAAATAGGTTAGTCAGCTGGGCTAGCAAAAAGCAACACTCAGTCTCAACTTCGACTGCTGAAGCTGAATATGTTGCTGCTGGAAGCTGTTGTTCTCAAATCCTATGGATGCAGCATCAGTTTGCTGACTATGATATTATTGTGTCCAAAACTCCCATTTTCTGTGACAATACAAGTGTCATTGCAATTACCAACAACCCTGTTAATCATTCAAGGACTAAGCATATTGATGTCATATATCATTTCATTAGAGACCATGTCATGAAGGAAGATATAGAACTTCATTTTATTTCAATAGACAATCAGCTTGCAGACTTGTTCAGCAAGCCTCTTGATGAAGCAAGGTTTAATACCTTGCTTAGCAAGCTCGGAATGTTAAATATGGAATAATCTATTAAGGAAAACTCAAGCTGATTGACCTTAGTTTTGACCTAAGGATGACCAAGCTGGGGTAACTCAGCTTGGAGTCAACTTGGATTTTACTTAGTAAGTTATTTTATATTTTTCATTTCTTGTTGCTGTAAATAAAATATTGTTTTACTCTTATGTCTCTCTTTCCTGTGTACAAACCACAACCGTTACTCCCTCCATGATAAAAAATAACCGTTGGGGTAAGTGTACTTTCTCTCTCCAATCACAAAACGACACATTTTTGGTGGGAAGGCTATATAAAAGCCAACCCGTTTGATCAAAATCACTCTTCCATTGCTTTCTCATCTCTCTAATCTCATTCTCAATTCTTTTTCTCTGAAATCACTCATACTCTGTTTTTAGTTCTCTCGTACATTATTTGTTTTCAGTTTATTTCTCATTCGGTTTATCATCAAATGGCTTCACCTTCTCAATTCGAGATTCCTGAACCTAAACAAGTCGATAAAATCGGTACTTATTTGAAGGGAGATAGGGTTCCTGAGATTGTTGGTGCAAAATGGGTCTCTACACAGATCAAAGTCAGACCTCCTCAGTTTGCCAATCTCCATCCACCTTCTAACAAGTCTGATTATACTGACATGGCTAAGGTATATATTTTATCATCCTATAGGTAAGATTCTGCACTTTTCTCCTAATTTGATCAATTACAATCAGCTTTGTGAGTTTTGGTTCACAAGCAGGGTATCAACCACCACAAAGGGCAAGCAATGCATTGTTGGTACCTTAGACAATGCATCTCGTCGACTTGTGCTTACTCCTGACAGATTTAAACAAAATTTTGAACTAGAGTACAAGTCTGACCTTGCCTATGAGTCAGCCCCACCCCTGGATGTGGCAAAAAGTGTTTTAAGGGATATAGTTTATTCAGGGAGAGTTGATGGGTCGGTTAAAATATCTCACTATTCTGGTATCTCTAAATATTTGATCTCAACCATTGTGAGATCATTGCAAACAAAAGTTGGTGGTCTTTATACACCAAATAAGCTTGAAATGCAAATATTTTACAGCGTGGTTTACAATAGGTTGATTGATTTTGGAAAATTAATTTTTGATGATCTTGTATCCAAAATTTCTGCAAAATCTGAAAACATTTACTATGACAGAATTTTGGGTTACATTATTGAAAAAATTTTGAAAAATGATTTCCAAAGGGCAACAGGGGACTTTATCAAAATTTCTCCCCTGGCCTCAAATATTTTTGGACCAACTTGATGTCCACCAGAGTTTAACCCCTGCAATGCAGGATTATTTGGATTTTTGTCTTAGCAGAGAACAGGAGAACCTTGAGAATTTATCTGATTCTCAAGAGGGAGCTGAGGCTGACCACCCTTCGACACAAGCTGATCAGCTTGAAACTGACTCAGTCTTAGCTATTCAGGGTGGTGATCAAGGTACAACTTCTAACATCCCCGAAACTCCTTCTCCTTCTCATCGTTCTTCATTTTTCGAGGGTAAGGAAGTGGACCCACAAAATCCCTTCCTAACCGAACCCTTACAAAAATCCCCAATTTTGCAAATTGAGCCAAACTCCCAAATCATCACAAAGGAGCATGCTGCTAAAGTCTCCTCATCTCAAAGGAGACTACCCCTTGAGGCTGAATCTGCAAGGGAACGTTCCCAAGCTGTCTCAGCTTCAGCTGCTGCTAAGGCGATTCACCCATCTGCATCCTCCAAAAAGGGTGCAGGTATGATAAAAGGGAAAACTGTTACTGCTGCATCCTTCCAAAAGGGTGTACGCATTGAAAGACAGACCTCCGCCCAAGGTCAGACTGAGTCCATAATTATATCGCCTTCATCACTCTCCAAACAGAGTGGTGAAATCACTAAAGGGACACCCCTGGACTCAACCCAAGTCCATAAAGAGTCGAGTCTTCCACAGTTGCAAAATCTTGAGCATGTGTACCATAGATCTCCAAGGAAAGGTACACAAGCTGATTTTTCTCTTTTACAATCTAGGTCTGCACAGGCTGTCAATGCTCCATCTAGATCACAAGGTGGAGTACAGGCCTCAACATTTTGTCCCAATGAGGCTGTAGTGCAACAAAACATCACAGAAGAGGGACCTTCCAATTCTACCCCTAACATTACACCAACTGCAGCCGTCTCTGCACTTGTGGAAACACAAGGGACTGCTTTTAGTCATATGGGCTTGATTCATCAAGTCCTTAATCCATCTCTTGGAGGTGAGACAGCTACCGATGGTCCTCACGATGTTGGTAGTAAAAGACTCATCATCACAACAAGCGATGATCAGTCATTTGGTCAGTCTGGGGTTCACCCATCCTCTAGGGATGTTCAGGTGACTGTAAATGATGAAGCTGATCAATCAATTCAGCTTCATGAAGCATGCAATGTACAGCTTGAGTTACAAGTTAATTCTCCTCAAGCTGATACCAGACAGACAACCTCTGTTCCACCTCTTGAGACTCACTCTCATGAGGAAAATCGCCAAACAACTCCTTCAGCTCCACAATCTCTAAATTCACCTACCAGTGAGCCCATTGAAAGGGTTCAGGCTGTAAAGCCAATTGCTGGTCCCCCCTATACGGCCAGATCCATCTTAAAGGAGCAGCTAAGCTAAGTGAGATGAAAGACGCCCAAAAGGCTGACATCACACAGCTTAGTGAACGTATAGATGTAATTCAAGGTAAACAGGTATCTATGCAGAATCAGATTCATGATATTGTGAGCACTCAGTGGATTTTGGCTACACATCAAGAAGAAATTATGGAAGAAATGGCTGAAATAGCCAAAATGAATGGCAGGCTGAGTGGCACAATCAAGGGTTGGAGTCCATGAGAATCCGATTCAAAGCCATCAGGCTTAGACTGAAGAAGCAAAACAAGCAGGCTCTCAAGGACATCAAAAGCATCCAAACCCAGCTTGAAGAAGTTGTAAATGTGCCTTCCAAAGTAGACAATTGATGAACTGAAGACTTCCAGCTCCTCTAACACTACCAAACTGACTGAGCTTGACTCTTATTTGAGAAATGATCTTACACTGCTAATCAAGTCAGTCAGCTCCACCTCCTCAGCCCCCATTGATGATGACAAAAAGGGGGAGAAAGAACAAGAGACGGAGAAAGTAGTTGAAGAAGATGTTGCTGCCAGGGAAGAAGAAGATACTGAAGTGAATGAAAAAGAAGTTGAAGCTGCTGTCGCTAAATTGAACATTGGAGCTGATCAGTCTGAAACTCAAATTCAAATTTAGATTGAACCAGCTTCAACACAAGAAGAAGAAGTTGTTGTGGTGGATTCTGATGATGAAGAGGATGAAGGAGCAGATGTGAAGGTTGTTTTAGGTCTCCAGGCTGATGCAGATCTCATTGAATTTGAAGATGAGTCCTCCTCAGATGATAGTGACAAGGTGCCCATTGGGCCTTACTTTACATAAATGAGGGGATCTGGATCAGGCCCAACTTCCATACAGCCAATTGAAGAACAAGCTGACCAGAATATTTAGACTGAAGGCAAGTCAGCTTGAGATTGAAGAAGAAGTTGTTAGGAATAATGAAGCTGAAAGGAGAAGAAGACAAGAGGCAAAAGATGCTAGAATGGCAAGGAGACTGATCTTGGATGATAAGGAAAAAGAAAGATTAGCCAGACTCCAGGATCAGCTCAATGAAGAAGAAAAGAGGCAGAGATTGAAGTAAGAAGAAGAGAAGTCACTCAAAGCTCTCCAAGAACTTGAAAATGAACACTTAGATGACTCTCCAAAGAAGAAGCAGTCAACTCAAGTAAAGAAGAAGCCAACAGTTATCTCCAAGAAGCCATCAGTTTCAGAGAAAGAGAAACTAGAGAGGTTCAAAATGACTAGGGCTATTCAAGAAGAGATTGTTGGGGTCAAGCTAACCAAAGTCAAGACAAGTAAATACCCCAGAATCCACTTGAGAAGAGAAGGTGATTCCTCTGCAAGTGAAGTATTGGAGCTGTCTGAGCTGTTTACTCTTGGATATGCAGAATGTGTTGAACTGCATAACCTTCTGGTTATGAACAAACCAAGCAATTATGGAGTGGTGGTTGGTGACTTGTCCAAAAGATTTGCAAAAATGAGAAGCTATAATATTGATATATTTGGACCGCCACAACCACTCACTTCTGAAGATGATGATTCAGAAGCTGAAGAGGATGAGACTGTGCCTGGTCTCAAGAAAAGAAAGAAGAAGAAGGTGATTCCTCTGCAAGTGAAGTATTGGAGCTGTCTGAGCTGTTTACTCTTGGATATGCAGAATGTGTTGAACTGCATAACCTTCTGGTTATGAACAAACCAAGCAATTATGGAGTGGTGGTTGGTGACTTGTCCAAAAGATTTGCAAAAATGAGAAGCTATAATATTGATATATTTGGACCGCCACAACCACTCACTTCTGAAGATGATGATTCAGAAGCTGAAGAGGATGAGACTGTGCCTGGTCTCAAGAAAAGAAAGAAGAAGAAGGTGACCATTGAAGACTTCATAAAAAGAAGAGACCTACATGTCAAAATTCAGAAGTCTGAATATGGTGAAAAGATGGATCGGCTCAATTTCAGTCTGCCTCCTGAAATTGCCAATCCAATGGAAGGCCAACTCATTGAAGTCCTTGAACTTGGTCTGATCATAAGAACACATAAGGAAGAAATTGGGCTACAAAGAGCTGCTGAGCTAAACATGGTGCCTAATGTACATTTATATGCTCTCAAGCTGGTCTGCAACCAAGTTGGAGACAAAAGTAGCAGATTTCATGAAGCTTTAATGTTGGAAGGATCAAGAAGGGGATATGATTTGAATAAGGCTGCTCCAGATAGCATAAAGGAAGAGTATTATGAAAGCTTTCTAGATTAAAACTTAAACTATTTCCTTTATGAGAAAAACTTGTAAATACTCTATCTTATGCATTATTGAATAAAATAATTAAGTAAATAGAGTTTGTGATATCTTTTTCATTCAGTCCTGTAAGTATGTATTATATTAGATGAAAAAAGATCAAAAGAACCCAAACAAAAGATTGAAAGGGTCAAATGTATAATGTTATCAACTTGATAACCCTTTCAATCTATTTAAGTATTTCCAGTCTGATCAGAAGAAGCTGTAAAGGTTTTGTCATCATCAAATAGGGGGAGATTGTTGGAGTCAAGTTACTCATACATTATAAAATTTGAAGATGACAAACAATTCATAAATACTTAAGTCTTTGGTTCTGGAGCTGAATCAGCTTGGACTGATCCAAGCTGAGTCAACCTGAACATCTTGAAGAGAAGATGGTATCATTCAAGCTGCATCAATTGAAGAACAAGCACTTGGTCTAAATCGAAGATGAAGAACAAGGATAAAAGGCCAAGCTGATGGGTGGAAGTCAGCCTGGTTCTTACAGTCAGCTTGGAAGGTACAAGGTCAGCCTGGAGTATTGCAAGTGCTCTAGTGTTGTTGTTAACTCTGTATATATGTCACCCATCTAGATAAGCATCAGAAAGGACATTCTAAAGTGCCAGTTGGTGATTGTAAACATTCTATGAGGTGTCCATTATACATGTGACTGCACGATCAACCTTGGTAAGGCTATGGGGAACAAAAAGGACAACGTCACTATCACCAGGTACTGATCAAGCAGAAGCCATTAGATCAAGATGCGTGGAAAAGAATGGACGGCATCCAAGGCATGGTTGATGCCTATATAAACCAGCCTTAGAGTCTCAAGAATGTGTGCATCTATTACATTAACTCTCACAACGATTAAAGCTATCAGCTTGGATCCGTGTTGTTCTCAGCTTAGGCTAGTAGAGTTAATATACAGAGTTGTAACTTGCTATTCAACCAAGTAGTATAGACTAATTATGGAAAACCCTAATTCTCTCTCCCTAATATGGCGACTTTGAAACCTTTCCTTCTTCTTTTTTCTGCTCTAATCTCGTGATCTTCTTGCTGATTATGGGTGTCGATTGTGATCATGGTATCTCTTTTGGTGATCTGATCGCTTTCAATTTACGTTTTTAGTTTAGAATTCACGTTTTTAGGGCTTTTCTTTCGTTTTTTTTGGCCAATTTCTAGTTTTGTTATTTCTTTCTTCCTGATCTCTTACCTGGTCTGTAATCGCGACTACCTTTGTAGTTCAGCTAGATTAATTCGGACTTGATAAGGGGTTAAGGCGATTGATTTACAAATTAGAGTTTTTAGGGTTAGGGTTTTTTCTTTTATTGTTCTTCTGGATTATTGGGTCATGGGTGCTTGATTTGCTGCATGGTGTCTGGATTGTATGAAGAGAGATAGTATTTTTTATTTGAAAGCTTTAGACGAACGTTTTAATTGAATTCGTGCTGGTGAGATTCGTGTGGGTGAGATGTCTGGAAAGAAGAAGAAGAAAGGGGGGAGCCCTAATAAGGGTAATATATCTCAACCCTCTACTCAATCTGCTGATCCTGGTAAAGTTAATATTAACGAATCAAAGGCTGTTGATGATTCGTTTAATGTTAAAGGAAATACAAATTTGGATGATACAATGGATGGTGGTCGACTAAGTCCAACAAAGATGCCTAGTTCAGGCGATGTGCATGGAGCTGATGAAAATATTCCTGAATCTAAGGAGTATGAAAAATATGGGTACCCATCGACCATGCCACCTTTTCCTAAGTCGTCTGATTATGTTGGAGATGATACAACTCTGCATTCTCTATCTAAAGCAACGGCGTTTAATGCTGCTTTTGAATGTGATAATGGGAATGATATTCCTGGAGTGTCGACTAGCGAAAAACAGCCTCAGAATGGCTTGGGTGCTAATGAACCTGCTAAAACAAACTCATCTGAGATGCCACAGGCCCCTAAGCCACTTGATAAACAAAATGATACTGACCAGGTCTCGTATGCTACGATGGTTCAAGAAGGTAGTATGTCTTACGCTACAAAGGTTCAAGAAGGGACTAAGAAACGTGTAGTTAATTTTCGTACCTTAGAAACATCTGGCAAGGATGATATTGATGTTGTTTTACCCAAGGATGTTGTTCGTCACATTCAAACAAAATATGAAAGCACACTATATGGATATTTTTTGGGCACTCGCCTGGCGTATCCAGTTGTTGATATGTTTGTGAAGAAAGCATGGGCTAAGTATGGGTTACAGAAAATTATGATGAACGCGAATGGCTTCTTCTTTTTCAAATTCGCTGAGAAGAAAGGTATGCAAGATGTACTTGAAGGTGGGCCATGGTTAATCCGTAATACACCAATTTTTCTGAATGTATGGTCTCCTACTAAGCTGTTGAAAAAAGAGGATATGAAAAAGGTTTCTGTATGGGTTAAAATACATAATGTTCCCTTAGCAGCTTATTCGGATGATGGGCTTAGCATGTTAGCTACGAAACTGGGTGTGCCATTGATGTTGGATTCTTACACAAGCTCTATGTGTACTGAATCATGGGGAAGAAGTAGTTATGCAAGAGCTATGATCGAAATTTCAGCGGATAAAAACCTAAAGGAAGAAATTACTATTGCTATTCCAGAAGCTGATGGGGATGGTTATGTGAAGGAAATAATGGAAGTTGAATACGAGTGGCGATCCCCCAAGATGTGGAACATGCTGTGTATTTGGGCATACTCTTGCTGAATGTCCTAAACGTATAAAAGAGGTACAAAAATCTGTTAAAAGGGTGGATAATGATGGTTTTACTCAGGTCAAGAACAGGAAAAAAGGATTATATGTGCAAAAACAAAAACAAATTTATGTGCCAGTGGATAGAAGTGTGAAAGATAAGAATGTTGCCAGTACATCACATACTACACCTGTTGCTGAGGTAAATACAAGTAATCCATATAAGATATTATCTGATTATGGGGAGCATAATGAACCGATTTTGCATAAGATGGATAATAAAAATAGGAAGGAGAAGGTAACAGAGCAGGCTGACTCGGATGATGAAGTTGAAGTAGTATTTGAGGAATCGGCTCAAGATATGGCAAATATTGAAATCCCAAAGGGTAACTCTAAGGGGGCAAGCACTCCCAGTCCAGGGGTTTCCAATGGGTAGTTTAGCTTCCTGGAATATAAGGGGGCTGAACCGACCCCTGAAACAAAAGGAGGTTCGTTATGTGGTAGAGGAGCATCATGTATCATTATGTGCCATTCTTGAATCACATGTTGATATCTCTTGTTTGTCTACTATTTGTAAGAAAGTGTGTAGGACATGGGACTGGACATCGAATGGGAATGTTAGTACTAAGGGAACACGTATTTTGGTTGGGTGGAATAGTGACCTGGTTGATCTTATGGTCTTATCTCAATCTGACCAAGTTATGCATGTGCAAGTTAATTTTAAATTGGATAAGAAAGCTCTTTTTTGTTCCTTTGTGTATGCTGATAATTATTATGTAAACAGAAGGGAATTGTGGAGAAATTTATGTTTACATAAAGTATTTGTGCATGATCGACCCTAGGTGTTAGTTGGGGACTTTAATTCGGCTCTGAATTTGGAAGATAGATTATGTAGTTCATCGACCACTGATATTGGAATGCGTGACTTTAAGGAGTGTGTTGATACAATTGAAGTCTTTGATATTAATAGTTCTGGGCTGCACTTTACTTGGAACCAGAAACCAAAAAAAGGGAATGGTATTTTCAAGAAAATAGACAGAATCATGGGAAATGTGAGTTTTACTGATGAATATCCTAGCTCGTATGCTCTTTTTGAGCCATATAGGATTTCTGATCATGCTCCCTGCATTCTTAAGCTGCCCTCTTTGGTTAGAAATAGGCCGAAGCCTTTCAAGTTTGCTAATTTCCTAACTGGTAAACCTGAATTTATTGGCATTGTTAAACATAATTGGGATATGGATGTTGATGTCCACTATATGTTCAAACTTGTCAAAAAGCTGTGTGGTCTTAAAAATCCTATGCGCAGCCTCTTAAAGAAGCAAGGTAACTTGCATCAGCGTGTAAATCAAACCAGGAAGGACCTTGATGAAGTTCAGAAAGCAATTGATACTGATCTTATGAACTCAAACCTTAAAGATAAAGAGGTATTGTGCTTGAAAGCTTTCCACGAGGCTGCAAATGATGAAGAATTGTTTTTAAAACAAAAGTCCAAGGTAGATTGGTTGAAGGCTGGCGACTCCAATACTGCCTTCTTTCATAATTCTCTTAAGTGTAAAAACCATCGTAGCCGTATCAATGTAATAAAGGATAGTAATGGTGTTAATCATGAGGGAGGAGAAGCTATTAAAGTTCTAGTCGAACATTATGAGAAGTTTCTTGGAACCGTTGGTAATGTAACTCAAACACCTCCAAGTTCTTTATTTCTTAAAAACCTGAATCGGCAGAAGGCTGATGGTATGATTAGGCGAGTTACAGATGAGGAAATCAAGCTAGCAATGTTCTCTATTGGTGCAAATAAAGCTCCAGGCCCTGATGGATTTTCTTCAGCTTTTTTTAAGGAAGCATGGGATGTTGTTGGAGCTGATGTATGTCGTGCTGTACATGATTTCTTCTGTACGGCAACATTGCTTAAGGAAGTGAATCATACATTCCTTGCCATGGTCCCAAAAGTCACTACCCCTTCTTCGGTAAATGATTATCGTCCCATATCTTGCTGCAATACTATTTATAAATGTATTAGTAAAATACTTGTAAATAGAATCAAAGAGGGGCTGCATGAATTAGTTTCACTGAATCAATCTGCATTTGTTCCCGGGAGACTAATTTCGGATAATATTTTGTTAACCCAAGAGCTTATGCATAATTATCATAGGAATGTTGGACCACCGAGATGTGCTTTCAAGATTGATATACAAAAGGCCTATGATACAGTTGACTGGAATTTTCTAAGAGCTTCTTTACAAGGGTTTGGGTTCCATCCGATTATGATTAATTGGATTATGACTTGTGTTACGTCTGTCTCTTTCTCTTTGAGTATAAATGGGAATATCCATGGTTACTTCAAGGGTAAACGAGGTTTACGACAGGGGGATCCTCTATCTCCCTATTTATTCACCTTGATTATGGAGGTTCTAACACTTATATTGCAGAATTATGTGAGCTCTCCATCTATTTTTCGCTTCCATAATAAGTGTGAGAAACAGAAGGTTATTAATCTATGCTTTGCTGATGACTTATTCATTTTTGCTCGTGGTGACGTCAATTCTGCTCGATGTGTTATGGATGCATTGAATGATTTTAAGGAAATGTCGGGACTTATACCAAGCATGCCTAAAAGCACGATATTCTTCTGCAATGTACCTGCTCATATTAAACTTGCTATCCTTAATATCATGCCTTTTGTGGAGGGTTCCCTCCTGGTTAGATACCTTGGAGTTCCACTTATTTCTTCTCATCTTTTATATAAGGACTGTAAGGTATTGGTTGAGAAAATGGAGGTGCGAATAACAGATTGGCGTAACAAAACACTTTCATTTGCCGGCAGACTGCAACTTATTCGGTCAGTTTTATCTTCCTTTCATATGTACTGGGCTTCTGTCTTTATTCTCCCTGCTCAAATTATTAAGGATCTTGAAAAATTAATGCGAGCATTTCTTTGGTGCCAAGGACCAATGAAAAAAGGGAAAGCCAAAGTAGCTTGGAAATCTGTTTGTTTACCTAAAATGGAGGGTGGGGTGGGAATTAGACGGATTAAAGTGGTTAAGAAGGCATTGATGGCTAAACATATTTGGAGTATTGTCAACCATCGAGAATCATTATGGGTTCAGTGGATTCATTCGTATAGGATTAAGAGTCGTAATTTTTGGGATGTGCCTCTTCCTTCTAACTGCAGTTGGGGTTGGAGGAAAATTCTATCATTGCGTACTGAAATGCGCCCATTTATCTGGTCTATTGTGCGAAATGGTAAAGCCACATCTACTTGGTTTGACATGTGGTCAAATGAATGCCCCCTTAACAGGATCATTACTCCAAGGTAGATTAAACAAGCGGGTTTCTCTCTTCAGGATAAAATATGTGATGTTGTGAGTGGTGATAATTGGTTGTGGCCTGTTGCATGGTATGACTTGTTTCCGGTTTTGTTAAACCTTCCATCTTTTATATAAGGACTGTAAGGTATTGGTAGAGAAAATGGAGGTGCGAATAACAGATTGGCGTAACAAAACACTTTCATTTGCCGGCAGACTGCAACTTATTCGGTCAGTTTTATCTTCCTTTCATATGTACTGGGCTTCTGTCTTTATTCTCCCTGCTCAAATTATTAAGGATCTTGAAAAATTAATGCGAGCATTTCTTTGGTGCCAAGGACCAATGAAAAAAGGGAAAGCCAAAGTAGCTTGGAAATCTGTTTGTTTACCTAAAATGGAGGGTGGGGTGGGAATTAGACGGATTAAAGTGGTTAAGAAGGCATTGATGGCTAAACATATTTGGAGTATTGTCAACCATCGAGAATCATTATGGGTTCAGTGGATTCATTCGTATAGGATTAAGAGTCGTAATTTTTGGGATGTGCCTCTTCCTTCTAACTGCAGTTGGGGTTGGAGGAAAATTCTATCATTGCGTACTGAAATGCGCCCATTTATCTGGTCTATTGTGCGAAATGGTAAAGCCACATCTACTTGGTTTGACATGTGGTCAAATGAATGCCCCCTTAACAGGATCATTACTCCAAGGTAGATTAAACAAGCGGGTTTCTCTCTTCAGGATAAAATATGTGATGTTGTGAGTGGTGATAATTGGTTGTGGCCTGTTGCATGGTATGACTTGTTTCCGGTTTTGTTAAACCTTCCATCTTTTATATAAGGACTGTAAGGTATTGGTAGAGAAAATGGAGGTGCGAATAACAGATTGGCGTAACAAAACACTTTCATTTGCCGGCAGACTGCAACTTATTCGGTCAGTTTTATCTTCCTTTCATATGTACTGGGCTTCTGTCTTTATTCTCCCTGCTCAAATTATTAAGGATCTTGAAAAATTAATGCGAGCATTTCTTTGGTGCCAAGGACCAATGAAAAAAGGGAAAGCCAAAGTAGCTTGGAAATCTGTTTGTTTACCTAAAATGGAGGGTGGGGTGGGAATTAGACGGATTAAAGTGGTTAAGAAGGCATTGATGGCTAAACATATTTGGAGTATTGTCAACCATCGAGAATCATTATGGGTTCAGTGGATTCATTCGTATAGGATTAAGAGTCGTAATTTTTGGGATGTGCCTCTTCCTTCTAACTGCAGTTGGGGTTGGAGGAAAATTCTATCATTGCGTACTGAAATGCGCCCATTTATCTGGTCTATTGTGCGAAATGGTAAAGCCACATCTACTTGGTTTGACATGTGGTCAAATGAATGCCCCCTTAACAGGATCATTACTCCAAGGTAGATTAAACAAGCGGGTTTCTCTCTTCAGGATAAAATATGTGATGTTGTGAGTGGTGATAATTGGTTGTGGCCTGTTGCATGGTATGACTTGTTTCCGGTTTTGTTAAACCTTCCATCTTTTACTCTACAGCCACAACATAATGACTCAATTACCTGGAAGGACTTGGATGGTAAGCTGGTTCCATTTTCTTCCTATGAAGTTTGGGAAGCCCTTAGGGACCGGCAGGGGCAGATTTCTTGGGCGCCTATGGTCTGGTTCTCGCAGTGTATCCCAAGGCATGCGTTTTTCCTATGGCTTGTTATGGGGAAAAAATTAAAAACACATGACATGATGAAGCATTGGGATGTTGGCGGGAATACTAATCTTAACCTCTTATGCTGCTCCTTATGCAAATCAGGGCCTGATTCACATGAGCACTTGTTTTTTGAGTGTAAGTTTTCTTTGCAGGTTTGGAACTCAGTAAAGCACCTAGCCGAAATGCAACATGTATCTGCTATATGGGATGATATTGTTGCATGGCTGCTTCCGAGGGCGAATTCAAACTCAGCTAAAAGTGTTGTTGGACGATTGCTCGTGGCTGCCTCCGTATACTTTGTATGGCAAGAACGAAACAACCGGATGTTTTCTCCTAAACTCAGGTCGGTGGCTCAACTTAAAGACATTATATTGTCTACAGTTCGTTTAAAGATGGCTACATTGAAGTTCAAGAATACCAGTCAAGTGCAACGCATGCTGGAAGGATGGGAGTTACCTGCACACTTACTACTTAACTAGTTATTTTGTCTATCTTGTTTAGTGTGTAGTGTTCATATTTAATATGTACCTGTTCTCTCTAGGTATATTAGTGATTACCTTGTTTAACGTAGGCTTGGCATGTCAAGTCTATGAATTAATGTGACATTCAGTCGCATTACTTGTACTTTATTGTTTTTTGGGTGATATAAAATCTTACCGGGGTTTCAATTCCCCTTTACCCAAAAATATTCAACCAAGTAGTTAGATTTGTAGGCTAATATGTTCCACAACTACTTGTAATACTTTTTATTCATTTTTTTTTTGGTTAATGGGTATACCCCTGTAAATTTTATACCATCACCAAAAACATTACAAACCAAGTAGTATGGCTGAATCTACCATACTAGTTCATATACATGACAACCCTTGTATATGTAAACAAGCGAACAAACGCATACAAGGACAAAACTACTAATTAGTTACATTACATTACTATAATCTAACTAATATGGAAGTAAAAAACATCTTCATGCTGAATTAGCGCCAATTCTGATCAAATACCACTAGCTCACATGGTAAGTTCCAATCTTCAACAAAGCGATTCACCAAGGTAGTGTTTTTAAATCGCAAGGTAACAAAAGAATTAGTTGAAATCAGCTTGCACTTTGTTCTTGGACTGCACTTTACTTTTCTGTCTTTATATTCTGTTATTTATACCTACTGTTTCATTAATACATTATCTCATGCTGAATATGGACAAATACTTTAAGATAATTTAAATTCCGCATTAAAAAGTATTTTGAGCTGATTAAGTTAAAAGTTGTATTCACCCCCCCTCTACAACTCTTTGAGACATATTAAACCATCTTGTTATCTCCTTGGGGACCTATCAAATTTTAAACAGGTGGTTGCGAGTGCGTGGCAGGAAAATATTGAAGGTTTTCATATGTATTGATTTGTGAAGAAACTGAAGTTATTAAAGAAGCCGCTGAGGAAACTACTTCATGATCAAGAAAATCTTCATTCAAATGTTACAAAATTCGGCATGAACTTGATGAGGTGCAAAAAGCGTTAGATAAGAGAACCAAACAATCCAGTTCTTAGGGAGGAAGAAGCTGCTTATTTAAATGCCTTTAATGATGCCTTGATTATGGAAGAATGATTTTTAAAACAGAAAGCAAAGATTAATTGGCTGAATGTTGGTGACTCAAACTCAGCCTACTTCCATAAGGTTTTTAAAGCTAAAGCTGCAAGGAGACGAATTAATACTATTATGAATGCAGATGGAGTAATTATAGATGGGGAGGGTGTTGCGCATGCTTTTGTTGCACATTATTCTGATTTTATTGGGTAAACCAGGTGTAGTCGAGCCTTTGAATACTTATAATTTGTTCAAGTCATGTTTATCTAGTGAGCAAGCACAAGAGATGATTACGGCTGTTACTGAGCTAGAAGTTAAACAAGCCATTTTTTCTATGGCTGATGATAAAGCGCCTGGTCCAGATGGGTTTTCTCCAGCTTTCTTCAAAGGGGCTTGGGATATTGTGGGTCCGAGTCTTGTTGAGGCTGTTAGGGAGTTCTTTGATCGAGGTAATTTGTTAAAGGAGGTGAATCATACTATTATTTCATTGTTACCTAAGGTATCCACCCCTTCTTGTGTCACTGATTTTCGACCTATTGCACTGTGTAATGTTGTTTTTAAATGTATTACGAAGATTCTTGCTAATCGGATAAAAGGTCATTTGGGGCAATTGGTTAGTGATAATCAATCAGCCTTTGTACCGGGTAGAAGTATTTCTGAGAATATTCTTTTGACGCAAGAGCTTATGCATAATTATCATTTGGATAGAGGCCCGGCGAGATGTGCTTTCAATGTGTATATACAAAAGGCATATGATACAATGGATTGGAGTTTTCTTAAGCAGGTTTTGATTGGATTTGGTTTTCATCCTAAAATGATTTCTTGGATTATGGAGTGTGTCACAACTACTTCCTTTTCTGTTTGCATAAATGGTAACCTCATGGATATTTTCAAGGAAAGAGGGGTTTGAGACAAGGCGATCCACTATCTCCATATTTGTTTACTTTGGTTATGGAGGTTTTGACACTTGTGATTCAGAGACGATTGATTGAAACCAATAATTTTCAGTTCCATCATCATTGTTCTAAACTTGAGGTAGTAAATCTATGTGTTTGCTGATGATCTATTTATTTTCAGTTCCATCATCATTGTTCTAAACTTGAGGTAGTAAATCTATTGGTGTTGGTTCTGGTTCGACGGGTGATTTACCTCCCATGCCTGATGTTCCTAAATTCCCTCCTGCTGATTCGAGTGTTTCTTTTGGTGATAAGGTTGACCAGGTGCCGACTTCTACTCCCGTTATTATTAATGATGAGAAAAAGAAATCCATTATTACTGATGGTCTTGATGATACTAAGGGGATGGAGGCTGGATCTTATGCAAACGCATTGAAGACACAGCCTGTTAAACGTAAAGTCAATTTTAGACAAATGGAAGTTAACAGTAATTTGGAGGGGGTTGATCTTGTTCTTCCTTTAGCTTCATGATGCGTAAATCACGCGACAAACGACAGCGGAAGACTATTTTTGGAATTTTCTGGATTTTATATGAAGTAAACAACAAAACACAACAATAAAATAAAAATGATAGATAAAAGAATCCACCACCAAGACTCGTAAAGGCCAAGCCACCAGAATCAAGGATAAAGGAAACACTCCGCCCCACCACTACAATCGATGAAGGTCTAGCCACCACGATTATAGATAAAGGAAACCTAAGATTTAAAAGACCTCACCACAATATTTGATAAAGAACAAGTCACCACAAATATTGATAAAGGGGTCACTCCTAACCACCAAGATCAAATATCTCTAAAGGTAAAAGAAGATTTTTGGATAAGAAGTAGAGGCTGCTCTATTAATTTTCATTCAACAACAACTACTTTTACATTGAGAAATAAAGCCCCTATTTATAGCCACATGCTATTTCCTAGGAATTAACGAAACAATAAAATAATACATAAAAGTTGTAAAATATGTTAAGCCACTAATTTATTTTGACCAATAGAAAATGGACAGCGTGGGGTTTCTAGGAACATTCCTCTGCAAGTGGTCCCACAATACCGTTAGAAATGTCATCGTCACACGCGCCTTCCTTTACAGCTGTCATTCTTCTTTATTGGGCCCACAACGACTTCGGTAGAAACTTTATTATCTGGACACTAGAGACAAAATCTGGACTTCCACTGGAGGGCCATCAGTGTTGGTCACTGGAGTATTTATCTGGAGCAGTCATCTGGAGCTGGTCATCTGGAGTGCTTCACTGGAGTACTTCACTGGTGGACTACCAGAGTTGGGCACTGGAGAATCTTGCCACTGGAGAAGTGTTACTACTGGTGACTGGACCGGTTCAGAAAAGACTTGTCTGAAATGGGCTACTGCTGGCAGAATCAACATGGCTTGTTCAGATGGCATTATCAGTTCAGCTTCCTTCAGTTCAGCTAGCTTCTTCAGTTCGCTGGCTTCCTCCAGTTCAGTGAACCTGGACATTTCCGCATCATTCTCCTCCTCTGAAAAGAGACTTGATGCGTAAATCACGCGACAAACGACAGCGGAAGACTATTTTTGGAATTTTCTGGATTTTATATGAAGTAAACAACAAAACACAACAATAAAATAAAAATGATAGATAAAAGAATCCACCACCAAGACTCGTAAAGGCCAAGCCACCAGAATCAAGGATAAAGGAAACACTCCGCCCCACCACTACAATCGATAAAGGTCTACCCACCACGATTATAGATAAAGGAAACCGAAGATTTAAAAGACCTCACCACAATATTTGATAAAGAACAAGTCACCACAAATATTGATAAAGGGGTCACTCCTAACCACCAAGATCAAATATCTATAAAGGTAAAACAAGATTTGTAAGAAATAGAGACTGCTCTATTAATTTTCATTCAACATCAACTAACCTTTTACAATGAAAATAAGTCTCTATTTATAGCCACAAGCTATTTCCTAGGAATCATCGAAATAATAAAATATTACAATAAAAGCTGTCATGTGCAAGCCACTAATTAATTTGGACCAATAAGAAATGGACACGTAAGCTTCTAGAAATATTCCCCTGCAAGTGGTCCCACAATACCGTTAGAAACGTCTTGTCACACGCGCCTTCCTTAACAGCTGTCATTCTTCTTTATTGGGTCCACAGACGACTTCAGTGGGAACTTTATTAATTGGAAACTGGAAACAAAAATCTGGACCGCCACTGGAGACAAAATCTGGAGCACTTCACTGGAGGACCTTCAGTAGTGGTCACTGGAGCATTCATCTGGAGCAGTCATCTGGAGCTAGTCACTGGAGAACTTTACTGGTGGATTATCAGTGTTGATCACTGGAGCTTGCCACTGGAGAAATGTTACCACTGGTGACTGGACTGGTTCAGAAAAGACTTGTCTGAAATGGGCCACTGCTGGCAGAATCAACATGGCTTGTTTAGATGGCATGATCAGTTCGGTTTCCTTCAGCTCAGTTAGCTTCTTCAGTTCGCTGGCTTCCTCCAGTTCAGTGAACCTGGACATTTCCGCATCATTCTCCTCCTCTGAAAAGAGACTTGATGCGTAAATCACACGACAGACAACAGCGGAAGACTAATTTTGGTATTTTCTGGATTTTATATGAATTAAACAATCAAACAAGACAATAAAATAAAAATGATAGATAAAGAATCCACCACCAAGACTCGTAAAGGCCAAGCCACCGGAATCAAGGATAAAGGAAACACTCCGCCCCACCACTACAACCGATAAAGGTCTACCCACCACGATTATAGATAAAGGAAACCGAAGATTTAAAAGACCTCACCACAATATTTGATAAAGAACAAGTCACCACAAATATTGATAAAGGGGTCACTCCTAACCACCAAGATCAAATATCTATAAAGGTAAAAGAAGATTTGTAAGAAATAGAGACTGCTCTATTAATTTTCATTCAACATCAACTAACCTTTTACAATGAAAATAAGTCTCTATTTATAGCCACAAGCTATTTCCTAGGAATCATCGAAATAATAAAATATTACAATAAAAGCTGTCATGTGCAAGCCACTAATTAATTTGGACCAATAAGAAATGGACACGTAAGCTTCTAGAAATATTCCCCTGCAAGTGGTCCCACAATACCGTTAGAAACGTCTTGTCACACGCGCCTTCCTTAACAGCTGTCATTCTTCTTTATTGGGTCCACAGACGACTTCAGTGGGAACTTTATTAATTGGAAACTGGAAACAAAAATCTGGACCGCCACTGGAGACAAAATCTGGAGCACTTCACTGGAGGACCTTCAGTAGTGGTCACTGGAGCATTCATCTGGAGCAGTCATCTGGAGCTAGTCACTGGAGAACTTTACTGGTGGATTATCAGTGTTGATCACTGGAGCTTGCCACTGGAGAAATGTTACCACTGGTGACTGGACTGGTTCAGAAAAGACTTGTCTGAAATGGGCCACTGCTGGCAGAATCAACATGGCTTGTTTAGATGGCATGATCAGTTCGGTTTCCTTCAGCTCAGTTAGCTTCTTCAGTTCACTGGGTTTCTCCAGTCCAGTGAATCTGGACATTTCCGCATCATTCTCCCCCTATGAAAAGAGACTTGTCCTCAAGTCTTTGAGGTACTCATCCTCCAGATAAGGCATCAGATCTCCCACATTAAAAGTACTTGAAACTGTCATGTCTCCAGGTAACTCAACCTTGTAAGCATTATCGCCATATCTCTCCAGAATCTTGAATGGACCTTCTGCTCTGGGCATCAGTTTACTCTTTCTCTTCGCATGAAACCTTTCTTTTCTCAGATGCACCCACACAAGATCACCTGGTGAAAAACTGGGCTGCTTTCTATTCTTGTTTGCTCTGGCTTTGTAACTGGCATTTGCCTTCTCTATTCTGGCCTTCACTTCTCCATGAATTTTCTTTATCTCTTTTGCTCTGGTTTCAGCTTCAATGCTTGCTTTTGGTTCAATTGAAAATGGAATTAAATCAATGGGAGTCAGTGGATTGACACCATAGCATATTTCAAACGGAGATTTACTGGTAGAATAGTTAGGAGCTCTGTTGAAAGAGAACTCAGCATGAGCAAGCTTCAGATCCCAATCCTTCAGTGTCTTCTTCACCAGTATTCTTAACAGCATACCAATTGTTCTGTTGGTAACTTCAGTCTGTCCATCAGTCTGAGGATGGTGAGACGTACTGAACAACAATCTGGTACCCATCAATCTCCATAGAGTCTTCCAGAAATAACTCAAGAACTTCACATCTCGATCTGACACAATCGTCTTGGGGATTCCATGCAATCTGACAATCTCCTTAAAGAACAAATTTGCTACTGCTGAAGCATCATTGGTTGTGTTACAAGCAATAAAATGTGCCATTTTTGAAAACCTATCAACAACCACCATTATCGAATCTTTTCCCCTCTGAGTTTTGGGGAGTGCAACAATGAAATCCATACTGAGATCTTCCCATGGCTGGTTTGGAACTGGAAGAGGAGTATACAATCCTTTGTGAAAAGTAGTCTTCGCCTGGTGACAAGTTGGACAGCGACTGATAATACTCTGGACATCCTTCAGTAGACTTGCCAGTAGAAGTGTTCAGTGAGGATCTCTCCAGTCTTGTTAATGCCAAAATGGCCAGCTAAACCTCCTCCATGTGCTTCTCTTATCAGCAAATCCCTTATTAAACCCTTGGGAATGCACAACCTTCCATTTTTAAATAAGAAACCATTTTGAACAATAAATGGTCCTTTCTGGTTAGTTTCAGTGAGGTGATCAGCAAAGTCTGGATCAGCAGCATACAACTCTTTAATGAAAGAAAATACAAGAACTCTTTCTTCCAGAATTGATAACAGTGAATATCTTCTGGAAAGCGCATCAGCAACAACATTACAAACGCCAGCTTTATGCTTTGAAACAAAGGAATAAGACTGTAAGAATTCTACCCATTTGGCATGTCTGGCATTAAGCTTGTGTTGACCGTTTATAAACTTCAGTGCTTCATGGTCAGAGAATAAGACAAACTGTTTCGGCTTCAGATAATGTGACCAGTGAGTGATAGCACGAATAATTGCATAAAATTCTTTATCATAAGTATTATACTTCAGTTTAGAGCCATTGAGCTTTTCACTGAAATATGCAACTGGATGCCCTGCTTGTACCAGAACTGCACCAATACCTACTCCACTTGCATCACATTCTAGCTCGAATAACATATCAAAATCTGGTAGGATAAGACTGGAGCTGAACTGAGCTTATCCTTCAGTGCTTCAAACGCCAGTTGGGCTGAACTCGGCCAGTAGAACACGCCTTTCTTCAGACAGTCAGTAATTGGAGCTACAACTGTAGAGAAATTCTTGATAAATCTTCTATAAAATGAAGCCAGTCCATGAAAACTTCTTACTTCAGTGATTGTGGTTGGAACTGGCCATGATCTGATGGCATCAACCTTAGAGGGATCCATAGAAATTCCTTCTTTTGAAACAACATATCCCAGAAATATCACACTCTCCACCATAAAATCACATTTCTCCAGTTTGCCATACAACTGGTGTCTTCTCAACAGTTCATATACCTTCTTCAGATGGCTAACATGTTCAGCTTCAGATTTGGAATACACCAGAATATCATCAAAGTAAACAACAACAAACTGACCAATGAGTGGTCTGAGAACTTCATTCATCAGTCCCATGAAAGTACTGGGAGCATTAGATAAGCCAAAAGGCATAACTAACCATTCGTACAAACCTCCCTTGATTTTGAAAGCAGTTTTCCACTCATCTCCATCTTTCATTCTGATCTGGTGATAGCCACTTCTGAGATCAATCTTGGAAAATACTCTGGAGCCATGTAACTCATCAAGCATATCATCCAATCTGGGAATGGGATATCTATACTTAATGGTGATATTATTGATGGCCCTGCTATCAACACACATTCTCATTGTACCATCTTTCTTTGGAACCAGAAGAGCTGGCACTGAACAAGGACTCATACTTGCTCTCACATAACCCTTATCAACCAACTCATCGACTTGCCTCTGCAAGTCTTTAGCTTCAGTAGGCGAACATCTGTAAGCAGCTTTGTTTGGAAGAACTGATCCTGAAACCAGGTCAATCTGGTGTTCAATTCCTCTTACGGGTGGCAAACCTTCAGGTAGGTCTTCTGGGAAAACATCAGTGAATTCCTTCAATAAAGTCTTCAGGAGACTGGGGACACCAGTGAACTCCTTCTCTTCAGATTTTTCTACGACCAGTAACATCATAACTGGAGAGCCTTCAGATAACTCTTCTTCGACTTTAGCTTGAGATAAAAACAAAGGCTTACTGGGATGGTCTTTCTTGACTTTCATCAGTTCATTAGGCTTCAAAGAAGTCAGTGTGACCTTCTTTCCACTTATACTCAAAGAATACGAGTTCATTCGACCATCATGAAGAACATAATTATCAAATAACCATGGTCGACCCAATAAAATATGACAAGCATCCATAGGTACAACATCACAAATAATTTTGTCTTGATAAACCGACCCAATTGAAAACGGAATAGTAACTTGACGATTAACTTTTACCTCTGATCCTTCACTGAGCCATTGCAACTTGTAAGGTCGAGGGTGCTTAACTGTAGGTAGCGCCAGTTTCTCTACCATATAAGTTGAAAGCAGCATTAGCACAACTCCCACCATCAATGATCAGATCACAAACTTTTCCTTTGACTGTGCATCTGGAGTGAAAAATGTTCTCCCTCTGGGCAGTATCAGTGGTAACTTCATCAGCATGCATCACTCTTCTGACAACCAACATTTTTCCAACATCTGCACCAACATAAGACTCTTCATCTTCTTCTTCATCTTCATCATACACTGGCTCACCTTCTTCAATGTCGACATCTGGTAAACATTCAATTTCTCTGGCAGTCAAGGCTCTTTGATTAGGACACTGGGCCTGGAAGTGACCAAAGCCATGGCACTTGAAACATTTTCTTCCAACTGGTTCTTTCGTTCCTCCAGTTTCTTTCTCTTTGCCTCTGAAGGATTTCTGGACAGTTTCAGTAAATCTGGGAACTTGTTGACTGGTAACTGGTTGACTTGCACTGGCAGGAACCTTACTGAATGACTTGTACGGACCCTTCTTCTTCAGTTGCCTTTCAATCTGGATAGCCATCTTGCATGCACCTTCATATGTCCAGATAGGATGCAACTCAATCTTCTCAGTAATGGCAGCGTTCAGACCACCAAGAAATCTGGCAATAGTGTGCTCTTCAGTCTCATTCACACCAGTTCTGGTCTTCAGATGCTGAAACTCTCTAATGTACTCCACAACTTCCTTGGATCCTTGCTTCAGATTTTTCATCAGTAGATACTGATCTTGCTTGTACGACTGGGAACAAACCTCTTCTGCATAACCTCCTTCAGTTTGGACCAGGTCTTGATTTTACTTTTGCCCTTGTATTCCCTTTCAGACTTCATATTATCATACCATGATGATGCATATTTCTTAAGTTTAATAATGGCAACCTTGAAACTTTTTCTATCATCATAACCTTTATTTCCATTATTCTGTCCATCACCTGGACCCATTCAAAATACTCTTCTGGGTTAGATGACCCATTAAAATCTGGTGGATCTATCTTAATATCCCTAGTATCATCACCCTTATGCCTCCTACGCCTTTCTCTAGGATGTGATTCATCAGAATCACTAGAGTGTCTAGGATTACTATCAGATCTTTCACTAGGGCCTTGAGATTCAGAATCTCTTTCACTGGCAACAACATTTTCTCGATTAAATCGTAAACCACCATCTTCTAACATATGAACAACTCTACCAAGTGCTTCTTGTAGATCTTCAATTTGCCTATCTCTCCTAGCATTATTAGCTTCATCTAACTTCATATTTCTTCTAAAAGCCATTTATATTCAACAAACAATAGATCTATACTAGCAACAACTAGATCTAAACAACCAACAAACAGATCTGACTAAATCGAAATGAGATCTAGACAAACAATACCCCAACGGACAAAAAGATTAAGAAACCTTTTTAAACCTGGCTCTGATACCAAATTTGATGCGTAGAACACGCGACGATAACAGCGGAAGACTAATTTTGGTATTTTCTGGATTTTATGAAACAAACAACAATAAAATAAAAGATAGATAAAGAATCCACCACCAAGATTCGTAAAGGACTGGCCACCGGAATCAAGGATGAAGGAAACACTCTGCCCCACCACTACAATCGATAAAGGTCTAGCCACCACGATTATAGATAAAGGAAACCGAAGATTTAAAAGACCTCACCACAATATTTGATAAAGAACAAGTCACCACAAATATTGATAAAGGGGTCACTCCTAACCACCAAGATCAAAGATCTATAAAGGTAAAACAAGATTTGTAAGAAATAGAGACTGCTCTATTAATTTTCATTCAACATCAACTAACCTTTTACAATGAAAATAAGTCTCTATTTATAGCCACAAGCTATTTCCTAGGAATCATCGAAATAATAAAATATTACAATAAAAGCTGTCATGTGCAAGCCACTAATTAATTTGGACCAATAAGAAATGGACACGTAAGCTTCTAGAAATATTCCCCTGCAAGTGGTCCTACAATACCGTTAGAAACGTCTTGTCACACGCGCCTTCCTTAACAGCTGTCATTCTTCTTTATTGGGTCCACAGACGACTTCAGTGGGAACTTTATTAATTGGAAACTGGAAACATAAATCTGGACCGCCACTGGAGACAAAATCTGGAGCACTTCACTGGAGGACCTTCAGTAGTGGTCACTGGAGCATTCATCTGGAGCAGTCATCTGGAGCTGGTCACTGGAGAACTTTACTGGTGGATTATCAGTGTTGATCACTGGAGCTTGCAAATGGGGATTTACTGGTAGAATAGTTAGGAGCTCTGTTGAAAGCAAACTCAGCATGAGCAAGCGTCAGATCCCAATCTTTCAGTGTCTTCTTCGCCAGTGTTCTTAACAGCATACCAATCGTTCTGTTGGTGACTTCAGTCTGTCCATCAGTCTGAGAATGGTGAGATGTACTGAACAATAATCTGGTACCCATCAGTCTCCATAGAGTCTTCCAGAAATAACTCAGAAACTTCACATCTCGATCTGACACAATTGTCTTGGGAATTCCATGTAATCTGACAATCTCCTTAAAGAACAGATTTGCTACCGGTGAAGCATCATTGGTTGTGTTACAAGCAATAAAATGCGCCATTTTTGAAAATCGATCAACAACCACCATAATTGAATCTTTTTCCCTCTGGGTTCTGGGCAGTGCAACAATAAAATCCATACTGAGATCCTCCCAAGGTTGGTTTGGAACTGGAAGAGGAGTGTATAATCCTTTGTGAAAAGTTGTCTTTGCCTGGTGACAAGTTGGACAGCGACTGATAATATTTTGGACGTCCTTCAGTAGACTTGGCCAGTAGAAATGTTCAGTCAAGATCTCTCCAGTCTAGTTGATTCCAAAATGACCAGCTAGACCTCCTCCATGTGCTTCTCTTATCAGTAAATATCTAATCGAACCTCTGGGAATGCACAACTTTCCATTCTTAAATAAGAAACCATCTTGTACAGTAAATGGTCCCTTCTGATTAGCTTCAGTGAGTTTTTCAGAAAAATCTGGGTATGCAGCATATAACTCCTTTATGAATGAAAACCCAAGCACTCTTGCTTCTAAAATAGATAACAATGAGTATCTTCGTGACAAAGCATCAGCAACAATATTACAAACTCCAGCTTTATGTTTTGAAACAAATGAATAAGACTGTAAGAATTCGACCCATTTGGCATGTCTGGCATTAAGCTTGTGCTGACCATTTATAAACTTTAGTGCTTCGTGATCAGAGAATAAGACAAACTGCTTTGGCTTAAGATAATGTGACCAGTGAGTGATAGCACGAATAATGGCATAAAATTCTTTATCATAAGTGTTGTACTTCAGTTTAGATCCATTCAGCTTCTCACTGAAGTATGCAACTGGTCTCCTTGCTTGCACTAAAGCTGCACCAATACCTACCCCACTTGCATCACATTCTAGCTCAAATAACATATCAAAATCTGGTAAGGATAAGACTGGAGCTGAACTGAGCTTCTCCTTCAGTGCTTCAAACGCCAGTTGGGCTGAACTCGGCCAGTTGAACACACCTTTCTTCAGACAGTCAGTAATTGGAGCCACAACTGTAGAGAAATTTTTGATAAATCTTCTATAAAATGACGCCAGTCAATGAAAACTTCTTACTTCAGTGATTGTAGTTGGAACTGGCCATGATCTGATGGCATCAACCTTAGAGGGATCCATAGAAATTCCTTTCTTAGACACAACATATCCCAAAAATATCACACTTTCCACCATAAAATCACATTTCTCCAGTTTGCCATACAACTGGTGTCTTCTCAACAGTTCAAATACCTTCTTCAGATGGCTAACATGTTCAGCTTCAGATTTGGAATACACCAGAATATCATCGAAGTAAACAACAACAAACTAACCAATGATTGGCCTGAGAACTTCATTCATCGGTCTCATGAAAGTACTGGGAGCATTAGATAAGCCAAAAGGCATAACTAACCATTCATATAAACCCCCCTTGATTTTGAAAGCAGTTTTCCACTCATCTCCATCTTTCATTCTTATCTGGTGGTAGCCACTTCTGAGATCAACTTTGGAAAATACACTGGAGCCATGTAACTCATCAAGCATATCATCCAATCTGGGAATGGGATATCTATACTTAATAGTTATATTATTGATGGCTCTGCTATCAACACACATCCTCATCGAACCATCTTTCTTTGGGACCAGGAGAGCTGGAACTGAACAAGGACTCATGCTTGCTCTGATATATCCTCTGGCAACCAATTCATCTACCTGTCTTTGCAACTCCTTTGCTTCAGTAGGTGAACATCTATAAGCAGCTTTGTTTGGAAGGACTGAACCTGGAACCAGGTCAATCTGGTGTTCAATTCCTCTGTTAAAAATATAAATATGGTGTTAAATTGTAAATATTCAATAGTGGAAGGAGTATTAGTTATAATTAGATCTCCTTCCTTAATCATTTTGTAATAACCCTTTCATAATAAACACACACTTAATCTAATTACTTTCTCTCTCCTCCCTATCATCTTCAACCTCCATTTCACACACAAACACACATTACACACACTAACCATATTTCCACCATTAAACCTCAATAAAGCTCATTTTCATTAATATCTTCCTCTTACTGGTGGTAAACCTTCAGGTAGGTCTTCTGGGAAAACATCAGTGAATTCCTTCAGTAAAGACTTCAGGAGACTGGGGACTCTAGTGAACTCCTTCTCTTCAGTACGCTCAAGCCAGTAACATCATAACTGGAGAGCCTCCAGTTAACTCTTCTTCTACTTCAGTTTGAGACATGAATAAAGATTTGCTGGGCTGGTCTTTCTTGTTAATTTTCAATATTTCATTGGGTTTTAAAGAAGTCAGAGTGACCTTCTTCCCACTTACAAATACTGAATATGAGTTCATACGACCATTATGAAAAACATTATTATCAAATGACCAAGGTCTACCCAGTAATATATGGCAAGCATCCATAGGAACAACATCACATACAATTTTATCTTCATAAATGGATCCAATGGAAAAAGGAATAGTAACTTGTCGGTTAACTTTTATCTCAGATCCTTCACTGAGCCATTGTAACTTGTATGGACGAGGGTGCTTTACTGTAGGTAGTGCCAGTTTCTCTACCATGTAAGTTGAAGCAGCATTAGCACAACTCCTACCGTCAATGATCAGATCACAAACTTTTCCTTTGACTGTGCATCTGGAGTGAAAAATGTTTTCCCTCTGGGCAGTATCAGTGGTAACTTCATCAGCATGCATCACTCTTCTGACAACCAACATTTCTCCCACATCTGCACCAACATAGGACTCTTCATCTTCTTCTTCATCGTACACTAGTTCACCTTCTTCAGTGTCGACATCTGGCAAACATTCAATCTCTTTGGCAGTCAAGGCTCTTTGATTAGGACACTGGGCCTGGAAGTGACCAAAGCCATGACACTTAAAACATTTCCTTCCAACTGGTTCTTTTGATCCTCCAGTTTCCTTCTCTTTGCCTCTGAAGGATTTCTGAACAGCTTCAGTAAATCTGGGAACTGGTTGACTGGTAACTGGTTGACTTGCACTAGCAGGAACCTTACTGAATGACTTGTACGGAACCTTCTTCTTCAGTTGTCTTTCATTCTGGATAGCCATCTTGCATGCACCTTCATATGTCCAGATAGGCTGCAACTCAATCTTCTCAATGATGGCAGCGTTCAGACCACCAAGAAATCTGGCAATAGTGTGCTCTTCAGTTTCATTCACACCAGTTCTGGTCTTCAGATGCTCAAACTCTCTAATGTACTCCACAACCTCCTTGGCTCCTTGCTTCAGATTGTTCATCAGTAGATACTGATCTTGCTTGTACGACTGGGGAACAAACCTTTTCTGCATGACCTCCTTTAGTTTGGACCAGGTCTTGATTTTACTTTTACCCTTGTACTCCCTTTCAGATTTCATGTTATCATACCATGATGAAGCATATTTCTTAAGTTTAATAATGGCAACCTTGAAACCTTTTCTATCATCATAACCCTTTATTTCCATTATTTTGTCCATCACCTGGACCCATTCAAAATATTCTTCTGGGTTAGAAGACCCATTAAAATCTGGTGGATCTATCTTAATATCCCTAGTATCATCACCCTTATGCCTCCTTCATCTTTCTCTGAGTTGTGGAACATCAGAATCACTAGAGTTTTTGGGTGTACTATCAGATCTTTCACTAGAACCTTGAGATTCAGAATCTCTTTCACTAGTAACAATGTTTTCTCGATTAAATCGTAAACCACCATCTTCTAACATATGGACTATTTTACCAAGAGCTTCTTGTAGATCTTCTATTTGCCTATCTCTTCTAACATTATGAGCTTCTTCTAAAGTCATATCTCGTCTATATGCCATTTATATTCAACAAACAATAGATCTATCTCAGTAACAACTAGATCTAAACAATCAACAAACAGATCTGAATAAATCGAAATGAGATCTAAACAAACAATACCCCAACGGACAAAAAGATTAAGAAACCTTTTTAAACCTGTCTCTGATACCAAAATTGATGCGTAAATCACGCGACAAACAACAACGGAAGACTATTTTTGGTATTTTCTGGATTTTATATGAAATAAACAACAAAACACAATAATAAAATAAAAATGATAGATAAAAGAATCCACCACCAAGATTCGTAAAGGCCAAGCCACCGGAATCAAGGATAAAGGAAACACTCCGCCCCACCACTACAATCGATAAAGGTCTAGCCACCACGATTATAGATAAAGGAAACCAAATATTTAAAAGACCTCACCACAATATTTGATAAAAGAATGAGTCACCACAAATATTGATAAAGGGGTCACTCCTAACTACCAAGATCAAATATCTCTAAAGGTAAAAGAAGATTTTTGGATAAGAAATAGAGGCTGCTCTATTAATTTTCATTCAACAACAACTACTTTTACAATGAGAAATAAAGCCCCTATTTATAGCCACATGCTATTTCCTAGGAATTAACGAAACAATAAAATAATACATAAAAGCTGTAAAATATGCTAAGCCACTAATTTATTTTGACCAATAGAAAATGGACAGCGTGGGGTTTCTAGGAACATTCCTCTGCAAGTGGTCCCACAATACCGTTAGAAATGTCATCGTCACACGCGCCTTCCTTTACAGCTGTCATTCTTCTTTATTGGGCCCACAACGACTTCAGTAGAAACTTTATTATCTGGACACTGGAGACAAAATCTGGACTTCCACTGGAGGGCCATCAGTGTTGGTCACTGGAGTATTCATCTGGAGCAGTCATCTGGAGCTGGTCATCTGGAGTGCTTCACTGGAGTACTTCACTGGTGGACTACCAGAGTTGGGCACTGGAGAATCTTCCCACTGGAGAAGTGTTACTACTGGTGACTGGACCGGTTCAGAAAAGACTTGTCTGAAATGGGCTACTGCTGGCAGAATCAACATGGCTTGTTCAGATGGCATTATCAGTTCAGCTAGCTTCTTCAGTTCGCTGGCTTCCTCCAGTTCAGTGAACCTGGACATTTCCGCATCACTTCAGTTCTCGAGGTAAACAATCGGTTCTCAAATTCATTGTATGGATATTTTCTGGGAGATAGACTTGCTTTTCCAGTGGTGGAAATGTATGTGAAAAACACTTGGGCGAAATTTGGGCTTCAAAAAGTTATGATGAACGCTGCGGGGTTTTTCTTTTTTAAGTTTAGTTCGAAAGAAGGAATGGCACAAGTCCTCCAACGAGGGCCTTGGATGTTTAGATCAACTCCTATTTTTCTTAGTGAATGGACACCGAATGTGGGTTTGACTAAACAGAATCTTTCCACAGTTCCGGTTTGGGTTAAGTTGTTTGATGTTCCTTTGGTGGCTTATTCTGAGGATGGGTTAAGTTTAATTGCTTCTACTTTAGGTAAACCACTGTTACTTGATGCCTATAGTAGCCAAATGTGTCTAAATTCATGGGGTAGACATAGCTATGCTAGAGCTCTAATTGAATTGGATGCTAGCAGGGATCTAAAGGATACATTGGTTATTGCTATCCCTAATGTGCATGGTGAGGGAGTTTCAAAGGTGGAAGTGTATGTTGAATATGAGTGGAAACCGCCCCACTGCTCACATTGCAAGGTTTTTGGCCATGCATTGGTGACATGTCCTAGTCAGGTGAAGGAAGCAAAGCCTAGTAAACAGGAGGATGCACAGGATGATGGTTTTACTACTGTTAAACGTAGGAAATCTAGAGGAAAAGGGAATGACAAACAGAATGTGGGAATAAGAATGCCTAAACCTAAAGTTCAGGTTGAGTATAGAGTTAAGCAAAAAAAGGTGGTCGACACGTCTAATGCTAATCAACCTAAGGATTCTAGTACAAAAGGGGCTACGAGCTCTTCTAATCAGAATGTTAATGTGTCTACAAGCAATATGTATTCTGTTTTGGAAGATGAGGGTGTTAATGCAGTGAATAGAAATGATGATAATCAAAAGGAGGTGTCTAAGTCTTCTACTGATCCAAGGACAGATTCGATTAATACGGATGGTGGCACAGGTCGAAAACCTACTCCTTTTGATGATTTCAGTGATGATGATGAGGTTGATGATGTGGTTGAGGAGTCAGAGATATCTGTGGGGATTGATAACGTTACGGGGGCAAGCACTCCTGGTGAAACGGTTCAAAATGTATAACATCGCTTCATGGAACATTAGGTGTTATAACACTATTTTAACTACTGAATTCAATTCATCAATGGCGGATTTGGTGAGTGTGTGTTCTTGGTGTTTGTGTGTGTTTTGAGAGAGAATCGTATTGAAAGTGTGTAGATCTGGTATTAAGATTCTAAAGTATGTGTCAATTATGAAAGGTTATGTCAAGGTTATAATCTCTAAGGTGTGAGAGGGCTATTTATAGTCTAATTACACAATTATGCTAATTGTCACAATTAGCCCCTCAACCTTAGTGATCATTTATCTATGACTTAACAACAAGAAATTCTTCTATTCTAGATTACAATTTATCACTATTTTTGGATTTCTAACATTCTCCCCCTTAGTGATATATTGTAATGAATGAAGTACGTGTTATAATGTCTTGTAGGAATGAATTTGATGAGCCCGGTGGTGAAGACAATTGGTGTGTTGAAACAAGTCTTCAAAGCTTTCTCATTTGTCTTTGGAGAACTTGATTCAGTCTTGGTCTTGATCTTGAACTTCTTGAAGTTAAATCATGTGAGGATTCTCAATGTTCTTTTAGAACAGAGAATAATGAATGCGTGTGAGTCTTGAAGAAAGAAGATAATGAAGTCGAACAGTTATGTGTGACTTGAATCTTCGAGAATTGTTGAATCATGAATCAGAGTTGTCTTTTGAAATGCGGAAGGTATGAATCTTGGTTTCGAATGTATCAATCTTCGATTCTTGAATGAAATTCAACTTTTCGATTCTTCAGTTTTAATCCTCGAATGAATTTTATCTTCTTGAAATAAAGTTTCGTGAATTTGAACTCTCCCCCTTGATGTATGCATTGGAGTTTCTTGGTAAAATGTTGTTGTATGACTTGAAGATCTTGAATGAAGAATGTTTGATGAAGACTCTTTTGAAGCTTTACTTCTTTGACTTGAATCTTCTAACAAATCTTTCAACCTTTTTGAAGCTTTGATCTTTGTCACATCAACTCCTACACTTTGGAGAGTAAGTATTTGAATGAAGTTTGGATGAAATTCTTATGAAGTAATCATGCTCCCCCTCAATCCATGAGTATATACATTTTTGGAGCGTCTTTGGACTTTTGAAGCATCTTGAGTGAAAATCTTTTCATCTTTGGTTTCATTCTTATCTATGACATCAATTCAGATTCCCCCTTTTTAAAATCAAATTCTCAATCAACTAAAATCTAGTGAAAATCTGAAACTATTGACACATCATGAAGCATTTGATAACCACAATTTTATCCTTAAAGACTTTTTAGGGAAAACCAAGGTCACTTAGACTTCTTGTTAACTCAACAAATTCATAAATGAAAATGTGAGACCTACGTTCAATGTTGGAAAGGATGTTAGCATTGGTAGGATTTCCATTCGATCATCGTGGAATATCAATTAAGATATCACTACAAATGTTCCGGCTATATCACAAAGATAAGCAATTATATCACAAAGATATGACTCGAATGTGTCCTAAAGTGAAGAATAATCAAACTAATGATCAATTAATATAGCTCTAGACACAATGTGATCAAATGAGCAATTATATCACAAAGATAAGCAATTATATCACAAAGATAAGCAATTATATCACAAAGATAAGCAATTATATCACAAAGATAAGCAATTATATCACAAAGATAAGCAATTATATCACAAAGATAAGCAATTATATCACAAAGATAAGCAATTATATCACAAAGATAAGCAATTATATCACAAAGATAAGCAATTATATCACAAAGATAAGCAATTATATCACAAAGATAAGCAATTATATCACAAAGATAAGCAATTATATCACAAAGATAAGCAATTATATCACAAAGATAAGCAATTATATCACAAAGATAAGCAATTATATCACAAAGATAAGCAATTATATCACAAAGATAAGCAATTATATCACAAAGATAAGCAATTATATCACAAAGATAAGCAATTATATCACAAAGATAAGCAATTATATCACAAAGATAAGCAATTATATCACAAAGATAAGCAATTATATCACAAAGATAAGCAATTATATCACAAAGATAAGCAATTATATCACAAAGATAAGCAATTATATCACAAAGATAAGCAATTATATCACAAAGATAAGCAATTATATCACAAAGATAAGCAATTATATCACAAAGATAAGCAATTATATCACAAAGATAAGCAATTATATCACAAAGATAAGCAATTATATCACAAAGATAAGCAATTATATCACAAAGATAAGCAATTATATCACAAAGATAAGCAATTATATCACAAAGATAAGCAATTATATCACAAAGATAAGCAATTATATCACAAAGATAAGCAATTATATCACAAAGATAAGCAATTATATCACAAAGATAAGCAATTATATCACAAAGATAAGCAATTATATCACAAAGATAAGCAATTATATCACAAAGATAAGCAATTATATCACAAAGATAAGCAATTATATCACAAAGATAAGCAATTATATCACAAAGATAAGCAATTATATCACAAAGATAAGCAATTATATCACAAAGATAAGCAATTATATCACAAAGATAAGCAATTATATCACAAAGATAAGCAATTATATCACAAAGATAAGCAATTATATCACAAAGATAAGCAATTATATCACAAAGATAAGCAATTATATCACAAAGATAAGCAATTATATCACAAAGATAAGCAATTATATCACAAAGATAAGCAATTATATCACAAAGATAAGCAATTATATCACAAAGATAAGCAATTATATCACAAAGATAAGCAATTATATCACAAAGATAAGCAATTATCATCGTGGAATATCAATTAAGATATCACTACAAATGTTCCGGCTATATCACAAAGATAAGCAATTATATCACAAAGATATGACTCGAATGTGCCCTAAAAAAATGAATGATAATCAATTCAATGATCAATCAAAGTAGCTCTATACACATCGTGATCAAATGAAGTCGGGGACTGGAGCAGAATGTCACCCTTTTTCAATATCAACATCTTCCGAAAGAAGAGTCAATAGAAATGTGAAAATCTCCGTGAGAAATGAAACCAGATAAGAATGATCTGTTAGCATGTTCAAAAAATCAAAAGGATTAATGAAATGACCGATTAAAATGTATAACATTTTTCGGATTTCCTATGTATCATTGAGATATGCACAAAACAAGTCTCTAACATAGTTCGGTCTGCGGCTTTTCAACCACTAGATTGCTTCAAAGAATATAAATCATGGTTAACACTACCGAAGCATTTGATAACCACAATTTTATCCTTAAAGACTTTTTAGGGAAAACCAAGGTCACTTAGACTTCTTGTTAACTCAACAAATTCATAAATGAAAATGTGAGACCTACGTTCAATGTTGGAAAGGATGTTAGCATTGGTAGGATTTCCATTCGATCATCGTGGAATATCAATTAAGATATCACTACAAATGTTCCGGCTATATCACAAAGATAAGCAATTATATCACAAAGATATGACTCGAATGTGTCCTAAAGTGAAGAATAATCAAACTAATGATCAATTAATATATCAAATCAATGATATCACTACAAATGTTCCGGCTATATCACAAAGATAAGCAATTATATCACAAAGATATGACTCGAATGTGCCCTAAAAAAATGAATGATAATCAATTCAATGATCAATCAAAGTAGCTCTATACACATCGTGATCAAATGAAGTCGGGGACTGGAGCAGAATGTCACCCTTTTTCAATATCAACATCTTCCGAAAGAAGAGTCAATAGAAATGTGAAAATCTCCGTGAGAAATGAAACAAGTATTTGTTAAGAAACACTTGAGTGGTTAGGTAAAGATGTGCATCGCTTCACTGGGTCCATGAAGACTTCTTCAATATCGAGTATTTTTTTTTTTTTTTTTTTTTTTTTTTTTTTTGAAAAAAAAAAAAAAAAAAAAAAAAAAAAAAAAAAAAAAAAAAAAAAAAAAAAAAAAAAAAAAAAAAAAAAAAAAAAAAAAAATTTGAAACACATTTGAAGGTTTGAAGGTTGTTGAAATCACAAACTCCTCCTTAATCTATGCAAAATAGATCAAAAATTTTCATAGAAAGGTGGAGCAAAAATTGGTTTTGTGAGATCAAACATGAGTAAAATCTTTGTTGTGCTATTTCGGAAAAGTTTTGCTTCAACAACAATGTTGAATGTAAGACAGCTAGGGAGTACACAAAGGCGTTCGATTCCTTGTTATCTTATATCAATTTATATGTATAATAACAAAAGCTTAGAATGTAAAAACACTCTACAAATAAATATATCATTTAAGAACGGGTTGCATACATAGTATATACAAGCCACCGAAATAAATATCTTTTTGTGTATTTTTTTTTTTTTTTTTTTTTTTTTTGATTTTTTGAAAAAAAATTTGAAACACATTTGAAGGTTTGAAGGTTGTTGAAATCACAAACTCCTCCTTAATCTATGCAAGAATAGATCAAAAATTTTCATAGAAAGGTGGAGCAAAAATTGGTTTTGTGAGATCAAACATGAGTAAAATCTTTGTTGTGCTATTTCGGAAAAGTTTTGCTTCAACAACAATGTTGAATGTAAGACAGCTAGGGAGTACACAAAGGCGTTCGATTCCTTGTTATCTTATATCAATTTATATGTATAATAACAAAAGCTTAGAATGTAAAAACACTCTACAAATAAATATATCATTTAAGAACGGGTTGCATACATAGTATATACAAGCCACCGAAATAAATATCTTTTTGTGTATTTTTTTTTTTTGAAAAAAAATTTGAAACACATTTGAAGGTTTGAAGGTTGTTGAAATCACAAACTCCTCCTTAATCTATGCAAAAATAGATCAAAAATTTTCATAGAAAGGTGGAGCAAAAATTGGTTTTGTGAGATCAAACATGAGTAAAATCTTTGTTGTGCTATTTCGGAAAAGTTTTGCTTCAACAACAATGTTGAATGTAAGACAGCTAGGGAGTACACAAAGGCGTTCGATTCCTTGTTATCTTATATCAATTTATATGTATAATAACAAAAGCATAGAATGTAAAAACACTCTACAAATAAATATATCACTTAAGAACGGGTTGCATACATAGTATATACAAGCCACCGAAATAAATATCTTTTTGTGTATTTTTTTTTTTGAAAAAAAATTTATATTTGAAGGTTTGAAGGTTGTTGAAATCACAAACTCCTCCTTAATCTATGCAAAAATAGATCAAAAATTTTCATAGAAAGGTGGAGCAAAAATTGGTTTTGTGAGATCAAACATGAGTAAAATCTTTGTTGTGCTATTTCGGAAAAGTTTTGCTTCAACAACAATGTTGAATGTAAGACAGCTAGGGAGTACACAAAGGCGTTCGATTCCTTGTTATCTTATATCAATTTATATGTATAATAACAAAAGCATAGAATGTAAAAACACTCTACAAATAAATATATCACTTAAGAACGGGTTGCATACATAGTATATACAAGCCACCGAAATAAATATCTTTTTGTGTATTTTTTTTTTTTGAAAAAAAATTTGAAACACATTTGAAGGTTTGAAGGTTGTTGAAATCACAAACTCCTCCTTAATCTATGCAAAATAGATCAAAAATTTTCATAGAAAGGTGGAGCAAAAATTGGTTTTGTGAGATCAAACATGAGTAAAATCTTTGTTGTGCTATTTCGGAAAAGTTTTGCTTCAACAACAATGTTGAATGTAAGACAGCTAGGGAGTACACAAAGGCGTTCGATCCTTTGCGTCGCATATCAACAATTGAGAGTTTTGAAAATGTTATTTGAACAACTTTGATTGCTATCACACATACATATTCATATAAGAACACTTGGAAGTACACAAAGGCGTTCGATTCCTTGTTATCTTATATCAATTTATATGTATAATAACAAAAGCTTAGAATGTAAAAACACTCTACAAATAAATATATCACTTAAGAACGGGTTGCATACATAGTATATACAAGCCACCGAAATAAATATCTTTTTGTGTATTTTTTTTTTTTGAAAAAAAATTTTATATTTTGTTTTTGATTTTCTCTTTTCAAATTTTGTATTTTGGTTTTCTGGAATGTATCAAGAATTCCTTCAAATGTAAAAAGAATTAAGGTTTAAGATTTAACATACCAAGCTTGGAGATAAGAAAGTTAAACCTCTTTTCATCCAATGGTTTTGTGAACAAATCTGCAAGTTGAAAGTCAGTACCCACAAAGTAGAGCTCGATGTCACCTTTCTCAATATGATCTTTGAGAAAATGATATCTAACATCAATATGCTTTGAGCGAGAGTGGTTTACTGAGTTGACTGCAATGGCAATGGCACTCTGAGAATCACAATAGATAGGAATATGATCATATTTCAGACCATAATCAGTTAGTTGTGTCTTCATCCATAAAACCTGAGCACAGCAACTAGCCGCCGCCACATATTCAGCTTCAGCCGTTGATAGTGACACACAATTTTGTTTCTTGGAAGACCAACTCACAATTTTATCGCCTAAAAATTGTAAAGTACCGGAAGTTCTCTTGCGATCAAGTTTACAACCAGCATGATCTGCATCTGAATATACAGTTAGATTGAATCCAGTATCCCTTGGATACCAGAGACCTAAATCGGGTGTCCCCTTCAGATAACGAAAAATTCGTTTCACAGCTTGATAATGTAAATCGGTTGGAGCAGCTTGATATCTAGCACACATACATGTTGCAAACATTATATCTGGGCGAGATGCTGTTAGGTACAACAACGAACCAATCATACTTCGATATCTCTTTTGGTCAAATGGTTTCCCATTTGTATCAGCATTTATGTTTGTTCGAGCAGCCATTGGGGTAGAAATTGAAGAACATGAAGTCATATCAAACTTTTTCAACATGTCATTTATGTATTTACCTTGTGATATAAAAATACCAGTTGGTAATTGTTTGATTTGAAGACCCAAAAAGTAATTCATTTCCCCAATCATGCTCATTTCAAAATGATTGACCATAAGAGATGAAAAGTTTCTGCAAAATGTTTGACTGGTCGACCCAAATATAATGTCATCAACATATATTTGAACAAGTAGAACATGCTTACCTTGTTTGCGAATGAACAAGGTAGGGTCAATTGTGCCTTTGGTAAAGCCACCTCTTAGTAAGAAAGTAGTTAAAGAATCATACCATGCTCGGGGTGCTTGCTTAAGACCGTAGAGAGCCTTGTCCAATCTGTAGACATGGTTTGGTCTTTGAGGATCAACAAAACCTTCTGGTTGATCAACATAAACTTCTTCCTTGAGATCACCATTCAGGAAAGCAGTCTTCACATCCATTTGAAACACAGTAAAGTTTCTGAATGCAGCATAAGCTAAGAATATCCGAATGGCCTCCATTCTTGCAACTGGAGCAAAAGTTTCATCGAAGTCAACACCAGGTTGTTGGCAATAACCCTTTGCAACAAGTCGAGCTTTATTTCTTACTACTACTCCATTCTCATCCTTTTTGTTTTTGAATATCCACTTCGTTCCGATTGGATCATCTTTTCTAGGATTTGGAACTAATCTCCATACTTTCAGTCTTTCAAATTGTGCGAGTTCCTCTTGCATTGCCTTAACCCACTCTGGATCTCGAAGAGCTTCAGATACTGTTTTGGGTTCGATATTGCTAAGAGAAAGTGCAACGAGACACTCATTCACTGAAGTACGAGTAGTTACTCCTGCTTGTGGATCTCCAATAATTTGTTCAGAAGGATGGTATTTCTGCATACGTGTCCACTTGTGATCATGAGGAAGGAGATCTTGTTGTTGAAGATCAACATCATCATCATTAAAGCTTGAGTTACGTTGAGAGATGTTATCATAACTTGGTGTAATTCTTTCCTCATAAGCTGGATGATCAAAGTCAAGTGGTACATACACACTTGGAGTGTTCAATGGATTTGTTGTCTGAGTTAATCAAGAAGGTTGTTCTTGAACATTCACTTGAGAAGTATTATCCTGAGAGAATGGTGGAGAAGTATCAGGAGACGAGGTTTCTTGCTCTGAAGAATTTGAAGAAGATTCATGAATATTGTCAGGAACTGGATCGTTGTTATGAAGAGGTTCATTGGGTTCAATTGGTTCAACGATGACTTGAGGTTCTTGATCATGAATCGGTTTTGAATTGTAGAATTCTTCAAAAAGAATATCTAATTCATCACTTGTAGGAGTTGGAAACTTCTTGAATTTAGAAGCTAAGGTAGTATTCCTTGTAGAAGGACTTGAAGCACTTGGATCATTACTTGTTGGTAGCAAACTTTCTTGCTCAAAAATCATGCCTGACATCTCATCAAACCAAACATTCATTGTTTCTTGAATTGTGTTGGTTCGACGGTTATAGATTCGATAGGCAATTGATGTTTTGGAATAACCAACAAAATATCCTTCATCACCTTTCTTCTCGAACTTTCCAAGATTCTCCCGATCATTCAATGTGTAACAAACACACCCAAATATGTGAAAGTATTTGATGTTGGGTTTGCGTTTGTTAACAACCTCATAAGGAGTCTTTTCGAAACGCTGATTGATAATGGACCGATTCTGAGTGTGACAGGCAGTGTCAACAGCTTCAGCCCACATATTGGATGGTAATTTGGAATAAGCAAGCATTGTCCTTGCTGCTTCTACCAGCGATCGATTTCTCCTTTCAACAACACCGTTTTGTTGTGGGGTGCGAACTGCTGAAAATTGATGAGTGATTCCTTTAGAGTTGCAGAATTCATCAAAAACAGCATTCTTGAACTCAGTTCCATTATCCGAACGGATGTAACGAACTGGAAGTTGAAGATTTACTTGAGTATTAGTGATGAAATCTATCAACATCTGAGTTGTTTCATCTTGGATGCAAGGAACTTGACCCAAGTATATCTTGAATAATCATCAACAATAACCAAGATGTATTTCTTCCCATTTCGGCTTTGTACTTTCATCGGCCCACAAAGATCCATGTGAAGCAAATGAAGAGGTGCTAAAGAATTTGGAGATTTCTTCGGTTTATGAGAAGTTCTTTTGATCTTCCCAACAGCACAAGAAGGACAAACATGCTCACTTTCATACTTATAGTCAGGTAAGCCTTCAACAAGATGCTTATTGACCAAAGTATTGATAGTTTGGAAATTCAGATGAGAGAGCCTTCTATGCCATAACCAAGAATTCTTTGAAGTAGCCTTTGAAATGAGACAAATATTATCAGTTGGTTGGTTATCATCAAGATTGACGGTAAACAGGTTATCATCACGATCACCACAAAGAATATCAACTCCATCTAGAGTTTGGACTTTGCAAAGAGATTTTCGAAACAGAACTTGAAGATTGTTATCACAGAATTGTCCAACACTGAACAAGTTGTGACTTAATCCTTCAACATAGTGAACTTTCTTGATGATAATTCCATTTCGTTCAATGTCTCCATAACCTAAGATAGGAGCGAAATTGTTGTTTCCAAAGCGAACTGTTCCCATGAATCTTTCAACGAAATTCTTGAGCAAAGATTTATTCCCAGTCATGTGTTTCGAACACCCGGAATCGAGTATCCAAACACAGATGGTTATTTCCTGCAATCAATGAAATTTAACCGTTTTTAGGTACCCACTTGAGGACGGGTCCTTTATGGTTAGTTAAAACAGGCAGGAGATATAACTTAGGATTCGCATTCAAACATGTTGTTGAATCAACATAAGCATTGACAAGCACATTATCAACAAACACATTTGAATAAAAGGTACGAACATTCACTTTAGAGTTAAAAGTAACATGTCTACAAGCATTCACATCAACCACACGAGAATTAAAATTGTTTACAAGCTCACAAGGCCTTGCCTTGGCACATTCAACATTATTATACACAGATGAATTGTTTTGATTTACAGTAACACCTTTCCTCCCATTGACAGATTTTCTCCTCCTTCTTTTCATCTTTTTCTCAACATTCTTTAGATTACTAGTGATCTTAGGTACTAAAGTATTAGCAACCCATCTAGCACCACTAGTTAAACTCTTTCCACCTGTTGAATTGAAATTAAGAAGATTAGAACTAGGAGTTTTAAACACTCTTATCTTTTTGGAATCTTTTGGAGGTGAGGAAACTTCTTGCTTCTTTGGTTTATCATGAGAAAACCACCCATATCTATCTCTATATCTAGTTGAACCATTTGATGTATCTTTAGTTAGCGAAATTGAGCTAGACTTAGACACCTTAGGTAAAAAGCTAGATTGAGAGCTAGATTGAGAGCTAGACTTAGACACCTTAGGTAAAAAGCTAGATTGAGAGCTAGATTGAGAAGCATTAGGATAGTCTTTCGGAAGTTTCACTTTGGTGTACTTTGTCTTGTGTGAGGTTTCAGCTTGTTCCTTTTTGACATGTTTCACTGGGGTAGCAACAAAGGTTTCTAACTTAATGGTCTTTGGTTCAGTCTTGACGAGTTTGGTCTTAACTTGTTTCTTTGAGTAATATGAAGTTGGAGCTTTGGACAATGGTTTTTGAGATTCCATTTTTGTTTCCATTTTGATTTTGGTAGATTCAATCTTTTTCTCAGTTTCTGAATTAAAAACATATTCTCCCTCCATGAATTTATCAAAATCATTCTTTGTGAAATCTTTGGAAAATGAAAATTTCAATGGAGATTGATTAGCTTCAGATTCATTTGAAAGTTTTGAAAAATCAGGAATCTTGGTGTCCAACTTCACATCATGGGTATTCTCAGAAATTAGATCAACTTGAACTGACACATCTTTGGTCTCACAAGAAAATTGAGTAGACGTATCAACACCTATACTAGCACTAGGCTTAGGGTGAACAACTAACTCATCAACAGTGTTGCATGTGAAAAACCTATAGAAGTACCATATCAAAACTAAACTATGTGCAAGTTCTTCATCAGAAAGATCAGATTGCACACAATCATCAGCTATAAAAGTAGCAGTATTTTGACAAGTACATTCAAGAGAATCAGTCAAGGTCTGGGTAGAGGTATTGGTGGATGAATCACAAGTAGTTTGGGTAGAATTTTCTACTGAGGCTTTTTGGTCAGTTTGAGTAGAAACATTCTCACAAACTTTCTTAGTATCAACAGCAATACATTTATCCTCTGAATTCGGACTTTGAGACTTGAGGTGATTAATAACTTTTTGTTGAGATTCCACCTTTTGTTGTAAACCCTCTATTTGTTTTTCCAAAAATGTGGTTGGAAAATACATTTTAGTTGGTTTGGGTGGATTACTGACAGATTCTTGGTTTTGAAAATTTGATTCAATTTCTTCCAATTTGAAAATTGAAGATTCTTTTGTTTTGTATGAATCATTTATTGCATCATAATTAACCAAAAATTCCTGTTTTGGTGTTCTCTCAACGTCATCAGTCTCAAATTCATCATTCAATGGACGAATAAATTGTTGTATCATACCAAGTCGTAGAAATTTTTCATCATACAAGGGTTCAATTTCCTCTTTGGCTTTTTGCAATGGTGTGATATTCTCAAATCCCAACCCGAGAAGAAGTTCTGTTTTGTCAATTTTTGACTTGTTGAAATAGGCAGTGAAATTCAAGAAAGGATTTTGTTCAACTTTATATAGTTTTTCTTGATAGAAAAGTATATTCTTTTTAAATTCCTCAACTTGTTTTTCAAGATTCTCTATCTCAATGTCTTTTAAAAAACAATTATGATTTAAATCAGAAATCTTCCTTTCGAATTCAATGTTGTTTGGTTTAGCTTCTTGAAGCTTTTTATTAAGAATATCAACATCCATTTGTCTTGCATTTGCCCGAAGCCATTCATTGGTCTTTTGAATTTCAAGATCTTGATTGGTCTTTTCAAGATCTTGAATGGTTTTTTCTAGATTTTGACATTTTGTAATAACTTAAAATCAGGAGAGACATTCAACTCACATTCTTTAACCAACATCTTTTCTTTGTAAGCTTGAAAATCTTGTTTAATAGCATCATATTCAAAAAGTAATTTTGAATGTTCTTCAAGAAGTTTTGTAAATTCACTTTTAGAAAATGAAATGCTATTTGTCAACTTTTTATTTTTGTTGGCTAAAGAATTGATATGAGTTGTTAAATTAGATAAAGCTAATCTACAAGACTCTTTGTCTTTAACCAAAGAAAAAGTAGAGTCGAGATTTACCTCATCATCTGGGTATTCATCATCAGTGCTTTCTGCTTCAAGGACTTTGTTTTTGGCCAATCTTGCCATATAGCAAACATTAGCGGAGAGATCTTGATCTTCATCATCAGTGAGCAACAGCCATTTGTCATCTTCAGCAAGCAATGCATGCCCTGCTTCAACTTGTTTGGCTAACAGCATCTTCTGCTTGTAGTACTCATAGTCCCGCTTCCGAGGTTGTTTGCAGTCAACGGCAAAATGTCCAGGAATACCACAATTGTAGCACTTTTTGTCTGATGCCTTACCCTTCTCAACAGTTGGTTTCTCATAGGCTTTCTTCTCTTCACCATACCTTGATCCATTTGCTTCACCTTGCTCATTGCTCCTTGGATGATAGTGTTCCTTCTTGGGAAATGCACTTGTAGAAGAGGTGCGGAGATTGTTGTTTGTTGGCCTCGCTTTGTAAAATTTCCTCTTGAAATGCTTTGTTACCGCGGCAAGAGCTTGATATAGTTCATCTGAAACACCATCTCTTGTAGCCATCAGATCATCTCCCTCCTCATCAGACGAAGAAACAACCACCATTTGCTTCTTAAGAGCTTCAGAAATCTTCTTCTCAACTATTAATGCCAAAGGATCAGAAGATACAACTTCTGGCATTTTGTTTGATGAAGCTTTGCTTAGTACTTGGTTTTCATTGAGTTTGAAGGATTCATAAAGAGTATGAATGGTGAACTTGGTCAGATTTTGATGTTGCTTGATCTGTGTTCCAAAATCTTCCCATTCTGGACCAAGAGCTTTGATGAATTTGATGTTCAACTCAATCTCAGTTTTCTTGACATTGTTCTTCCTTAGCTCATTTATGACATTGCAGAATCTGTAGTAGACAGCTTCAAGAGATTCATTAGGCAATTTGGAGAAGTTGTCAAACTCAGTCAGAATATTTGTCAATCTTATGGTCGAAGTCACGTCAGCTCCCTCCATCTGTCTAGCCACCTCATCCCATATCTCCTTGGCTGTATCATAAGAATCAACAGAGCCATAGATTTCATCCGGTAGAGCTTTGTATAGGCATGACCTAGCTCTGTTATCTGCAGCTGTTCGATCCTTTTGTTCAGCATTCAACAGATCAGGAGTCAGAATAATTGCATCAGTAGTGGGATGGCGATGAACGGCAAGTCCATTAAGAATGGAATCTTTCATCATGTGACCATTTGTCTGACTTTCCACATAGTCCATAAATCGTTTCTTCCATAGTCCGTAAGAACCACGGTAGAGAACTGGAGGTCTTGTATCTGAACCCAATGCCAATGCTTCACGAGAAGCCATTAGAGATTGATTTGATTTGAAAAATTGTATTGAATTAAAAGTGGAAAATGAAACGATCTTGGTAAGATCAGGAAATGAAACGATCTTGAGTTAACCAGGAAATGAAACGATCTTGAGTTAACCAGGAAATGAAACGATCTTGATACAAACAGAAATTGAAACGATCTTGAGTAGAACAGAAAGTGAAACGATCTTGACCAATTAGCTCTAGGTAAGATCGTCTTGAGCTAGATCGTTTTGAACAAAATCGTCCTAGGTGAAATCGTCTTAGGTGAGATCGTTTTGGAATCTTGATGAAATTTGGTTAAGTATTGAAAATGAAACGATCTTGAATTGAAACGGTCTTGAAGATGAAACGGTCTTGAAAATGAAATGATTTTGAATTGAAATGATCTTGATGTGAAACGGTCTTGAATAAAAGTGATTTTGGTTTGAAATTATTCAAGGAAATGAGACGATCTTGGTGAAGATCGTCTTGGGTTTTGAAGGTATGAAACGATCTATGTGAAGATCGTCTTAGGTTCTAAGAAATGAAACGATCTTGGTTTAAGATCGTTTTATGTTTCTTTCCAAAACTTCTAAGTATTTGAAATGACCCAACCAATCCTTTCGGATTAATTAGCCAGAATCAAACACTACCACAACACACTCTTGTTTAAAACGATCTTGTTAGGATCGTCTAACAAGTCACAAAACACAAGTAAGTGAAACAAGCTTTCAAAGACTAAGACGATCTTGATAAGATCGTCCTAGTGAAGATCGTTCTGGTCGTCTTCTTCAATTCAACAGTTTTCCAGAAAAACTCCATTAACAACTTTTAAAACTTCAATATCTTTTGAATTACTGGGAGTTAGATCATGAAATCACTGGCAAACTGTTTGAATTCATGTCCGCAACACGTTTATGAACAAAATTCAACACAAAACACAACAGAATCAAATCCCAAAAATTCGCGCCAAAACTCAAAAATTCAATCTCGAGATTTAGATTGAATTGAGACTTGAAACTTGACAGGATTCTGTTTTCAACTACCACAAATCTATTGATGAACAAATAATTGTGATTTTATGTGATTTGAAGTGTGAATTTTGAAGAACCAGACGGTGAAAAGTTCGAACAGAATTTGTGAATAACTTTGATTTTGATGAATTTGTGATTGAATTCAGGTATGGATCGTCATCAGATTGATGTTTCTCTCTGATACCACTTGTTATAACACTATTTTAACTACTGAATTCAATTCATCAATGGCGGATTTGGTGAGTGTGTGTTCTTGGTGTTTGTGTGTGTTTTGAGAGAGAATCGTATGAAAGTGTGTAGATCTGGTATTAAGATTCTAAAGTATGTGTCAATTATGAAAGGTTATGTCAAGGTTATAATCTCTAAGGTGTGAGAGGGCTATTTATAGTCTAATTACACAATTATGCTAATTGTCACAATTAGCCCCTCAACCTTAGTGATCATTTATCTATGACTTAACAACAAGAAATTCTTCTATTCTAGATTACAATTTATCACTATTTTTGGATTTCTAACATTAGGGGTATGAACCAAACCCCTAAACAAAGTGAGGTTCGTCATGTTATTAGCGAAAATAAATTAGTTGTCTGTGCAGTATTAGAGTCACATGTTTCTGTTTCTAAAATGGACATGTTGTGTAAAAAGGTTTTTAGGTTTTGGGATTGGAGTTCTAATGCAAATTTCTGTCCGAAGGGGTCTCGTATACTTTTAGGATGGAATCCTGAGTATGTTGATCTTATGGTTTTATCTCAATCAGCCCAAGCGGTTCATACTCAGATTTTATTTAAAGCTGAAAAGAAGATGCTTTTCTGCACTTTTGTCTATGCGCACAATAGGTACATGGATAGAAGGAGTTTATGGAGTGAACTTAGTCTTCATAAAGCATTTGTCAATGATCGCCCTTGGTGCCTGCTGGGGGATTTCAATGCTATGTTAAATCTTGATGACAGTGATGTAGGTGCATCTGCAGCAGATATTGCTATGCGAGAATTTAGGGAATGTGTTGATTCTATTGAAGTGGCTGATGTTAACAAATCAGGGTTGCAATTGTCTAATTGATAGTGTGTGTTCTTGTGTTTGTGTGTGTTTTGAGAGAGAATCGTATGAAAGTGTGTAGATCTGGTATTAAGATTCTAAAGTATGTGTCAATTATGAAAGGTTATGTCAAGGTTATAATCTCTAAGGTGTGAGAGGGCTATTTATAGTCTAATTACACAATTATGCTAATTGTCACAATTAGCCCCTCAACCTTAGTGATCATTTATCTATGACTTAACAACAAGAAATTCTTCTATTCTAGATTACAATTTATCACTATTTTTGGATTTCTAACATTAGGGGTATGAACCAAACCCCTAAACAAAGTGAGGTTCGTCATGTTATTAGCGAAAATAAATTAGTTGTCTGTGCAGTATTAGAATCACATGTTTCTGTTTCTAAAATGGATATGTTGTGTAAAAAGGTTTTTAGGTTTTGGGATTGGAGTTCTAATGCAAATTTCTGTCCTAAGGGGTCTCGTATACTTTTAGGATGGAATCCTGAGTATGTTGATCTTATGGTTTTATCTCAATCAGCCCAAGCGGTTCATACTCAGATTTTATTTAAAGCTGAAAAGAAGATGCTTTTCTGCACTTTTGTCTATGCGCACAATAGGTACATGGATAGAAGGAGTTTATGGAGTGAACTTAGTCTTCATAAAGCATTTGTCAATGATCGCCCTTGGTGCCTGCTGGGGGATTTCAATGCTATGTTAAATCTTGATGACAGTGATGTAGGTGCATCTGCAGCAGATATTGCTATGCGAGAATTTAGGGAATGTGTTGATTCTATTGAAGTGGCTGATGTTAACTTCCATCGCAATTGTTCTAAACTTGATAGTGTGTGTTCTTGGTGTTTGTGTGTGTTTTGAGAGAGAATCGTATGAAAGTGTGTAGATCTGGTATTAAGATTCTAAAGTATGTGTCAATTATGAAAGGTTATGTCAAGGTTATAATCTCTAAGGTGTGAGAGGGCTATTTATAGTCTAATTACACAATTATGCTAATTGTCACAATTAGCCCCTCAACCTTAGTGATCATTTATCTATGACTTAACAACAAGAAATTCTTCTATTCTAGATTACAATTTATCACTATTTTTGGATTTCTAACATTAGGGGTATGAACCAAACCCCTAAACAAAGTGAGGTTCGTCATGTTATTAGCGAAAATAAATTAGTTGTCTGTGCAGTATTAGAATCACATGTTTCTGTTTCTAAAATGGACATGTTGTGTAAAAAGGTTTTTAGGTTTTGGGATTGGAGTTCTAATGCAAATTTCTGTCCTAAGGGGTCTCGTATACTTTTAGGATGGAATCCTGAGTATGTTGATCTTATGGTTTTATCTCAATCAGCCCAAGCGGTTCATACTCAGATTTTATTTAAAGCTAGATTATCCGATGATCAAGCTCTACAGATGATTTCGGAGGTCTCTGTAGAAGAGGTGAAGCCTGCTTTGTTTGATATGGGTGATGATAAGGCTCCTGGTCCGGATGGTTTTTCCCCTGCTTTCTTTAAAGGGGCTTGGGACATTGTTGGAGCGACTTTGGTTGAAGCCGTTAAGGAGTTTTTTGATCGAGGTAATTTACTAAAAGAGGTTAATCATACCATCATATCTTTATTACCCAAGGTATCTTCTCCTTCCCGTGTTACTGATTACCGTCCGATCGCTCTTTGTAATGTTATTTTTAAATGCATTACAAAGATTATTGCAAATCGGATTAAAAGTCATTTGGGTTTTTTGATTAGTGATAATCAATCTGCATTTGTTCCGGGGAGAAGTATTTCTGATAACATCTTATTAACACAAGAACTTATGCATAATTATCACTTAAATAAAGGACCGGCTCGTTGTGCTTTCAAAGTAGATATACAAAAAGCGTATGACACTGTCGATTGGAGCTTTTTGAAACAGGTCCTTGTTGGTTTTGGTTTTCACCCTAGAATGATAGCATGGATTATGGAGTGTGTCACTACTACGTCTTTCTCGGTGTGTATTAATGGTAATTTACATGGTTTCTTCCAAGGCAAAAGAGGTTTGAGACAAGGTGATCCGCTTTCTCCATACCTGTTCACCATGGTTATGGAGGTTTTGACGCTCATTATTCAAAGACGATTGGTGGAAGTGGCTGATTTTAAATTCCATCGCAATTGTTCTAAACTTGATATTGTTAATTTGTGCTTTGCTGATGATTTATTTATCTTTCTCCATGGAGATGTGCAGTCTGCGAGTGTAATTAAAAATGCTCTTCAAGAATTCAAGAATGTGTCGGGTCTTGCTGCTAGTTTACCAAAGAGTGTGGCGTATTTTTGTAATGTCCCTTCTTCTGTTAAACTAGCTATTTTGAATTTGTTGCCTTTTGAAGAAGGTAAGTTACCAGTTAAGTACCTTGGGGTTCCTTTGGTTTCTTCAAGGCTGGTTTATCGTTATTGTAAGGAGTTGATCGATAAAGTTCAGCAAAGGGTTTTAGATTGGAAAAAAAAGTTTTTGTCCTTCGCGGGGAGGCTACAACTTATCCAATCTGTCCTATCATCACTTCATGTCTATTGGTCGTCTGTGTTTATACTACCAAGTCGAGTTATTTTTGAGATTGAGCAAATTATGCGCGGTTTTCTTTGGAATCAAGGCGAAATTAAAAAGGGCAAATCCAAGGTTGCGTGGTCTTGGTATTCGTCGGTTACATGATATTAATAATGCTCTTATTGCTTCACATATTTGGAGCATTGTTGCTGGTAAGGAATCTCTATGGGTTCGTTGGTTACATAGCTATAAATTAAAAGGCAAGAGCTTTTGGGAGATTCATTGTCGTGGTAACATGACATGGTCTTGGAGAAAACTGTTACAAGTTCGACAACTGGTACGACCGTTTTTCTATTTTCGTATTGGGAGAGGTAATTTGATTCATACTTGGCATGACAATTGGGATGATGTATGCCCACTTAGTACCTATTTGTCTCCTAGAGACATCACTCGTGCAGGTTTCTCTTTAAATGCGAAACTTGAAGATGTTTGCATCAATGCGAATTGGAGTTGGCCGAGTGAATGGTCATCGAAATTTTTATTTCCTGTGCCTCCGGTCTTAGATGAATCAAGACCTGATATTCTTCTATGGAAGGATTGAAATGGATTACTTCATGATTTCTCGGTGGGAGTTGTTTGGGAGGATATTAGACCACGAGCTAGCACTGTCGATTGGTTTGATTTGGTGTGGTTTTCTCATAGGATTCCTAAGCATGCCTTCTTACTTTGGCTGATTTGTCGTCAGAAACTCAAAACACAAGATCAATTGAGAGCTTGGGATGTCCATCAGTCATCGACTGTTGCTTTGACATGCCCTTTTTTGCGAATCAATTCCAGATTCGCATAGTCATCTTTTCTTTGAATGTCATTTTTCCATGCAGGTTTGGTCAAGTGTGTGTCTTAAGGTACAAGTTCAACATGTATCATCGGATTGGACAACTATTATTGCTGCATTTAATGCTTTTGGGAAACGAAGATCATTTTCAAGTATTGCTTCTCGTCTTCTGCTTGCTGCTTCGACTTATTATATTTGGGAGGAACGGAATGCAAGACTTTTTACAAAATTGAAGAGAACTACTACGCAAATAGTGGACCTCATCTTGGAGACTGTTAGATTAAAGTTAATGACTTTCCGTTTCAAACAAACGAAAAGGGTGGAGGATGCCTTGAAGATATGGAAGATACCTAGTTCGCTACTTAAAATCTAATTTTGTTACTTCCAATTTTCTATTTCTGGTTGCTTTATTGTATAGCTAGTAATTCATTGGGTCGTGGATGTTCTGCACTATTTGTGCAACTTTTTGTAAAGTCGATGTAGCACTTAGTTACATCGCCTGTTTATATTGTGATTAATACAAGTTAATAAGGGGTGACGGCCTTTTACCGAAAAATTCATCAACAAAGACCATCTCGATGTTTCGATTTTCTTCGGGTTGTTCCAATCCGAAACAGTCCATACATGCACAACACGGAGTCGTAGATGATGGTTAACATGTGTTGGCTTAAGATCTTCAAGATGAACTAACGTGGTCTTATTTTTTGTAGTTGAAGAATAAGCCATAATGAACCTATAATGGACAACAAATTAAATTAAAAGAGATGAATAATAATAATAACATAAGAATTCAATGTCAAATAATAATGATTAAACATGAACAAAATATATTTAAAAAAACCGTTTTTAGTAAGTCGAACTTTTTTTTTGTTGAGAATTCGTGAGGTAGTCGAAACTCTTTTTTTTGTTGAGAATTCGTGGGGTTTTTTCCTATGTTGTTATATAATAAATTTTGGGAGAGTTTTAATGATAAAAAGATTTGTTTTTTATTTTTTAATAGAATATAGGTGGTCTAGTAAATTTTAATTAAAAAAATATAGAAAAATAGAGGATTAATTAGGAGGGAGAATTAGGCTAAAGGATGAGGGATTAGGGGTGCCAAGTGTACCCCCAACCTCCTCTTTTAGTTATTATATACTAGTCTTCAGGCCGTCTGATGGACGGTAAGTCTCAAAATATATATATATATATATATATATCAAAGGTAAATATCAAAAGAACACATAACACATCAGGTGAAAAATAAGAAATCATGAACAAAACAAATTTAAAAGAATAAACCATTTTGTAGTAGAAGAAGAAGGCATAATAAAATTACAACAAACTAAATTATAATTGACAACAAACTAAATTAAAAGAGATGGAAAATAACAATAACATAACACAATATCAAATAATAATCAAACACGAACAAAACACCAAAAATAAAATTGAAGTGATATAAAAAAAACCGTATGTTTTTTTTTTTTTTTAAATCTATTGGACTTGAATTGTTTATTAAAGATAAAAAGGAGAGGAATAATATGAATGAGAATGATTAACAAAAATTTAGGTAATTTATTTATTGGGAGAGTTTTAAGGATATTATATATCTTTAAATTTTAAAAAGATTTGTTTTGATAGAAAAGAATTTATGATAGAGTTTTAAATACAATTATCTATTTAATAAGCAAATAAAAAATTTTAAAAATCTAGAAAAAATGAGAGAACTCTAGAGTAATTAATAGGGAGTTTTAGGCCCAAAAAAGGTTTTAAGAGGTGTCAAGTGTACCCTCAACCTCCTCTTTTAGTTATAAGATAGATAGATAACCAATGGTTAACCCTAGATACTCAAACCTTAAACTTGTACCGTATACGTTTGTTCCCACAAGTAAATTCATTCGCCTCGGATTAAAGGCCACGCACAACCCCAATTTTTAATTCATTTCTCTCGGTTTAGGATTCACCTTTAAAGTTTTAAAATAACTCTGAAAATGAATCGTGTCAACACCTTAACATTAAGGGATGATGGTTTAGGGTCCTAACAACATTAATAAATTGTTTATATACAATATGTTTTGTTGTAATTTTTTTTTTCTAGATTATTATTTTTACGAATCGAGTTAATTCGAGTGTAGCTTAACAAGTTAAACAAGCTCAACAAACTTAATTAAAATGAATTGTTACGATAATCAATTTCATTGATAATTTAAAAACAATAATAATACACAAATATATCTTTAGAAATTTATATATTTGTGTTGAATATATATACCGGTTATAATTTTGTTTAGATCATCTTACTTTATTAAATGACCTAACAATAAAAGTACATTTTTTCAATCCAAGTCAATAATCTACATCGTTACATTCTTGAACTAAAGTTTTAAAAAAAAATTATGACTGTAAGCGCATCGCGCGGGTCTAAGCAATTGTTTATATATATATATATATAAAGATTATCTACAAGTAAATGACTTTATGAAACCATAATTTTTGACAAACCATGTGAATTAACTCCAAAAAACAGATCTAGTAAATGTCTTGAAAGGGTACGGCTTATTTTGTAGATGTGAGAATTTTCTTTTGTAATCCACGCAAATGGGATTGAGATTTTGCAACTTTACTAGTAAAGTTAGTAAAGTTGGGGATTTTAACCCTTGGATTAAAATTAATGGTTAAAATTAAAAGATGGTTTTTAAATCTTGACCATTGATTTTAATCCAATGGACAAAATGCATCCAACTTTACTAGTAAAGTTGAAAGCAACTTTAGAGATCTTAATCCACGCAAATGTGTATAAAACCAATTAAATATGAAGTGTTGTTTCATCTTTTTTCCAGTGCTCTCCATGTTAATCTAAAGTTCGCTTACCATAGGTTTTTGTTCTCCATGTTAATCTAAAGTTCGCTTACCATAGGTTTTTGAGCTCATCGATGTATAAACAACTTATACTGAGACAACCTGAGCTTAGTGAACAAAAATAAACCCATTTCATGCCTCAGTCCTACGAGAAGTATGACATTGCATTTTAGGCTTATGAAAGAAACTACGCAAAGAATTGGATGTGTGACTTGAAAGTCGAAACATGACAAGTTTCAATCATTTCAAAGAAGTAAATCTATAAATTTCTGCATGGTGGTACGTACGTATATGAATCACAAAAATCTGATTGCTACATTGTCATAAAAGGCAGAACTTATGGCAGCATCCACAAATCCTCTTGAAACATCCACTAGGCAAGAATAATGACCAGGAACCTGAAAAACACAGTAATTGGCAGATTGAAATTGCATTTCTACTGGCTGTTTCCAGACGCTTCACTTTGAGCATTTGCTAAAGAAAGTTTCACTTACATCAATGGTGCCAACGGCCAGGTTTGTTGTTGTCATTGATGTATAGACTTGTAGAGTACGACTGTAACGTATTTGGATAGGAAACGATGAGTGGATCCAAGGGCCACAACTGAGTCACTGCTCTTTCCTTTCTGCATGTAAAGATGGTTTATAATAACGTGTTGAGGTCTAGATGAAGGAGGTGGGATCTCCATATGAGGTGAAGGGGCATTAAGCAGTGTCATTTGGAGATGTGGTGGTACCAAGGGTGGCTCCTTTGCATAGTCCTCCATTCCAAGTTGTAAACTGTTGTAGCTTGAATCTGGAGACTGAGGAGGTTCGAAACCCGAAATGCTTTGGATGTCTTCAGGTACATATTCCTGGGCCAGATACATGAAAAGTTTCGATCAATTAGAGATCTATTACCATCAGAAGAGCTCTTCTAGCAACATGAATTTTCAAGATATCGCCTTTATGACAGAATAAGAGAAAACTTGTATTCATATATTGCAAAACACAACAAAACCGAAGTAGGACCTGTGTATTATTATACTTTTATTTAGCTATTTAGCACTGCTTAAATACCTTGATTATAGTATAGCCTACTTTCTGCCCAGAACCTCCAAACTAGTGCTTTCTAGGTTCATCATGACATGGATTCTTATGTAATATTTTTTGAATAGTTAATTCCTGTTGTCAACTTTGCTTTACAACCTAACGTATTTGTATTAACTTTGAAATCAAAACGTAACCCGTATGATACTAAAAAGTGACAAATGGGTTATGAGACAAAGACCCCAGAATGGTGGAATACACATTTGTACGTAAGAATAGGTACCCTAAATCCTGACCCTTCTTTAAACTTGTAGTAGACAGCAGATTGTTCTCCTTGGAAACACACAAGAAAATAGAAAAATAAGCATATGAACACACACAAGATGGCAACTTATTTTCATCAATAAGAATTTATAGTTAAAAGTAATGCACAATGCCGTTTCATCCATATTTTGGGACAGAAAAAGTATTTTGTGTTGCACGCACCTCAAAATTTAGACATCTAAAACTACATATTATGCACAAAACTAACCATCTTTGTACATTGTGATATTTAACTAAAAAACTAAAATCTTTAAGTGATCAGTTGAGAGAGTATAAGCAGAATCGAACATAATTTGAAAGAGTATAAGCAGAAACATATATAAACAATCCAGATTACTTACCAATATATATATATATATAATACTAGAATTAATACCCATACGACGAACGGGTTTATTAATATGGCGGCGATGGTGGTAGCGGCGGCGGTGGTGGCGGGGTGTCGGCAACGGTGGCGGTGGGGTGACGGGTGGTGGGCGGCAATGGGTGAATGTATAAAGGTAATTGATGTTAAAGGAAGGGTCGCAAGCGGTGAATATAAAGTAATTGATGTTAAAGGAGGTATTGTAGTTATTTTAAGGATTGAGAGACTTATGTTGTAAATTATTTCATTAAGGGTATTATAGGTATATTAGATAGAGATGTTTAAATTAATGAATAAAGGAGATGATCAATTCTTCTTTTGAGATTTTGGGGGAGGGGTTTGATATGAATCAAACCAGAAAAATAGCCAAGAAACACACAATGAACACAAACCCAGCAGAGTTGTAGAATAAAAACTAGACAATAATAAACTAAACAATAATAATTCTCCACCCTAAGAACCATGGCCTATGGCCTTATTTAAATACACAGACTCCTTAACCTAACCTGACCACAAGTAAATAATAATAATAACTAATAATGATAATAATTATCACTTAAGCCCCTAAACCCAAACGTCTGCTGACTTCAGCCCAATAAGCCCATTCAGCCCTTGACCATGCTGACCAGCTTGATTCGTATCATTACTCCCTCGCAAAAACACACCTTATCCTCAAGGTGTGACTTGGAACCAATTTTTTGTTCCTGGATCCCAAACTCGAACTTGGAAATTCGCCTCATATGAACTCGTGTGAAGGCCAAAAACAACTAGATTGGGAAAAGCAGCTAACTCATTGAAAACAAACACCTCCTCCACTGACTAGTGCTCACCATTCACTTGCAGTTCAGATGCCCCGTACTGCATAACTCACAAGTCACAACTACTTTCTTGCTTTTCAGTTTTCCCATGATCACTGCCGATGTTTTCCTCCTTTGCCACTCGAGCTGCAACCCACCTAACAAAGTCTACAGAACTTTTAGTCACCGCTGCCGAGGTCGACTTTGTCAGGGTCCAAAACCCGTCACTTTAGAAGTCAAAATCTTACCGGAAACAAGCATAGTCGGCTTCTACTGTGAAATAGGTTATTTCTGATGTGCTTTCTGATCTTGCTGTACCCCAACCACAACCGATTCAAATTTATCCCTTAGGCTGCTCGAAAACGATTGATCCGAGCATGCATTCCATCCAACCATGCACGGTATTGCTAAAAATCAGCATCAACATCAACAATCGTCTTTGATCCCATTGTTTAACAAAACCACAGGTTGCAAGATCGTTGCAAGATCGATGCTCTGATACCAATTGATATGAATCAAACCAAAAAATTAGCCAAGAAACACACAATGAACACAAACCCAGCCGAATAGAGTCGTTTGTTTCTTTGATAAGGCTGAATTCGAGCTACAACTCCTCCAAGAATAAAAACAAGACAATAATAAACTAAACAATAATAATTCTCCACCCTAAGAACCGTGGCCTATGGCCTTATTTAAATACACAGACTCCCTAACCCACAAGTAAATAATAATAATAATAACTAATAATGATAATAATTATCACTTAAGCCCCTAAACCCAAACGTCTGCTGACTTCAGCCCAATAAGCCCATTCAGCCCTTGACCATGCTGACCAGCTTGATTCGTATCATTACCCTTTTTATAAGGTATTATAAATATATACTATTATTTTAAAAGGTTAACTTTAAGCATAGTTATCAATCTTTTAACCAAGGTTGGGAAACTCGTGACTCGGGATCGGATCGGTTAGTGGGGGAGTCAGGAATTTTTTGAAAAATCGGATCGGATCGGGAAGAAATCGGATTGAGTTTTTCGTATAAAAAAATAGTAATTTATGAAATTATATATAAAAAACATCAAAATAAAATTTTGTTATTTTAAAATATTAATATAATAGGTCAAATCTAAAAAATCAATGTAATATCAGTTAATATAACCAACCATATGTAATTTTGAATAGTATTCTAAATTTATGTCATAAATAATACTAAGTGAAACAATAATCATTTTCCATATTATAACGTCAAACATTGGATTTTGGATTTGATATTACCGTACTACTCCTATTACTATATAATACGAGACAAAGTACCCGCGCGTTGCGGCGGTGAGATGGTGGGGTGATAGGTCATAGAGTATGATAGGTCATAGGAGGTGATAGTCATAGAGTGTGATAGCCAAATGCCTTAGCCGTCCAGGCTCCGCCCTCGGATTTAAAAATTCGTCGAAAGTATATCGAATGAAAGAGCATGAAATTTTAAGAACACCCATATATTTTTTATAATTTATCGATGTACGGTTTTTGAGATAAAAGATTTTGAATAAATTAGAGAAATAAAATGATTTATGGAGGAGAGAGAAAAATGAGTGGTTGAGATTTGAGGAGAGAGAAAAAAATGAGTGGTTGAGATTTCTTCCAAGGGTATTATGAATAAGTGATAGGGGTATTTTGGGGTTTTCAATTACTTAAAGTTGAAAAAATGGAGGGAACAAATGCTTTATAATGTAGTAGAGATACTAGTTATAGTTATTGGATGCTAGCTGGAATCAATTAACAAAGCACCAAATCAGAACATAGATATATGTGAAGTCTCTTATGCTGTATATTATCTCTCTCTCTTTCAAAACGAAAAGTAGAGCTACTTTCTTTCTCACTTTCATCTTTGCTTTCTTCTTCACCTTTCTGCAATTAATTCCACCGACAGACAAACACCTTCTGCAACCAACATCGTCGGTGACGACCATTGGGAGCTACCGAGTCGACCCTATTCTTGACGTTCCTTGACCGAGTTAGCCGATTATTGACCGAGTCGGCCAAGTTTGACCATGTTTGACCCGAGTCCTAAGCTTTGACCAAGTTTTGGCCCGATTCCGGCAGACTCGTATCCCCGATCCCCGATCCGATCCCGGGAAATCGGCCGGGATCAGCGATTTTTACAACCTTGATTTTAACAATATAAGATACATGGATCATAAAAGTAATAATAAAAATATGATATATTACTAATGTTATGAGTTATGACCTTGAGGTCATGATAGTGAAATATGGATAGCATTGTTATAGAATTTTACGCTTTTCGGTTATATTAAACTTTTTAATGTAGGCTTATTGGTATTTAAACATAAAAAACATAGAAAATTATGTTAGGATTATAATGAAATACAATAATAACAGATATACATAACAAAGAAAAGCAATAAATATCTTGTCATTTTTTATTCTTATGATTAATTGAAAACGTATACATGAAAGTATATCCGAAATTTAATATCAAATGTCAATTCGTTAACTATATATACTATTAAAATATTTTAGTAAAAGATATTATTTATATTAATTATTTTAATAATTAAATAGCACTTGATAGTAATAAGGTAACTTAAAATTAGAAATTTAGATGAGACACATGTCGTTTAAAGAATAAGCCAAGTGTCGATTAATAAAATCGTTAATTTTGTTTTAGTTTATTGGTAGATATATATCTACCAATAAACTAAAACAAGATTGTAGTCTCCATTGAATGACACGTGGCGTTATATTAAAGCGACAAGTGTCCTATTCCCAGATTGGATGATATGCTTGATGAGTTACATGGCTCCAGAGTATTTTCAAAAATTGATCTCAGAAGTGGTTATCACCAGATAAGAATGAAGGATGGAGACGAGTGGAAAACTGCATTCAAAATCAAAGGAGGCCTATATGAATGGTTAGTGATGCCTTTCGGCTTGTCAAATGCCCCCAGTACATTCATGAGGCTAATGAATGAAGTTCTGAGGCCACTTATAGGTCAGTTTGTTGTTGTTTACTTTGATGATATTCTGGTGTACTCTAAATCTAAAGCTGAACATGTTGGTCATCTGAAGAAAGTATTTGAACTGCTAAGAAGACACCAGTTGTATGGAAAAATGGAGAAATGTGATTTTATGGTGGATAGTGTGATATTTCTGGGGTATGTTGTGTCAAAAAATGGGATTTCAATGGATCCATCGAAGGTAGAAGCCATCAGATCGTGTGGCCAGTTCCTACAACCATCACTGAAGTTAGAAGTTTTCATGGACTGGCATCATTCTATCGAAGGTTCATAAAGAACTTTTCTACAGTTATGGCTCCTATCACTGATTGTCTAAAGAAAGGTGTGTTCAACTGGCCAAGTTCAGCCCAACTGGCGTTCGAAGCACTGAAGGGAAGCTCAGTTCAGCTCCAGTTCTATCCTTACCAGATTTTGATATGCTATTTGAACTTGAATGTGATGCTAGTGGAGTTGGTATTGGTGCAGTACTGGTGCAAAGTGGTCGTCCAGTTGCATACTTCAGTGAGAAACTGAATGGATCTAAACTGAAGTATAGTACTTATGACAAAGAATTCTATGCAATTATTCGTGCTATCACTCACTGGTCACATTATCTGAAGCCAAAGCAGTTTGTCTTATTCTCTGATCACGAAGCCCTGAAGTTCATAAATGGCCAACACAAGCTTAATGCCAGACATGCAAAGTGGGTAGAGTTCTTGCAGTCTTATTCATTTGTTTCAAAGCACAAGGCTGGAGTTTGCAATGTTGTTGCTGATGCACTATCACGAAGATATTCTTTATTATCAGTTCTGGAAGCAAGAGTACTTGGATTTTCTTTCATAAAGGAGTTATATGCTGCTGATCCAGATTTTTCTGAGAAAGTTACTGAAGCTAATCTGAAAGGACTATTCACTGTTCAAGATGGTTTCTTATTCAAGAATGGTAAGTTGTGCGTGCCAAGGGGTTCAATAAGAGATTTATTAATAAGGGAAGCACATGGAGGAGGTCTAGCTGGACATTTTGGAATCAACAAAACTGGAGAGATTCTGACTGAACACTTCTACTGGCCAAGTTCAGCAACTGGCGTTCGAAGCACTGAAGAGAAGCTCAGTTCAGCTCCAGTTCTATCCTTACCAGATTTTGATATGCTATTTGAACTTGAATGTGATGCTAGTGGAGTTGGTATTGGTGCAGTACTGGTGCAAAGTGGTCGTCCAGTTGCATACTTCAGTGAGAAACTGAATGGATCTAAACTGAAGTATAGTACTTATGACAAAGAATTCTATGCAATTATTCGTGCTATCACTCACTGGTCACATTATCTGAAGCCAAAGCAGTTTGTCTTATTCTCTGATCACGAAGCCCTGAAGTTCATAAATGGCCAACACAAGCTTAATGCCAGACATGCAAAGTGGGTAGAGTTCTTGCAGTCTTATTCATTTGTTTCAAAGCACAAGGCTGGAGTTTGCAATGTTGTTGCTGATGCACTATCACGAAGATATTCTTTATTATCAGTTCTGGAAGCAAGAGTACTTGGATTTTCTTTCATAAAGGAGTTATATGCTGCTGATCCAGATTTTTCTGAGAAAGTTACTGAAGCTAATCTGAAAGGACCATTCACTGTTCAAGATGGTTTCTTATTCAAGAATGGTAAGTTGTGCGTTCCAAGGGGTTCAATAAGAGATTTATTAATAAGGGAAGCACATGGAGGAGGTCTAGCTGGACATTTTGGAATCAACAAAACTGGAGAGATTCTGACTGAACACTTCTACTGGCCAAGTCTACTGAAGGACGTCCAGAGTATTATCAGTCGCTGTCCAACTTGTCACCAGGCAAAGACAACTTTTCACAAAGGTTTGTACACTCCTCTTCCAGTTCCAAACCAACCTTGGGAAGATCTGAGTATGGATTTTATTGTTGCACTGCCCAGAACCCAGAGGGGAAAAGATTCTATAATGGTGGTTGTTGATAGATTCTCAAAAATGGCTCATTTTGTTGCTTGTAATACAACAAATGATGCTTCAGCTATAGCGAATTTGTTCTTTAAGGAGATTGTCAGATTACATGGAATTCCTAAATCCATTGTTTCTGATCGAGATGTGAAGTTTTTAAGCTATTTCTGGAAGACTCTATGGAGACTGATGGGTACCAGATTGATGTTCAGTACGTCTCACCATCCTCAGACTGATGGACAGACTGAAGTCACGAACAGAACAATTGGAATGTTATTGAGAACACTGGTGAAGAAGACGCTGAAGGATTGGGATCTGAAGCTTGCTCACGCTGAGTTTGCCTTCAATAGAGCTCCAAATTATTCAACCAGTAAATCCCCATTTGAAGTTTGTTATGGTGTCAATCCACTAACTCCTATTGATTTGATTCCTTTTTCGATTGAGCCAAAGGCAAGTGTTGAAGCAGAGACCAGAGCAAAAGAAATCAAGAAGATTCATGAACAAGTGAAGACCAGAATTGAGAAGGCAAATGCCAGTTACAACACAGGAAGCAGCCCAGTTTTTCACCAGGTGATCTCGTTTGGGTGCATCTCAGAAAGGAAAGATTTCCAGCCAAGAGAAAAAGTAAACTGATGCCCAGAGCTGACGGTCCATTCAAGATTCTGGAGAGATATGGAGAAAATGCTTACAAAGTTGAACTTCCTGGAGATATGTCAGTCTCTAGTACATTCAATGTTGGTGATCTGATGCCCTACCTGGAGGACGAGTATCTCGAAGACTTGAGGACAAGTCTCTTTTTAGAGGGGGAGAATGATGCGGGAATGTCCAGATTCACTGAACTGGAGAAACCCAGTAAACTGATAATGCCATCTGAACAAGCAATGTTGATTCTGCCAGCAGTGGCCCATTTCGGACAAGTCTTTTCTGAACCAGTCCAGTCACCAGTGGTAACACTTCTCCAGTGGCAAGCTCCAGTGACCAACTCTGGTAATCCACCAGTGAAGATGTCCAGTAACTTGCTCCAGATGAATGCTCCAGTAGTAACCTTGCTCCAGTGGGAATTATCACCAGTGGCATCTGATGAGCTCCAGATAAATGCTCCAGTTGTCTATAATAAAGTTTACTTTAACTGAAGGTTGTGTGGGGTCAATAAGGACGTGGGTATGGACGCGTGGCAGCTTTTTAGTGGTTCAAGAAGGAGCGTGCATTGATATTCCTAACGATATTGTGGGCCACTTGAAGAGGATTGTTTCTAGAAGCCTTATGTGTCTATTTTCTATTGGTCCAAATTAATTAGTGGCTTGCACATGACAGCTTTTGTATTATTTTATTATTTTGTCGTTGATTCCTAGGTAAGATTATGTGGCTATAAATAAGGCCTTTATTTCTCATTGTAAGGAAGTTGATGTTGAATGAAAATTAATAGAGCAGCCTCTATTTCTTACAAATCTTCTTTTACCTTTATAGATCTTTGATCTTGGTGGTTAGGAGTGACCCCTTTATCAATATTTGTGGTGACTCGTTCTTTATCAAATATTGTGGTGAGGTCTATTAAATCTTCGGTTTCCTTTATCTATAGTCGTGGTGGCTAGACCTTTATCGATTGTAGTGGTGGGGCGGAGTGTTTCCTTTATCCTTGATTCTGGTGGCTTGGCCTTTACGAGTCTTGGTGGTGGATTCTTTTATCTATCATTTTACTTTATTGTCACGTTTAGTTGTTTGTTTCATATAAAATCCAGAAAATACCAAAAATAGTCTTCCGCTGTCGTTTGTCGCGTGATTTACGCATCAGATATATTTAAGAGAGTTACAGACTTCGTTTAAATTTTGCATATACAAAGGTGAAAAACTACATTGTTCCGTCTACAGTCACTCAGTTGCAACATAAATTACCATGCAAGAACCCGTCTTGCAACATTTGTAGTCATGTAAAGATCCAAAATAGTAATCAACACTTGCACACTCAGAATGATAATGGAAAGTAAAAAAAAAAGGCAATCAAATCTTCCTATATGCAAGCAACTCAGCTGGATAGAAAATACCTGCAGATCTAAGATGTTGTAAGTGTTGCCTGCTTCATCCTGTGTCCATGGCATATCAGGGGAATACCTCCATTGACCATCAACAAGAAATCTATACTGGTAAACACCCGAAGGGAGAACCTTTAATATGATGAAATCTTTTCCTGATCTCTGCAAGGGCTTCCTGGTTAATTAAAGAGCATCAAATAGTTAATAAATCTGGTCAAGACTAGAAAATTCACAAGTAGACATAAAAATATGTGTTTTACCTTCTTTTCCAATTGTCCCATGAGCCTTCCACAGAAACTTCAGTTCCATCATAGCTCCATGTAATCATTGTCGGTATTCCTTGCTCGGTCATCATATCTTCATAGCTGGAGGAGGTGTGCATCCATGAATTGGTCGACTGCATCTCATCTGGTCTTTGTAAGGGGGCAACAGGTACCTGAATCACAAAGGGCGGGGCAACATATTGGGACTTTTTCATATTATTCCTAGAGCATAATTCCCATTCACATATATGATCTTTTGGATCTCCTGGTATTTTCTAAATTTTCAGAGAGGATACAAGTTTATATATACTAGGGGTAAGGAGTGGCTATTGAAAATAGCAAAGATAGTATGTGGCGAACAGAAGAGCAACTGCTGCTATGCAAACCCATATATCGTCCTAAGATAGTTTAAGGCAGTTTTGTATGAAATCTAATCTCATATCATGACAATCAGTTATTGTCTTCCTTGTGATAAAAGACAAAATCACTGTAGAAGTAAGTTTCAACCAGTAAATATGTTCTGTGCTTGAAAAATAAATTAAGAGGCCACTGCTTTCAACATATAGATTTCATCTTATTTCATTTTTTTAAAGATCTATACAAAAGTTATTGAAGATTACATTTGAATATCAATGATACTTTAGTAAACTTGAGTTACGTTTTATAACAAATGAAACGCATTTGCCAGAGGTGACCCTTTGGATACGCGTCATTGGATGTATAAGCTAGGTACAGATTGGGAATTTTTACATTAACCTTAATAATGAGATTAATTTGATCATAAAATAAAAAAAAATAAGACGAGAACCATAATCAATTCTTTGATGTGAGGACATCCAAACGCATATATCAACTGAAAGCATGACTAAATGGATCTTAAGTTCTTGACCCACAAAGGCAGGTGAAAAGCAAAACTGAATCATAATTCCTATTCATATAAACCACCAAAACCATTAGCATTTCAAAAGTAGCAACAACGAAGCAGAAACTCAAGTTTAAAAGAGGTTAGCTCCTTCACAGAACACTAATTAAAAACTAGATAGTCCATTATCTTAAGCTGAACTTATTTCCCAACACTTCATATAATGCCTGTTTTCCTACCAAAATTTCTTGTCGAAATACAGCGAAAATAGATCCACCAATTACCCGATCATTCTATCTCTGCTCCCCTCACAAACACACTCCAAAATGACAATCATAAAATCACCATTTGAAAAAACACACAAAAAACGGGCAAACAGGGGAGAGATCCCAATTAAGGCTAACAGGTGAAAGAAGCTTTATCTCTTACGTAGACAGCCTCACCAGTATTCCAGTAGCCATTTCTTAAACTTGTTCCTTAGCGAAACAAATTAACCCAATTAGGTTAAATCCCAGGTCTCTTTTGAGACCCCCGGGTCGGCAATGGTAACAAGAGAAAAAACACACAAGCAAGTTGCAAATATTTCTGCAGATCTAGGATACTAGCTGCATTTCTATCAAAGATATTGCAGTACTGTAGCATCAATACATTTGTAACTATTTCCAATGTCAATAACTAAATAAAATCAAATCAAATCAAATCAAATGAAGATTGCTAAATAAATAAAGGGTCCGAGAATAATATACCTGAGGAGTGAACATCAAAGGAGAACCAGAAACCCTAGGACTTGGAGGTGGAGAATGACCCATACCGATAAACTCACTTTCACCACCAACACTTGAACCAGTATTTTCATAATCACCAACCTGACTTATTTTCTCATTCCCATTCCCAATTGATGATGTACTGTCCCCTTCTTCTCTACCATTTGTATTCCCCATTTCCCCTCCTACTGCTACTCTGTTTATTATTATTATTCTTATTATTATATATGTAAAATCAGAACATATATATATATATATATATATATATATATATATATATATATATATATATATATATATATATATATATATATATATATATATATATATATATATATATATATATATATATATATATATATATATATATATATATATATATATATATATATATATATATATATATATATATATATATATATATATATATATATATATATATATATATATATATATATATATATATATATATATATATATATATATATATATATATATATATATATATATATATATATATATATATATATATATATATATATATATATATATATATATATATATATATATATATATATATATATATATATATATATATATATATATATATATATATATATATATATATATATATATATATATATATATATATATATATATATATATATATATATATATATATATATATATATATATATATATATATATATATATATATATATATATATATATATATATATATATATATATATATATATATATATATATATATATATATATATATATATATATATATATATATATATATATATATATATATATATATATATATATATATATATATATATATATATATATATATATATATATATATATATATATATATATATATATATATATATATATATATATATATATATATATATATATATATATATATATATATATATATATATATATATATATATATATATATATATATATATATATATATATATATATATATATATATATATATATATATATATATATATATATATATATATATATATATATATATATATATATATATATATATATATATATATATATATATATATATATATATATATATATATATATATATATATATATATATATATATATATATATATATATATATATATATATATATATATATATATATATATATATATATATATATATATATATATATATATATATATATATATATATATATATATATATATATATATATATATATATATATATATATATATATATATATATATATATATATATATATATATATATATATATATATATATATATATATATATATATATATATATATATATATATATATATATATATATATATATATATATATATATATATATATATATATATATATATATATATATATATATATATATATATATATATATATATATATATATATATATATATATATATATATATATATATATATATATATATATATATATATATATATATATATATATATATATATATATATATATATATATATATATATATATATATATATATATATATATATATATATATATATATATATATATATATATATATATATATATATATATATATATATATATATATATATATATATATATATATATATATATATATATATATATATATATATATATATATATATATATATATATATATATATATATATATATATATATATATATATATATATATATATATATATATATATATATATATATATATATATATATATATATATATATATATATATATATATATATATATATATATATATATATATATATATATATATATATATATATATATATATATATAAATTAATATTTAAAACATATATATATATATATATATATTATAATATATATATATATATATATATATATATATATATATATATATATACACATGTACTATAAAAAGTACATGTACTATAATTATCTTTCCCATATATATATATATATATATATATATATATATTATATACTAGGTATTATTAAAATGATGGCCAATCTTTATTTAAAATGAATTAAGTGTTTCACTTTGATTCTGATCGAATACTCTGTATTCTTCTTTTAATTTGTTTTCTCCTTTGTTATTCACATCTATGAAATTTTTTTGAATATTTTTTGGGATGTGTGATTAGGGTTTTAGTTATTTTAATATTAAAGGGTTTTTTGTAGTTATTATTATATAAATGATGGCCAATCTTTATTTAAAATGAATTAAGTGTTTCACTTTGATTCTGATCGAATACTCTGTATTCTTCTTTTAATTTGTTTTCTCCTTTGTTATTCACATCTATGAAATTTTTTAATATTTTTTGGGATGTGTGATTAGGGTTTTAGTTATTTTAATATTAAAGGGTTTTTTGTAGTTATTATTATATAAATGATGGCCAATCTTTATTTAAAATGAATTAAGTGTTTCACTTTGATTCTGATCGAATACTCTGTATTCTTCTTTTAATTTGTTTTCTCCTTTGTTATTCACATCTATGAAATTTTTTAATATTTTTTGGGATGTGTGATTAGGGTTTTAGTTATTTTAATATTAAAGGGTTTTTTGTAGTTATTATTATATAAATGATGGCCAATCTTTATTTAAAATGAATTAAGTGTTTCACTTTGATTCTGATCGAATACTCTGTATTCTTCTTTTAATTTGTTTTCTCCGTTTGTTATTCACATCTATGAAAATTTTTTGAATATTTTTTGGGATGTGTGATTAGGGTTTTAGTTATTTTAATATTAAAGGGTTGTTTTTAGTTATTTTAATATTAAAGGGTTTTTTGTAGTTATTATTATATAAATGATGGCCAATCTTTATTTAAAATGAATTAAGTGTTTCACTTTGATTCTGATCGAATACTCTGTATTCTTCTTTTAATTTGTTTTCTCCTTTGTTATTCACATCTATGAAATCTTTTTTAATATATTTTGGGATGTGTGATTAGGGTTTTAGTTATTTTAATATTAAAGGGTTGTTTTTAGTTATTTTAATATTAAAGGGTTTTTTGTAGTTATTATTATATAAATGATGGCCAATCTTTATTTAAAATGAATTAAGTGTTTCACTTTGATTCTGATCGAATACTCTGTATTCTTCTTTTAATTTGTTTTCTCCTTTGTTATTCACATCTATGAAATTTTTTGAATATTTTTTGGGATGTGTGATTAGGGTTTTAGTTATTTTAATATTAAAGGGTTGTTTTTAGTTATTATTATATAAATGATGGCCAATCTTTATTTAAAATGAATTAAGTGTTTCACTTTGATTCTGATCGAATACTCTGTATTCTTCTTTTAATTTGTTTTCTCCTTTGTTATTCACATCTATGAAATCTTTTTTAATATTTTTTGGGATGTGTGATTAGGGTTTTAGTTATTTTAATATTAAAGGGTTTTTTGTGGTTATTATTATATAAATGATGGCCAATCTTTATTTAAAATGAATTAAGTGTTTCACTTTGATTCTGATCGAATACTAGGTATTGTTCTTTTAATTTGTTTTCTCGTTTGTTATTCACATCTATGAAAATTTTTTGAATATTTTTTGGGATGTGTGATTAGGGTTTTAGTTATTTTAATATTAAAGGGTTTTTTGTAGTTATTATTATATAAATGATGGCCAATCTTTATTTAAAATGAATTAAGTGTTTCACTTTGATTCTGATCGAATACTCTGTATTCTTCTTTTAATTTGTTTTCTCCTTTGTTATTCACATCTATGAAATCTTTTTTAATATATTTTGGGATGTGTGATTAGGGTTTTAGTTATTTTAATATTAAAGGGTTGTTTTTAGTTATTATTATATAAATGATGGCCAATCTTTATTTAAAATGAATTAAGTGTTTCACTTTGATTCTGATCGAATACTCTGTATTCTTCTTTTAATTTGTTTTCTCCTTTGTTATTCACATCTATGAAATCTTTTTTAATATATTTTGGGATGTGTGATTAGGGTTTTAGTTATTTTAATATTAAAGGGTTGTTTTTAGTTATTATTATATAAATGATGGCCAATCTTTATTTAAAATGAATTAAGTGTTTCACTTTGATTCTGATCGAATACTCTGTATTCTTCTTTTAATTTGTTTTCTCCTTTGTTATTCACATCTATGAAATCTTTTTTAATATATTTTGGGATGTGTGATTAGGGTTTTAGTTATTTTAATATTAAAGGGTTGTTTTTAGTTATTATTATAGAAATCTTTTTTAATATATTTTGGGATGTGTGATTAGGGTTTTAGTTATTTTAATATTAAAGGGTTTTTTGTAGTTATTATTATATAAATGATGGCCAATCTTTATTTAAAATGAATTAAGTGTTTCACTTTGATTCTGATCGAATACTCTGTATTCTTCTTTTAATTTGTTTTCTCCTTTGTTATTCACATCTATGAAATCTTTTTTAATATATTTTGGGATGTGTGATTAGGGTTTTAGTTATTTTAATATTAAAGGGTTTTTTTAGTTATTTTAATATTAAAGGGTTTTTTGTAGTTATTATTATATAAATGATGGCCAATCTTTATTTAAAATGAATTAAGTGTTTCACTTTGATTCTGATCGAATACTCTGTATTCTTCTTTTAATTTGTTTTCTCCTTTGTTATTCACATCTATGAAATCTTTTTTAATATATTTTGGGATGTGTGATTAGGGTTTTAGTTATTTTAATATTAAAGGGTTGTTTTTAGTTATTATTATATAAATGATGGCCAATCTTTATTTAAAATGAATTAAGTGTTTCACTTTGATTCTGATCGAATACTCTGTATTCTTCTTTTAATTTGTTTTCTCCTTTGTTATTCACATCTATGAAATCTTTTTTAATATATTTTGGGATGTGTGATTAGGGTTTTAGTTATTTTAATATTAAAGGGTTGTTTTTAGTTATTATTATATAAATGATGGCCAATCTTTATTTAAAATGAATTAAGTGTTTCACTTTGATTCTGATCGAATACTCTGTATTCTTCTTTTAATTTGTTTTCTCCTTTGTTATTCACATCTATGAAATCTTTTTTAATATATTTTGGGATGTGTGATTAGGGTTTTAGTTATTTTAATATTAAAGGGTTGTTTTTAGTTATTATTATATAAATGATGGCCAATCTTTATTTAAAATGAATTAAGTGTTTCACTTTGATTCTGATCGAATACTCTGTATTCTTCTTTTAATTTGTTTTCTCCTTTGTTATTCACATCTATGAAATTTTTTAATATTTTTTGGGATGTGTGATTAGGGTTTTAGTTATTTTAATATTAAAGGGTTTTTTGTAGTTATTATTATATAAATGATGGCCAATCTTTATTTAAAATGAATTAAGTGTTTCACTTTGATTCTGATCGAATACTCTGTATTCTTCTTTTAATTTGTTTTCTCCTTTGTTATTCACATCTATGAAATCTTTTTTAATATATTTTGGGATGTGTGATTAGGGTTTTAGTTATTTTAATATTAAAGGGTTTTTTGTAGTTATTATTATATAAATGATGGCCAATCTTTATTTAAAATGAATTAAGTGTTTCACTTTGATTCTGATCGAATACTCTGTATTCTTCTTTTAATTTGTTTTCTCCTTTGTTATTCACATCTATGAAATCTTTTTTAATATATTTTGGGATGTGTGATTAGGGTTTTAGTTATTTTAATATTAAAGGGTTGTTTTTAGTTATTATTATATAAATGATGGCCAATCTTTATTTAAAATGAATTAAGTGTTTCACTTTGATTCTGATCGAATACTCTGTATTCTTCTTTTAATTTGTTTTCTCCTTTGTTATTCACATCTATGAAATCTTTTTTAATATATTTTCAATAATATATTAATTCATTTGTTAATTTTATAATAAAAACTAAATAATAGATGCTGCCATCTTACTTTGTTCGTCAACAACAACTGTATGCATTCTCCCATGCCGTTTTCGTGTATGGTCACTTGAAGTTTTATGCAAGGATGAAGATAAAGGAGCGAATGGGAAATGATTGTTTTATGGCAAATGTTGTTTTTAAGGGTGATTGGGACTTTTTTCGGAAGGTAACAGGTTTGGAGATTGGGGATTCAGTCATCATTGAGTTTAAAGAAAGTTAAAGCATTCATGTGGGGAAGGCGGTATTTAGTGTTTGTTGATCTTGTTGGATTTGGAAATTAATGGGTCTCCGAAGATTAATTTTTGTTTCTTTGATCATTATACTTGTTTTTGCTGGTGGTTGTATTTTGATGTCATATATTAAGTAGACTAATGGGGGCTCCTGAAACTTTGTAAATTTTGCTAACAGTACGTTTGTATGGTCACGTAAATCGGTTGTATCGATTTAGTATAGTTGATGTTTGCTGGATCCCTACTTTTGTAAGTTTTGGTAACACCATGTATATATGGTGTGTGTAATTCCGTACTAATCTTATAAGATATATGTTCGATTAGTATTAAACTTTGATTTTGACTTGATGTTCTTTTATAGTTTTCATTATGATGATAGGAGAGGAGGAGAATGAATTTGATGCAGAAAATTAAGAATAAAATTTAAGCTAAAAATTAGGTTTTTTTACAGATCACACAGGAACATCTTTAAAACTGAAACATTTAATAGAACATCATCTTATTTAAAGCGATTGAAGCACTTCTTTGTAAACGACATTCTTGGTGGTGTTCATGACATTGTCCTGCTCATCGGTTATTAAAATCTTCAACTCTTTCTTGCTTTTAACCCTTGATAGTGCAACGTACAATTGTCCATGGGTGTGGGGAGATAAAGACCTACACGGTCAAGTGACTGACCTTGGCTTTTGTTATTGTCATTGCAAAACAAACAGAAATTGGGAATTGTTTCCGGCATATCTTAACAGGAATCCTTTTATCGGATGGAGTCATCTTGAGTCTTGAAATAAGAGTGTGATGACCAATGTTGGTGCCTGTAATAATTTTTGCTTCTATAACATGTTTTCCCAATTTAACAACTTGTAAACGTGTGCCATTACACAAGCCATTTTGTTGATCAAGATTTCTTAATAACATTACTGGAGCTCCAACCTTTAATACCAATTTGTGATTTGGTAAACCTGATAATTTAAGGCTGTTTATAACCTCGGTGGAGAAGAGAGCTGCATCAATTTTTGTACTTTGTTCTGATTCACACAATGAATCTAAACTGAGATATGTTTGAGCATCACCAGGCATCATTTCCAACAATTTTTCATTGATAGATCCAACTACTTCATGTGTTGGAGCTAAGATTGCTCTTTGTTGGAAAAACATTGGATCTTGAAGACTATTAAGCATATCTGGATAGGCGAAATCTATAAGTGATTGGAGAGTATCTACAATATCATGAATTAGTAAATCATCTGGTATTTGAATATCAGCTTCACCATCATTATCACCGCCTAAGGCACCATCTCCCACTTGAAGAATCCACTCTGCAAAAGCTCTTACATCTTGTAACTCAGATTCTGGTGTTCCAACTTTTAATCTCATGTTGACAGTTAAAGTTAGCACAGTACAGTGGTGCCATATATAAGAGGAGTTAAGGGAGGCATTTACAATATTGCTTCTTGACCCCCTTGGAATAACTGGTAATATTTGTCGAAAATCACCTCCAAAAACCACCACTTTTCCTCCGAAAACTATATCTTCACTATTGGGTCTAGAAGCTCTTAAAATGTCTCTCATTGTTCGATCAAGAGCCTCGAAACAATGTTTGTGTATCATTGGTGCTTCATCCCATATAATGAGTTTTGTTAACTTGATTAAAGCTGACAAGTCACTGTTCGGATCAATTGAGCAAATTGAGTTTTCGTTTATATTAATTGGAATTACAAACCTTGAGTGTGTCGTTCTTCCACCAGTTAGCAAGAGGGAAGCAATACCACTTGAAGCAACATTCAATACAATGTCACCTTTTGAACGTAAAGCAGCCGTTAGTGTTTTCCACAAAAAAGTCTTCCCAGTACCTCCATAACCATAAACAAAAAAAACTCCTCCTTCATCTTTTGCCACTGCTTGAGTTATAGTTTGGTAAAGATTTTGTTGTTCAGCAGTTAAACTTCTGAACAACTCCTGATGTTCATTTTTAAAAGCTTTCTGATCATAAAGAAGTTCATTTCTTATCAACCGGTTGTTGATGGATAGGATATAGTTTGTATCTGGGAAAGGCATTTCTGGGAAATTCTTTAAGGTACTTCCATTGCTGAGTAGCAATTGCTCTATATCTGAAAGACACAAGTTGTGTATTTCGGCTTCTTGAAGTTCCAAATCTGTGATTCATTAAAATATAATATGAGTGTAAATTATATTTAATTTCAATAGGGTAGTATAAATCTGTTTACTTTTGAATGAATGTTAAGTACCTGGACAATTGAGTATTCTCCTTTGCATATGTAGAATGTCTTCACACAAAACCTTTGATGTTTTGAGCCACAAATCGTTTGGACATGAAACGGATGTGGAAAGCAATAGCTGAACAAAGAAAGTTCTCAAATATGAGGTGGTTGCCCATGTACTTGCTTCCAAAATAACCTCAACATACTCTTTGTCATCATCTAGAAGTCCCATTTCAAAACATGCTTCTTTGAATGTTTCAAATGTGTTACCGTTAACAGTTCTAATCTCCTTAAACTCTGTGGTCCAACTACATGATTCAAAAGTATCCTTAGATAGTAACAATCACCGAGTGATGGAGGGACATAACAAATTCTACCGATTAAACCTTTGTTTTCCATAGATCTTCTTTGCCATTTCCTGGTTTTCCTATTCCATACAAAATGGTTAGGAATCTCTATGTATTTAAGTGTTCTTGCCAAAGCATTAGTTTCATTTAATTTCATCCATTCGGTGAACATTAAACGTTTGACAGTTGGGTTAGTAACCACATCACATAGGTTGGAATTATCATCATATACTATACTTTGTTCATCCTCACAATGAAATGGCAATACTTCTACCGGTGGGAAGCGATGATGTATATCAAAACCAAAAATTCTCCATGCAGCTTCAGAAGCAGATACATACCTAGAATTAATTCATTGTCATTACATATAAGGTATCCTTTAAAAGAGATATGCAGTTTTAGTAGGGATAACATAATTGATGAGAAAAAAATAACTGACCTACAATCAAGGTAAACTTCATCTTGAGGTGTGTTTTTTTGGTTGTTTGGTTGATCGTTATCTTGGTAAACAAATGCTGTAACTCGATCTGGACCTTTGTTTATGTATTTGAACAAATACTTAATTGAACCGGATTGGTTGCACCACTCCACATTGATATGACATTGGTACTTTTTGAGCAATGTAGGATTGTATGGAACTACATATCTGCTATCAAGTGGTTTACCATTTTTTTCGACGGTATTTCCATTATTACGACGTCTATAAACTGGAAAACCATCATCATCAACTGATGTCTCATCTTGCCATGGTTTTGGAAAGTTTTTGGAGCATTGCAATTGAACCATACATGGACAGTTGGGATTATCAGTTCCACACGGACCATGCATCATGAATTGCTTTACCAAAGCATACAATTTTGGGTCTTTGCTTTTGTCTGGTATCTCTGCACTAATAACACGATCTAAATCGGTGGCATTGGGGAACTTATTTCCAGGAGCCAAAAATAAACAAATATGTGCATGTAGTAAACCACGCTTCTGGAATTCGACAGTATAGATAGCTGTGTTAATGTAGAAATCATAAAGTCAGGAAAACTTTTGTTTCTAATTGATATCAAACAATTTTATGTATTAAAAATGAACTTAAAATATGGAAATATCTAACAACATAATAACCTGCTTGGATTGGGCCAAAGAACTGCTCTTTCTTGAAGTCATTCATGAGATGATCCAATTTCATCTTGAAAACTCTTGATATAATATCTGGTCTATCCTCTGGTTTCAAATTTTTATCAGACAAACAACGATAAATTTCAGGCCAATTAGGATTGCAAGTTACAGTTATAAACAAATCAGGGTACCCCACAGACTTGCATATAGCCATAGCATCAAGGTACTTTTGCATCATGTATCTTGAACCACCGGTGAAAGATGATGGTAACAATATACGTTTACCGGATGAAGAAGCTTCAGTATTGCCATTTTCTACATTTGTTGCAAGGTTTTTGAAAGAGTCGGTTCTGAGTTTTTTCTGAGAGTTTTTTATGTACGATAACCGATCAGCCTCTATCATTGTATAACCATCTACTAAGAATTGATGAAATAATTTCTTAGCATTGAGTAGCAATGAAAATTGACTTGGTCTGTCTTGAATTCTGTAGCAAAAGAACTCTCTCATTGTGAGTTTTGTTCTTACAATTTCAGATTCATTAGGGATGCCTCGGTGTTTGATACCAAGTCTGAAACCATCTTCAGCATACGGGAAAATAAGAGGGTATTGTAGAGCAAGATATGAAGGATGAAGCTCACTTATTCTTTGTAGACCACCTGAATGTGTCCTTAAGATAATATCACGATTATCAATTATAGAATCAATATCTCCAATAATGAGTCCGGCAACCTCAGAAGTGGTAGGCAAATTGTATTGTCTACCATCTTTATTCCTATTTCCAATAAGCTTCAGACTTACTTTTTGCCAATCATTTTCTTTGAAACAGTCTCTTACCATCCTGAAGGACTTCACAAGTGGATTACAGGAGTCCAACATAATTTTCAATATGTTGATGGTGTCACGATTAAGGTCGTTTTTCTTAGCACCATTACCTGTAGCAGATGAACTGTTGACCAAATTTATAAAAAGTTAATTTCGTACTTAAAGTATGTACCTATTTTAAAATTAGTCTACTGGTCAGTATGAAACCACGGTAATTTAATTTTTACCTGACAGCCCTTAATCTATTTGCTTCTTCATTCTCTGAATCAATTATATAAAGTTCTGAAAACTTTGGTTGGTCACTTTGAGGTGGCATCAAACTACCCATTCGATGATAATTCTGACCTTGTAGTCTGAATACATAAGGTCCTCTGCCTTTTAAATTACCTTGATTTATCTTACCACCCATAGATGTGAATGAAAACATCATGTTATAAGCTCGTATGTGATTCATAAAGTTTTTTGCTTGTGGCCTCTCAGATTTATACAAATTCTCCAGTAATGGGGGTGGTTGAGCAGGATGTGCCAACTGGACATCACCTTCTTTGCAGCAAAAACTATATGAACTCTTCTTTCCATTTTGGTTACCTCTCAACATTTCAGCTTCCCACAGCAGTGCATTACATTTCGAACATTGGTATATGGGATCACCATGGTCAACATACTCTTATAGATGAAAAAAACATGGAAAAAAACACCACATTTTTAGTATAGGTAGATGGTTATACAATGATAATATTGAATACAATGATGTGTAACAATACCTAAGCAGATGCCATTACGTTTCACATAAGAATCTTCCATCATTTCATCATTCATTTCTAAATCAATACTTGGCATGTCATTTATATTGAACAACTTTGGTTTGTGTTTATTATTTCTAACTCTGACTTTTGGTGGTCGGTGTATAGTAGTGTTGTTTGAGGTACACTTCTGCTTCCCTTTGTTAACCGTTGAATTAGACACGTTTGGTTCATATGAAATATGGGAAGATGAAACTGTTGTATCATTGAGGATTCAATACTTTGCGTAGAAATACTAAGTAAGTAAGTAATTAAAAACTTTCCTGTTGATATCGAAATTTTCATTTAAAATACCTGGGTAATTAGAGAAAGCTGAATTCTGTAAATTACTCCTCCTAAGATTGTTTGTTGTTGAAGCTGTACACTCAAAAGCATTACATATGAACAGCAAAAAAAATGTTATCGACACATCATATATTGAATTTATAAAATAAAGATAATATATTTGTGTATGTTAATCAAGTGGGACAATGTTTGGACTTCAAACCTGTGTACGAAGAGGACTCTGGATTTTGTATGCCTCTAATGGAATGATCAATTGGTGTGGAGGCTGATTAAGAAAAAACATTAAATTTGAAATAGGACAATATATAAACTAATCCTTTGACAACTATAACGTTATTACGGATAGAGTTATTTACCATTTATGACAGTGGAGAGTGGTGTAGATGGGTAAGTGAGAGTATAAGCTGCATGTCGTAAGTATTAGAGGATGACGACATATTAATTTTTCAAATAGATGAGTGTATAAATTATTTTTGGATTATAGTTAAAGGTGATATTGGTCTTATAAATTAGCACCTGAAAATGAAGATGAGCAAGGTGGATGTATCACATGACTTGAGAGTCCATTCGGTGTGCAAGCTGTATACATTATTTAAATATACCGGCATTAGTGCTTTTGTATGGGTCCAAACTTATGTTTTGATACTGTCTTTTTAGTAATTTTATTAGGAAAGTTCTTACCTGAGTATGACGATGAGCATGGTGGATGTAGGACACCAGTTCCAAGTGTATTCGGTGTGCAAACTTTGTATGTATATAAATAAAGTATAGTTATAATTAACCACCATTTTATCAATACTATTGAAAAGCAAAAACAGATATATAGATAATTAGAATATATAAAAGGAATTTCAATACTAACCATTGGTTATATTGGATAATGGAGACCGGTTGATTTGTGTTGATGGAATATTGGGAGAACGAATAGTTGAAATTACACGACGCTGAAGTAGATAACTTTTCCTCTTTTTCCGGTTAATGGAGTATTGTAACTTTGGATCCATATGGAAGGAGAGTGGTTTCAGTTTGGAAACGAAAACATGTATGAGGAAAGAAACACAAATGTGGGTTTGTTTTTGTGTTGTGCGGAATGTGTTTGTTTATATTTGCTTACAAATTGAAATTTCAAATTTGAATTTTTAGCGGGATATAGAAAACGATGAAATTTTTTTGGAGGGATTTTTGAAATTTCAAAAATGACCAAATTCCCCATCTACAATAAAATATCAACTTATTAAGCGGGAACATCAATTTTTTCATTTCAATTCATTCGTTCTTTACCAATTGTTCATAATTTAAATGAAGAATCTACTTTAGAATTATCAGAAAAAATGATGATGTAGCAAACGTACAAACTTTCAAGTTTGTAACAAACATTTTCGTTTAAAGGGGATCTTGATACCGACTTTGTTGTGTAACATTTGTGCTCCAAATACCTTTGAATGGGGGTTAGAACAAATCTGAAGCAAATAGGTTACAATGTTATGTCTAATTAAACTACAACATTGTTTCAAAGTACATGTCATCTTAAAAAAGTACAAACATAAGTTGGAAACATTTAAGAATCTTGGTTAATCTTGAGTTTCTGCATTTTCCTGGGAGCTTTGTTTGTTGATTCCATACCTGGAGTAGAGCTCGGTCTTTTGAGAAGACGGCTGGTTTCTGTGTCTTTATCAATCTCTAGAGCCAAAGAGTCTCCAGTAACAGACAATGCATCCTTCAAGAATACCACAAAAACACTAAATGTAGATTATAGGAAGTTCAAATCTAGTATAGAGTTGTAATAAAATTGTAAACTGTAAATTACAATGTACACCTTGGAACTGACACCACATTGGGATGATTCTGAAAGCTTCACATTTGAATAATCCACCGTTTGATGATCGTCATTGACCTATAAGAACATTCTCATTTAGAAAACGATGTACGTAGGACACTACTATGGAGGTACATTAAAAAATCTAAACTATTGTTATACGTATACCTCATTGAGTTCTTGAGCAGCCAACTCGTCGATGCAATCAGGATCATCACAAACTTTAAGTACGGTGTAAACACTATACTTCTTGTCTAAGTTGTACTTTGAAATGGAAATCTTAAAGGCAAATTTCTTATTGAGAAGGGCATCAAGTTCATGAGGGTAACTTTCACTTTCATCTGAGTTCAATTGTCTTTCACGAATATCATTTGCCGAGATACCAAGTATTCGATTTACATCTCTATCAAACATCAAGAATGAGGCACTGCCAGTTGAGTCTTGAACCCTAAAAGTGACTCTGAATCTGTTGAAAGTAGTTATATTATTGTAGATGTAATTGGTTAAGCAGAATTGACAACTCACAATAATGCTGATTGGTAAAAACTTACTTTGGAATGAGTTGGTTTGCAATGGTTTTTTCTCTGGGACACCACAAACTGTTAACAGGAGCATTGATAATTTCTTCAGTTAGATTTTCGGCATCAAGACCTTCCAAAAACTCTTTTTTGGTGAGAACTTTCTTATTACACTTTCGACAACCGACATAAAACCATCCAAATTCTTTCTCAAGCATTGCAATTGAACCTAATACAACACATTCTTGGGGCTGCGTGAATAAAAAAATAAGGGTTAAAAAAACAAATAGAAAACTACAGCAAATCGTTTTAAGTATCATTGGGCCATTATACCATAATGGCTCACCGTTTCAGTTTCTCTAACTTCATTCACATGCTTCCTTTCAGTATTGAGAAGAAATTCAAGACGATTTGGGTAAACAGTCTGAGATGAAAGAGCACTCGAAGTGGTGTATCCCTTCTTGAATGTGTGTATGATTTTTGAAAATTCAAATTAAGATGATGGTTGTATTTCAAAATTGAATGTGTGTATGATTTTTGAAAATTCAAATTAAGATGATGGTTGTATTTCAAAATTGAATGTGTGTATGATTTTTGAAAATTCAAATTAAGATGATGGTTGTATTTCAAAATTGAATGTGTGTATGATTTTTGAAAATTCAAATTAAGATGATGGTTGTATTTCAAAATTGAATGTGTGTATGATTTTTGAAAATTCAAATTAAGATGATGGTTGTATTTCAAAATTGAATGTGTGTATGATTTTTGAAAATTCAAATTAAGATGATGGTTGTATTTCAAAATTGAATGTGTGTATGATTTTTGAAAATTCAAATTAAGATGATGGTTGTATTTCAAAATTGAATGTGTGTATGATTTTTGAAAATTCAAATTAAGATGATGGTTGTATTTCAAAATTGAATGTGTGTATGATTTTTGAAAATTCAAATTAAGATGATGGTTGTATTTCAAAATTGAATGTGTGTATGATTTTTGAAAATTCAAATTAAGATGATGGTTGTATTTCAAAATTGAATGTGTGTATGATTTTTGAAAATTCAAATTAAGATGATGGTTGTATTTCAAAATTGAATGTGTGTATGATTTTTGAAAATTCAAATTAAGATGATGGTTGTATTTCAAAATTGAATGTGTGTATGATTTTTGAAAATTCAAATTAAGATGATGGTTGTATTTCAAAATTGAATGTGTGTAGATTTTTGAAAATTCAAATTAAGATGATGGTTGTATTTCAAAATTGAATGTGTGTATGATTTTTGAAAATTCAAATTAAGATGATGGTTGTATTTCAAAATTGAATGTGTGTATGATTTTTGAAAATTCAAATTAAGATGATGGTTGTATTTCAAAATTGAATGTGTGTATGATTTTTGAAAATTCAAATTAAGATGATGGTTGTATTTCAAAATTGAATGTGTGTATGATTTTTGAAAATTCAAATTAAGATGATGGTTGTATTTCAAAATTGAATGTGTGTATGATTTTTGAAAATTCAAATTAAGATGATGGTTGTATTTCAAAATTGAATGTGTGTATGATTTTTGAAAATTCAAATTAAGATGATGGTTGTATTTCAAAATTGAATGTGTGTATGATTTTTGAAAATTCAAATTAAGATGATGTGTGTATTGAATGTGTGTATAATTTTTGAAAATTCAAATTAAGATGATGGTTGTATTTCAAAATTGAATGTGTGTATCTTCAATCGAAAAACAGAGGATGGTTGTACTTTCAATTTTGTTTATTGTTTATTTATTTGTAAACTTTTGAAAATTATAGCATATTCCGTTAATGTTAATGTTCAAACAATTCCGTTAATTTCTCTTTGAATACATTTTTATTCTGTTAGCCGAGTGTTAAAAAACACAGTTTTTACACCTTCATATATACACAATTTACATAAGCGATATGTCATCGACACTACCGTGGCTATGCTATATGATTGACAACTCAGATTGGTGATGTAAGTTGGGTAGTGTTCTTTAGTAGTATAGGGAGATTATAACTAAAATAGGAGGTTGAGGGTACACTTGGCACTCCTTAAAACGTTTTTTGAGCCTAAAATTCCCTCCTAATTACTCTAGAGGTCTTTCCTTTTTTCTACATTTTTTTTAAAATTTTAAAGATGTAAGTCCCCTGCTAACTAGATCGTTACAGGAATGCTATGATTCTGTTGGAGTGCGGAATCCTCCAAGATAACCTATTTGATATTACTATCATGATTTTGTGTATGGTTTAGCTTTCTGATTAATCACAAGTATGTAATCTATCCAAAAGCAATGAGAAATCGGTTTGGCAGAGATTTGGCAAGATAATGAATAAAAGTTGTCATGAAACTCGACTTAGGGTTTCATATATATAGGAAACGGCACGAGGCTCGTGTGGGCTGGACCGCAAACGACCCTCAGCATGTGAAGCCCGTTGGGCCTTCACATGAAACGACCCTCAACTGAAACGAGGTTCGAATGAGCAAGGCTCAAATGAGCAGCCTCATATGAGCATCGTATGAACCTACCTCGTTTAGTCTGGTTTGTATGAAACACTTAGCATATATAATCATGTACCAACATTAGATAAACAAGTAAATAAACAATAAAGTCCAAAACATAATGTCCATATCTAATGTTCAGTTACAGACTCGATAAACAAAATGATAAGCTATCTAGATTGCTAATTGTCACACAAATGTGCACTTACAAACTCCCCCTTGACAATAGCTTCTAGATGTCTTCAAAATTCTTCAAGTCTTCATGCTAAGTAATATATGATATATACACAAACAGACATAAAAATCAAGCAATCTCAATTGGAGTATCATTAGAAGCTCCAGCTTCACCCCTATTTCCTTGCTTGTCACCTTTGCTTGCACTGCTATCAGGATCAAATTCATCATTCTTCTTCTTGGTCAACATCTGATTAGCTTTGCAACTCAAAGAATCATCACCTACACTCTGTACTAACAACTCAGCGTAAATACGTTTAAAATCATCCATTGAAACACTTGCTTTTGCTTTAGCAAGCTGCTCAAACTTAGATAATTGTAAACTCTGTTTCAGCACTAAATTTTTGTTCTCATCCACTTCTTTTTGTAATCCGCCACAATGACACGAAGCTTCTTCAGCTATCTTCCATGTTCTCTCAAGTTCAACAGTCATCCCTCTGATATTTCTCTTTAACTTGCTAACTTCTTTATCATGCTCTGTCTTTTGAGAAGTTAATTGAGCAACAACAGATTGTACTAAACTTTTTAGTTCAGTATACTTCTCTTTCAAATCATTCAGTTCATCAGATTGAGAAGAACTTGGTCTTGAAGAGCTTGTTCTTGGTTTATCAAAACTAAACATTGATACCATCGAAGTAGATTGTAACACCCGTCATTTAAAAACCTGGATTTTCAAAAACTTTGCTAGACGGCGTTTAAAATGTAGCGGAAAAGATCGCTTTAAAAACTAAACATTGATACCATCGAAGTAGATTGTAACACCCGTCATTTAAAAACCTGGATTTTCAAAAACTTTGCTAGACGGCGTTTAAAATGTAGCGGAAAAGATCGCTTTAAAAACTGCCACATCCGTAACTGGATGGTACCTTTCATAAAATGGTGTTACTAATGTGCATCATCAAAATAATAAAAATGAAATCCAAGTCTTGGCACCAACATAAATGCCCACATTATTACAATGTCTTAAATCATAAATAAAGTAGCCAAAACATAAGGCCAAGGGGTAAAGTCTAAGCATTCAACAATCTATGCTAGTCCTCTTTATTACTTCTACCCATCTCACCAAGCTAATCCTTTCCTAACTCAAGCTTGCTTATCCTGAAGACACAACATTTTCAAAAGAACAAGTGTTAGCTAATAAATTAGCTAAGTAAGATAACATAGTATTGAAAACATTTGTCATTTTAGATATATTAACAAAATCATCTTATAATGTTAATATCACATACATATAGATCATTGCACACATAACTTAACATAACACAAAAGGATCATCATATTCCTAATGTGCCTAACTTTTCTTTCTTATCTTATCTTTACTTCATTTCTTTACCTAGATGTAGGGTAAGTGACTTATGTCACTTACATAGGGATGTGGGGTTTGTGTGCAGGCGGTCGTAGACCATACATGGAGTCCTCACACCCGACATGATGGGTAAACCATAAGGTAGTCCATCGGCGTCGTTAAGGAATGACAAAGTCTTTCCAACTGAATAATCCGTTTATGCCTTTATGCAATGATGGTTAGTTACTCCACCCGGAATACTCAAACATAACTATGCCACGGGAGGTATCATGATTCCCAAACCATGTGACCACGTACATGCTAGCTCCTTGGAACTAGCATGGGTTAAGCTTAACACAAACTTTACTTATGCTCGAGACTTCTTTATTATATTAGCTTAGGCTACACTTTCACCTAAACTAATCACATACATCATCTTTTACTTTAGGGCCCTTAAACGTGCATGTGACATAACAATCCTAATCATAAGTCTAGTGACTAAGTGTTCAAGCCACACATGCAATCATGTAATATAAGCATTTCATCTTTTCATAATCACATAACGTAAGCATTTCATCATTTCATAACATATACACTTACATCTTACCTTTGCAACCTGCATAAGCATACCATACATCGTTAATGGTAAGCATTGTATCCCTTATCAACCTCCCATAATCACCCATAAACATATAAACATGCATTCATAATCATTTGGGAAGTTTAACTTATAAAAACGTGTTTTGTTGTACCATCAGGTGACAAAAGATGATATCTTACCTCGGTACTGCTTAATAATGAGTTACGTATGTCTTACAGTGCTTGTTAAGTGCTCCCGACAACCTAGAACGAGTATAAGATCGATCTATAAGCTAAACAAGTCAAAAGTACCAAAACAGGCACATATGCGCCGCATATTTCATGTTTTTCGAAGTCAGAGAATTCCATGCATTTGCATATGTCCGCATATTTCAAAAACTCAGTATATGCGCCGCATGGGAATTCCATGCGCCGCATATCAGGCTCCGATCAACAATTCCCTAACTTTAAACCCTCTAAACGATTTCCATTCGAACCCAAACCCTTAATCCGACCTGGAGACATAAAATTAACCTTTTTGATGATACTTTTGATGACTTCAAACCATCAGTTGATCCTTTAACCTTTCGCTTACATAAATCAATCGTTTAATCACCCGAGTGCATGAAATCGGTATACGTTTAGCCAATTAACCCAACCCAAACCCCATGGCCTGGATTGAATTCACATATATGACTCATATGATCAAATTTCAAAGGGAATTTACCTATATTACCTGTAGATGACTTAGGGAGCTCGAGATCTTAACAAAACTTGCTCAAAACACCTAGAAACAAAGGATTTCAAAAGAGATTTGCTTTGAAGGAGGAAAGGGGGCGGCTTGGGGTTTTCTCACACACGTATGATCTGGAGAATGACAATTAGGGAAGCCTAATTATCATACAACCCCTGGCCATCACTTAATCAATTCCATCTTAAGTCTCTCGACTCTTTAAACGTTACTTTCTTAGCTTAACTTTCCTACCGGGACACTTAACAACCTAAAAAAAACTTAATTTTCATAACTTTACTCTAATTACTTCCATTAGATATACTTTAATCATTTCATATTAAACACATAAGCATTTAATCACATAATCCCATTTAGGGCACATAAACTTAACGAACCTAACGTTATCTAACGGAATAGTCAAATAGTCAAACTTGAAAAGTTTGGGATGTTACAATTACCTCCCCCTTAAGAGGATTCCGTCCCCGGAATCTCATCAGAAATGAACAAATGAGGATACTTCTCTTTCATCACGGACTCGGTCTCCCAAGTTAAACTTTCACCATGGTTATGCTTCCATTTGATCAACACAAGGTCAATCACCTTCCGACGAAGTTTCTTTTGCTTCCTTCCAAGTATCGCTACCGGTTCGTCAACCATTCGCTTCTTAGGATCAATACTCACATCTTCAATAGGAATAACACTAGACTCTTCCGCTAAGCATTTCCTCAAATAAGAGACATGAAATGTGTTGTGAATTTCATCCAACTCTGGAGGTAATTCCAACTGATAAGCTAGATCTTTGATACGCTTCAATATCTTGAAAGGTCGAATGAAACGTGGACTTAACTTTCTTTTCTTTCCAAAACGTATAACACCTTTCCATGGAGAAACTTTCAGCATCACCATGTCACTAACTTTAAACTCAACCGGTCTTCTTTTCTTGTCAGCATAAGATTTCTGACGTTCTCTAGCTACACGAAGGGCTTCTTTAGCAATGTTGACTTTATCAGTTGTGATTTGAATAATTTCAGGTCCAGTAAACTGCTTTTCACCGGGCTCCAACCAACAACTTGGAGTCCGACATCTCCTTCCATAGAGCATTTCAAACGGTGGCATGCCTATACTTGAGTGATAGCTATTATTATAAGTAAACTCAATCAATCGCAAGTGTTCATCCCAAGCACCACCATACTCCAAAAAACAAGCCCTTAACATATCTTCCAAGGTTTGAATCGTTCTTTCGCTTTGCCCATCAGTTTGGGGATGATAAGCAGTGCTCAAGTTTACTCTAGTACCTAACTCCCGTTGAAGACTCTTCCAAAAGCTAGATACATACCTTGTGTCTCGATCTGACACTATAGACAAAGGAACTCCATGTTTTGAGACAATTTCTTTTATGTACAACTGCGCCATCTTAGTCAACGGTACATCCTGACGTGTTGCTATGAAATGAGCACTTTTCGTCAATCTATCCACAATAACCCATACCATGTCATTACCACTTGGTGTCCTAGGTAGCTTAGTCACAAAATCCATAGTTATATGGTCCCATTTCCATTCTAGAATCTCCAACTGCTGCAACTTTCCATATGGCTTTTTGTGATCAGCTTTGACACAAGCACAAGTCAAACATCTTTCAATGAAATGTGCAACTTCTCCTTTAATATTCGGCCACCAATAAAGAGGCTTCAAATCTGCATACATCTTTGTAGCACCGGGGTGTACTGAATATAGACCTATGAGCTTCTTCAAGAATCAACTCTCGGTTACCATCAAGCAATGGTACACAAATTCGGCCTTTATAGGTCTGGAATCCATGGGTATTCACCTCCATATCAAGACGCTTCTTTTTACCGATACCTTCTTTGTCAACATTTTCTTCTGAAAGAGCCTTAGCTTGGGCTTCCTTGATGCGGTCAAGTAACCCAGACTTAGCTTTGACAACCAAACTCATTAATCTACAAGAAAAAGTATGCACTTTTCGACTCAATACATCCGCCACTACATTAGCTTTTCCGGGATGATACTTGATTTCACAATCGTAATCTTTCAGAAGTTCCATCAACCTTCGTTGTTGATGCGAAATTGCCCCTGAGTTGTCCTGAACTCAGTTCAGACCGAGTCAGCTTGGACTCAGCTCAGGCCATGATGATGTTTCCCTCGATGGCACACTTTGGGAAGATGATTGGTGATCCTCTCTGCCCCCTAGGATTCACCTTACTTAAATGGGAAAACTGAAATGTGGGGGAAGTTTGAAGATCAGCTCGCAAGTTCGTCCAATCTGGGTCAGCTTGGAAGAGGAGTCAGCTTGGGACGTGCAGTCTGGGTCAGCTTGGGCAGAGTCAGCTTGGAACTGAATCAGCTTGGGATTTTCAAACAGTAATCAGTTTTGATGCTTTTAATAACCAGGTCAAGTCATGTGATTAGCACGTGAGTATGGCTGTTCTAGATGGTTCTGAATAAGGATAAGAATTCAGTTGTATGTTTTTGTCTTGTTTTGGTGACACCTGATCGTGGGAGAAGAAGAAGACAAGTGGGGACCAGAGAGAGAACCACCACTACCCTGCAGCTGCAGATTATGTTCTCTATTCCTATTGGTTGGTTTATAACAACCTTGTACTAGCTGTCTAGGGTAGAATATTCCCTTTG
>CM067170.1:65894098-65943979 GCA_034093135.1 Erigeron breviscapus
GGATGTTGAATGAAATTAATAGAGCAGCCTCTATTTCTTACAAAAAACTTCTTTTACCTTTAGAGATCTTTTGATCTTGGTGGTTAGGAGTGACCCCTTTATCAATATTTGTGGTGACTTGTTCTTTATCAAATATTGTGGTGAGGTCTTTAAATCTTCGGTTTCCTTTATCTATAATCGTGGTGGCTAGACCTTTATCGATTGTAGTGGTGGGGCGGAGTGTTTCCTTTATCCTTGATTCCTGTGGCTTGGCCTTTACGAATCTTGGTGGTGGATTCTTTTATCTATCATTTTTAATTTTATTGTCTTGTTTTGTTGTTTGTTTCATATAAAATCTAGAAAATACCAAAAATAGTCTTCCGCTGTCGTTGTCGCGTGTTTTACGCATCAAATTTGGTATTAGAGCCAGGTTTGAAAAAGGTTTCTTAATCTTTTTGTCCGTTGGGGTATTGTTTGTTTAGATCTGAGTTTGTTTTTCTAGATCTGATTGTTGATTGTTTAGATCTAGTTGTTACTGAGATAGATCTATTAAGTTTGTTGAATATAAATGGCTTTTAGAAGAAATATTACATTAGAAGAAGCTCATAATGCTAGAAGGGATAGGCAGATTGAAGATCTACAAGAAACACTGGGTAGAGTTGTCAATCTATTAGGAGATGGTGGTTTAAGATTTAATAGAGAACATGTTGCTGTTGGTGAAAGAGATAATGAATCCCAAGGTCCTAGTGAACGATCTGATAGTACGCCCAGATCTTCAAGTGAGTCTGAAGAGTCTAATCAGTCTAGAAAAAGACGAAGGAGACATAAGGTTGATGATACTAAAGATATAAAGATAGATCCACCAGATTTTGTTGGTTCTTCTAACCCAGAAGAATATTTTGAATGGGTTCAGGTTATGGATAGGATTATGGAAATAAAAGGATATGATGATAAAAAGAGTTTTAAGGTTGCCATTATTAAACTTAAAAAGTATGCTTCATCCTGGTATGATAATATGAAATCTGAAAGGGAGTATAAGGGTAAGAGCAAAATCAAGACCTGGTTCAAACTGAAGGAAGTTATGCAGAAGAGATTTGTTCCTCAGACGTACAAGCAAGATCAGTATCTACTGATGAATAATCTGAAGCAAGGTGCTAAAGAAGTTGTGGAGTATATTAGAGAGTTTGAGCAACTGAAGACCAGAACTGGTGTTAAAGAAACTGAAGAGCATACTATCGCCAGATTCCTTGGTGGGTTAAATGCTAACATTGCTGAGAAGATGGAATTGCAGCCCATCTGGACTTATGAAGGTGCATGCAAACTGGCCCTCCAGATTGAAAAGCAACTGAAAAAGAAGGTCCAGTACAAACCTTTCACTAAGGTTACTTCCAGATCCAGTCAACCAGTTACCAGTCAACCAGTTACCAGGCCCAGTGAAACTGTTCAGAAATCCTTCAGAGGAAAGGAGAAAGAAACTGGAGGATCAAAAGAACCAGTTGGAAAAAAATGTTTTAAGTGTCATGGTTTTGGTCACTTCTAGGCGCAGTGTCCCAACCAGCGAGCACTCACTGCTAAGGAGATTGAAAGTTTACCAGATGTTGATACTGAAGAAGGTGAACCAGTGTATGATGAAGATGAAAACGAAGAGGCATATGTAGGTGCAGATGTTGGAGAGATGCTAGTGGTCAGAAGAGTGATGCATGCTGATGAAGTTGCAACTGATACTGCCCAGCGAGAGAATATTTTTCACTCCAGATGTACTGTTAAAGGCAAGGTGTGTGATCTGATCATTGACGGTGGGAGTTGTGCTAATGCTGCTTCAACTTACATGGTAGAGAAACTGGCACTACCTACAGTCAAGCACCCTCGTCCATACAAGTTGCAATGGCTCAGTGAAGGATCTGAGGTAAAAGTTAACTGACAAGTTACTATTCCTTTTTCCATTGGATCTATTTACCAAGATAAAATTGTGTGTGATGTTGTTCCTATGGATGCTTGTCATATATTACTGGGTAGACCTTGGTTATTCGATAATAATGTTTTTCATCATGGTCGTATGAATTCATATTCGTTATTTGTAAGTGGGATGAAGGTCACTCTGACTTTTTTAAAGCCCAATGAATTATTGAAAATTAATAAAGACCCGCCCAGCAAGTCTTTATTTATGTCTCAAACTGAAGTAGAAGAAGAGTTAACTGGAGGCTCTCTAGTTATGATGTTACTGGTGCTTGAGCGTACTGAAGAGATGGAGTTCACTAGAGTCCCCAGTCTCCTAAAGTCTCTACTGAGGGAATTCACTGATGTTTTCCCAGAAGACCTACCTGAAGGTTTGCCACCAGTAAGAGGTATTGAACACCAGATTGACCTGGTTCCAGGTTCAGTTCTTCCAAACAAAGCTGCTTATAGGTGTTCACCTACTGAAGCAAAGGAGTTGCAAAGGCAGGTAGATGAGTTGGTTGCCAAAGGTTATGTCAGAGCAAGTATGAGTCCTTGTTCAGTTCCAGCTCTCCTGGTCCCGAAGAAAGATGGTTCGATGAGAATGTGTGTTGATAGCAGGGCCATAAATAATATAACTATTAAGTATAGATATCCCATTCCCATATTGGAGATATGCTTGATGAGTTACATGGCTCCAGAGTATTTTCCAAGATTGATCTCAGAAGTGGATATCACCAGATCAGAATGAAGGATGGAGATGAGTGGAAGACTGCATTCAAAATTAAAGGGGGCCTTTATGAATGGTTAGTAATGCCTTTTGGTTTATCTAATGCCCTTAGTACTTTAATGAGACTGATGAATGAAGTCCTCAGGCCACTTATTGGTCCGTTTGTTGTTGTTTATTTCGATGATATTCTGGTATATTCAAAATCTGAAGCTGAACATGTTAATCATCTGAAGAGGGTATTTGAACTGTTGAGAAGACACCAGTTATATGGTAAACTGGAGAAATGTGATTTTATGGTAGAGAGTGTAATATTTCTGGGGTATGTTGTTTCAAAAGAAGGAATTTCTATGGATCCTTCAAAAGTAGAAGCCATCAGATCATGGCCAGTTCCTACTTCAATCACTGAAGTAAGAAGTTTTCACAGGACTAGCATCTTTCTACAGAAGGTTTATCAAGAATTTCTCTACAATTGTGACCCCAATCACTGATTATCCGAAGAAAGGAGTATTTGACTGGCCAAAGTCAGCCCAGTTGGCTTTTGAGTCACTGAAGGAAAAGCTCAGTTCAGCTCCAGTTCTATCTTTGCCAGATTTTGATCAGTTATTTGAGTTAGAGTGTGACGCCAGTGGAGTAGGTATTGGTGCAGTTCTGGTACAAGCAGGGCGTCCAGTTGCATATTTCAGTGAAAAGCTCAATGGTTCTAAACTGAAGTATAGTACTTATGACAAGGAATTTTATGCAATTATTCGTGCTATTACTCACCGGTCTCATTATCTGAAGCCAAAGCAGTTTGTCTTATTTTCTGACCATGAAGCACTGAAGTTCATTAATGGTCAACACAAGCTTAATGTCAGACATGCAAAATGGGTGGAATTTTTGCAGTCTTATTCGTTTGTTTCCAAGCACAAAGCTGGAGTGGCTAATGTTGTTGCTGATGCACTTTCCAGACGATATTCACTGTTCACTATTCTGGAGGCAATTGATGTGAAATTTTCAAAACACAGCGGAATGTAATAATTTTTATGAGGATTTTCTGGTTTATAAGACAACAAAAACGAACAAGACAATAAAATGCAAAGATAGATAAGAATCTAATACTTGATTCGTAAAGGAAACGATCCACCGGAATCAAATAATAGAAACACTCCGACCCACCATTATAATCTATAAAGGACAAAGCCACCAAGAATATAGATAAAGGAATCGAAGATTTAAAGATCTCACCACTTTAATTGATAAAGGACGAACCACCACAATTAAAGATAAAGGGATCACTCCAAACACCCAAATAAATAACGATTTATGAAGGTAATATGAAGATTTGATAAGGAAAAGAAAGTGTTCTTTTCATTCCATTTCGTTCAATCAATCCCCTTTACAATGAGAAATGAGTCTCCATTTATAGCCAATAATGCTATTTTTCTAGAATTAAAGAAATACAATAATAAAAGAAATAAAAGGCTGTTATGGAAAACAAGGACCGCCACTACTTTAAACAACCAATAGAAAAAGGGCATGTGCAGCTTCTAGAATTATTTCCTTTGAAATGGTCCCCACAATTGGCACATGCAAACCGTTAGGAAAGGTGTCACCACTAGTCATTAGTCCTTTTCCACAAGCCTTCTAGAACATTCTGATATGTCCACTTCTTATTGGATGAAAGTAACTAGGTGACAGAAATACTGAGGTGAAACTGGTGGCTTGCTGCTGGAGCATCTTGACTGGAGACCTGGAGTCGCTCACTGGTAAACTTCGCTGGAGTCTTAACTGATAACTGGAGTGTCTTCACTGGAGTAAACTGAAACATAGCTGGAAAGTTCACTGGTGGATGCTCGCTGAAGTGTAACTGACGGATACTCGCTGAAGTGTCATTGGCATGGTTCACTGAAATGACTGCTGAAGCTTGACTGGCTAGCTTCACTGGCAAGTAGTTGCTGAAGCAAAGTTGAACTTCACCAGTGGACATTCGCTGCCACTTGCTCGCTGAAGGATTAGTTGTTGTTCCAGATACTTGCTGATAGAAGTTCTTGCTGATAGATTCCAGATTATCATCAGTAGCACTTATTACAAGTTGAGCCATCCCTGAGCTTGTTATTGAAAGCATCGTTTGTTGCTTGCTGATCTTGCTCGCTAAAATATTACTTGCTGATAGAAGTTCTTGCTGATAGATTCCAGATTATCATCAGTAGCACTTATTACAAGTTGAGCCATCCCTGAGCTTGTTATTGAAAGCATCGTTTGTTGCTTGCTGATCTTGCTCGCTAAAATATTACTTGCTGATAGAAGTTCTTGCTGATAGATTCCAGATTATCATCAGTAGCACTTATTACAAGTTGAGCCATCCCTGAGCTTGTTATTGAAAGCATCGTTTGTTGCTTGCTGATCTTGCTCGCTAAAATATTACTTGCTGATAGAAGTTCTTGCTGATAGATTCCAGATTATCATCAGTAGCACTTATTACAAGTTGAGCCATCCCTGAGCTTGTTATTGAAAGCATCGTTTGTTGCTTGCTGATCTTGCTCGCTAAAATATTACTTGCTGATAGAAGTTCTTGCTGATAGATTCCAGATTATCATCAGTAGCACTTATTACAAGTTGAGCCATCCCTGAGCTTGTTATTGAAAGCATCGTTTGTTGCTTGCTGATCTTGCTCGCTAAAATATTACTTGCTGATTGAAGTTCTTGCTGATAGATTCCAGATTATCATCAGTAGCACTTATTACAAGTTGAGCCATCCCTGAGCTTGTTATTGAAAGCATCGTTTGTTGCTTGCTGATCTTGCTCGCTAAAATATTACTTGCTGATAGAAGTTCTTGCTGATAGATTCCAGATTATCATCAGTAGCACTTATTACAAGTTGAGCCATCCCTGAGCTTGTTATTGAAAGCATCGTTTGTTGCTTGCTGATCTTGCTCGCTAAAATATTACTTGCTGATAGAAGTTCTTGCTGATAGATTCCAGATTATCATCAGTAGCACTTATTACAAGTTGAGCCATCCCTGAGCTTGTTATTGAAAGCATCGTTTGTTGCTTGCTGATCTTGCTCGCTAAAATATTACTTGCTGATAGAAGTTCTTGCTGATAGATTCCAGATTATCATCAGTAGCACTTATTACAAGTTGAGCCATCCCTGAGCTTGTTATTGAAAGCATCGTTTGTTGCTTGCTGATCTTGCTCGCTAAAATATTACTTGCTGATAGAAGTTCTTGCTGATAGATTCCAGATTATCATCAGTAGCACTTATTACAAGTTGAGCCATCCCTGAGCTTGTTATTGAAAGCATCGTTTGTTGCTTGCTGATCTTGCTCGCTAAAATATTACTTGCTGATAGAACTTCTTGCTGATAGATTCCAGATTATCATCAGTAGCACTTATTACAAGTTGAGCCATCCCTGAGCTTGTTATTGAAAGCATCGTTTGTTGCTTGCTGATCTTGCTCGCTAAAATATTACTTGCTGACTGAATCTGCATCAGTGAGTGTTGTTGCTGATCACGACTCGATCTATCATTGATGGCTACTGAGATTAGCAAGGCTTGACTGATTCGTTTAGCTTCAGCAAAGGCACTTGACTTAGCACTCAGGCCACCAAGCTCCATCAGATTTTGGTTAGCTTTCACATCAGCATAACACATTAGATCAGCAAATAGGATAGTCATGGGCTGATCATTACTCAGCACGTCAACACATATAAGTAAGCACTTGTTGCTGATGGTAACAACATGTTTTGTCCTAAACTACAAGATTGGTAGGAGATTAGTTGTTCGCTGATCCATAATGATCATATGAACGAACCAACCATTTTCTTGATAATATCTCGAGGTCATTTTCGCATCACAAGAGTTCTTGGATTTTCTTTCATCAAAGAATTGTATGCTGCTGATCCAGATTTTTCTGATCGTCTTACTGAAGCTCACCAGAAAGGACCATTTGTTGTTCAAGATGGTTTCCTATTTAAAAATGGAAAGTTGTGCATTCCCAGGGGTTCGATAAGAGAAGCACATGGAGGAGGTTTAGCTGGCCATTTTGGCATTAACAAAACTGGAGAGATCCTCACTGAACACTTCTACTGGCCAAGTCTACTGAAGGATGTCCAGAGCATCATCAGTCGCTGTCCAACTTGTCACCAGGCGAAGACAACTTTTCACAAAGGGTTGTATACTCCTCTTCCAGTTCCAAGCCAACCATGGGAAGATCTCAGTATGGATTTTGCACTACCCAGAACTCAGAGGGGAAAAGATTCAATAATGGTGGTTGTTGATCGATTTTCAAAAATGGCACATTTTATTGCTTGTAACACAACCAATGATGCTTCAGCAGTAGCAAATTTGTTCTTTAAGGAGATCGTTAGATTACATGGAATTCCCAAGACAATTGTGTCAGATCGAGATGTGAAGTTCCTAAGTTATTTCTGGAAGACCTTATGGAGATTGATGGGTACCAGGTTGTTGTTCAGTACGTCTCACCATCCTCAGACTGATGGACAGACTGAAGTCACGAACAGAATAATTGGTATGTTGTTAAGAACACTGGTGAAGAAGACACTGAAGGATTGGGATCTGAAGCGTGCTCATGCTGAGTTTGCTTTCAACAGAGCTCCGAATTATTTGACCAGTAAATCACCATTTGAAGTTTGTTATGGTGTCAATCCACTGACTCCCATTGATTTAATCCCATTTTCGATTGAACCAAAGGCAAGTATTGAAGCTGAAGCCAGAGCAAAAGAAATAAAGAAAATTCATGAAGAAGTGGAGACCAGAATAGAGAAGGCAAATGCCAGTTACAAGGCCAGGGCAAACAAAAATAGGAGGCAACCCAATTTTGCACCAGGTGATCTTGTGTGGGTGCATCTGAGAAAAGAAAGGTTTCCAGCGAAGAGAAAGAGTAAACTGATGCCCAGAGCAGAAGGTCCGTTCAAGATTCTGGAGAGATATGGCGATAATGCTTACAAGGTTGAGTTACCTGGAGATATGGCAGTTTCAAGTACTTTTAATATGGGAGATCTGATGCCTTATCTGGAGGATGAGTACCTCGAAGACTTGAGGACAAGTCTCTTTTCAGAGGGGGAGAATGATGCGGAAATGTCCAGATTCACTGAACTGGAGAAACCCAACGAACTGAAGAAGCTAACTGAGCTGAAGGAAACTGAACTGATAATGTCATCTAAACAAGCCATGTTGATTCTGCCAGCAGTGGCCCATTTCAGACAAGTCTTTTCTGAACCAGTCCAGTCACCAGTAGTAACACTTCTCCAGTGACCAACAGTGGTAATCCACCAGTGACGCACTCCAGTGACCAGCTCCAGATGAATGTTCCAGAGTTCTCCACTGAAGCACTCCAGATGACCAGCTCCAGATGAATGCTCCAGATTTTGTCTCCAGTGGAAGTCCATATTATGTTTCCAGTTTTCAGTCAATAAAGTCCCCACTGAAGTTCCATGTTCGTGGGCCCAATAAAGAAGAATGACAGCTGTAAGAAAGGCGCGTGTGGCAAGACGTTTCTAACGGTATTGTGGGACCATTTGCAGGGGAATATTTCTAGAAGCTTTACGTGTCCATTTTGTAGTGGTCAAATAATTAGTGATTGTCTTTAGCATGACAACTTTATTGTAATATTTTATTATTTCGTTAATTCCTAGGAAATAGCTTGTGGCTATAAATAGAGGCTTTATTTCTCATTGTAAAGTAGTTTTTTGGATGTTTAATGAAATTAATAGAGCAGCCTCTATTTCTTACAAATATCTTCTTTTACCTTTAGAGATCTTTTGATCTTGGTGGTTAGGAGTGACCCCTTTATCAATATTTGTGGTGACTTGTTCTTTATCAAATATTGTGGTGAGGTCTTTAAATCTTCGGTTTCCTTTATCTATAATCGTGGTGGCTAGACCTTTATCGATTGTAGTGGTGGGGCGGAGTGTTTCCTTTATCCTTGATTCCGGTGGCTTGGCCTTTACGAATCTTGGTGGTGGATTCTTTTATCTATCATTTTTAATTTTATTGTCTTGTTTTGTTGTTTGTTTCATATAAAATCTAGAAAATACCAAAAATAGTCTTCCGCTGTTGTTGTCGCGTGTTTTACGCATCAAGATTATTGGCCGATTCAGCCATCTGACTAATGAGTTATCATATCCAGCCATCAGACTGAGTTAGTTGATAAAATTTTGGATTCTTTACCAAAAAATTGGACTGAATATGTTCATCATCTTCAAGATGATAAGGAGTAAAGTTCATGGGACTTTGAGACAGTGGTTTCAAAATTGAAAAAAAGAGAAATGAAAAGAAGGATCAAGGATACTCATGAGGATTTTACTCAAGATCCGTCCTTGTATCATGCTACTTTAGTTCATTTGGCAAGTACTAGCTCAGGAACAAATGCATTTCTAAGTGGTGCAGAAACTACACCTATAGTTGATGCAGATGGACTTGCGGGATATGTTGCTTATGACCATTCTACTTCTACTGTCAAGAGCAACTCTTAATCGTTTCATTCCATGGCAATGAGTATGAGTTCTGCAGAAGGTAGAATGAATCTATATTTTGCTTTCTGTTCTGCTCATGAAGCCTATATTAATGAAAAGGTTAGTGATCCTGCATTAATAGATGAAGATTATAACCAGATAGATCCTGAAGATTTAGAAGAAATGGATCTTCAGTGGCATCTTGCAATGCTAACTATTAAAGTCAAGAGGTTCACTCAAAGAACTGGTAGATTTTTGGGTCAAGGTACTAAAGGCTTTGACAAATCCAAGGTGAAATGCTATAATTACGATGGATTTGGTCACTTTGCTAGAGAGTGCCAACGTCAGAAGAGAAATGATAATACCATTGTTGGACGTCAAAACTATAATCAAGGTGGTATTACTTCACAAATCAGAAGTCTCAAGCAATGATTACCTATCCTGGCACTCCTCAACAGTCCAGTTCTCCTCAGCTTTTGGAGTCTAAGGTTGTTGATGTTCAAAATTCGGATGGTACTTATCAATGGGATACACAATCGGATGATACTTCAAATCATGCGTTCTTAGTTGATATTTATGATGATTATGCGCATGTTGCAAATGAAGTTGTCGATACTATTGACTATGCTGTGTATACCAGTGAAGAAAGAGAGCATGAGATTATTAAGCAAAATGTTTAAAAGGTTGTTGAGACTGTGAGATCTGAAAGTGAATCTATGACAGCTGTGAAGACATCAGATGCAAATATTGAAACAGCTAAAGTTAATGGTGCTAGTGCTGAGAAGAATATTGAAGAACAAATGAAGGAATTTGTAATACCTGAAGGTATGACAACTGAAGATTTCGTTGCATACATGGCAAACTGTAAAGTTGCTGACCAAACGGTATCATGTTCTTTACTTTCTATAGTTAAAGTTTGTCAATTGGTGTGAGAAATGAAAAATGAGATGTCTAGTCTTAGCAAAAATGTAGCTAATTTGAGTGCTCAAAATGCAACCTTTAAACAGGAAAATGACTCATATGTAGCTATCAGTCTTTGGTATGTTGACAGTAGATGCTCTCGACACATGACAGGGGACAAGAAGCTTGTCCAACTATGTTGATATTAATGGTTCTTATGTTAGTTTCTCCGGTCCCAAGGGCGGCAACATCTCAGGTCAAGGTGATGTTGTCAATGGGAAAATCACATTGGAGAAAGTCAATTATGTGGAACACCCATAATCTTATGGGTGTTTCTCAGATTTGTGACAAGGGTAATCAACGTCCATTTCACTGAAAAAGAAGCAACTTATCTTGAATTCGGGGTATGTAATTCCTGAAGACTGGATCCTGTTGAAAGCTCCTAGGAAGAAAGACATCTGTCGCCTTATGTTAGGTGTTGATAATTCGAAGGAGCCAGTTTGTTTACTTAGTAAAGCTAATGAATCTGAATCACTTTTGTGGCATAGAAGAATGGGACATATTCATTTCCAATGAAAAGGTTTGAAATGGAATATAAATGTGTACCTTGTCTGAAAGGGAAACAACAAAAGTCTTCTCATAAACCTAAGCAAGAAACATTTATTGCCAACCCATTTGAGTTACTTCACATTGATCTTTTTGTCCCTGTGAATGTAAAGAGTATTGGTGGGATGTATTACTGTTTGGTGGTTACTGATGATTACTCAAGATTTTCATGGGTATTCTTTCTACATTCGAAGGATGAAACTCCACAGATTTTGATAAATTTCTTTGTTGAAACAGAAAATGTCTATGGGGTTCGTGTAAAGAGAATCAGGAGTGATAACGGAACTGAATTCAAGAATAAAACATTTGAAGTCTTTTGTTTATCCAAAGGAATCCAATATCAATTCAGTGCACCATATGAGCCACAACAGAATGGAGTTGCTGAAAGAAAGAATAGGACTCTAATCGAAACAGCCAGAACAATGCTTGCTGATTCAGGGCTTCCTACTATGTTTTGGGGGGAGGTAGTAAATACAGCATGTCACATTTTAAATCGGGTTTTCATTGTTAAACGGTTCAATAAGACTTGTTATGAGCTTTTACATAAGAAGAAACCCAATTTGCAAAATGTTGAACCCTTTGGTGTACCTTGCACATTCTTGAAATATCTTTCTCAGTCAAAGTTTGATCCAAAAGTTGAAGAGGGATTTTTCATGGGATATAAACATGGTAATTCAATTCGTCGGGTTTACAATAAACAGACAGGCAAAGTTGACTTGGGTACTAATGTTAAGATTGTCAGTCATAAGCCTGCTATTCATTCAGGTACTGGTAAAAAAAAAAATTTGGGTGAAAGGGTAAAAATTAATTACCCCGGTTAGTATATTTCCAAAAAAACTTTAAAGATCAGACGATATGACGGAATGCCATACCAACTAGTACAAATACATGCTAAACAGCAACATCCAAAAACATAAACATGGGAAGTGACACACCACTTCAAAAACTAGCCTATCTTAATTACATACGAATAATCAGAAAATAAAACACTAGACATGACAAAACCTCAATCTACGTTGCATAACATAAAGATGAAGGTAACTTCCAATGAACCAAAGCATCGTCCACCCTTCGCGACTTTTTGAAGTGAAAATTCATTAATTTAAGACGAATCATGGAGAGGATCAGTTCAATCACCTTGCTCGTCGATCTCCTTTCTTTTTTAAACAAGCGATTATTCCGTTCCTGCCAGATATGATAAACCAAAGCTGCCAACACCAACTTAGAGACGACACATTGAACAAAATTCTTTTTCGCACTAATCAAAAGACTAAGGATAATATCATCCCAATCAACCAAGACCTGATTTAGAGCTACCATTCTATTAACTTCGAGCCAAACCTTTGTTGAAAAGGAGCATTCAAAAAACAAATGGGAATGAGAATCAGGACATGTATCACAAAAAGGACACAACATGGACACTGAAGAGTTAGAGTGAACATCCTATTGCCTCAACGCGTCCTGTGTCCTTAATTTCCTTTTAAAAGCGACCCATAATAAGAAGGAAAACTTGGGAATACACTGTTTATACCACACCAAATGATACCAATTGACAATATGAGCTTTCACTCGCAAATCCTCCCAAGCCATGAACACCGAGAAATCAGATAGCAAACCACAATTATTCTTCCATTGTAAAACATCACATGAGTTATGAACCAATGTCGGGACCGTAGAATTCAAAACCTGATTATCCCAATTCATAGGCAGCCTCCATGCACCATTATCAACAATATCAATAACTTTTAAATCTAAACAGAAACCTGCGTCCTTTATCATTCGAGGTGTTGCTTTGTTTGCGAGAGGACAAAATGCAGCCCAATTATCAAACCAAGCTGAAACACTAAGCCATTACCAAGCTTATACCAAAAGTGATGCCGAATCGTGGGGCGAATTTGAAGGAGTTTTCTCCATGTCCAAGACATGTTGCCTCGTAATGGAATCTCCCAAAAATTCTTTCCTCTGGTAAAAATTTCGATTATGACAGTGTGTTTAGTTCATTACACGGTCCTTCTTCTTATTCAGGTCCTGACACAGTTGATGATGTGGTCTTATTAAGAGATCATATGGATTATACTCCATTTCCTGCATCTACTCCTACTCAGACTGTTGATACTACACCAACGAAAGTTCAGTGTGCTGTTGTTGGTGAAAATAATAAGAACAATGACAAGACTTCAGATTCAGAAGTTAATGAACCCGAGAACACTACTCCATCTACTCCTTCAAGGGTTCCATTGCTTGATGATGAACCTATTTCAGATGAGTCAGAAGATGATTTCGGTTTACCTAAATTGCAGATTTAATCGAATTTAGGAGATAATCTTACTATTGATTCTGTTCCTCTTCATAGAGTGAATAGAGCTCATCCACCTGAAAATATTCTTGGAGATGCTTCACAGCCTGTTCGAAATAGAAATCAATTAAATAAGGAAATGACTAGTTTATTTTGTTAAGTCAAGGATTCTGGGATTATTACTTAATGTCTATTTTCTTGTTTTATTTCTCAAGAAGAACCCAAGAATGTTCAGACGGCACTTAAGGATCCTTTTTGGGTTGCAGCTATGCAAGAGGAATTAGCTCAATTCGAGAAACTTGGAGTGTGGGAGTTAGTAGATGTGCCTAAAGGTAAACAACCGATTGGAACTCGTTGGGTATTCAAGTGCAAACGAGATGACAAAGGGATTGTTACTAAGAATAAGGCACGTTTGGTTGTTCAGGGGTTTGCACAACGAGAAGGTTATGACTATAACGAAACTTTTGCGCCAGTTGCCAGAATTGAGGCTATTAGGTTGGTTTTGGCCTATGCTAGTTTCAAGGGTATAAAGGTGTATCAGTTAAATGTTAAGAGCGCCTTCTTGTATGGTGAAGTTAAGGAAGAAGTTTATGTTTTTCAACCACCTGGGTTTGAAGATCCTAATTATCCAAGACGAGCATATCGACTTGATAAGGCTATTTATGGATTACATTAGGCACCTAGAGTTTGGTTTGAGAAGTTGTCAACGCATTTATTGACAAACGGTTTTGGTAGAGGTTCAATAGACAACACATTGTTCATTAAATGGCGTAAGAAGGATTATTTAATTGTACAAGTCTATGTAGATGATATTATATTTGGATCATCTAATGAGAAAATGTGCAAAGAATTTGAAATGAGCATGAAGAAGTAATTTGAAATGAGTGCAATGGGAGAATTACAGTTCTTCTTAGGTTTGCAGGTTGATCAGAGGAAAGGTGGGTTTTTCATTCACCAGTCTAAGTATGTTGATGATATCTTGGAGAGGTTTCAAATGTTAGACTCCAAGACTTATGGTACTCCTATTCAAATTAATCACGGGTTAGGAGTTAATGATCCTAAAGATATGCCCGTTGATGCTACTTATTATCGTGTTATCATTGGCTCGTTGATGTATCTGACTGCTTCACGTCCAGATATCATGTTTGTTATTTGTCTTTGCGCTAGGTTTCAAGCAACTCCGAAAGATTCACATTTGGTTGTAGCCAAATGTATTTTACGTTACCCACGAGGAAACCAAGGGCTTGGTCTATGGTATCCTTTAGGTGGTACGTTTGATTTTGTTTCCTATACTGATTCAGATTTTGGAGGTTGTAACAATGACAGGAAGTCTACTACTGGAGGTTGTCAGTTCTTAGGGGGGAGATTAGTATCGTGGCAATGTAAGAAGCAAACATCCGTTGCTCAGTCATCCTGTGTGACAGAGTACATGGCTGCTGGTAGCTGTTGTTCTCAGGTACTTTGGATTCAGCAGCAATTGCGAGACTACGGTATGGATTTTCTTAATACTCCTATTATAATAGACAATAAGTCAGCTATAGACATTACAAATAACCCTGTCATGCATAAAGTCACCAAGCATATTGATATTAGACATCATTTCTTACGTGACTGTGCTCAAAAGAAGTTAATTCATTTGGAAAAGGTTACAACTGATGATAAGTTAGCTGATTTGTATACCAAAGCATTTGATAAGACTCGTTTTGATAAGTTAATTCTTCTCAATGGTATGAAGAATGCAGATTAGGATTAAGTGCGAATGGACACCACCGAGATATAATCATTGTCAAGTTTTTGGTCATGCCCATATGCTCAATGTCCTAAACGTGTGACTGAAACAAAAGGAAAATAGTAGGTTGAGATACAGGAGAACGGTTTTAAAGTGGTTGCTCGTAAAAAAGGAAAAGTCAAAGCTTCTAATCAACCAAAACAGGTAGAAGGAGTTATAATTTCTAAACCAAAGCCTCAATTTATCTATCGACCAAAACAGAGGACTGATCAGCCGAAGGAATCTTCGAATTCTGGTTCGATATCTAAAGTAAGTTATGAAATTCCATTGAAAAACCGGGGTACGATTGTTACCCTCTTACCCAAAAAAAAACTCATACGATTTACTGAATGATTATGGGACTCATGATGAACCCCTTTTTCAAGTTCCTAAGTCAGATAATAAACATGAAAAAGGAGTCTTTCGAAAAGGGGGGGGGGATATAGTGATGTAGAGAAGATTGAAATTATGGAAAATGAGATGGCTACTTTTATGGCAAATCAAAATTCTGAGGGGGCAAGGACTCCCGGTAATGACAGTTCTCATGTATAATATAGCATCATGGAATGTTAGGGGTATGAACCAAGACCCTAAACAAAAAGAGAAGAGACAAGTCATTGTTAATAATCATTTATGTGTCTGTGCTTCTCATGTTACATCGTTAAAGCTAGACAACCTTTGTTCATGAGTCTTCCTAAATTGTTCTTGGAGTTCTAATGTAGTTGTTTGTTCTAAAGGATATGGGATTGTTATTGGGTGGGATCTGGTTATTGTAAATCTAATGGTAGTGTCTCAATTGGATCAAGCAATGCATTATCAAATCTTATTCATGAATGATAATAAAATGTTGTTGTGCTCGTTTATATATGTACATAATAGCTATATTTAAAGACATGATTTGTGGCATGAGCTTGGATTACACCAAGTTTTTGCGAGAGATAAGCCTTGGTGCATCTTGGGTGACTTTAATGTTGCATTGAAGTTGGATGATAAGCTAATGACTGTGAGGACTCTATTGAAATATCTGATGTAAAACAAATGGGGCTGCACTTTACTTGGTCTCAAAAACCGCGAGGGGTGGATGGAGTTTTAAAGAGAATTGATAGAATTATGGCTAATACTGATTTTTCTGATGTGTTTATTGGTGCTAATGCAATCTTTCAAACTTACGGAACATCAGATCACTCTCCTGCAATTCTTAGAATCCCTATGATGGTGACTTCCAAGCATAAAGCCTTCAAAAATTTTGAATTTGTTGGTGCATAATGAGAATTTTTTGCAAGTTGTGGAAAATCTTTGGAAACTAGATATTGTTGGCTTTTCCATGTATCGGTTAGTGAAATAGCTGAAGAATTTGAAGAAACCCCTACGGAAATATCTTTACAATAAAGGAAATCTCCATGACAATACCAACACACAATAAGAACCGTCTCTTACAGTCTTCCCGAGATGTAACAACACACAAATAGTTTGCAGCTCAAGATCGTCCACGATATCATCAACAACAACACACAATAACAAGGATGACAATAATAAACACATAAGAACCGTCTCTTACGATCTTCCCGAGATCTACACCGGATTCCCAACAACGACGGGGGTGTTAGTGCCGCATCCTACCCCAGGAGATTCCACAAGGGAGAGTAGGCCGACATAAGAACTTGACAACAAGTGAGAACCGTCGCATACGCTCTCCCCGAGCTCTACACCATATTCCCAACAATGATGGGGATGTTAGTGTCGCATCCTACCCCGGGGGATTCCGCAAGGGAGAGCAAGCCGACAATGCACTTGTCAGGTGCTCACGTTGGTTAACCAATACATGCCACAATGAATCAGGCTAGCCGGTGTAAATCACCTTGAAGCAAACCCAAGCATTCAACTATCATCTACATATTGTACCACATAAAATAGCATAATACCATAGAGCTATAGGAACTCTTATAGTTACTCCTCATAGATATGATTCACAACAACGAATCCAACAATAAATAAAACACACGAATCACCAATAGGAACTACGCCCAAGAACCAAGTATCACAATGACTAATTACGACACCGAGCATAATGATACCTCATCTATATAATAGGAGTATGGTCTGAATCTAACTCTTACACCCAACTACTAGTGGTGTTTGTATACAGGTGATACCATCGTCTTTCCCTCCACACCACTAGCATATTAGATGCATGTTGGATTTCGGTTCTGACACGCCCTTTGGGAAATGACAAGGTATACAAGGGATACCATCGGCTTTCGCTCCACCAAACCATCGCCCAAAATGCATCTCTGTTTACCTACCATAATCTAATAATATAAGTACATCAATAAGTATCATATATAGCATCAAAAGACCATCTTAACATAAGCTACCACAACCTATACATTCAACAATATTCACATTGTTCCCATCAAATTACATGTCTACCTATAAACATGTAATAGCACGAAAATATATGCATGTAAATATTATAATTTTAATCTACGACATAACACATTAGAACATATAGAGAATCATTCCACGTCCAAAGTATGCAAATAGTAGGGGCTACGAACTCACCTGTGACGAGCAATGAACCTCCAAAGATTGACGAGTACAACCCGAACCTCTACGACAATCACAACTTACTTTATAACATCAAATCATCACAAAGGTATTCCAACAATAAGGTCTAATTTTCTATACTATGCCACAATCTCCAAGGATACATTGGAAGTGATTCAAGAACGTTTAAACGATAAATGAAGAGTTTTGGTTAAACACGTTTCAATGACTTAGCAACAAATTTTGACATGAAAATCAAAGTGTTCAAATGTGTGTTTTAACAACTTATTTGACCTACCCTTGATGATATAACATTTCCTGAAAGTACAAGTCGATTGAATGTAGAACGAAGCGAGAAACGAAAAGTAGTGGACGAGGTCAAGAGCACGACTCTTGTGCAGGGCAAAGGTCATGCTCAGCCTCTCAGAGGTCGTGCTCAGCCTGCCAGAGGGCGTGCTCCAAGTTTCGGTCATAAACCAATTTTCAATTGAAATCGACCAAGCTAGACATAAAATCGAAGGTTCCCACTTTACCACAACTCAATACAAGTATAATCAAAGATAGAAAATAACTTGTTACACAAATCCACTTCCAAAATCATTAGATTTAATTCAAACCCCATTTTAAACCAAAAACGCACACTTTACAACAAAATCGACCACCAACCGTTTAGATTAAGCCCAAGGAAGTATACTACAATGTAAAATGAACTTATTAAGCTAGAATCTACTTACCAATTCGTCCTTCATCCAATGAAGCGAGATCTGATTTTTGAGCTATAGAATGGGCGAATACTTGTAAAAAAGGAAAATCTTGGATCTTGAAGATGAAGATTGTAATTATTATTAAAGCTAGTAGATTTTCTCACCACTAGATGATTAAATCCAAATTTAGAAGAAGAAGAAGAAGACTTTGGTGTATACTTGGAGACTTTAATTCTGCTCTAGAACTAGATGACAGTTTTTCGGGTACATCTACCATTAGCATTGGGATGAGGGATTTCAAGGAATGCGTTAATAGTTTGGAAATGTTTGATATTAATAGCTCGGGGCTGCATTATACTTGGAATCAAAAGCCAAAAAATGGAATTGGTATTATATGGATACTTTCTGGGTGATCGACTAGCTTACCTAGTAGTTGAGTACTTCGCAAAGAATTCATGGGCGAAATATGGGATTAGTAAAATTATGATGAATTCAAATGGTTTCTTTTTCTTTAAGTTCTCAACAAAGGAGGGCATGGAAAAATTGATGTCAGAAGGGCCTTGGCTAATACGTAATACACCTATTTTCCTCAATAAATGGTCTCCTAATGTAATATTGAAGAAAGAAGATATTAAAAAGGTGTCAATTTGGGTGAAATTACATGATGTTCCCTTAGCAGCTTATTCTGACGATGGTCTAAGCTTGCTAGCCTCGAAACTGGGTACACCTAAGATGTTGGATAGCTATACTAGTGCGATGTGTACTGAATCATGGGGGAGTAGTAGTTATGCACGTGCTCTTATTGAATTAGATGCTGAAAATGAGTTGAAAAATCAGTTACGTATTGCGATTCCCAATATGGAGGCTGAGGGCTTTACAACAGGGGTTATTAAGGTGGAATATGAATGGAACCCCCTAGATGCTCAACTTGTTGTGTTTTTGGACACAAAAATGAAACTTGTCCTAAACAGATCCGTAATGTGATGAAATCAACAGGCAAAACTGATGAGGAAGGTTTTATTGAGGTGAATCGGAAGAAGAAAGCTAACTATAAACCGACATTTCAGATTAATAAACAAAAGCCAAAGTTTGAGTATAGACCGGTGGTTAAACCAAAGGATAAGTCGAATATTGCTAGTACATCTACTACAAAAGCTACTAGCTCAGATGTTAAATTAAGTAATTCATTTGGTGCTTTGGTAGATGAAGATCAATACGAAGGATATGGAATAGACCCATTAACTGATTACGGTACTGAACCAAGTGAACCATTACTCCAGGAAGTCAGTGAGAGCGAAAAGGCTGAAATGTTAAAGAAAAAGATAGACGAGGCCTTTTCTGTTGATTATGATGATGAGGATGAGGTTATTGAAATTCCCAATGAAACATCCGAGTTTATGTCTGCAAAAATGAGCAATGCTGAGGGGGCAAGCACTCCCGGTGGTGATGTTTCTAATGGGTAGTCTTGCTTGTTGGAATATAAGGGGTTTGAACCAACCCTTGAAACAAAAGGAGGTTCGTCAAGTTATTCAAGAAAATAAGCTCCATGTTTGTGCCATTATGGAATCCCATGTTGATGTTTCACGCATTTTTAACACTTGTAAGAAGATTTGTAGATCATGGGACTGGACTTCAAATGGTAATTTGTGTCTTAAAGGAACTAGAATTATCATTGGTTGGAATGCTGATATAGTGGATGTCATGGTACTGTCGCAATCAAATCAGGTAATTCATGTCCAAATTGTGTTTAAATCTGATAAAAAAGCATTCTTTTGTTCGTTTGTCTATGCTTCTAATCATTATACAGAACGAAGAGAGCTTTGGCAGAACTTATGTATTCATAAACAGTTTGTACAAGGTAAACCTTGGGTTATTCTAGGAGATTTTAACTCGTCACTTAATTTGGAAGATAGTTATTCGGGTTCCTCATCTATTTCTACTGGTATGAGAGATTTCAAGGCATGTGTTGAGGAAGTAGAAATAATGGATGTGAATAGCACTGGATTCCACTACACTTGGACTCAAAAACTAAGAAAGGGAATTGGGGTAATGAAGAAGATTGATAGAGTTATGAGTAACATACATTTCACAGATGAGTTCCCCTCGTCTTATGCTGTGTTTCAACCTTACAGGATTTCAGATCACTCCCCATGTGTCCTTAAGATCCCTGAGGTCTCTAGGAATCGTCCCAAACCGTTTAAATTTGCAAATTTCCTTGTTACTAAGGCTGGTTTTAAGGATATTGTTTCAAAAGCATGGCTGGATCCATTGGTTGGTCATAACATGTTTCGGGTTGTCAAGAGATTGAGAAATATGAAACACCCATTCAGAAAGCTTCTGTATGATCAAGGAAACCTTCATGACAAAGTTATTACCTTGCGTAAGCAACTAGATGAAGTGCAAACTTCGATTGATAGCGACCCATCTAATTCAGAACTTCAGATTAATGAATCAACCATTATTAAGAAGTTTGAGGAAGCTACACTTGATGAGGAAAATTTTCTTAAACAAAAGGCAAAAATCAAGTGGCTGAAGGTTGGTGATGCGAATTCAAAGTTCTTTCACAACTCTTTAAAATGTAAAAATCATAGAAGTCGCATTGAAGTTATAAAAGAAGAAAATGGTGTTGAAGTCGAAGGAAGTGCTGTAAAACGTGTCTTGGCTAATCATTATGAACAGTTTCTTGATAAAGAAGGGCAAACGGTGGATCTTGATGTTGAGGGACTGTTTACTAAGACCTTGGATTCGAGTAAAGCATCCCATATGGTGAGACCTGTAACGGATGATGAAATTAAGAAGGCAATTTTCTCAATTGGTGATGATAAAGCTCCCGGACCAGATGGCTTCTCGGCTGCTTTCTTTAAACACTCATGGAATATTATTGGAGCTGAAATTTGCCTTGCTATTCATGATTTCTTTACTAATGGTCAGCTTTTGCAGGAGGTAAACCATACTTTCCTTGCTTTAGTTCCTAAAGTTGCTACTCCTTCTCGAGTTAATGATTATAGGCCTATCTCGTGCTGTAATGAGCTTTATAAATGTATTAGCAAGATTCTCACCAATAGGTTGAAAGAAGGATTGGATGACTTGGTGGGAATTAATCAGTCAGCCTTTGTTCCAGGTAGACGTATCTCTGATAATATATTGCTAACTCAAGAACTTATGCGTAATTATCATAGGAACACAGGCCCTCCAAGATGTGCATTTAAAGTTGTTATTCAAAAGGCGTATGATACTGTTGATTGGAAATTTTTAAGAACAATTCTGTCGTCTTTTGGGTTTCATACGAAAATGATTGAATGGGTAATGACTTGTGTCACTAGTGTTTCGTTTTCTTTGAGTATTAACGGTGACATCTATGGTTATTTCATGGGCAAAAGAGGATTGAGACAAGGTGACCCTTTGTCCCCGTACCTCTTTACACTTGTCATGGAGGTTCTTTCGCTAATCCTTAAAAAGACTATCACCAACTCAAACTTTCAATTCCATAATCGGTGCAAACTTCAAAGTATTGTGAATTTATGCTTTGCTGATGATTTATTCCTGTTTGCTCGAGGTGATAGTCATTCGGCTAGGGTAATTATGGAGGCTTTGAAGGTTTTTCAACTAGCTTCTGGTCTTGTTCCTAGTATCTCAAAAAGCACGGTTTTCTTTTGCAATGTGGCTGATCATGTTAAGCAACAAATTCTTTGTTCAATGCCATTTGAGGAAGGGACATTACCTGTTCGTTATTTAGGGGTTCCACTGATTTCATAATGACTCCTCTATAAGGATTGTCGGGTCTTGGTTGAGAGGATGGAGAAACGTATCACTGATTGGAAGAATAAATCTTTGTCGTTTGCTGGTCGTCTTCAACTGATTATTTCAGTATTGTCTTCTCTTCATGTTTATTGGGCTTCTGTATTTATATTGCCTTCTAGGATTATAAAAGAGCTAGAACAGAAAATGAGAGGGTTTCTATGGTCTCAAGGCGCACTTCAAAAAGGCAAAGTGAAGGCAGCTTGGAGCTCGGTTTGTTTACCCAAAGCTGAGGGTGGTTTGGGCATCAGGAAAGTCTCAGAATTTAACAATAGCTTAATGACATTCCACATCATGAGCATACTTCAACGAAGAAAATCTTTATGGGTGGATTTGGTTTATTCATATAAGCTAAAAGGTCAGAGTTTCTGGGCAGTTACCCCCACTGGTGACATGAGCTGGGGGTGGCGAAAAATCCTTCAACTTCGTGATTTGGTGCGGCCACATATTTGGTTGAAGGTGGGGGATGGCAACTCTACCAATGTTTGGTTTGACCTATGGTGGGATACATGTCCATTCTGGAACCATGCTACTCCTCGTCATATTAGCAGAGCGGGTTTTAACCCAAACTCTAAAATTGCTGAAGTTGTCTATGATGGAGAGTGGAGATGGCCTAGTGCTTGGCATGACCTGTTCCCGGTGTTATTTAGTTCTCCAGCCCCGCAATTACGATTGAATCAACCTGATCAATTGGTTTGGCGTGATCTCAATGGTGAGGACAAACCCTTTTCTTCTTCTTTGGCTTGGGATACACTAAGGAAAAGAGCTGATCCGGTTACCTGGGTTAATATCGTATGGTTTCCACAAGCTATTCCACGTCATTCTTTTCATTTATGGCTTGTATGTAGAAACAAGTTGAAGACCCATGATAATCTCAAACCATGGGATGTTGGGGGCCCTGTGAACTTAAACCTTCAATGCTGCTCTCTTTGTAAAAGGGGACCCGACTCACGTAACCATATTTTCTTTGAATGTTCTTATTCTTCGCAGGTATGGTTAGCTGTTAGACATTTAGCCCTGATGAATCATATTCCAGCTAGATGGTGTGATATTATGGATTGGTTGACACCTCTGTCGGCTGGCAACTCAGGCCGGGGTGTTATTGGTAAGCTCTTGGTAGCAGTTGCGTCCTATTTCATTTGGCAGGAAAGGAACAACCGCATGTTCTCTAGCAAGGAACGGACTCCTACTCAGCTGATAGAGGTCGTGATCTACACTATTAGACTCAAATTTATGTCGTTGAAGTTCAAACAATCCGCCAAGACTAGGCACTTGACGGATTTCTGGAAGCTTCCTTCTCACTCAATTAATGGCGCGCTATGAATGGTGAATCAAATGTTATTTGGAAGCTCGGATGCTTGGGTTGCTTTTATCTCTCAAATATTATGCTACATGTATCTAGCTTTCTTGTAAGCCATTAGGGCTAGTTTTTCAGTTGTAATAGTTCCACACACTTACGGTATGTCGTATGTGTGAACTAATGTGACAATCAGTCACATTACTTGTACTTATATGTTTTTGGGTGTTGTTATAAAATTCATCATTTACCCCAAAAAAAGACTAAGGCAGATACCGTAAGGCCGGACTTTGAGACATTGAGACTTTGAGACATGAGACTTGAGACTTGAGACTTTGAGACTTTGGACTTATATGGCGTAACTCTGCTCGTTTATATTGAACAAATGTTTGTTTAGACTTAAAAGAATCGACAAATGACCTCTTATCTATGACTAGACTTTTTGATTAAAACCTACGAACTCACCAACCTTTGTGTTGACACGTTTTCGTATACTTTTCAGGTACTCAGGTTAATCAGGGATAAAAGACTGCTTATGCTAGGATTGGACTTTGGAGAGTAGAGCTCCTTTACTTTTAGTCAGACTTTCAGGCTAAATGCCTTTGTTTTTCCTTTTAAGGATACTTTTGTAGTAATCTACCTTTGCATTGTTATGACTTGAACTCATTTTTGGGAATATATTCATTATATTCTTATTCATTTTAGTAGTATCTATGTAATTCCATGTCGTGCTGTACTTTTCATGACACCTCATATTTCCGCCAATGGTGGGGTGTTACACTTCAGTAGGTGAACATCTATAAGCAGCTTTGTTCAAAAGAATTGAACCTGGAACCAGGTCAATCTGATGTTCAATACCTCTTACTGGTGGCAAACCTTCAGGTAGGTATTCAGGAAAAACATCAATGAACTCTTTCAGTAGAGACTTCAGGAGACTGGGGACTCCAGTAATGTCCCTTTCTTCAGTACGCTCAAGCACCAGTAACATCATAGCTGAAGTGCCATCAGTGAGTTCTTTTTCAACTTCAGTTTGGGACATAAATAAAAACTTAATGGGCTTGTCTTTCTTGTTAATTTTCAACAACTCATTGGGTTTCAGAGAAGTCAAGTGACCTTCTTCCCAGTTACATATAATGAGTAAGAATTCAAACGACCGTTATGAAATACATAATTATCAAATAGCCAAGGTCTACCCCGTAAAATATGACAAGCATTCATAGGCACAACATCACAAACAATCTTATCTTGATAAACAAATCCAATGGAAAAAAGAATAGTAACTTCTCGATTGACTTTTACTTCAGATCCTTCATTGAGCCATTGTAACTAGTAGGGACGAGGATGCTTTACCGTAGGCAATTCCAGTTTCTCTACCATGTAAGTTGAAGCAGCATTAGCACAACTTCCACCATCAATGATCAGATTACACACCTTGCCTTTAATAGTACATTTGGAATGGAAGATAATCTCTCGCTGGGCAGTATCAGTGACAACTTGATCAGCATGCATTACTCTCCTTACTACCAGCATTTCTCCAACATCTACACCTACATATGCCTCTTCACTCTCATCGTCATCATACACTGGTTCGCCTTCTTCAGTATCAACATTTGGGAGGCTTTTGATCTCTTTAGCAGTGAGTGCTCGCTGGTTGGGACACTGTGCTTGGAAGTGACCAAAACCATGACACTTGAAGCATTTTCTTCCAACTGGTTCTTTTGATCCTCCAACTTCTCTCTCTTTTCCTTTGAAGGACTTTTGACTAGTTTCACTGGGCTTTAAGCAATATTATACTGGGGGGGGGGGGGGGGGGGGGCTTGATGATTTACCCCTTCGTACGCCTATACAAAGGGCAGTCATAACGAAGTCTCTCCACGAACAGCTTAGGCCCGGAGGTGGATAACAATTAGATGGTTAGAGATAACTACAAATCCATTCCATATATAAAAGATATTCATTATACATATATATATCTGATTCTAAATATGATAACTATCTAAGGAAACTAAATCGGATAAACACGGAAACTAAATACCGAAATTATGGAGAATAGGAAAACCCTAATCTTCTCCTTCAACTTAACCCTCTCCTATAAAAGGAGATGGAATTCTCCTTCATAGGCACGATCTCTGATGCGGAAATGTCCAGGTTCACTGAACTGGAGGAACCCAGTGAACTAAAGAAGTCAACTGAGCTAAAGGAAACTAAGCTGATCATGCCATCTGAACAAGCCATGTTGATTCTGCCAACAGTGGCCCATTTCAGACAAGTCTTTTCTGAACAAGTTCAGTCGCCAGTAGTAACACTCCTCCAGTGGCAAGATTCTCCAGTAACCAACTCTGGTAGTCCACCAGTGAAGCACTCCAGTGTAGCACTCCAGACGACCAGCTCTAGACAAATGCTCCAGTAACCACTACTGAAGACCACCAGTGAAGTGCTCCAGATATTGTCTCCAGTTGCAGTCCAGATTTATGTTCCATTGTCCAGATAATAAAGTCCCCACTGAAGTCCTATGTCTGTGGGTCCAATAAAGAGAGAATGACAGCTGTCAAGGAAGGAGCGTGTGACTAACGGTATTGTGGGACCACTTGCATAGAATATTTCTAGAAGCCTACATGTCCATTTCTTATTGGTCGAATAATTAGTGGCTGTCCTTAGCACCTGACAGCTTTTTGATTATTTTATTGTATTTCGTTATTTCCTAGGTAGTAGCATGTGGCTATAAATAGAGGTTTTATTTCCCTTGTAAAGTAAGTTGATGTTGAATGAAAATTAATAGAGCAGCCTCTATTTCTTAAAAATCTTCTTTTACCTTTATAGATCTTTGATCTTGGTGGTTGGGAGTGACCCCTTTATCAATATTTGTGATGACTTGTTCTTTATCAAATATTGTGGTGAGGTCTTTTAAATCTTCGGTTTCCTTTATCTATAATTGTGGTGGCTAGACCTTTATCGATTGTAGTGGTGGGGCGGAGTGTTTCCTTTATCCTTGATTCCGGTGGCTTAGCCTTTACGAGTCTTGGTGGTGGATTCTTTATCTATCTTTTGTTTTATTGTTGTTTGTTTCATAAAAATCCAGAAAATACCAAAAATAGTCTTCCGCTGTCGTTTGTCGCGTGATTTACGCATCAAATTTGGTATCAGAGCCAGGTTTAAAAAGGTTTCTTAATCTTTTTGTCCGTTGGGGTATTGATTGTTTAGATCTCATTTTGATTTATTCAGATCTGTTTGTTGATTGTTTAGATCTAGTTGTTGCTGATATAGATTTATTGTTTGTTGAATATAAATGGCATATAGACGAGATATGACTTTAGAAGAAGCTCATAATGTTAGAAGAGATAGGCAAATAGAAGATCTACAAGAAGCTCTTGGTAAAATAGTCCATATGTTAGAAGACGGTGGTTTACGATTTAATCGAGAAAATATTGTTACTAGTGAAAGAGATTCTGAATCTCAAGGTCCTAGTGAGAGATATGATAGTACACCCAGAAACTCTAGTGATTCTGATGTTCCACATCCTAGAGAAAGGCGTAGGAGGAATAAGGGTGATGATACTAGGGATATTAAGATAGATCCACCAGATTTTAATGGGTCTTCTAACCCAGAAGAGTATTTTGAATGGGTCCAGGTGATGGACAGAATAATGGAAATAAAGGGTTATGATGATAGAAAAGGTTCCAAGGTTGCCATTATTAAACTTAAGAAATATGCTTCATATGGTATGATAACATGAAATCTGAAAGGGAGTACAAGGGTAAAAGTAAAATCAAGACCTGGTCCAAACTAAAGGAGGTCATGCAGAAAAGGTTTGTTCCCCAGTCGTACAAACAAGATCAGTATCTACTGATGAACAATCTGAAGCAAGGAGCCAAGGAAGTTGTGGAGTACATTAGAGAGTTTGAGCATCTGAAGACCAGGACTGGTGTGAATGAAACTGAAGAGCACACTATTGTCAGATTTCTTGGTGGTCTGAACGCTGCCATCACTGAGAAGATTGAGTTGCAGCCTATCTGGACATATGAAGGTGCATGCAAGATGGCTATCCAGATTGAAAGACAACTGAAGAAGAAGGTTCCGTACAAGTCATTCAGTAAGGTTCCTGCCAGTGCAAGTCAACCAGTTACCAGTCAACCAGTTCCCAGATTTACTGAAACTGTCCAGAAATCCTTCAGAGGCAAAGAAAAGGAAACTGGAGGATCAAAAGAACCAGTTGGAAAGAAATGTTTTAAGTGTCATGGCTTTGGTCACTTCCAGGCCCAGTGTCCTAATCAAAGAGCCTTGACTGCTAAAGAGATTGAATGTTTGCTAGATGTTGACACTGAAGAAGGCGAACCAATGTACGATGAAGAAGAAGATGAAGAGTCCTATGTTGGTGCGGATGTGGGAGAAATGTTGGTTGTCAGAAGAGTGATGCATGCTGATGAAGTTACCACTGATATTGCCCAGAGGGAGAACATTTTTCACTCCAGATGCACAGTCAAAGGAAAAGTTTGTGATCTGATCATTGACGGTGGGAGTTGTGCTAATGCTGCTTCAACTTACATGGTAGAGAAACTGGCACTACCTACAGTAAAGCACCCTCGTCCATACAAGTTACAATGGCTCAGTGAAGGATCTGAGGTAAAAGTTAACTGACAAGTTACTATTTCTTTTTCCATTGGATCTATTTATGAAGATAAAATTGTATGTGATGTTGTTCCTATGGATGCTTGTCATATATTACTGGGTAGACCTTGGTTATTTGACAATAATGTTTTTCATAATGGTCGTATGAATTATATTCAGTATTTGTAAGTGGGAAGAAGGTCACTCTGACTTCTTTAAAACCCAATGAAATATTGAAAATTAACAAGAAAGACCAGCCCAGCAAATCTTTATTCATGTCTCAAACTAAAGTAGAAGAAGAGTTAACTGGAGGCTCTCCAGTTATGATGTTACTGGTGCTTGAGCGTACTGAAGAGAAGGAGTTCACTGGAGTCCCCAGTCTCCTGAAGTCTTTACTGAAGTAATTCACTGACGTTTTCCCAGAAGACCTACCTGTAGGTTTGCCACCAGTAAGAGGAATTGAACACCAGATTGACCTGGTTCCAGGTTCAGTTCTTCCAAACAAAGCTGCTTATAGATGTTCACCTACTGAAGCAAAGGAGTTGCAAAGACAGGTAGATGAATTGGTTGCCAGAGGATATGTCAGAGCAAGCATGAGTCCTTGTTCAGTTCCAGCTCTCCTGGTCCCAAAGAAAGATGGTTCGATGAGGATGTGTGTTGATAGCAGAGCCATCAATAATATAACTATTAAGTATAGATATCTCATTCCCAGATTGGATGATATGCTTGATGAGTTACATGGCTCCAGAGTATTTTCCAAGATTGATCTCAGAGGTGGCTACCACCAGATAAGAATGAAAGATGGAGATGAGTGGAAAACTGCTTTCAAAATCAAGGGGGGTTTATATGAATGATTAGTTATGCCTTTTGGCTTATCTAATGCTCCCAGTACTTTCATGAGACTGATGAATGAAGTTCTCAGGCCACTCATTGGTCAGTTTGTTGTTGTTTACTTCGATGATATTCTGGTGTATTCAAAATCTGAAGCTGAACATGTTAGCCATCTGAAGAAGGTATTTGAACTGTTGAGAAGACACCAGTTGTATGGCAAACTGGAGAAATGTAATTTTATGGTGCAAAGTGTGATATTTTTGGGATATGTTGTGTCTAAGAATGGAATTTCTATGGATCCCTCTAAGGTTGATGTCATCAGATCATGGCCAGTTCCAACTACAATCACTGAAGTAAGATGTTTTCAAGGACTGGCATCATTTTATAGAAGATTTATCAAGAATTTCTCTACAGTTGTAGCTCCAATTACTGACTGTCTGAAGAAAGGCGTGTTCAACTGGCCGAGTTCAGCCCAACTGGCGTTTGATGCACTAAAGGATAAGCTCAGTTCAGCTCCAGTCTTATCCTTACCAGATTTTGATATGTTATTTGAGCTAGAATGTGATGCAAGTGGAGTAGGTATTGGTGCAGTTTTAGTGCAAGCAGGGAGACCAGTTGCATACTTCAGTGAGAAGCTGAACGGATCTAAACTGAAGTACAACACTTATGATAAAGAATTTTATGCCATTATTCGTGCTATCACTCACTGGTCACATTATCTGAAGCCAAAGCAGTTTGTCTTATTCTCTGATCACGAAGCACTGAAGTTTATAAATGGTCAGCACAAGCTTAATGCCAGACATGCCAAATGGGTAGAATTCTTACAGTCTTATTCATTTGTTTCAAAACATAAAGCTGGAGTTTGTAATGTTGTTGCTGATGCATTGTCTCGAAGATACTCACTGCTGTCTATTCTAGAAGCGAGAGTGCTTGGATTTTCATTTATAAAGGAGTTATATGTTGCAGACCCAGATTTTTCTGAAAAATTCACTGAAGCTAATCAGAAGGGACCATTTACTGTACAAGATGGTTTCTTATTTAAGAATGGAAAATTGTGCATTCCCAGAGGTTCGATTAGAGACTTACTAATAAGAGAATCACATGGAGGAGGTCTAGCTAGTCATTTTGGAATCAACAAAACTGGAGAGATCTTGACTGAACATTTCTACTGGCCAAGTCTACTGAAGGACGTCCAGAATATTATCAGTCGCTGCCCAACTTGTCACCAGGCCAAGACGACTTTTCACAAGGGTTTGTATACTCCTCTTCCAGTTCCAAGCCAACCATGGGAAGATCTCAGTATGGATTTTATTGTTGCACTACCCAGAACCCAGAGGGGAAAAGATTCAATAATGGTGGTTGTTGATTGATTTTCGAAGATGGCACATTTTATTGCTTGTAACACAACCAATGATGCTTCAGCAGTAGCGAATTTATTCTTTAAAGAGATTGTCAGATTGCATGGAATTCCAAAGACAATTGTGTCAGATCGAGATGTGAAGTTTCTGAGTTATTTCTGGAAGACTCTATGGAGGTTAATGGGTACCAGATTGTTGTTCAGTACGTCTCACCATCCTCAGACTGATGGACAGACTGAAGTCACGAACAGAACAATTGGCATGTTATTGAGAACGCTGGTGAAGAAGACACTGAAAGATTGGGATCTGAAGCTTGCTCATGATGAGTTTGCTTTCAACAGAGCTCCTAACTATTCTACCAGTAAATCCCCGTTTGAAATCTGCTATGGTGTCAATCCACTGACTCCCATTGATTTAATTCCATTTTCAATTGAACCAAAAGCAAGCATTGAAGCTGAAACCAGAGCAAAAGAGATAAAGAAAATTCATGGAGAAGTGAAGGCCAGAATAGAGAAGGCAAATGCCAGTTACAAGGCCAGAGCAAACAAGAATAGAAAGCAGCCCAGTTTTTCACCAGGTGATCTTGTGTGGGTGCATCTGAGGAAAGAAAGGTTTCCAGCGAAGAGAAAGAGTAAACTGATGCCCAGAGCTGAAGGTCCGGTCCGTTCAAGATTCTGGAGAGATATGGCGATAATGCTTACAAGGTTGAATTACCTGGAGAAATGGCAGTTTCTAGCACGTTTAATGTGGGAGATCTGATGCCTTATCTGGAGGATGAGTACCTCGAAGACTTGAGGACAAGTCTCTTTTCAGAGGGGGAGAATGATGCGGAAATGTCCAGGTTCACTGAACTGGAGGAACCCAGTGAACTGAAGAAGTCAACTGAGCTAAAGGAAACTGAGCTGATCATGCCATCTGAACAAGCCATGTTGATTCTGCCAGCAGTGGCCCATTTCAGACAAGTCTTTTCTGAACAAGTCCAGTCGCCAGTAGTAACACTCCTCCAGTGGCAGGATTCTCCAGTAACCAACTCTGGTAGTCCACCAGTGAAGCACTCCAGTGTAGCACTCCAGGCGACCAGCTCTAGACAAATGCTCCAGTAACCACTACTGAAGACCACCAGTGAAGTGCTCCAGATATTGTCTCCAGTTGCAGTCCAGATTTATGTTCCATTGTCCAGATAATAAAGTCCCCACTGAAGTCCTATGTCTGTGGGTCCAATAAAGAGAGAATGACAGCTGTCAAGGAAGGAGCGTGTGACTAACGGTATTGTGGGACCACTTGCAGGGAATATTTCTAGAAGCCTACCTGTCCATTTCTTATTGGTCGAATAATTAGTGGCTGTCCTTAGCACCTGACAACTTTTTGATTATTTTATTGTATTTCGATATTTCCTAGGTAGTAGCAGATGGCTATAAATAGAGGTTTTATTTCCCTTGTAAGTAAGTTGATGTTGAATGAAAATTAATAGAGCAGCCTCTATTTCTTAAAAATCTTCTTTTACCTTTATAGATCTTTGATCTTGGTGGTTAGGAGTGACCCCTTTATCAATATTTGTGGTGACTTGTTCTTTATCAATATTGTGGTGAGGTCTTTTAAATCTTCGGTTTCCTTTATCTATAATCGTGGTGGCTAGACCTTTTATCGATTGTAGTGGTGGGGCGGAGTGTTTCCTTTATCCTTGATTCCGGTGGCTTAGCCTTTACGAGTCTTGGTGGTGGATTCTTTATCTATCTTTTGTTTTATTGTTGTTTGTTTCATAAAAATCAAGAAAATACCAAAAATAGTCTTCCGCTGTCGTTTGTCGCGTGATTTACGCATCAATCTCTAATCGGCCAAAAATCCGAAAAATACTCGTTGGCGTCAAACTAAATTCGGGGAATCGCCAATATATCCCAAGACCCTTTTAGATCCTCCATCAAAAAGTTTCATTAGTTCACGAAATGAAAGGCACGGTTTGATCCGCAATCAGTTTCGAAAGTAAGTTAACAAAACTATTACAATATGAAATGTTTAGTTGCGTTTAAATATATGGTTTCAAAAGTTACTAAGTTAACAAAACTTTTTATACCAATAAACAAGAGTATCTTTTCATATTTTGTAACGTGGGGTTGTTCCAAATTGTAGGTTGTCCCACTTGGTTATGGACCTACTTAATTACGCATGTCGGTGACATGTTGGTTTATAATGCAATTATTTGCCAGCTATGATTTCATAAAATATAAAAACGTGATTTTTTTTATTTTGACGGATCAATGTGTTGTTAAACACTTAAATAATGATAATTAGTTATACAATATGTTAGTTTTATGGACTTTTAATGCATCAAAATGATGTTTTAAGTGTTCTCACCGTGTTCTTATTTAAGGGTGTTCTTATTTGATTATTATATAACCAAATAAAAATAATGATAAGAAAAAAGACGGAGTATAATGATTATTATATATGAATTATATATTCTCAGGTCTTCATCAATATACAAAGAAAATAACAAAACGTCTTTGTAATGTACTGAATATACAACCAGAATGATTAATGGCCAACTTTTAAAGTTTTTGACACATGAAATGAAAGATAATCCAAAACTTTATTATTTATCAAACATCATATTGATCATGACTTGTTTCATCTTGAAAGTGACCACCCTACCGCCTCCAACCACCATTTTACATTATTGAACAACTTTCTCCATCATCTTCACCTCCGTAATCATTACTCATGTAATGGTTCCTATTCGGGTTGTGTTCATTATATCCATGCTCATATCCAAACCCACCATAAGTTGGTGGTGGTGGTGGTGCCACTTGCATTGCGTAACCATGCTGATAACCTTGATCATAATATTGTCCGTATCCCAACATTGGGTAACCGGACTGTGGGTACATTTGAGGATATCCATGTACTGGCTCATAAACCATCTTCGCAACATCAGGGTTTGGGCCTGCATCCGCTTTCTTTGGTGTTTCCTTCGGTGGACCTGCATCTTTAGGTTTTTCCGCTTCTTTAGGCTTTTCACCTTCCTTTGGTTTAGGCTTTGCGGCTTCTGGTGGTTTCCCTGAGTCCTTAGGCTTATCTGCCGGTTTGGCTTTCTCGTTTTCCTTAGGCTTTTCAGCAGTTGGCTTGGCCTTCTCGGCTTCTTTTGGCTTGTCGGCAGCCGGCTTTGGCTTGTCAACAGCTGGCTTAGGCTTATCAGGAGCAGGCTTAGGCTTATCGCCTTCTTTTGGCTTGTCGGCAGCCGGCTTTGGCTTGTCAACAGCTGGCTTAGGCTTATCAGGAGCAGGCTTAGGCTTATCGCCTTCTTTTGGCTTGTCAGTAGCTTCTTTTGGTTTATCAGATTTTTCAATAATCTCTATGCTCTGAATGGCACCTCCACCCTTATAACAAAGCTTGTCACGAATCTTTTCAGGGCTACAACATACCACTATGATCTTAACCTTGTTTTTCTCCACATCAAACAGTTGGTCCCTTATTTCTATATTTTTTATTTATCACAAACAAAAGATTAAATTAAACATTATTGGTCATTAAATCGTCAAACTAATTTTTGAAGTCTTCATGTTAATAACTTATTATAAGTAATATAAGTAATAGGAGTTGAAAAATTAAGAAAGAAAAAGAGACAATTTTATTAATGAGAAAACGATCAATCAAATAAGGTTATAATGTGTTTTGTATCTATAAGTCAAAGTTAGAATTTAATTCTAAGTCTAATAAGAAAATTGAATTATATATTAATATATAAAATTAAAAAAACTAATTTAATAAAATAAATAAATTAAAAGGACACGTGTCGATCAAGGATTACGCCACGTGTCGTTTCAATAACATCTCAATCCTGTTTTAGTTTATTGGTAGATAGTTATTATTATATTTATTATTTATTATTATTATATTACTATATTTAACTTAATTCAAAACTTCAAAATAATTAACAAAAAATCGTGGCTACCACTTAAAATTCTTTGAAGTGCATATCCTTTTGATGATGACTAAAGTAAAATAGAATCCATATCGCAAGTACGTCTTGAATATCGATATTTTACAATGTTTTTCAAATATGTATATATATTGATGCATTTTAAGTTTTAAAATTACCATTTCAATGTTTGGTGTTTTAAAGCTTCTTTCAATGGATCATATATAATAATGAGAGGCATTAATCCATAAATAAGATTCTTTGTTTCAATGCAAATAAAAAGTGGAAATTCAACTTTTTGAATTAATTTATAAGGATTTTATAAAGGAAAGAAGGAACTCACGGGGGATTAGCTAAAGGACTTAGGTATTCACTTTCTTGTAGCAGCCAGAACACTTGAGGTCAACATTCAATACCATTTCGGTCACCTTCACAGATAAACTTACTTAAATCACACAAATTTTCGAGAAAATACTTAATGAAAATGCTTAATTCTAACATTTTCTTCATTTTTGGACTAATTAATATCATTAAAAACAACAAAGAGAATGACTTCATATTTTCCGTGACTACTAATAATAGAAGAGAAAATGTTAGATGGACAAGGCATACTTACCTTTTCAGGAGCCATGGCTGAAAATAGAGAGTTGATCTGAGAGTGAGAGAGAGAGAGAGAGAGAGATTGTGGTATGAATAAGTGAGAATTAGATTAAAAAGAGGAAAGGAGTCGAGGTGGTGATGTCGATATTATATATTATAGATATAATTAATAATATATTATATTATATTAGATTATAATGAGTTAGTTACTTTTTTTTCTGGAAAAAGGCCGTCACCCCTTGTAATTTTATAAATCACAAATATAAACAGGCGAAATGGTTGAATACCATTTCGACTATACACAATTCGCACCGAGTGCTACAACCAAGACCCAATAAACGACCAGCTACAAATAAGCAAAAAATTACATAAACAAACGGTATTATGAACTAAAGACCAAGGTATCTTCCAATGTCTAAGAGCTTCTTCCACACGAACAGTCTTTTTAAAACGATACGTGAGTAGCTTCAAACGAATCAGCTCCATAATCTCATCAATCAACTGAGCAACAGGCCGCTTCTTATTATTGAATAATCTCCCATTTCGTTCTCTCCAAATGAAATAAGTAGCAGCTCCCAACAAAAGTTTAGATACAATACATGTAAGTGCACGATTCCTTCCAAATGCACAATAAGAATGCAAAATAGAGTCCCAATCACACGAAATAAAATCAAAATCCCACACCCTTCCAAACCTCCGTCGAGTAATTGCACTAAAAAAATAGGTGATCATGAGAATCCGGTTGCAATTGACAGAAAGTTAATTACTTTTTTCGTCCTTGTGGTTTTTCGATTTTGCAGTTTTCATCCTCGCCGTAACTTTTGGTTAAAATCATCCCTATGGTTTGCATTTTGTCCTTGGATCCGTTAACCCCCTCACGTGCCAGGGGCATTTATGTCTTTTCACCCATCTTCATGGTTTGTCCCTATGGTTAAGTGCAAAATTCGTCCTATGGTTTGTCATTTTTGCATTTTTCATCCTTGTCTTTAACAAACCTCCAAACAAGAATTTAATCAAAAACCAAAACAAACTCAAATCAAAAACCTATATATACCTACACATGAGGATCTAATTTAATACCGGCCGGTACTGCTAATTTAATTTAATTTTTTTTTTATAAAAATGTTATAAACTTACTATAATTTAACGAAAATAGTCAAAATATACTTACAATCCATTCAAAAATAATACCAAATAGGTACTTTATAACAAAATATAAGTTTTAAAGTTCACTAATTACAAAAAATAACATTAAAGTAATATAAAAATAATTTTTAAAATAAAAAATGAGAATACCGGAATTACCGGAACGGTAATACCGAAAATACCGGAAATATCGGCCGGTATTGAATAATGAAATGCTGGACAAAATACCGGGATAGTTGTACCGGAGTACCCCCGATACCGATATTACCGGTAATACCGACCGGTATATACCAGTTTTTTAAACATTATATGTACGCGTTTGCATTTGAAGGTGATTGACTAGATCCTCAAATGTAGGTATATATACCGGTAACATTTAAATTTGCTAACTTTCTTGTATATAAGCAGGGATTCATTGAGGTTGTGGCTAATTCTTGGAAGAAGGAGGTTCATGCGCATTATATGTTTCTGCTGGCAAAAAAACTTAAAGCAAATAAATCTACTATGCGTAGTTTACTCCAGAAATAAGGTAACCTTCACTTTAAAGTTACTAGCTTGCGTGGCCGCCTTGATCAAATTCAGTTTGATATAGATAAAGATCCGACTAATCCTGAATTGTTGGCAAAAGAAGCATCTATTTTGAAATACTACCAAGCGGCTCAACTACTGAAGAACGCTTTCTCAAGCAGAAATCAAAAGTTGAATGGCTAGCTGTGGGCGACTCTAATTCGGCTTTCTTTCACTACACAGTGAAAAGCAAGAATCACCGGAGCCGAATAGAAATAATTAGAGATGCTAATGGGGTATTACATGAAGGAGGGGCAACCCCCAAGCCTTGGTACATCACTATGAGAATTTTCTTGGTCTTGCAGGTCTTACTACTTGTTCGCCAACCCCTCAATTGTTCATGAGAAGATTGTCATCTCAAAAAGCAGAACGAATGATCCGTAAAGTTACTAATGATGAGATTCGGACAACAATGTCCTCTATTGGGGAGAACAAGGCCCCGGAACCTGATGGGTATACTTCCACGTTCTTTAAAAGTGCTTGGGATGTGCTGGGGAAGGATACTTGTCTCGCTATTCAGGAACTTTTTCGTAATGGTAAACTGTTACAAGAGGTAAACCATACTTTGATTGCTCTTATTCCAAAGGTTGCTACTCCGTCTTGTGTAACTGATTATCGTCTTATATCCTGTTGTAATACTATATATAAGTGTATCAGTAAAATTATTACTAACAGGATTAAGGAAGGATTACATGACTCGGTAAGCATAAATCAATCGGCTTTTGTGCCGGGGCGTAGAATTTCCGATAATATTCTCCTTACACAGGATTTTATGCACAACTACCATCGTAATGTTGGCCCCCCAAGATGCGCTTTTAAGATTGACATTCAAAAAGCCTATGATACGGTTGACTGGAGTTTTTTAGAAGCTATTCTTCATGGGTTTGGTTTCCATAGGAAGATGATTAAGTGGATCATGATATGTGTCACAACCACATCTTTCTCACTTTCTATTAATGGTAATATTCATGGATACTTCAAAGGAAGGCATGGTATGTCTCCGTACTTGTTTACACTTGTTATGGAAGTCTTGACACTAATTCTTCATCATTCTGTAATTAATACTTCCAGCTTCAGGTTCCATAATAAATGTGAGAAGGAACGTATCATAAACTTGTGTTTTGCAGATGACTTGTTTCTATTTCCAAGAGGTGAAATTAATTCAGCAAAACTTCTTATGAATTCACTTAACGAGTTTAAAGATATGTCGGGGTTGACTCCAAGCATGCCAAAGAGCACGACTTTCTTTTGTAATGTAGCGGATCACGTCAAGCAAGCTATTCTGCTGGTTTTGCCTTTTAATGAAGGAACACTTCCGGTCAGATATATTGGTGTACCACTGATATCCACGAGACTCCTCTACAAGGACTATAAAATCTTGGTTGAGAAAATGGAAAGCAGAATTACTGATTGGAGGAACAAAATTCTTTCTTTTGCTGGGTGACTACAATTGGTAAATTCAGTTCTTTCCTCATTTCATGTTTATTGGGCTTCGGTTTTCATCCTCCCAACTCGTATTGTTAAAGACCTTGAGAAAAATATGAGGGCTTTCTTGTGGTGTCAAGGACCGATGGCCAAAGGTAAAGCAAAGGTATCTTGGAACTCTATATGCTTGCCAAAAAGTGAAGGAGGACTAGGATTTCGGCGCATTTGTGAGGTCAACAAATCTCTTATGGCTTACCATATCTGGAGTATTCTTACACATCGTGAATCTTTATGGGTTAAGTGGGTCCATTCTTATAGACTCAAAGATCGTAACTTCTGGGATGTACCTCAGCCGTCGAATTGCAGTTGGAGTTGGAGAAAGCTGCTTCAAATGCGAGAGTAAATTAGTCCGTTCTTTTGGTATAAAATTGGAGATGGGAAGAAAGCTTCTGTTTGGTTCGACACATGCTCTAACTATTGCCCTTTAAGTAAGTACATTTCTCTTAGACAGACTTTTGCAGGCTGGTTTTAGACAAAATTACAAGGTTTCTGATGTTATGCAAAAATGGGGAGTGGATTTGGCCAACTGCATGGCTGGATCTTTTCCCGGTTTTAATAAATCTGCCCATGTTTAACTTGCAATAGAATCAAGAGGACGTGCTACTTTGGAAAGATGTGGATGGTAATGAGCACCATTTCTCTACCAAAGCTGTATGGAATTACATTCGAACAAGGCAAAACGAGGTTGACTGGCATAAAGTTGTTTGGTTTTCACAAGCCATACCTCGTCATGCTTTTATTGTATGGCTGATTACCCGGCAAAAACTGAAGACGCAAGACAAGATGATGCATTGGAACTCGAATGGAAATACTAATCTAAACCTCCTTTGCTGCTCGCTATGCAAAAGAGGTCCTGACTCCCATGCTCACTTATTTTTTTAGTGTAATTTCTCTTCGCAGGTATGGAGCAAAATTAAGTTACTTGCTGAAGTTCCCACTATGTCTAATTCGTGGGAGGAGATAATGCAATGGCTCGCCACAAAAGCAAAGTCAAGGTCGGCAAAAAATGTACTTAGAAGACTTTTGGTGGCTGCTACCGCCTATTTCATTTGGCAAGAAAGAAATAATCGTTTATTCACAAGTCATACGAGACCTCCTGATCAGATTGTGGAGATAATTACGTCTACTGTTCGGCTCAAATTAGTCACTCGCAGATTCAAAGATTCTGCAACAGTTGATCGCTTGCTTCAAGCTTGGAATGTACCACGTGACATTGTGGTACGACTCATATAAAGGCGAGACTTGAAGATGAATGGCCTGCGCATTAGTTATCTTTGCTAGTGTGTAGTTTTTATCAGTTTTATTATTTGTTTTTTTTTCCGGTAAAAGGCCGTCACCCCTGGTTAGATTATATATATCATCAATAAAAACAGGCGTATTGACTGAATTGTCAATACGACTTAGTACAACCACAATGCCAAAATAGCAACAACCAAAATCATGCAATGTGACAGACCACATACATGACTAAAACAATCGCATCTAGCTTAACAAGAAAAACTAGACTCGAGAAACAAAAACCTAAGGTGGTACATACAACAACGACTTAGGCAGCTTCCATACTTCCAGAATCCCTTCCGTTCGTACATTTTTCTTGAACCTAAAAGCAAGTAGATTGAGACGAACAGTAGCCTTAATAACTTCAATTAATTGCTGAGCAAATCTCTTGCTCTTCTTGAATAATCGTGAATTCCTCTTCTGCCAAATTAAGTATGTAGTAGCTGCAAGAACTAACTTGGCAATGATAACATCAGCTCTTTCCCTCTTAGCAAAAGAAACGAATGAACTCACAATTACATCACAATGGACCGAATAATGATCCAACTTTGCATAGGCACAAATTCCTTTCCAAACTTGCATAGCATAAGAGCATTCAAAGAACAAATGATCATGGGAATCAGGTTGTAACTCACACAAAGCACAAACTGTAGGAATATCCGCGCGCACATGAATATCCCGTGATGTTAATAAATCTTGTGTCTTGAGTTTTCGTTTAAAGACAAGCCACAAATGAAATGCATGCTTTGGTATACAATGTGTAAACCCAACAACATTGAACCAGGGTACCTCCAAACTTCTTGGCCGAATAGTCTCCCATGCCATAGTAACAGAAAACTCTAGAAATCCTGCATTGTTCTTCCAACTTAGTTCATCCTGTTTATCTTGTACAAGAATAGGAATCTAAACATTTTGAAACTTGTCATTCCAATCCACAGGCCACGACCAAGCACCTTCAGAGACAAGCTTAGAAACTAAATCCTTTAGGCTAAAACCTGCATTATTAATCAAACGAGAAGATAAATGGTTAATCAATGGGCTTGCATCGCACCAGTTATCAAACCAGGCCGATACCGCATTTCCATCTCCAATTCTGAACCAGATAAATTCACGAATTATTGGACGAATCTGCAATATTTTCCTCCAGCTCCAAGTCATGTTACCTTTATACAGAATCTCCCAAAAATTCTTGTCCTTGATTTTGTACATGTGGACCCATTTGACCCATAATGACTCCTTCCGAATCAGTAACTTCCATACATGAGCAGAAAGCAAAGCTATATTAAACTCATACAGCCTTCGAACCCTAACCCCCTTCAGCTTTAGGAAGACAAACGACCTCCCATGCTACTTTGGATTTTCCTTTTTGTAAGGAACCTTGAGACCAAAGAAAATTTCTCATTATTTGTTCTATTTCTTGAGACACCGCAGCTGGTAACATAAACATGGTACTCCAATAGACATGCATAGATGACAAGACCTGAACTAACTGAAGTCTACTAGCAAAGGAAAGAAACTTGTTCTTCCAATCCGACACGCGATTTCTCACCCTTTTGACCAGTTCATGACAATCTCGATAAATCAACCGAGTGGAAACTAAAGGAACTCCAAGATATTTAACCGGTAATGATCCTTCCTCAAAAGGTAGAACACTAAGAATAGACAACTTAACATGATTTACAACATTACAGTTTTATTATTTGTTTGCTAGTTAATAGCTAGATACATATATATGGCATATCATATATATGAACTGGTTGGCATTCAGCCACTCCACTTGTACGCTATGATTTGGTTATGGTATAAAATTCACAGGGGTATACCCATTAACCAAAATAATAATAAAAAAATGTAGGTATATATAGGTTTTCGTTTTGTTTGGATTAAATTCTTACCGTAATTTTTGTTTGTTTTGTTTTGTTTGAATAGTTCTCCTGGATTTGTTAACGGCGAGGATAAAAAATGCAAAAACGACAAACCACAGGGACGATTTTTGCACTTAACTCTATAAAACTCATGCGTTTGTGGTTTGGGGAGATGAAAATGGGTGAAAAGACGAAAATGCCCCTCACGTGACTTGCATGTGAGGGGTTAACGGCAAAGTTATAACGGCAGGGACGAAATGCAAACCACGGGGATGATTTTAGCCAAAAGTTAACGGCGAGAATGAAAACTGCAAAATCGAAAAACCACAGGGACGAAAAAAGTAGTTAACTCTTATTTAATATATTATTAATTATATTTAAAAGTTTTGCATTATAATATACTAAACTTATTCCCGCGCGATGCAATGGTGTAATGGTGACGGAATGTGATGACGCGTGGAGGTAACTTGAGGTCAACATTCAATACCATTTCGGTCAACTTCACAGATAAACTTACTTAAATCACACAAATTTTCGAGAAAATACTTAATGAAAATGCTTAATTCTAACATTTTCTTCATTTTTGGACTAATTAATATCATTAAAAACAACAAAGAGAATGACTTCATATTTTCCGTGACTACTAATAATAGAAGAGAAAATTTTAGATAGATAAGGCATACTTATCTTTTCAGGAGCCATGGCTACAAAGAGTGAGTTTTTTAATATAATTAATTAAATTATTAATATAGTTAATAATAGGGAAAAACAAATATAGTATCATGCTTCTAATTTTCCCCTCACAATCAATTCTAGCATGTGTGTGAATGTAAATTTTTTTAAAGAAAATCAATGGTAGCTGGCAGCATAGTTGTTAACCCCTTAATGATATATTATGCATGCTATATTATAAAACAAATCTTCTTTTGAGTTTCAACATTGAGATTTAATTTCAATATTTATTATAATTTCAACAATGTACACATTCTAATGCAGGATGCCATACATCAAAACCACATTACATCGGCTGTAGTATGGAATACTTTAAGACAGCGACATCAACAGGTGGATTGGGCGAATGCTGTTTGGTTCAAACAAATGATACCGAGGCATTCTTTTCGATTATGGTTGATATTCCTTCGAAGACTAAAGACTCAAGATAAAGTGATGAAATGGAGTGCGGGAGGAAACATGAATTTTAACCTTGTTTGCTGTCCTCTATGCCAACAAGGGCCGGATTCACATAACCATTTGTTTTTTGATTGTTCTTATTCCTCACAGGTCTGGAAGTCTATTCGCCATTTGGCTCTCTTGCATGACATTCAACCAAAATGGGAAGTCTAATTCGGCTAAATCTGTTATTGGAAAACTCTTGATTGCTGCTTCGTCGTATTTCATATGGCAAGAAAGAAATAGTAGACTCTTCTCCAATAAGTCAAGACCAGTGAAGCAGCTTACGGATCTTATTGCTACTATAGTTCTCTTAAAGCTTGTAACATTGCGATTCAAGAATACAACACTGGCTAATCGATTTGCAGGAGATTGGAATTGCCGCGACATTTGGTGATTTATGATCGATAATGGCGTGCACAGAATAATTCATTTATTGTTTAGTCGCACCTTCTCTATTGTATTCTAGATAGTGTGGCTAGTTGCTTAATAGTTTGTATCTTGGTTAAAGTTTGTTTACATATGTATGGCATGTCATACATATGAACTAGTATGGTAACACAACCATACTACTTGTTTTGTAATGTTTTTTGGTGATGGTATAAAATTTACAGGGGTATACCCATTAACCAAAAAAAAAACACAGTACATCAATAACCTACATGCCCCCGCCACCGCCGTAATCCGTCACCGCCGTCATCCGTCACCGCCGCACCCATCACCGCCACCACCGCCGCATTGTGCGGGTACTGTTCTGGTAATATTATAAAACAAATCTCATTTTGATTTTCAACATTGAGTTTTAAGTTTCAACATTGAATTTTAAGTTTCAACAATTCTTCAAAATCACATTACATCAATAACCTACATTACTTGCCGCCACCGCCACCACCACCAATCGCCGCCGCCACCACCGTCACTACAGCCACGTGCCGCCACCACCACCACCGCCAATGCATCACCACCACCGCCGCCGCCGCGCGCCACCGCATTTTGTCACCGTCACCACCGGCACCATTAAACCGCTGAATCGCGCGGGCATAACTTTAGTATATTATAAAGCAAAACTTTTTAATTTTAAGTTTTAACAATTTGACAATATTTTATAAATCAAAACCTCATTTTTATGAATTTTAAGTTTCAACATTTAAGTTTAAACAATTCATCAAAACTACATTAAAATCAATAACCTACATTATTCGCATTCACCGTGATCGCAGCGTGCTATCACCATCAGTCACTGTCACCACTGTCGCCGTCATTACACGCCGCATTGTGCGGTCATAACTCTAGCTATTAAATATTTGTAATGTATTTTTTTTTGTAAGTGTTGTGTAACACAGTTTAAATTAGGTATTAGTTGTTTTATATTCTAAGTATTATAATGTAGGGAATAATCATTTTGTTTGTTAATAAAGATTATCTTTTGACGTATTTAATAAAATGGTTATATATATATATATATATATATATATACGTTCATTTGTTTATTACTATCGTATATTTGCAGGTTAACTTTTAAATTAAGCAAACAATAAAAAGAAAAAAAGAACCCTACGATCAGCAAAGAAAAAAAAAGGAACCTTAACTTCTCTCCCTATCCTATGGCAATTTTTCCTTCACATCTCCTCCCTGATTTCGTTTTTTCTGAAGCCAGATTCGCATCTACAATGGTAATCTAATTATTCTCTATCAGATTATTAGCGTTTGTGTGTTTCTTGATTGGGTTTAATTCGTATTATGATTTATGTTTCTTTTTTCGCCTTTCTTTTCCTCGATTGTCATATTATTCTCTTTGATTAGAAGATTGAATCTGTCGGATTGTTAGTCTTGGCCGGTTACCTTCCTAGACCTATTCGATTTTCTAATTGTTAAAAGGTGTACGCATTCGTTCATTAGGCTGCTAGGGTTAGGGTTTTTGTCCTTTTTGTTCTTCACGTAGTCCATTTCTTTGCTAACCGTGTTTCATATCGCATGCATGGTTTGAATTGTTATGGAGAGGTTGAACGTCAATATGAGTAACCCTTCGGGGATTGCAACAAAGGTAAAAAATATTGATGGAAAGCGTATACCTCTTCGGTCAATTCTTAATAATACAAACACTAGCTCGGGTAAAGAAAGTATTGCTTATAAGAAATCTGTTAAGGTTGATGTTGAACAGATTAAGATTGATGATAAACTAGGTGGGGATTCGCATTCCTCCAATCAAACTCCTAGTGGCTCAGTTGAAAGCGATACAGTGAGAGACACACCCAAATCAGCAAATGTCGAGGCTGAAAAATCTAAACTGGGGACGAATATTGCTGTTGAAATGGAAGATAATAGTAAACCTGTTATGGCTGATGATTTGAAGAATGATGATGGTCAAGAATCATCATCTCAGGCCTCTAAAGTATGGAAGCTGAACAGGTTAATAAGAAAAAGGGTGATGCCAAGATGTCTTATGCCTCTAAAGTCTAAGGTGAACCAAGAAAAAGTCAGGTAAATTTCCGAGCCCTTGAACCAAAAGAGACATTAGCTAATATAGACATTGTTCTTCCAAAAGAATTTGTTAAGGTTGTTCGGGAGAGGTTTTCTAACACTCTATTCAGGTATTTCTTGGGTAAAAGGCAAGCGTTTCCGGTAGTTGAAAATTTTGTAAAAAACACTTGGACAGAATATGGTTTACAACGCATCATGATGAACTCAAGTGTTTTTTTCTTTTTCAATTTTGCTACTAAGCAAGGTATGCACAGTGTGCTTGAAGGAGGTCCCTGGTTGATTCGAAATATGCCTTTTTTTCTTAATATATGTACGCCATCTATTTTACTAAAAAAGGAAGACATATAAAGTGTTGCAGTTTGGGTAAAAATCCATAATGTACCAATGACAGCCTATACGATTGATGGTCTGAGTTTACTGGCTACTAAGTTGGGCACTCCAAAGCTTCTGGATACATATACAACTACCATGTGGATGGAATCTTGGGGTAGACGTAGTTATGCGAGAGCTCTTATTGGATTATCAGCTGAAAAAGAGTTTACGGAGGAACTTAGCATGGCTATTCCAAATCTGGACGGGGAGGGCTATGTAAGAGAGTCCATGAAGGTTGAATATGAATGGAAGCCACCTCGATGTCCAACTTGTATGGTGTTTGGACACGAAGGGTCGCAGTGCCCAAAGCATGTGAAACCGGTTCCAAAAGCAAGGTTTTAATGTGAACAAGCAAAAGTCAAGGTTTGAATATACTCCGGTAAATAAGACTACTGAGAAATCTGATTTGGCGAGTTCCTCAAAATCATTGGTAAACACAAAGAATTCCTATGAGTAGTTGAATGATTATGGGGAAGAAACTGAGCCATTGTTTCAGGAACAACCAGTAAAGGAACAAAACGATAAAGCGTAGGGGTCTGAGGTGAATGCTAACGAATCGGATGATGATGAGGTTGAGGATGTTTATGATGAATCTGCTCACTATTTTTCATCTACTTTGGTACTCAAGAAAACTTTTGAGGGGGGAAGCACTCCCGGTTCAGGGGTTTCAAATGGGTAGTATCGCCTCTTGGAATATTAGGGGGTTGAACCGCCCCCTAAAACAAAAAGAGGTTCGTTATGTGGTAAATGAGCATCATCTAAATGTGTGTGCCATCATGGAATCGCACGTAGATGTGTCTTGTTTAACCAATATTTGCAAAAAGGTTTGTAGGACATGGGATTGGACTTCTAATGGTAATATTTTTATTAAGGGTACTCGCATTATTACTGGGTGGAATAGGGACACTGTGGATTTGATGGTGTTGTCTCAAACTAGCCAAGTTATGCATGTGCAGCTTACCTTTAAGGTTGATGGTAAGCCTCTTTTCTGTTCGTTTGTGTATGCGGAAAATTATTATATAGCTAGGAGAGAGTTATGGCATGACTTGTGTGTTCATAAGCAATTTGTAAACGAAAAGCCATTGGTTATTATGGGTAACTTTAATTGTTCCCACATTCTTGAGGATAATTTCTCTGGGTCATCTAAGCTTTACACTGGTATGCGTGATTTTAAAGAGTGAATTGATGAGATCGGTGTTTTTGATCTTAATAGCTCGGGGCTTCACTACACTTGGAACCAAAAGCCAAAAAAGGGAAATGGAGTTTTCAAGAAGATTGATAGGGTAATGGGGAATATAGAATTTATGGATGGTAGTCTGGCCTCATGCGCTCTCTTCCAACCTTACAGGGTGTCGGATCATTCACCTTGTATTCTTAAAATTCCTGCAATTACTTGAAGTCGTCCAAAGCCTTTCAAATTTGCCAATTTCATTACTCGCAAGAAAGGATTTATGGAAGATGTTAATAGCCGTTAGCTGGTATCTCTATTAATGTTTCAGATTGGGATTCAATCATGGATGTGGTGATTCCTTGGTCTAAAATGAAGAACATTGATAGTGTTATCACCAGGTTGGTCCTTGCAGCATCGACGTATTTCATTTGGCAAGAAAGGAATAAACGTTTGTTTTCTCAGCAATGAAGGTCTATTGCTCAATTGACACAGGACATTGCAAGTATAGTTCGTCTAAAGCTGCTATCCTTCCAATACAAGAAACATGGACGAGTTGAGCGAATGTTGGGAATCTGGAAGTTGCCAAGTTCATTGATGTCTTCGAAGACTTAGGGCTTGTTTTTTCTTTCTAGTTGTGTTCGTTACTAGTTGCGGTGTTTAAGTCTAGCTAAGGTTAGTGGCCATTCTGCATGAACTTGGTTGTTGCATAGCATTTATTTTGCTAAGTCGCATAGACATTCCGTCTATGTGCCTGAACTTTTATTGTTGGTATATAAAGCTAACCAGGGATGACAGTCTTTTACCGGGAAAAAACTTCTACGGTCTGACTAGTTGCCAGACTAAAGTCACTTTTAAGAGTGGCCTCTATAACCAATGCAAGAATCCTACCATAAGGTATGGTAAAACTCTTGTTATTGACTCGGCTAGTTAAGTCTCTAAAAGTAACTATAGCAAAACTTGCATGAAAAACTTGCATCTCTAATGCATATGGTTGATCAACACTGCCAGCTTTTACTTGTAAAGATTTTGATAGTGTGCTCAAAAGATAATTCTAAATACAAGTCAAATGTTTCATTTTAACCACTGAAGCCAGGGGTCCATCATACCCAATAGTTTCAAACCACACCCTCATAAATATCAATTGGCATATATGACAATTTAACACAGATTTTAACCATTTAACAGTTTAAAGTACTTTTTCTTACCATTAAGTGGTAGTGTCTCCATGGTGGGTCTCTCCCACCTTACAGTTTGCCCAAAATTCACACAAGAGATCTTGAGAGACCAGGTAGGCTGCTCAGTCAACATTTTCCCAAGAGGATGATGCCATAAAAATGACACAATGTCATCATATCCTTCAGCCCATGAAGGAGGATGAATTGCAGAGACCAAGGCTTGACAATCTTTATTTTTCAGTTTCAAGATCTGAAGGAATAACCACCACTTTATCACCCACTATATATATATATATATATATATATATATATATATATATAATATATATATATATATATATTAATGTTGATTCGAGTAGGAAATTGATTATCCAATTTGGTAGAAGAATCTGATTAAGAATGAGATTGAAAAGGGAAATGAGGAGGAGCAGAAGAATAAGCCATTTAGAATTTGATTGATTGTATTGAAGAAAGAATAAGAAGAATTGATGGAACAATACACAGATTGCAAATAAGAGAAATAAGATGAATTGATTTTGGGATTATGAAAAAGTGATATGGGGATTAAGGTTAAGAAGTGTCAATCAACTATTATATTATCCCAAAAGCGTCCGTTCGGAAATTTGAGAGAGAAAGAATGTGATTGGCTGAGAAACAAGTAGTGGGGTACCTTTTTGCAGTAACTGTCATTTAGTTGGTTACCCAGACACGTGTCAATCAACAAGTGGAAGGATATTATCCCAAAAGCGTCCGTTCGGAAATTTGAGAGAGAAAGAATGTGATTGGCTGAGAAACAAGTAGTGGGGTACCTTTTTGCAGTAACTGTCATTTAGTTGGTTACCCAGACACGTGTCAATCAACAAGTGGAAGGATATTATCCCAAAAGCGTCCGTTCGGAAATTTGAGAGAGAAAGAATGTGATTGGCTGAGAAACAAGTAGTGGGGTACCTTTTTGCAGTAACTGTCATTTAGTTGGTTACCCAGACACGTGTCAATCAACAAGTGGAAGGAAGTGGATGAATTTACTACGGCATAAAAATAAATATATAAAATTTACCAAGATACTTATTGACAAAAATGACCACGTAAGTTGGGTCAGACTCAGCTTACCCTCTTTTACTTGACATTAGCCAAGTATAAGTGAGCAATCTAGCTTACACTCGGCTTACCCCCAAAATCTAAATAATTTTATGGAGTCAGATTTGTTATTAGTTATCTCCCTAAATTCTACATATTTAGCACACTCAGCTTGGTGATGAGATAATTGAACCTTGCCTCGTCCAAAGTTAGCTGATTGTCCGTTGGAATGAAATGGAGCTCAACATCTTCCTTGATCACATGATGTCTAATGAAATGATATCTGATATCTATGTGCTTGGTCCTTGAATGAAGTACAGGGTTGTTGGTGATTGCAATGGCACCAGTGTTGTCACAAAAGATCGGAATCTTTGAAGCAGTTAAACCATAGCCTTGAAGCTGATGTTGCCACAAATGAATTCTTACGTTAATCTTGAAACAGTTACAACATGTAGCAAACATAACATCAGGCCTACAAGCAGTCAAATAAAGTAATATACCTATCAACCCTTGTAAACTGTGGTGTCAACAGATTTTCCAGCTTCATCTTCACCAAGCTTTTCACAGTGACCATAGTAGTTTTCAATGGTGAGCAGTCCTTAAAACTAAATTTGTTTAGAAGATCTTTAACATATTTCCCCTGGTTTATGAAAATTCAATTTTAGTCTGATTAACTTGTAAACCCAGAAAATAAGTTGATTCTGCCATCATGCTCATTTCATACTTTTTGGACATAAGCTTAGAAAACGTTTTGGGAAGTCTTTCACTACTAGACCTAAAAATAATGTCATCTACATAGATTTGTACAAGCAGAATATCACCATTATACTTTCTAATGAACAAAGTCTTATCAACATTACTTTTTTTGAATTTATTCTCTAATAAGAATTTAGAAAGAGTGTCATACCATGCCCTTGGTGCTAGTTTCAGACCATAAAGAGCTTATCAAGCTCATAGACATGAGTAGGAAACTGTGAGCTTTCAATACCTGGAGGTTGTTCAACATAGACTTCTTCTTCCAATTTCTCATTTAAGAAATCACTCTTTACATCCATTTGATAGACCTTAAGACCCTTGTGAGCTTAGAAGGCTAAGAACATTCTGATTGCCTCGAGTCTGGCTACAAGAGCAAAAGTCTCATCATAATCAATTCCTTCTTCTTGTTTGTTCCCTTGAACTACCAATCTTGCTCTGTTCCTGGTTACAATTTTCCTTTCATCAATCTTTTTTCTATAGACCCACTTGGTGCTAGTTATAGTCTCTGAGTAAAGTCTGGGAACAAGTTTGCAAACCTTATTTCTTTAAAACTATGTCAGTTCTTCTTGAATAACACTGACCCAAGATGGATCAAACAGATTCAACCATTGTGGGTTCCATCTTGCAACAAAAATAACAAATAGAAATTTCCCATTGCTTTTCTTCTGGTTTATTGGATGACTCATTCTCCATTTAGTCACATGAGATGAAGTATTTGAAGTTTGGACAATTGACTAATTCGGATTTGAGGGTTCAGTATGATCAACTTGAATAATGGGTTGGTCAGCTAGTTCTTGAAACAGATTATCTGAATTAGTTGGAGCATCATTTGGTGGATCTTGAATATCTTTATCTGTAGGAGCTGGATCAGCTTGCGCATCTTTAAAGATTGGCACTTCTTCTTCTTCTTCAATCAGTTGCCCCTCCTGAGCATGAACACCCTTAGCTTCAGTTGGAGGATTAATTTAAGGCATATAGCTCTTCAAAGTTAAAATTTTCATCTCATGGAGCTG
>CM067170.1:65944979-66032479 GCA_034093135.1 Erigeron breviscapus
TGAGGTAGCTCATCGTCATCCCAGAAAGCATTCACTTTTGCGATCTGGTCAGATATGCCCTGGTTTGGGTCACTAGTACCCTCACCAGATTCTGGTTCAACAGCTGCAGAAGCAGTTGCATCGTCACCAGATTCAATGATTTCAACCGTAGGTACACTAACGGGTCCCACATTCTTTTGTGGCCCACTTAGTAACCTTTCTGAACCAGCTAGTGTGGCTGAGACAGTTTTAGCAAATACCTGAATCATAGCAGAGGAGAGTTCAGGCTCATTTTCAGTAATTGTTGCCTTTGAGAAATCTCTACTATATTCTGGTACCGAAGCTTCAGGTCCAGCTTGATCATAAGCTTCTCCAAGTATATCTTTAAAACACAAGCTCAGAAATCTTGGGAAGGCAACATGCAGACTTCTCTTCCCTTTTAACTTTGTAATCAACTGAGAGAAGAGAATCTCAGCAAAGTCCACTTGCATCCCATTCCAGATATAATACCCCATCTCCACTTGGGGTATTGAAAGTTGGTCCAACCCTCCATGGGTGCCACCAAGACTTTCCACGATTTGAGTCCAGAAGAACCTCCAACAAATACCAAAACCAGACATGAAGATGTGTCCAGAGGTCTTCAAATTTCCATCAGCATCCTCCATATCACCATGACCAGTGGCGACTAGAACCTCCCTAAAATTGACTCCTTTGAGTCTTTTCACAAACACCTGGGGAGGTTCGAGGTAGTTCAGATGAAGGGAAGTTCTGAACCCCTCAAGAGTGATGACACATTTCTTGGTGCCTTCATTGAGAGTAAAGGAGATGGATTGTTCATCCATATTCACCACTGCTGTATACCAGAATTCAAGCAAGTATCGATGATACATTGCCTGCGGATTAGCGGTCAGCGCATAATGGAAAGGGGATTGCTCCCAAAAACTGTTTAATCTTCCCATTAAGGTTTCAGATTTTACATTCAATTGAGCCAAAAAGTTGCTCATATTGAATCGGATTTGTGATGGAGTGAAGTTCTTTGGCCATTGAGCAGATGTTTTCACATCATTAGAAGGAGTGTATTCAAAGTTTATAAGCGACTTATGAGACATTTTAGATTTTGAAATTGAGAGTGAAAATGAAAAGGAATATGAGGAGTTAATGAATTTGAAAGTAAAGATGAGAGAGATTGATGATTAGAGAGTAAATGAAAAACGAAGTAAATGAAAGAATGAATAAGGAATTTGTATTTAGGATGGAACAAAAAGGATTTTTCCAATTAAAAACAATTTCTGGGGTCACGTCCGCATTTAATGCAGAGACGTTTGAGGGACCCCACCCTGTACACTTTTTCAGTAAAAGTACTCATTTTCTTCTCTTTTTACGGCGCCACTTGTGTGACACATAAGCATGACCAATCCTAAGTTCAAAACCTAGTATGCAGTATGCCACGTGTACACACAATTGACCAAGTATCAAAGATATTTTGAAAAGATTTTTGTATTTCAGAGATGACTAAACAGATTCTGAGCATGGTCAGTTCCAAGGAGATCTGAACCATCTCAGTCATTAAAATTCAACTGAAATATTTTGATATTCTGAAGTGCTTCAGTTAAATACATCAGTGAACCAACCATACCACGATATTTTGTATGGTCCACTGGTTTTCCATGTGGATCAGAATCCAAAGTTAATGGAGCAGAAATAGGAGTATCTTTTGATGAGACTGAATCAAATTGATATTTCTTTAATAAATCTCTGACATATTTTTCTTGGTTAATGAAAATACCATCTTCATTTTGTTTTACTTGAAGTCCCAGAAAATATGTCAGTTCTCCCATCATACTCATTTCATACTCAGAAGACATGATTTTTGAAAATTTTTCACACATCTTCTCATTAGTAGAACCAAACACAATGTCATCAACATAAACTTGTACTAAAAGGATATCACTTTTATCATGCAATATGAATAAAGTTTTATCAATTGCACCACGTTTAAAACCATTTTTAAGAAGATGTTTAGTGAGAGTATCATACCAGGCTCTGGGTGCTTGTCTCAGACCATATAAGGCTTTGTTCAGTCTGTACACCCAATGTGGTTTTTCTTCATTGATGAACCCTGGTGGTTGATGCACATACACTACTTCTTCTAGTTCGCCATTCAAAAAGGCACTTTTGACATCCATTTGATAGACTTTAAATTGATGATGAGCTGCAAAAGCTAAGAATATTCTGATAGCTTCAAGTCTAGCAACTGGTGCAAAAGTTTCATCAAAATCTATTCCCTCTTCTTGTGCATATCCCTTTGCAACAAGTCTTGCTTTGTTTCTTATGATGTGACCATCTTCATCCATCTTGTTTCTGAAGACCCATCTTGTCCCAATTGGTTCCTTCTTCAGGTTACTGGGACAAGGAACGAGTTCCCATACATCGTTTCTTTTAAACTGGTTGAGCTCATCTTGCATGGCTTCAACCCAGCTTGGGTCTTGCATAGCCTCGTCAATCTTCTTGGGTTCAATTAGAGATAAGAAGCTGAATAACCCATTAGATCTAGACTGGAGCCTTTGGGATACCAAAGACCCAATCTGGGGACACCCTTAAGGTATCTGAAGATCCTTTTAACAGCATTTGCATGTGCTTCTCTGGGATCAGATTGAAATCTAGCACAAAGGCATGTTGCAAACATTATGTCTGGTCTACTTGCAGTTAAATACATCAGTGAACCAACCATACCACGATATTTTGTATGGTCCACTGGTTTTCCATGTGGATCAGAATCCAAAGTTAATGGAGCAGAAATAGGAGTATCTTTTGATGAGACTGAATCAAATTGATATTTCTTTAATAAATCTCTGACATATTTTTCTTGGTTAATGAAAATACCATCTTCATTTTGTTTTACTTGAAGTCCCAGAAAATATGTCAGTTCTCCCATCATACTCATTTCATACTCAGAAGACATGATTTTTGAAAATTTTTCACACATCTTCTCATTAGTAGAACCAAACACAATGTCATCAACATAAACTTGTACTAAAAGGATATCACTTTTATCATGCAATATGAATAAAGTTTTATCAATTGCACCACGTTTAAAACCATTTTTAAGAAGATGTTTAGTGAGAGTATCATACCAGGCTCTGGGTGCTTGTCTCAGACCATATAAGGCTTTGTTCAGTCTGTACACCCAATGTGGTTTTTCTTCATTGATGAACCCTGGTGGTTGATGCACATACACTACTTCTTCTAGTTCGCCATTCAAAAAGGCACTTTTGACATCCATTTGATAGACTTTAAATTGATGATGAGCTGCAAAAGCTAAGAATATTCTGATAGCTTCAAGTCTAGCAACTGGTGCAAAAGTTTCATCAAAATCTATTCCCTCTTCTTGTGCATATCCCTTTGCAACAAGTCTTGCTTTGTTTCTTATGATGTGACCATCTTCATCCATCTTGTTTCTGAAGACCCATCTTGTCCCAATTGGTTCCTTCTTCAGGTTACTGGGACAAGGAACGAGTTCCCATACATCGTTTCTTTTAAACTGGTTGAGCTCATCTTGCATGGCTTCAACCCAGCTTGGGTCTTGCATAGCCTCGTCAATCTTCTTGGGTTCAATTAGAGATAAGAAGCTGACGTATAAGCATTGATCGCTTGTGGCTCTTCTGGTCTGAACCCCTCTACTGGACTCTCCAATAATTTGCTCGATTGGATGTGCCTTTGTCCATTTAGAGTATTGACCAGGATGAGAAATGATATCAGTGCAAGAACTTCTCTGAGTAACTTCAGGAGGAGCTTCAGAAAATACATTTTCAGCTTCTTCTTCTTCCTGCAGATCATGACTTGCATCATGAAATTCTTCAGATTGAGGTTGCTCAGTGGAGTCTGATATCATTGGAGAAGCAGCATATACATCTGATCCAATAGTTAGTTCAGAAGGTAGTTTGAAACTAACTGGAGGATAAAATGGAATGTTGCTTGGCTTGTTTATTTCTGGTTCTGAACCCCTCTACTGGACTCTCCAATAATTTGCTCGATTGGATGTGCCTTTGTCCATTTAGAGTATTGACCAGGATGAGAAATGATATCAGTGCAAGAACTTCTCTGAGTAACTTCAGGAGGAGCTTCAGAAAATACATTTTCAGCTTCTTCTTCTTCCTGCAGATCATGACTTGCATCATGAAATTCTTCAGATTGAGGTTGCTCAGTGGAGTCTGATATCATTGGAGAAGCAGCATATACATCTGATCCAATAGTTAGTTCAGAAGGTAGTTTGAAACTAACTGGAGGATAAAATGGAATGTTGCTTGGCTTGTTTATTTCTGGTTCTGAACGGAGATGTTCAGAAGCATGTTCAGGTGACTGATCAGTTTCAGCAATGGGATCAGAATCACCAAAACTAATTGGACTTTCTGAGGGTGGTACAGGGATGGAATTTTTAAAGATTGCAGAATTTGATTCATCAAAGGTAACATGAATTGACTCATCAACCTTTTCAAGTCTCTTATTAAAGACTCTAAAGGCCTTGCGATTTGATGAATATCCTAAGAAGTACCCTTCATCAGCTTTTGCATCGAATTTTCCAAGCTGATTAGAGTTATTCAGAATGTATACTGGACACCCAAATACATGGAAGTATCCAATATTAGGCTTTCTATTTCTGAGTACTTCATAGGAGGTCTTCTTATGTCTTTTGACATAAATAGATCTGTTCTGAGTGTAGCAAGCAGTTGCAACAGCTTCAGCCCAGAAATTCTTGGGAAGACCAGATTCATTCAACATACTTCTAGCAGCTTCAATCAGCGTTCGATTCTTTCTTTCTACAACACCATTCTGCTCTGGTGTGTGTGCTGAGGAGAAGTTCTGAGATATGCCAGTTTCAGTGCAGAAGGACTCCAGAGTGGCATTTCTGAATTCAGTGCCATTGTCACTTCTGAGCTGACAAACTTTTCGCTTGTACTTGAGTTCAATTTGTTTGATGAGAGCAATGATTTCAGCAGCAGCTTCACTTTTAGACTTGAGGAAAATCACCCAGCAATATCTTGAATATTCATCTACGATAACAAGGGTGTATTTCTTTCCTGCTCTGGTCTGAACATTCACTGGTCCAAAAAGGTCCATGTGAAGCATGTGAAGAGGTTCAGTTATACTAAAGCTTTGCTTAGTTTTGAATGAAGCTCTTTTCTGCTTACCCATTTCACAACCTGGACATGGCTTGTCTTTATTGAAAGACATAGAGGGTATCCCATCAACAAGTTGTTTTCTTGACAACTTATTAATGTTCTTGAAGTTCAGATGGGATAATCTCTTATGCCACAACCAATTTGTGTCTTCATCAGCCTTTGTGTAGAAACATTGTTCAGAGATAGATGGATTCATATCAATGACATAAATGTTTCCCTTCCTTGGTGCAATCAGTACCACCTTTCCATCTCTATTGAATATGGTGCCTTGTGAAATATCAAATAAAACCTTGAAGCCATCATCACATAGTTGACTGACACTGATCAGGTTATATTTCAAACCGTTCACATATGCAACTCGTGTGAATTTGACTTGACCATTATTCACAACACCATATCCCTCAGTTTTTCCATTACCATCATTCCCAAAAACAATTGAGGGCCCCTCTTGCACCCTATATTCCTCTAGCAGGGTCTGATAACCAGTCATGGTTCGGCCAGCAGCACTGTCCAGAAACCATATGTTCTTCTTTCGGTCTCCCTGCACATAAACAAAAGTTAGTTCTTTTTGGGAACCCATCTATGGATGGGTTCACTTGACTCTCCCTTAGCAGTCTCAGATTTCTTTGGTTTATGGGGAATTGATGGGTCAAAGGGGATTTCAGTCATAATTTCAGATGACAAAAAAATTGTTGGTTTGATGGGGTGCTCAACCTTTTTCTGCTCAGATTTCTGCTTGATTTGCTTAGAAAAAGGTTTTGCATTTTGTTTTGGTTGAAGAGGAGTGGTTTCAACATTTTTTAAACGTGCATTACAACTCTGCACTTGTCTAGCCAATAGTTGAAATTGACTTTCTAACCTTAACAAAATAGATTCTTCATTAGACACCTGAGCCTTACCAGAATCTGAGGTAGAAGGCTCAGTGGGGGAGATGGTTTTCTTCTTCTTTTGGCCTTTTGGAACCTTAGAAGAAGTCTGGGGGGATGGCTTTTTGGATTTAGCCTTCTTTTCTGAAACAGTTGTCTGAGCTGTTTCAGATTTTCCCTCAGAATGTTCCTTGACCTTATTAGTCACAATTTTTTGTTTGCCAACTTTAGGAAAAATAATTTCCGGTTTCATTTCTTTTGGAAGTGCATCTAAATCAGTGATTATAGATGCCATGTGAAGATCACCAGATTCATATGCTGTTTTTTGATTAGCAAAAGTGTTTTTGATTGCAGCATCTGGTTTTGGTGCACTCATCCAAGATTTGATTATTTTTTGTTCCTTTTCAAGGATGGTTTTTAGCTCTTCTTTTTCCAACTCTAAAGTGGCAACCATAGATTGATAACTTTTTAGGGCCAGATGAACATCTTTCAGTTCCTTTAGTCTGGTCTGACTGGCGTTCAGTTCAGAAGTATTGTTTTCAAACATTTTTAGGCTTTCTGAACGCACTGTCTCAACAAATGAGATGTCAGCCTCTAAAAGAACCAAAAGGTCCAGTTTGTGTTCCTCATCTTCTTCATAGACAATATTACTGACCTTTTTCATCACTATATCCACCCAGCGACCAGATTCAACATCGGTTTTGACCAAATGACCTTGGTCTTCTTGTGCCATGAAACACATGTCCCTAACTTCTTCCTCATCATCAGATGATTCATCAGAATCTTCCCACTTTTCAGTTTTGGCAATCATACAACTGTTGCTTGAGTTGTCTTGTGCCAAAAGAGCCATATGTGCCTTCAACTTCTTGTATTTGGCCTTATAGCTGTCATCGGACTTCTGAAAGATAGAATGGTTAGGAGCAGATTGTGATGATGAAGGTTGACTAGATCTGCATTCCTTCATGAAATGTCCTTTCTTGCCGCATTTAAAGCATTCAAGATTTGATTATTTTTTGTTCCTTTTCAAGGATGGTTTTTAGCTCTTCTTTTTCCAACTCTAAAGTGGCAACCATAGATTGATAACTTTTTAGGGCCAGATGAACATCTTTCAGTTCCTTTAGTCTGGTCTGACTGGCGTTCAGTTCAGAAGTATTGTTTTCAAACATTTTTAGGCTTTCTGAACGCACTGTCTCAACAAATGAGATGTCAGCCTCTAAAAGAACCAAAAGGTCCAGTTTGTGTTCCTCATCTTCTTCATAGACAATATTACTGACCTTTTTCATCACTATATCCACCCAGCGACCAGATTCAACATCGGTTTTGACCAAATGACCTTGGTCTTCTTGTGCCATGAAACACATGTCCCTAACTTCTTCCTCATCATCAGATGATTCATCAGAATCTTCCCACTTTTCAGTTTTGGCAATCATACAACTGTTGCTTGAGTTGTCTTGTGCCAAAAGAGCCATATGTGCCTTCAACTTCTTGTATTTGGCCTTATAGCTCTTCTTTTTCCAACTCTAAAGTGGCAACCATAGATTGATAACTTTTTAGGGCCAGATGAACATCTTTCAGTTCCTTTAGTCTGGTCTGACTGGCGTTCAGTTCAGAAGTATTGTTTTCAAACATTTTTAGGCTTTCTGAACGCACTGTCTCAACAAATGAGATGTCAGCCTCTAAAAGAACCAAAAGGTCCAGTTTGTGTTCCTCATCTTCTTCATAGACAATATTACTGACCTTTTTCATCACTATATCCACCCAGCGACCAGATTCAACATCGGTTTTGACCAAATGACCTTGGTCTTCTTGTGCCATGAAACACATGTCCCTAACTTCTTCCTCATCATCAGATGATTCATCAGAATCTTCCCACTTTTCAGTTTTGGCAATCATACAACTGTTGCTTGAGTTGTCTTGTGCCAAAAGAGCCATATGTGCCTTCAACTTCTTGTATTTGGCCTTATAGCTGTCATCGGACTTCTGAAAGATAGAATGGTTAGGAGCAGATTGTGATGATGAAGGTTGACTAGATCTGCATTCCTTCATGAAATGTCCTTTCTTGCCGCATTTAAAGCATTCAAGATTGGACTTGTCAATAGAAGCACTGGAAGCAAAAGGTTTGCCAGATCGATTTGATTTGGCCTTAAAACGATTGAACGTTTTAGCCAGCATGGCAACCAGATCATCATTGTCATTCTCATCACAATCATGAGTGACATTAGCAGAGACACCAGTTTTTAACATTTGAGAAACCATCTTCTTCATTGAGTCATAAATATCACTCTCAGAAGATAGTAGAGCAGTACTATGTGGTTCAGAATACTGAACCGTACCAGAACTGGTAGACACATGGTTCTTGGCATCCTGCTCAGCCAAAGCTCTTTCAGCTTTGTTCTCTTCAGTATACCTAAATGCTCCATAAAGGGAAGCAAGAGTATGACTGTGCAATGTTTTGCCTTGTCTCAAGACCAAGATAAGGTTTTCCCATTTTGAAGGTAAAATGTCACAAAATTTTTCTAACAAAATTTCTTTGTCTTTGGTTACACCCAGGGCTTTCAGTTGGTTGACCAGATTTGTAAATCTGATGTAAGTTTGCGTTAAAGACTCCCCAGGGATAGCAAAGAAAGACTCATATCTTTTGTTTAAAGCAACTTTTCTTGTGACAATTGTCTCATTAGTGCCTTCAAACTGTGTCATTAGTTCCTCCCACATTAATTTGGAATTATCAAGTAAAACAAGAGTGGGCATTAGGGTTTCTGGAACTGCGTATAAAATCATATTTTGTAACTTGGTATCCAGGTCTACAAGTCTATGATCTTCCTCAGACCAATGATCCTTCTCCTTAGGTGACTGCCTAGGAGTCCCATCGGCATTTCTGACAACAGTAGAAGCATTCATAGGGACAAAGGGTCCTTCTCTTAGGATATCTGGTAAATGTCTCTCAACACCAGCAATATACTTAAGCATGCACGCTTTCCATGTTTGAAAGTTTTCACTGTTCCCATCAAACTTGGGAACAGGATTATTTGGAAAGTGTACGTGAACATTGTGTGAGGGTATATTGTTGTTGATGATAGGAGGTGGGGTGGCATTATTAGGGTCAGGTCGTTCTTGTTCAAAGTCAGCCATCTATGCAGATCAAAGGTTAATGAATTGATATAAAATTCAACCTTGCTGCTCTGATACCAATTGTGAGTCCCAAATATATAGATGATTAACAAACCCGACTGGCAAGTACAACTAATCTTGATGGACAAGTTTAGTTTACGATCCAGATAAGGATAACAAGAAACAATTGACAATATGAATAATGCAAGAACAAATGGCAGAAACTATATAAAGATATATATATAAATATAATCAAGTATGTAGCATTGAGACACGTTGTTTTCTAATGTATTTGATTTATTGATGTATAAACAAATACAAGGATTGTTGCGGAACAAAGATAAACACCAAAGTGTAAGTATCTAAACAATCCTGAAATACAAGTGATCTAATTGACTTGGAAATACTCGTAAGTTTACTTAGAGTATATCTCACAAGTTGCAATGCAAAGTTTCAAGCCAATTGCAAGTTGTGAGAAGACTTTGTATTTATAGACCAAGTCCATGATGATGTGGACAAGATCGTACAAATGTGGTTGTGAGCATTTAAGGAATTAAACCATAATTCCTTACATGCTGCACTTGGAAGAGTATATAAGTCACTTGATGTGACTTATAGTACTAGGTTCCAAGCCTATACTTTGTACCTTTTGTTAATAGATAAATCTATTAACCGGATAAAGGTGTAAAGTAAAAGTCTTCCTCGTAATCAGTGTAAAGTGTTGTAAATACTTTACACTGAGATGCTTCAGTCTTCGATCTGGTAGAATCACTCTGATGCTCGCTTCTGAGGTGATTCTCTTCTTCATACTTCAGTCTTTGACTTCAGAATGAATGCTTCAGATTTGTCTTGATCTGAACTGAAGTGAAGCTTCAGTGAAGGAATTCTGAGACATCTCAGAATTCTGATAAAACGTCTTCACTAAACTTCAAGCTATTTCTGAACAAATTATACTTGGTCGATTTTCGACCTAACAATAATAATAAAAAAGGAGGGCTGTTACACCCACTCTTCTGAAGTCTCTACTGAAGGAATTTACTGATGTTTTTTCAGAAGACCTACCTGAAGGTTTGCCACCAGTAAGAGGAATTGAACACCAGATTGACCTGGTTCCAGGTTCAATTCTTCCAAACAAGGCTGCTTATAGGTGTTCACCTACTGAAGCAAAGGAGTTGCAAAGGCAGGTTGATGAGTTGGTTGCCAAAGATTATGTCAGAGCAAGCATGAGTCCTTGTTTAGTTCCAGCTCTCCTGGTCCCAAAGAAAGATGGTTCGATGAGAATGTGTGTTGATAGCAGGGCCATAAATAATATAACTATTAAGTATAGATATCCCATTCCCTGATTGGATGATATGCTTGATGAGTTACATGGCTCCAGTGTGTTTTATAAAATTGATCTCAGAAGTGGTTATCACCAGATCAGAATGAAGGATGGAGATGAATGGAAGACTGCTTTCAAAATTAAAGGAGGCCTTTATGAATGGTTAGTAATGCCTTTTGGTTTATTTAATGCTCCTAGTACTTTCATGAGACTAATGAATGAAGTCCTCAGGCCACTTATTGGTCAGTTTGTGTTAGGTCCAGATTTACTGGACTCGCTCCAGACTCGACTACTGGAGCCTTACTGAAGATCTGTCCAGAACGTGTTCTACTGGACCTACTCCAGACTTGGAATCTGGAGTCCCTCTGAAGATTTGTCCAGAAATAATGGAAGACCAGTGAGCAAATACTTGTATAGGAAATCTGGAGTATTCTCCATTTAGCTCACTGGACTTCACCCCCAGTCCAGATCTACTCTACTGAAGACGTTCTCACTGAAGTCAAAGACTGAAGTCAGAATAAAGAAGACTGACAAATGGCGGAGTCCACTGGAAGTCTTACCAGATCTACACACTGGAGGATTGTCAGTGTTCTAGACCTTACAAGTCTGAACACTGATATCGAGTAATTGACTTTTGCCTTTACACACTTTCCAAAGAACAATCCACTTGTTTTTTCCCAAAGTTTATACGTGTGTAAAGGTGGTTGGTTAAAAGGATACAAAGTCATTTGATGTGACTTTATCCTTATACCTTATCCAATGCATTTAATGTTCTTGTCGGATCATTAAATGCATGCAACCATATTTGTACGGCACAAATTCACTGGTGAATTTTGTTGCCTATAAATACAAAGTCATTTCCTTGAGAAAAATACTTTTAAGCATACATTTTGCATTTAAGTGAATTTGTCTAAATACTCTCGATCTTAAACTGGGATACTTCACAACTTTAAGTATCTCGATCCAAAAGAGTTATTTGACAAATATAGATCATTTGTAATTCATAGGTTGTTAGGATACATACTTATTTGTATTATCTTGATTCCGCACAACCTTGTATTTTATTTAACATCATAAATAAAATACACCATTGAAAATTACATAATGTTCCACTTTACTTGTTTATTGCTTTAAGTCTTGTATTACTTTATTTATATACTTGCATTTATATTAAAGTAATACTAGTCCATTCTAGTGATTATTAGACTTGTTGTATTTTACACTTTCTAGGTTAACCATCGTATTTCAGGGACTCACAATTGGTATCAGAGCAGAAGGCTAAACATTGCCTAGATCTGTTTCTTTGATGGCTAACCAAGAAAATACACAAGGAAGTTTTAATCTTGGTCCAGATCCTAATGTTAATATTAATGATCAAAATGAACAACCTATTGTTAATAACACTAATCCACCTCCTCCTCCACACGTGCATGTGCACTATTCAAACAATCCTGTTCCTAAATTTAGTGGGAATAGTGATGAGTTTGGTACGTGGAAGGCTAGGATGGTTTTGCATATCACTGGTATTGAGAGGAACATGATGAAAATCTTAAATGAAGGTCCTTATGTCCCTACATCACCTCTCAATCCCCTTCTTGATCCTTATGGATCTAGAAGAGGAAGGGAAAAGAGGGAGGAACATTGGTCTGAAGAGGAGAGGAGATTGGTGAATCTAGACACCCTTCTCAAAAACATGATCCTCGGGGCCGTTCTGAAACCCTAATTCCCACACTAGTTCTTTTTCCTAGTGCTAAAACCATGTGGGATGAACTTTTAAACCAGCATGAAGGAGGAGATGACACCATTGTCACCAGAAAGGTCTCCTTAAACAAGAGGTATGAGTCATTTTTTGCTCAGTCTAATGAGTCTCACACTGGTACTTACACCAGATTTATGAGTATCATAAACCAGTTGAGAGGTCTTGGGGTTGAGAAGGACAAGTATATACTTCTGGAGAAATTTTGTGATATTCTACCCACCAAATGGTCTCACATGATCCTGGTCTTACGACAAGGTAAAACTCTGCACACACACACTCTCTCAACTCTTTATGGAGCTTTCAGGTACACTGAAGAAAATTAAGCCCAGAGAGTGGTGGCAGAACAAGATGCTTTTAACCATGCCTCCAGTAGTCCTAATGTGGCCAGTCATACTGAACCACAAAGTACAGCACTGATATCTTCTGAGAATGTATTTTCTATGAAGAAGATGGTGTCTGAACTCATGGATTCTGGAGAGTCCAGTCAAATCTCTCCAGACTGTTGTGATGAAACTGATGATGATGACCTCATTGCAATGATTGCTAAAACATTTAACCGTTTCAATGCAAGAGCAAATAGGCCATCTGGACAATTTGCATCCAGTTCTTCTACTGATAAGACCAATTTGACATGCTTTAAGTGTGGCAAAAAGGGTCATTTCATGAAAGATTGCAGGTCCAGCCAGTTTGTATCCAAGCCTGGTCCATTTTCTTCAAATAATAAGCCTGATGATAGCTATAAATTGAAATATAAAAAGCTTAAGGCCCAGATTGCTCTCATGGCACAACAAATGGAAAACAATAATAAGTGCATGATTGCAACAACTGAAGAGAAGTGGGTTCCTTCTGATGAATCATCTGCTGATGAAGAAGAAGAAAGAGATTGCTGTTACATGGCTCTGGCAGACGAAGAGCACCTGGTGAAGGAAGATGTCACATCTGGACGATGGGTGGACATTGTTATTTAGAAGGTTAGTGATTATGATAGTGCAACTGGCCAAGAATTAAAACTGGACATTGCTGAAGCTCTTAATTCTGATTTGATATTTGTAGAAACTGTTAGATCTGATTGTGTAAATGGTCTAGAAACAGATTCTTCTGAAATAACTGTTTTAAAATCAAATTTGAAAGAACTTCAAGACATTGAACTAACATTTCAAGCCCAGGTTCTGGTAACTGAACAATTGATTCAAGAAAAACAAGATCTTGAAATCATTTTAGAGAAAGAAAAACTGGTAATTAAATCATGGTTAGAAACCAAAAAGCCATATGATGCTGGAGTAAATCAATTTCCTGCTCAAAAACGTGCATATTTAGATGGAAATACTCACGTAGCATCATTAATACCAGTAATTGATCGATTACCAGAGGGGTTCAGGCCCACCACTGTATATGATGAGCCTGTAACCCCCAAGGCCAATATCTACCCAGTTCAATCCCCAGAGGTTAAGACTGGAGCATTCCAGATGACTGCTCCAGTTCAAAAGGTCAATCAGACGAAACCTTTGCCTCAGACCAATCCCCTACCTAAGCCTAGAACTGGAAAGGCTAAGGTATCATCTGAAGAAAATGTTTTGTCCAGGTTAGAGAGCCAGATTCAAATACTGACTCGTCAATTTCAAAGTTTTAATGCAAGATTAAACTTTATTGAGGGTACTTCATCTGGCCCTAGACAAAATACAAAACCTTTTGCAAAGAAAGTTAAATCTATTTCTCCAGTTGAGAAAAAAAAAGGTTTCAAAACTATCAACCCTAGTGGTCTTTTCAACTAAGACCTATAAGGGAGGGTCCAGTGAACCATCAGTCGATGGGTTCCCAAATCTAACTGATAATATCTGGTGTGTGTGTGCAGGGCGATCGAAAGAAATATATCTGGTATCTTGACAATGCTGCTGGCAGGACGATGACCGGATGTAAGACCCTGCTGGAGGAGTTCACCATTTCTGATGGACCCTCCATTACTTTTGGAAATGATGGTTGTGGAAAGACTGAGGGATACGGTGTTCTGAACAATGGACAAGTCAAGTTCAGACGTGTTGCATTTGTGAATGGTTTGAAATATAACCTGATCAGTGTAAGCCAACTGTGTGATGATGGCTATCAAGTTCTATTCAATATTGCTCAAGGTATCGTATTCAACAAGGACTGGAAGGTAGTGTTGATTGCTCCCAGAAAAGGGAATGTGTACGTGATGGATATGAAAAGCTCTCCTTCAGAGCAGTGTTTCTATACTCAAGCTGATGAAGACACAAACTGGTTATGGCACAAAAGGTTATCCAATTTAAATTTCAAGAATATTAATAAGTTGTCCAGAAAACAACTTGCAGATGGGATACCTTCAGTTTCCTTCAAAAAGGAAAGGCCATGTCCAGGATGTGAGATGGGTAAGCAGAAACGTACCAGTTTCAAGACCAGACAGAATTTCAGCATATCTGAACCTCTTCATATGCTTCATATGGACCTCTTTGGTCCAGTGAATGTTCAGACTCGTGCTGGTAAAAGATACACCCTGGTGATCGTAGATGAATTCTCTAGATATTGTTGGGTGATCTTTCTGAGGTCTAAAAGTGAAGCTGCTGCTGAAATCATTAGTCTTATCAAGCAAATTGAGCTCAAGTACAGTCGAAAGGTGTGTCAGTTAAGAAGTGACAATGGAACAGAATTCCAGAATGCAACTCTGGAGTCATTCTGTACTGACACTGGCATCTCCCAGAATTTCTCATCAACCCGCTCTCCAGAACAAAATGGAGTGGTGGAAAGGAAGAATCGAACGCTGATAGAAGCTTCCAGGAGTATGCTTGCTGAATCTGGTCTGTCTACCAGTTTCTGGGCTGAAGCAATTGCTACTGCTTGCCACACCCAGAACTGGTCAGTGTATGTGAAGCGACACAAAAAGACAGCCTATGAAGTCTTAAGAAATAGAAAACCAAATATTGGTTATTTTCACGTTTTTGGATGTCCAGTTTACATCCTAAACGACTCCAGTCAGTTAGGCAAATTTGATGCCAAAGCTGATGAAGGGTATTTCTTAGGCTATTCAGCCATTCGCAAGGCCTTCAGAGTCTACAACAAGAGACTGGAGAAGGTCCACGAGTCAATTCATGTAACATTTGATGAATCAAATGCTGCAATCAACAAGAAGCCAGCCCTTGACACTCCCCCAGTAACTCCAATTGTCTTCTGTGAATCTGATCCTATAAACGACAAAAAAGAAGATTCAGAAGACACAGTTTCCAGTCATCCTGATCTGGAACCTGTTCAGAAAAAGAAACTTTCCAGTAGTACTCCATTCTATCCTTCTATTATTTTCAAACTACCCTCTGAAATTAATATTGGATCAGATGTTCGTACTACTCCCCCAGTATCAGTGTCAGTTGAGAATATACCAGAAATGCCTTCAAATGAAGAATTTCATGATGCAAATCGTGATTTAAATGACTCAGATGAAGATACTGAAGTAGTATGGCAAGATCCTCCTCCTGGAGCAACTCCAGAGGAGACTCAACTGAATTCTTGCACTGATATTGTTGTCAGTAACAATCCTGGTCAGTACTCCAGATGGATAAAAGCTCATCCTATTGATCAGATCATAGGTGACTCTAGTAGAGGAGTTCAGACCAGAAGAGCCTCCAGTAATCAATGCTTATATGTTAGTTTTCTATCTTTGATGGAACCTAAGAAGATTGACGAGGCTATGGAAGATCCAAGCTGGGTGACTGCTTTGCAAGAAGAGCTTCACCAGTTTGAAAGGAACAAGGTCTGGTATCTGGTTCCTTTCCCAGTTGGAAAGAAAGAACCAATTGGAACAAGATGGGTCTTCAGGAACAAAGTAGATGAAGATGGCCATGTAATCAGAAACAAGGCCAGACTGGTAGCACAAGGCTACCGCCAGTCAGATGTCGATTTTGATGAATCATTTGTTCCAGTGGCTAGACTTGAAGCGATCAGAATATTCTTAGAATTCGCTGCTTATCATCAGTTCAAGGTCTACCAGATGGATGTAAAGAGTGCTTTCTTGAATGGAAAGCTTGAAGAAGAAGTTTATGTCAGACAACCTCCCGGTTTCGTTGATGAAAAGCATCCACATTGGGTATATCGTCTGGACAAAGCGCTTTATGGCCTCAAACAAGCCCCACGTGCCTGGTATGACACTCTGACTAAACATTTGTTGAAAAATGGTTTCAAACGAGGTGCAATTGACAATACCTTATTTATTCTTCATGAAAAAGGTAATCTGTTAATGGTACAAATTTATGTTGATGATATTATTTTTGGGTCTACTGATGAAAACATGTGCAAGAAATTTTCGAAAATCATGTCAACTGAATATGAAATGAGTTTGATGGGTGAATTAACATATTTTCTTGGACTCCAGATTAAACAAAACAAAGATGGCATCTTATTAATCAGGAAAAATATGTTAGAGATCTTTTAAAGAAATATGATATGAACTCTTCACCATCTAAACCAACTCTAATTTCTGCACCACTGACACTGGACTCCGATCCAGATGGTAAATCAGTGAACACCACTGTCTATAGAGGCATGGTTGGTTCACTGATGTATTTAACTGCCAGTAGACCAGATATTATGTTTTCAACATGTTTTTGTGCCAGATATCAGTCTAATCCAAAGGAATCTCATATGCTTGCTGTAAAGCGCATACTGAAGTACCTTAAAGGTGTCCCCAGTCTAGGTCTTTGGTATCCCAAAGGCTCAGGCATGGATCTAATGGGTTATTCAGATTCAGATCATGCAGGTTGTAAGATAGACAGGAAATCCACTACTGGTGGATGTCATTTCCTTGGTGGCAAACTGGTCAGCTGGACCAGTAAGAAGCAAACTTCAGTTTCATTGTCCACTGCTGAAGCTGAATACGTGTCTGCAGCCAGTTGTTGTGCTCAGATACCCTGGATGAAGAACCAGTTGCTTGATTATGGTATTAAGTATTCAAAGACCCCAATCTTTTGTGATAATACCAGTGCCATTGCTATCTCAAACAATCCAGTCATGCACTACAGAACGAAGCACATTGATCTCAGGTATCACTTCATTCGTGATCATATTATGAAAAACAACATTGAACTCCATTTTATTCCCACTGACAAACAACTCGCTGACATTTTTACCAAACCTCTGGATGTCAAAACTTTTGAATATCTTGTTGGTGAGTTGGGAATGTTAAACCCTTAAATCTGGAACCTTGGTATTGAACGCCAGTGTGTACTACTGAGGATCTTTGATTTAAAGATTTATAAATTTATAACTGCCCAGATATTGAACGCCTTTGTGTACTATCTTTGCATTAATAAATTTCTGGATCAACATTCCAGGGAAAGACTTGAAAGATATTTTTATTCTTAAAAATGTTTTAAGTTCAGGGGGAATTTATTAATTTATTTTCTCACTGGACAAATTCTTCAGAAAATATTACTGGTACTTTGTAAATGTGTCCCTCTCACTGGTAATTGGACAAGTTGAAGTGCGTGTTTGAGGTGACTTATGTCTCCTTGTAAATGTGTCCCTCTCATTTGTCTGTATTAGTTGACGTGCATGTTTGAGGTTACCAGTCTTTCAAAAATGGTTTTCACTGGTACTTTACTGGAGTGTCCCTCCAGTGTACCATCAGTACATGTTCACTGGACTAATCCACCAGTGATACTGGAGTGTCCAGTCAACCTCCAGATGCACTGAAATATGTCATAATATTTTCTAAATACTTGGTCATTGTGTGTGCCACGTAAGCAAATCTTTTTAAAGATATTTTAATCCTACGTGGCATATAATTTTTCAATGTAATGATGGTATTTTTACCTTGGGATGTCAAAAAGAGCAACTTGTTAATGTTTGTGGGCTGTAAACTGTCACACATTTATGTGTGATGTGATGTAATTAATGCGGATCTCAGAACCTTGAATAAAATATATATTTGATAATTTCAAATAAACCGTTTGAGTTCCACATTCTCTCTCCTATATATACCCACTTTCAATTTCATTTGCATTTACTTCGACATATTTACTCCATTCCATTCAATTCTTCATCATAACCATATATATTCAATTTCATCTTCATCTATTCTTAATAAAATGGCACCTAGACAATCAAAATCGCTCAAAAATCTCCTTGCCGCTGAATATGCTCCTTTTGAAAATGTTGACAGGGCACCTCATATCACTCTTGAGGCAAATGCCATTAGAATCAACATGAATAATTGGATGGCCAGACTTTCACTGTCCAGTGTTCATGATGCCCAATCTGTTATTGGGAGATTAAACACTTTTTTTCTCTCTTGCCCATTATATGGTGCGTTGACACTAAATCCAGGAAGGATGTACCACGAGTACCTTTGTGAATTCTGGTACACTGCAAAATATGATGATGAAACTTCATCTATCAATTATACTCTCAAGGGAGGTACCAGATCCCTTGGTTTCACTGCTAGTCTACTCAGGTCTGTTCTACAGTTGAACTATTTTGATCAGAATGAGTTGCCTATTGAACTTCCCTCTGGGATCAATACAAGGTAAGTGTGCAGATTGATGGGGCACACAGATATCATGGATGAGCATGGCCAGCGATCCAGGAAAGGAACTATCTACATGAGCAAACTGTCAGACTCATGGAGATACTTCTTCACCCACATTGTTGAATGTCTGGGAGGCAGTTCTGGAGGGTTAGACCAGATAAATCAAACCCATCTCCAGATTGCCTACTGCCTATGGTTTGGGCTTAGAGTGGACTTTGCACAGATTCTTTTTGATGATCTGGTAGAGCGTCTCAGAGTTAAAGGTAGAAAACCCTTTGTACCTTATATCCGTTTTCTTTCACTCATATTTAAAAGAGCTCTTAGAGACCAGTATGACTTTGAGACTACTCACTTTTCTGTGAGTGAGTATATGAGGGATCTGGTCAACCTCAGATCTCCACTGGACGAGGTAGATATTCCTCAGTCCATGCTTTCCTTTCAAAGGGAAGAAGCTGATATGGCTCTAGGTAGAGGTCAAGCTGTTGAAGGACCATCTGGTGACCATGATGTACAGATCATTGAGGCTGTACAACCCATTCGACAAATTGCTCCTGAAGGTCAAGGTACAGAAGTTGTTGAACCTTCCAGACGACCTAGAACTAACAGGCATCTGATGAGAGCTGGACTTCAGGTGAATCCTGAAAGACATCCTGGTGATGTTATGAATCTGGATGGGTCGCCAATTTTTGAATCTGAAGAGGTTGTTGGGCAGGTAACTGATGAACAAATTGAAAATGTTGCCCAGATTATAGAGCAGGTTGTTGAGGAAGTTGAACAAGATGTTCAGACTGATGAACATGTTTCTGGTGAGCAAGAAGCTCAAATAGACTTGAATGTAGATGCTGGTGAACAAGTTAATGTAGAGGCTGGAAACAGACTGGTGATCAGACAGTTGGGATGGCTCCAGAATGGGATGATGTAGATTCCCCAATGTCTGAAGGCTTTGATGTAAACATGAATTTCTTGGGTGATGAAGAAGAAAATATTGACACATCTGCTATTGCTTCAGTCACCCAACCAATTATATCTTCTGAAATGCCACCACCACCAGAATCAAATGAACCTCCAACTCAATCAAACATGCCACCACCACCACCACCACCTTCAATTCCAGAAAACACTCAATACTTCACTCCTGCAACCATTCAAACTTCACAATCTCAACCTCCACCTCGTGCGCCGGAGTCACCAGTTGCAACATCTGAAGCTGCAACTGAAGAGGACTGGGCACAAGTACCTCTTATGACCAGATTGCCTTCAAATATTGAACCTCCAAGAAGCTAGAACAAGAATGCATCATGATAGAGATTTTCAAAAGAAATCAAAAAGATGAACGCTGGCCCATCAAAGGGAGATGGCATCTATGGGGACTCTGGACTCTTACAATGCTGGCAGGTTAGGCATAAATATTGATGTGTATAAAAAGATGAAGGATGACCCCAGAGTTCATCAATGTTTGAATTTATTGGATGATGTTCATGTACGCTCATTCTACGTCGAAGAAGAACAGGTTTATGATTCTATAATTTATGGTATAAGTGTACCTGAACTCATTAGGCAAAGAAAGGAGGAACTGGTAAGCCTCCAGAAAAAGATCAGAAAGAATGCTGGTGCTCTGGAGATAGAGTACAGAAAGAAACTGACTGGCTTACCAAAACTGACTGCCAAACAGATCAAAACGATTAAAGATGCTGATGTAAGCAAATTCATTCCCCTGGACACTTCTCTGAAAATAAATCGTCAACAACTCCAGTCTGCTGGAGAACAAAAGAGAGTGTCTAAGGAAACTGAAGCATTGATCCAGACAGCCAAGTTGAAAGACATGTACAATGAAATGTTAAATTTCAGGGCTGATGCTAGAAGGATCACTGGTGCTGAGATCTAACTGGCTGATAATCATGAAGGTATGTCTAAGTTTGAAGTAAAGTTGACCAGGGAGGGTAACTTTACTGATGAGAGCTGGACTTCAGGTGAATCCTGAAAGACATCCTGGTGATGTTATGAATCTGGATGGGTCGCCAATTTTTGAATCTGAAGAGGTTGTTGGGCAGGTAACTGATGAACAAATTGAAAATGTTGCCCAGATTATAGAGCAGGTTGTTGAGGAAGTTGAACAAGATGTTCAGATTGATGAACATGTTTCTGGTGAGCAAGAAGCTCAAATAGACTTGAATGTAGATGCTGGTGAACAAGTTAATGTAGAGGCTGGAAACAGACTGGTGATCATTCCAAGGGGGAAAAGTCGTCTGGTGACCAAAAACAAGTGACACTGAAACACTTGGCACAAAGAGCATATGGCACTGAAGTTGGGCTAACTGAAGAAGCTACTGGTATTGAAGCCAGTGAGCCCCAGTTTGAGTCCTTCCCAGATATTCCATCAACTCTGAAGTCAGTTAAGGGAAAACAACAAATGGAATCTGGAGAAGAAGAGCAAACTGCTGAAGATGCTGATGATGAAACCTCCAAGAAGCTAGAACAAGAATGCATCATGATAGAGATTTTCAAAAGAAATCAAAAGATGAACTGCTGGCCCATCAAAGGGAGATGGGCACTCTTATCATTTACTTGTTGTAAATTATTGTTTTATGAAAATTGTAAACTATTTATCAGTTGATGTATGTAATAATAGTTGCAATTTTTTATTCATATAAGTAAATGATCAGATTTAGTCTAAGTTAGAACTTAAAAGATGAAACTGAAAACACTCATGATCTATAAAGTGTTTTCCAGTAACCTAGATTTTTTAGACAAATCAAAACTTGTGTTTTTCAAGCATACAAAATTGTATAGATATAAGCTTGAAAACACTTGCATTATTTCTAAACAAATAGGGGGAATTTGTTAGGTCCAGATTTACTGGACTCGCTCCAGACTCGACTACTGGAGCCTTACTGAAGATCTGTCCAGAAACGTGTTCTACTGGACCTACTCCAGACTTGGAATCTGGAGTCCCTCTGAAGATTTGTCCAGAAATAATGGAAGACCAGTGAACAAATACTTGTATAGGAAATCTGGAGGATTCTCCAGATTAGCTCACTAGACTTCACCCCCAGTCCAGATCTACTCTACTGAAGACGTTCTCACTGAAGTCAAAGACTGAAGTCAGAATAAAAAGACTGATAAATGGCGGAGTCCACTGGAAGTCTTACCAGATCTGCACACTGGAGGATTGTCAGTGTTCTAGACCTTACAAGTCTGAACACTGATATCGAGTAATTGACTTTTGCCTTTACACACTTTCCAAAGAACAATCCACTTGTTCTTTCCCAAAGTTTATACGTGTGTAAAGGTGGTTGGTTAAAAGGATACAAAGTCATTTGATGTGACTTTATCCTTATACCTTATCCAATGCATTTAATGTTCTTGTCGGATCATTAAATGCATGCAACCATATTTGTACGACACAAAATTCACTGGTGACTTTTGTTGCCTATAAATACAAAGTCATTTCCTTGAGAAAAATACTTTTAAGCATACATTTTGCATTTAAGTGAATTTGTCTAAATACTCTCGATCTTAAACTGGGATACTTCACAACTTTAAGTATCTCGATCCAAAAGAGTTATTTGACAAATATAGATCATTTGTAATTCATAGGTTGTTAGGATACATACTTATTTGTATTATCTTGATTCCGCACAACCTTGTATTTTATTTAACATCATAAATAAAATACACCAATGAAAATTACATAATGTTTCACTTTACTTGTTTATTGCTTTAAGTCTTGTATTACTTTATTTATATACTTGCATTTATATTAAAGTAATACTAGTCCATTCTTGTGATTATTAGACTTGTTGTATTTTACACTTTCTAGGTTAACCATCGTATTTCAGGGACTCACAGTTTGTCGTTGTTTATTTTGATGATATTTTTGTATATTCGAAAACTGAAGCTGAACATGTTAACCATTTAAGAAATGTGTTTGAATTACTGAGAAGGCACCAGTTGTATGGTAAACTGGAGAAATGTGATTTCATGGTTGAAAGTGTAATATTTCTGGGATATGTTGTTTCAAAAGAGGGTATTTCCATGGATCCTTTAAAGGTAGAAACCATCAGATCATGGCCAGTTCCAACTACAATCACTGAAGTTAAGAGTTTTCATGGACTGGCATCTTTTTATAGAAGATTTATCAAAAATTTCTCTACAGTTGTGGCTCCAATCACTGATTGTCTGAAGAAAGGTGTATTTGACTGGCCTAATTCAGCCCAGTCGGCTTTCGAGTCACTGAAGGAAAAGCTCAGTCCAGCTCCAGTTCTATCCTTGCCAGATTTTGATCAGTTGTTTGAGTTAGAGTGTGACGCCAGTGGAGTAGGTATTGGTGCAGTTCTGGTACAAGCAGGGCGTCCAGTTGCCTATTTCAGTGAAAAGCTCAATGGTTCTAAACTGAAGTATATCACTTATGACAAAGAATTTTATGCAATTATTCGTGCTATCACTCACTGGTCACATTATCTGAAGCCAAAGCAGTTTGTCTTATTTTCTGACCATGAAGCACTGAAGTTCATTAATGGTCAGCATAAGCTTAATGCCAGACATGCAAAATGGGTGGAATTTTTGCAGTCTTATTCTTTTGTTTCTAAGCACAAAGCTGGAGTGGCTAATGTTGTTGCTGATGCACTTTCCAGACGATATTCATTGTTATCAATTCTGGAAGCAAGAGTTCTTGGATTCTCTTTCTTTAAAGAGTTGTATGCTGCTGATCCAGACTTCGCTGATCGCCTCACTGAAGCTAATCAGAAAGGACCATTTGTTGTTCAGGATGGTTTTTTATTCAAAAATGGAAAATTGTGTATTCTAAAGGGTTCTATTAGAGATTTACTGATAAGGGAAGCACATGGAGGAGGTCTGGCTGGCCATTTTGGTATTAACAAAACTTGAGAGATTGTCACTGAACACTTCTACTGGCCAAGTTTACTGAAGGATGTTCAGAATATCATCAGTCGCTGTCCAACTTGTCACCAGGCGAAGGCTACTTTTCACAAAGTACTGTATACTCCTCTCCCCGTTCCAAACCAGCCATGGGAAGATCTCAGTATGGATTTCATTGTTGCACTGCCCAGAACCTAGAGAGGAAAAGACTCAATAATGGTGGTTGTTGATCGATTTTCAAAAATGGCACATTTTGTTCCCTGCAACACCACCAATGATGCTTCAGCAGTTGCAAATCTATTTTTCAAAGAAATTGTTCGTTTGCATGGGATTCCAAAAAAAATTGTTTCAGATAGAGATGTGAAGTTTCTGAGTTATTTCTGGAAGACCTTATGGAGACTGATGGGTACCAGATTAATGTTCAGTACGTCTCACCATCCTCAGACTGATGGACAGACTGAAGTCACAAACAGAACAATTGGTATGTTATTAAGAACACTGGTGAAGAAGACCCTGAAAGATTGGGATCTGAAGCTTGCTCATGCCGAGTTTGCTTTCAACAGAGCTCCAAATTATTCAACCAGTAAATCCCCGTTTGAAGTTTGTTATGGTGTCAATCCACTGACTCCCATTGATTTAATTCCATTTTCGATTAAACCAAAAGCAAGTATTGAAGCTGAGGCCAGAGCAAAAGAAATCAAGAAAATTCTTGAACAAGTGAAGGCCAGAATAGAGAAAGCAAATGCCAGTTACAAGGCAAGAGCAAACAAGCATCGAAAGCAGTCCAGTTTTGCTCTAGGTGATCTAGTTTGGGTATACGTCAGAAAAGAAAGATTTCCAACAAGAAGGAAGAACAAGTTGATGCCCAGAGCTGAAGGACCATTCAAGATTCTAGAGAGGTATGGTGATAATGCTTATAAAGTTGAGCTACCTGGAGATATGTCAGTTTCAAGTACTTTTAATGTCGGGGATCTGATGCCTACCTGGAAGATGAATACCTCAAGGACTTGAGGACAAGTCCTTTCTTAGAGGAGGAGATTGATGTGGAAATGTCCAGGTTCACTGAACTGAATGACACCAGTGAATTAGAGAAGTCAACTGAACTAAAGGGTAGGACTGAACGAATAATGCCATCTGAGCAGGCCATGCTAATTCTGCCAGCAATAGCCCATTTCAGACAAGTGTTCACTGAACCAGTCCAGTCACCAGTGGTAACACTCCTCCAGTGGAAAGTGTCTCCAGTGACAACCAGTAGTGATCCACCAGTGAAGTTCTCCACTGAAGCACTCTAGTGACCAGCTCCAGTCTAGTCTCCAGATGGATGCTCCAGATTTAAGTCTCCAGTGAAGCTCCAGATTTAAGTCTCCAGTGAAAGCTCCAGATTTACGTTCCAGTTTTCATTAATAAAGTTTGTTCCAGTCACGTGTTTGTGGACCCAATAAAGAAGAATGACAGCTGTCAAAGAAGATAAGGGAGGAGTGTGTGACAACGTTAATCCTAACGGTTTGTCGGCCCTTGTGCAGAAGGAATCTTTCTAGAAGGTTTGTTTGTCCATTTCCCATTGGTTGATAAATTATTTGTTGTCCTTAGCACATGACAGTTTTTTGATTATTTTATTGTATTTTGTTAATTCCTAGGTAATAGCATGTGGCTATAAATAGGGGCTCTTTTTCATTGTAAAAATTATGTTATGTTAAATTGAATCAAATTAATAGAGCTGCCTCTATTTCTTAAAATCTTCTTTTACCTTTAGAGATCTTTGATCTTGGTGTTTAGGAGTGACCCCTTTATCAATATTTGTGGTGGTTCGTCCTTTATCAAATATTGTGGTGAGGTCTAAATCTTCAGTTTCCTTTATCTGTCATCGTGGTGGCTAGACCTTTATCGATTATAGTGGTGGGGCGGAGTGTTTCCTTTATCCTTGATTCCCGTGGCCTGGCCTTTACGAATCTTGGTGGTGGATTCTTTTATCTATCATTTTTATTTTATAAGTCTTGTATTATTGTTTGTTTCATGTTAAAATCCAGAAAATACCAAAAATAGTCTTCCGCTGTCGTTTGTCGCGTGATTTACGCATCAGATATTATCGTTCTTTTTTGTCACATTAGTTCTTTTATTGTAATTACTAGTGTGTAGGTTGGCCATTGTTAGCTAGTTTGCTTGTTAATTCTAGTAGATTACATATGCATGGCATGTCATGCATATGAATTAGTATGGTATCTGATGCGAATATGATCCCACTCACTGAACTGAATGACACCAGTGAATTAGAGAAGTCAACTGAACTAAAGGGTAGGACTGAACGAATAATGCCATCTGAGCAGGCCATGCTAATTCTGCCAGCAATAGCCCATTTCAGACAAGTGTTCACTGAACCAGTCCAGTCACCAGTGGTAACACTCCTCCAGTGGAAAGTGTCTCCAGTGACAACCAGTAGTGATCCACCAGTGAAGTTCTCCACTGAAGCACTCTAGTGACCAGCTCCAGTCTAGTCTCCAGATGGATGCTCCAGATTTAAGTCTCCAGTGAAAACTCCAGATTTACGTTCCAGTTTTCATTAATAAAGTTTGTTCCAGTCACGTGTTTGTGGACCCAATAAAGAAGAATGACAGCTGTCAAAGAAGATAAGGGAGGAGTGTGTGACAACGTTAATCCTAACGGTTTGTCGGCCCTTGTGCAGAAGGAATCTTTCTAGAAGGTTTGTTTGTCCATTTCCCATTGGTTGATAAATTATTTGTTGTCCTTAGCACATGACAGTTTTTTGATTATTTTATTGTATTTTGTTAATTCCTAGGTAATAGCATGTGGCTATAAATAGGGGCTCTTTTTCATTGTAAAAATTATGTTATGTTGAATTGAATGAAATTAATAGAGCTGCCTCTATTTCTTAAAATCTTCTTTTACCTTTAGAGATCTTTGATCTTGGTGTTTAGGAGTGACCCCTTTATCAATATTTGTGGTGGTTCGTCCTTTATCAAATATTGTGGTGAGGTCTAAATCTTCAGTTTCCTTTATCTGTCATCGTGGTGGCTAGACCTTTATCGATTATAGTGGTGGGGCGGAGTGTTTCCTTTATCCTTGATTCCCGTGGCCTGGCCTTTACGAATCTTGGTGGTGGATTCTTTTATCTATCATTTTTATTTTATAAGTCTTGTATTATTGTTTGTTTCATGTTAAAATCCAGAAAATACCAAAAATAGTCTTCCGCTGTCGTTTGTCGCGTGATTTACGCATCAGATATTATCGTTCTTTTTTGTCACATTAGTTCTTTTATTGTAATTACTAGTGTGTAGGTTGGCCATTGTTAGATAGTTTGCTTGTTAATTCTAGTAGGTTACATATGCATGACATGTCATGCATATGAATTAGTATGGTATCTGATGCGAATATGATCCCACTCGCTGAACTGACTAATTCCAGTCAGCTAGAAGGGGTCGCTGAAATACCTGGCAGCAATCAACTGGCAGCGAGCATTGGACTGAAGATGCCTCCAGAACAAGCCATGCTCATCTTGCCAGCCATAGCCCATTATAGACAAGCCTTCGCTGACAAACAACCTCCAATTGTTACTTTACTCCAGTGGCAAGTCCCTCCCTGATCAATGAAAGTCATCAGCGAATAGCATCAGCGAGCAACTCCAGTCAGCATACTTCAGCAGAGTTTTGTTCAGTCAAGAAGTTGTTTTATTCAATAAAAAGCTGCCACGTCACCAGTTCTAGAAGGTCTTGGATAAGGATGTGTGCATGAGAATAAAGTGTCCACTGAAGTCCCATGTTTGTGGGCCCAATAAAGAAGAATGACAGCTGTAAAGGAAGGCGCGTGTGACAATGACATTTCTAACGGTATTGTGGGACCACTTGCAAGGGAATGTTTCTAGAAGCCCACGTTGTCCATTTCCTATTGGCCAAATTCAATTAGTGGCTAGCATTTAACAGCTTTTATGTATTATTTTATTATTTTTGTTAATTCCTAGGAAATAGCATGTGGCTATAAATAGGGGCTTTATTTTTCATTGAAAGGGAGTTTTTTTTTGGTTATCAAATGGAATGAAAAGAACACTTTAAGAAGCTCATAATGTTAGAAGAGATAGGCAAATAGAAGATCTACAAGAAGCTCTTGGTAAAATAGTCCATATGTTAGAAGATGGTGGTTTACGATTTAATCGTGAAAATATTGTTACTAGTGAAAGAGATTCTGAATCTCAAGGTCCTAGTGAGAGATCTGATAGTACGCCCAGAAACTCTAGTGATTCTGATGTTCCACAGCCCAGAGAAAGGCGAAGGAGACATAAGGTCGATGATACTAAGGATATTAAGATAGATCCACCAGATTTTGTTGGTTCATCAAACTCAGAAGAATATTTTGAATGGGTTCAGGTGATGGATAGAATTATGGAAATAAAAGGTTATGATGATAAAAAGAGTTTTAAGGTTGCCATTATTAAGCTTAAAAAGTATGCTTCATCTTGGTATGATAATATGAAATCTGAAAGAGAATATAAGGGTAAGAGTAAAATCAAGACCTGGTCCAAACTGAAGGAAGTTATGCAGAAGAGATTTGTTACTCAGACGTACAAGCAAGATCAGTATCTACTGATGAATAATATGAAGCAAGGTGCTAAAGAAGTGGTAGAGTATATCAGGGAGTTTGAGCAACTGAAGACAAGAACTGGTGTCAAAGAAACTGAAGAGCATACTATCGCCAGATTCCTTGGTAGGTTGAATGCTATCTGATGCGGAAATGTCCAGATTCATTAGACTGGAGAAACCGAGTGAACTGAAGAAGCTAACTGAGCTGAAGGAAACTGAACTAATCATGCCATCTGAACAAGCCATATTGATTCTGCCAGCAGTGGCCCATTTCAGACAAGTCTTTTCTGAACCAGTCCAGTCACCAGTGGTAACATTTCTCCAGTGGCAAGCTCCAGTGATCAACACTGATAATCCACCAGTAAAAGTTCTCCAGTGACCAGCTCCAGATGAATGCTCCAGTAACCAGCTCCAGATGAATGCTCCAGTGACCACTACTGAAGGTCCTCCAGTGAAGTGCTCCAGATTTTGTCTCCAGTGGCGGTCCAGATTTATGTTTCCAGTTTCCAATTAATAAAGTTCCCATTGAAGTCGTCCGTGGACCCAATAAAGAAGAATGACAGCTGTAAGGAAGGCGCGTGTGACAAGACGTTTCTAACGGTATTGTGGGACCACTTGCAGGGGAATATTTCTAGAAGCTTACGTGTCCATTTCTTATTGGTCCAAATTAATTAGTGGCTTGCACATGACAACTTTTATTGTAATATTTTATTATTTCGATGATTCCTAGGAAATAGCTTGTGGCTATAAATAGAGACTTATTTTCATTGTAAAAAGTAGTTGATGTTGAATGAAAATTAATAGAGCAGTCTCTATTTCTTAAAAATCTTCTTTTACCTTTATAGATCTTTGATCTTGGTGGTTAGGAGTGACCCCTTTATCAATATTTATGGTGACTTGTTCTTTATCAAATATTGTGGTGAGGTCTTTTAATCTTCGGTTTCCTTTATCTATAATCGTGGTGGCTAGACCTTTATCGGTTGTAGTGGTGGGGCGGAGGGTTTCCTTTATCCTTGATTCCGGTGGCTTAGCCTTTACGAGTCTTGGTGGTGGATTCTTTCATCTATCATTTTTATTTTATTGTCTTGTTTGATTGTTTATTTCATATAAAATCCAGAAAATACCAAAGTTAGTCTTCCGCTGTTGTCTGTCGTGTGATTTACGCATCACTATCATTGCTGAGAAGATGGAATTACAGCCCATCTGGACTTATGAAGGTGCATGCAAACTGGCCCTCCAGATTGAAAAGCAGCTGAAGAAGAAGGTCAGTACAAACCTTTCACTAAGATTACTTCTAGCTCCAGTCAACCAGCTACCAGGCCCAGTGAAACTGTTCAGAAACCCTTCAGAGGAAAGGAGAAAGAAACTGGAGGATCAAATGAACCTGTAGGGAAGAAATGTTTCAAGTGCCATGGATTTGGTCATTTCCAGGCCCAGTGTCCCAATCAGCGAGCACTGACTATCAGGGAGATAGAAAGTTTACCAGAAGCTGAAACTGAGAAAGAAGAACCAGTGTACGATGATGATGATGGCGCTGAAGAAACATATGTAGGTGCTGATATTGGGGAGATGCTGGTGGTCAGAAGAATGATGCACGCTGATGAAGTCACTGCTGACAAAGCTCAGCGAAAGAATATCTTCCACTCAAGATGTACCGTCAAAGGAAAGGTATGCAGTCTTATCATTGATGGAGGCAGCTGTGCTAATGCTGCTTCAACTTACATGGTTGATAAACTGGGGTTACCTACACTGAAGCATCCCCGTCCTTACAAGCTTCAATGGCTCAGCGAGGGAACAGAGGTAAAGGTTACTCAACAAGTTACTATTCCATTTTCTATTGGTCTTATTTATCAGGATGAGATTGTTTGTGATGTTCTCCCTATGGATGCGTGTCATTTGTTGTTGGGAAGGCCATGGTTGTTTGATAAGCATGTATTCCACAATGGCCGTTTAAACTCTTATTCATTATTTGTAAATGGGAAAAAGATCACCCTAACTTCTTTGAAACCCGATGAGCACTCAAAAACCAAGGTGATGGATCAGCGAGACAAGGCTTTGTTCATGACCCAAACCGAAGTTGAGAAAGAACTCGCTGATGGCACCTCAGTAATGATGTTGCTGATGGTTGAACTTGCTGATAAGAAGGGGCTCGCTGGCATTTCCAGTTTAGTCAAACCCTTGCTGAAAGAATATGCTGACGTATTTCCTGAAGAAATGCCTTCTAGTTTGCCTCCTATCAGGGATATTGAACACCAGATTGATCTAATTCCAGGATCAATCCTTCCTAACAAAGCTGCTTATAGGTGTTCACCCACTGAAGCTAAAGAATTGCAAAGGCAAGTCGATGAACTGATTACTAAGGGTTATGTGAGAGCAAGTATGAGTCCATATTCTGTACCAGCTCTCTTATTTCCAAAGAAAGATGGCTCAATGCGTATGTGTGTTGATAGTAGAGCCATCAATAATATCACTATCAAGTATCGATATCCTATCCCCAGGTTGGATGATATGCTTGATGAATTACATGGTTCCTGTATATTTTCCAAAATCGATCTGAGAAGTGGCTATTCACCAGATTCGAATGAAGGATGGAGATGAATGGAAAACTGCATTCAAGATTAAAGGGGGTCTATTTGAATGGCTAGTAATGCCTTTTGGCTTATCGAATGCCCCAAGTACTTTCATGAGGCTGATGAATGAAGTCCTCAGACCACTCATTGGTCATTTTGTGGTAGTTTATTTTGATGATATTCTAGTATATTCGAAGAATGAAGCTGAGCATGTTAATCATCTGAGAGAAGTATTTATGTTGCTGAGGAAACACCAGTTGTATGGGAAGCTGGAGAAATGTGATTTCTTGGTGGAAAGTGTGATATTTCTTGGATACGTTGTATCTAAAAATGGAATTTCAATGGATCCTTCGAAGGTTGAAACAATTAAGTCCTGGCCAGCTCCTACAACGATTACTGAGGCAAGAAGTTTTCACGGTCTGGCATCATTTTATAGAAGATTCATCAGAAATTTCTCAACTGTTGTAGCTCCCATTACTGATTGCCTAAAGAAAGGTGTGTTTGAATGGCCTAAGTCAGCTCAGAGTGCCTTTGAATTGCTGAAAGAAAAGCTCAGCTCAGCACCAGTCCTTGTTCAAGAAAAGAGACCAGTTGCATACTTCAGTGAAAAGTTGAATGGTTCGAAGCTGAAGTACAATACGTATGACAAAGAATTCTATGCTATCATCAGGGCTGTCAATCACTAGTCACACTATCTAAAGCCCAAGCAGTTTGTTTTATATTATGATCATGAAGCTCTGAAGTACATCAATGGTCAGCATAAGTTAAATTCAAGGCATGCAAAATGGGTGGAATTTTTGCAGTCTTATTCATTTGTGTCTAAACATAAAGCTAGGGTAGAGAATGTTGTTGCTGATGCACTCTCGAGAAGATATTCATTGCTTTCCATTTTGGAAGCAAGGGTTCTTGGGTTCTCTTTTATCAAAGATTTGTATGCTGCTGATACAGATTTTGCTGGTCACTTCACTGATGGTCCCTCCAAAGGATCATATTTAGTGCAAGATGGGTTTTTATTTAAAAATGGAAGGTTGTGTATCCCTAAGGGTTCAATTCGAGACTTGCTGATAAGAGAAGCTCATGGCGGAGGACTCGCTGGTCATTTTGGTATTACTAAGACTGCTGACATCCTCAGCGAACATTTCTATTGGCCATGTCTGCTGAAAGACGTCCAGGATATCATCAGCATATGCTCAACTTGTCATCAGGCCAAGGCAATTTTTCACAAAGGTTTGTACACTCCTCTTCCAGTTCCAAGTCAACCGTGGGAAGATCTGAGCATGGATTTCATTGTTGCTTTACCCAAAACCCAGAGAGGAAAAGATTCTATCATGGTGGTGGTTGACAGATTCTCAAAAATGGCCCATTTCATTCCTTGTAACACCACTAATGATACCTCAGCAGTAGCAAACTTATTCTTCAAAGAAATTGTCCGTCTTCATGGAATTCCCAAAACCATTGTTTCTGATAGGGATACGAAATTTCTGAGTTATTTCTAGAAAACTTTGTGGAGATTGATGGGAACTAAGCTCCTGTTCAACACTTCTCATCACCCCCAAACTGATGGCCAGACTGAAGTTACTAATAGGACAATTGGGATGTTATTAAGGACGCTGGTGAACAAGACGCTGAAAGATTGGGATCTAAAGCTTGCTCATGCTTAGTTCGCTTTTAATAGAGCCCCCAACCACTCAACCAGCAAGACTCCATTTGAAGTTTGTTATGGTACCAATCCTTTAACTCCCATTGATTTAATTCCTTTTTCAATTGAGCCAAGAGTAAGTGTTGATGCTGAAGAGAAAGCTAAGGAAATCAAAAAAATACACCAGCAAGTAAAGGCAAAAATTGAGAAAGCAAATGAAGAATATAAGGCCAGAGCTAATAAGCATCGGCAGCAGCCTAGTTTTGCACCTGGCGATCTTGTTTGGGTGCATCTCAGAAAAGAAAGATTTCCTTCCAAGAGAAAGAACAAACTGATGCCAAGAGCTGAAGGATCATTCAGAATACTGGAAAAGTTCGGTGACAGCGCTTACAAGGTTGAGTTACTAGGAAGCATGTCGGTTTCAAGCACTTTTAATGTTGGAGATTTGATGCCTTACCTTGAAAATGAATATCTCGAGGACTTGAGGACAAGTCCTATTTTAGAGGGGGAGAATGATGCGAATATGATCCCACTCGCTGAACTGACTAATTCCAGTCAGCTAGAAGGGGTCGCTGAAATACCTAGCAGCAATCAACTGGCAGCGAGCATTGGACTGAAGATGCCTCCAGAACAAGCCATGCTCATCTTGCCAGCCATAGCCCATTATGGACAAGCCTTCGCTGACAAACAACCTCCAATTGTTACTTTACTCCAGTGGCAAGTCCCTCCCTGATTAATGAAAGTCATCAGCGAATAGCATCAGCGAGCAACTCCAGTCAGCATACTTCAGCAGAGTTTTGTTCAGTCAAGAAGTTGTTTTATTCAATAAAAGGCTGCCACGTCACCAGTTCTAGAAGGTCTTGGATAAGGATGTGTGCATGAGAATAAAGTGTCCACTGAAGTCCCATGTTTGTGGGCCCAATAAAGAAGAATGACAGCTGTAAAGGAAGGCGTGTGTGACAATGACATTTCTAACGGTATTGTGGGACCACTTGCAGGGGAATGTTTCTAGAAGCCCACGTTGTCCATTTCCTATTGGCCAAATTCAATTAGTGGCTAGCATTTAACAGCTTTTATGTATTATTTTATTATTTTTGTTAATTCCTAGGAAATAGCATGTGACTATAAATAGGGGCTTTATTTTTCATTGAAAGGGAGTTTTTTTTTGTTATCAAATGGAATGAAAAGAACACTTTCTTTTCCTTATCAAATCTTCATATTACCTTCATAAATCGTTATTTATTTGGGTGTTTGGAGTGATCCCTTTATCTTTAATTGTGGTGGTTCGTCCTTTATCAATTAAAGTGGTGAGATCTTAAAATCTTCGATTCCTTTATCTATATTCTTGGTGGCTTTGTCCTTTATAGATTATAGTGGTGGGTTGGAGTGTTTCTATTATTTGATTCCGATGGATCGTTTCCTTTACGAATCAAGTATTAGATTCTTATCTATCTTTGCATTTTATTGTCTTGTTCGTTTTTGTTGTCTTATAAACCAGAAAATCCTCATAAAAATTATTACATTCCGCTGTGTTGTGAAAATTTCACATCAGTATCTCAGCCGTACTACTTGATTTGTAATGTTTTTTGGTGATGGTATAAAATTTACAGGGGTATCCCATTAACCAAAATAAGATAAGTGTAGGGTGTAAATTAGTTCATTAAGGGCATATTGGGTAATTTTTAATAACTTTTTCCATTAAAAAGGGTTCATTAAAAGCAATTGAGTCATCTCTAATATAACAACTCAGTCTTCCATACAATTATTGATTTAATTTTTAAATTGAACACCCGATATTTGTGTCTTAAAAATTATACAACACAGTAAGATTAAGTAGGAGTATTGATCCAAAATTCTCAATTTAAAAAGAAAAGAGATATGTCATTCGGACATTGCTCAGGGAGACATTATATATGGTCACGTATCACCACATATAATTTCTTACGGGGTGGTGATCCGTATATCACCAGTTTTTAGTGATACACCACTAAACTTGTTTTACTGTGTTGTACAGTATAGGGCTATAAAACACACTTGGTGGTGTACATCCAAAAACTAGTGGTGTACAGATCGGTGCCCTCTCTTACGTACCAGCGATCCTTAGATTTGGATTCGTGCATGTTTCTTTTATAGTAGCAACAACTAAAATAAAATCAGTAAATGATTGATACGGAATTGCCCAAGTTCATTGAACTGAATGACACCACTGAGCTGAAAGCTTGCTCTGAACTGAAAGAAGGTTCTGAGCTAAAGAAGTCATCTGAAATGAAGTCATCTGAGCTGAAGAAGTCATCTGAACTGAAGAGGTCAACTGTACTGAAAGAAGGTTCTGAACTGATAATGCCATCTGAATAAGCCATGTTAATTCTGCCAGCAGTGGCCCATTTTAGACAAGTTTTCACTGAACTAGTCCCACCAGTAGTAACACTTCTCCAGTGGCAAGAGTCTCTAGTGACAACTACCAGTAATCCACCAGTGAAGATGCCCACTGAAGAGTTCCAGTAATGAGCTCTAGTCAAGACTCCAGTATGGATACTCCAGTTTTAAGTTCCAGTTTCAATAAATAAGGTTTGTTTCAGTCACATGTTTGTGGGCCAAATAAAGAAGGAATGTGCTTGACAGCTGCTGATGGGGATAAGAGAGGAGCGTGTGACAACGTTAATCCTAACGGTTTGTGGGTCCTTGTGCAGATGAAATCCTTCTAGAAGCTTTGTCTGCCCTTTTTTTATTGGCTTTCAAAGTAGTGGTTGTCCTTAGCCCATGACAGCCTTTAATTATTTTATAATATTATTGTATTTTCTTTATTTTAGAAAATAGCATTTGTGGCTATAAATAGGGGCTCATTTTCTCTTTGTAGAGTTAGTTGATGTTGAATGAAATTAATAGAGCATCCTCTATTTCTTACGAAATCTTCATTTACCTTTATAGATCTCAGATCTTGGTGGTTTGAAGTGACCCCTTTATCTATAATTGTGGTGACTCGTTCTTTATCAATTATAGTGGTGAGGTCTTAAAAATCTTCGATTCCTTTATCTGTGTTTGTGGTGGCTAGACCATTATCAAACATAGTGGTGTGTTGGAGTGTTTCCTTTATCCTTGATTCCGGTGGCTTGTCCTTTACGAATCTTGGTGGTGGATTCTTTATTATATCATTTATTTTACTGTCTTGTTGTTTATTTTTGAGTCATAATTTCAGAAAATACCAAAAATAGTTTCCGCTGTCGTTTGTCGCGTAGTTTACACATCAATGGTTTTACAAAAGACTACTAAAGAATAATGGATCCTTTTTACATCCATAGCTAGAAAGTCACCCTAAAAGATAATGCCATCTGAACAAGCCATGTTGATTCTGCTAGTAGTGGCCCATTTCAGACAAGTCTTTACTGAACCAGTCCAGTCACCAGTAGTAACACTTCTCCAGTGGCAAGATTCTCCAGTGACCAACAGTGGTAATCCACCAGTGAAGATGCCCACTGAAGAGTTCCAGTAATGAGCTCTAGTCAAGACTCCAGTATGGATACTCCAGTTTTAAGTTCCAGTTTCAATAAATAAGGTTTGTTTCAGTCACATGTTTGTGGGCCAAATAAAGAAGGAATGTGCTTGACAGCTGCTGATGGGGATAAGAGAGGAGCGTGTGACAACGTTAATCCTAACGGTTTGTGGGTCCTTGTGCAGATGAAATCCTTCTAGAAGCTTTGTCTGCCCTTTTTTTATTGGCTTTCAAAGTAGTGGTTGTCCTTAGCCCATGACAGCCTTTAATTATTTTATAATATTATTGTATTTTCTTTATTTTAGAAAATAGCATTTGTGGCTATAAATAGGGGCTCATTTTCTCTTTGTAGAGTTAGTTGATGTTGAATGAAATTAATAGAGCATCCTCTATTTCTTACGAAATCTTCATTTACCTTTATAGATCTCAGATCTTGGTGGTTTGAAGTGACCCCTTTATCTATAATTGTGGTGACTCGTTCTTTATCAATTATAGTGGTGAGGTCTTAAAAATCTTCGATTCCTTTATCTGTGTTTGTGGTGGCTAGACCATTATCAAACATAGTGGTGTGTTGGAGTGTTTCCTTTATCCTTGATTCCGGTGGCTTGTCCTTTACGAATCTTGGTGGTGGATTCTTTATTATATCATTTATTTTACTGTCTTGTTGTTTATTTTTGAGTCATAATTTCAGAAAATACCAAAAATAGTTTCCGCTGTCGTTTGTCGCGTAGTTTACACATCAATGGTTTTACAAAAGACTACTAAAGAATAATGGATCCTTTTTACATCCATAGCTAGAAAGTCACCCTAAAAGATAATGCCATCTGAACAAGCCATGTTGATTCTGCTAGTAGTGGCCCATTTCAGACAAGTCTTTACTGAACCAGTCCAGTCACCAGTAGTAACACTTCTCCAGTGGCAAGATTCTCCAGTGACCAACAGTGGTAATCCACCAGTGAAGATATCCACTGAAGCACTCCAGTGACCAGTTCCAGTCTAGTCTCCGGATGAATGCTCCAGATTTTGTCTCCAGTGGAAGTCCAGATTTTTGGAGCATTCATCTGGAGACTAGACTGGAGCTGGTCACTGGAGTGCTTCAGTGGATATCTTCACTGGTGGATTACCACTGTTGGTCACTGGAGAATCTTGCCATTGGAGAAGTGTTACTACTGGTGACTGGACTGGTTCAGTAAAGACTTGTCTGAAATGGGCCACTACTGGCAGAATCAACATGGCTTGTTCAGATGGCATTATCAGTTCAGTTTCCTTCAGTTCAGTTAGCTTCTTCAGTTCGCTGGGTTTCTCCAGTTCAGTGAACCTGGACATTTCTGCATCATTCTCCTCCTCTAAAAAGGACTTGTCCTCAAGTCCTCGAGGTACTCATCCTCCAGATAAGGCATCAGATCTCCCACATTAAAAGTACTTGAAACTGCCATATCTCCAGGTAGCTCAACCTTGTAAGCATTATCACTATATCTCTCTAGAATCTTGAAGGGTCCTTCAGCCCTGGGCATCAAATTACTCTTCCTCTTTGCTGGAAACCTTTCTTTTCTTAGATGCACCCAAACAAGATCACCTAGTGCAAAACTGGGCTGCTTTCTATTCTTGTTTGCCTTGGCCTTGTAGCTGGCATTTGCTTTCTCTATTCTGGTCTTCACTTGTTCATGAATTTTCTTTATTTCTTTTGCCCTGGTTTCAGCTTCAATACTTGCCTTTGGTTCAATCGAAAATGGGATTAAATCAATGGGAGTCAGTGGATTGACACCATAACAAACTTCAAACGGGGATTTACTGGTTGAATAATTTGGAGCTCTGTTGAAAGCAAACTCAGCATGAGCAAGCTTCAGATCCCAATCTTTCAGTGTCTTCTTCACCAGTGTTCTTAATAACATACCAATTGTTCTGTTCGTGACTTCAGTCTGTCCATCAGTCTGAGGATGGTGAAACGTACTAAACAATAATCTGGTACCCATCAGTCTCCATAAGGTCTTCCAAAAATAACTCAGAAACTTTACATCTCTATCTGAAATAATTGTCTTTGGAATCCCATGCAAACGAACAATTTCCTTGAAAAATAGATTTGCAACTGCTGAAGCATCATTTGTGGTGTTGCAGGGAACAAAATGTGCCATTTTTTAAAATCGATCAACCACCACCATTATTGAATCTTTACCCCTTTGAGTTCTGGGCAGTGCAACAATGAAATCCATACTGAGATCTTCCCATGGTTGGCTTGGAACTGGAAGAGGAGTATACAACCCTTTGTGAAAAGTTGCCTTCGCCTGGTGACAAGTTGGGCAGCGACTGATGATACTCTGGACATCCTTCAGTAGACTTGGCCAGTAGAAGTGTTCAGTGAGGATCTCTCCAGTTTTATTAATGCCAAAATGGCCAGCTAAACCTCCTCCATGTGCTTCTCTTATCAGTAAATCTCTTATCGAACCCCTGGGAATGCACAACTTTCCATTTTTAAATAAGAAACCATCCTGAACAACAAACGGTCCTTTCTGGTGAGCTTCAGTGAGGCGATCAGAAAAATCTGGATCAGCAGCATACAATTCTTTGATGAAAGAAAATCCAAGAACTCTTGCTTCCAGAATAGATAACAGTGAATATCTCCTTGACAGTGCATCAGCAACAACATTAGCTACTCCAGCTTTGTGCTTAGAAACAAAAGAATAAGACTGCAAAAATTCCACCCATTTTGCATGTCTGGCATTAAGCTTGTGTTGACCATTAATGAACTTCAGTGCTTCATGATCAGAAAATAGGACAAACTGTTTTGGCTTCAGATAATGTGACCAGTGAGTGATAGCACGAATAATTGCATAAAATTCTTTTTCATAAGTACTATACTTCAGTTTAGAACCATTGAGATTTTCACTGAAATATGCAACTGGACGCCCTGCTTGTACCAGAACTGCACCAATACCCACTCCACTGGCGTCACACTCTAACTCAAACAACCGATCAAAATCTGGCAAGGATAGAACTGGAGCTGAACTGAGCTTTTTCTTCAGTGACTCGAAAGCCAACTGGGCTGAATTAGGCCAGTTAAATACACCTTTCTTCAGACAGTCAGTGATTGGAGACACAATTGTAGAGAAATTTTTGATAAATCTTTTATGAAAAGATGCCAGTCCATGAAAACTCCTAACTTCAGTGATTGTAGTTGGAACTGGCCATGATCAGGCTTCTACCTTTGAAGGATCCATGGAAATACCTTCTTTTGAAACAACATACCCCAGAAATATTACACTTTCAACCATGAAATCACATTTCTCCAGTTTACCATACAACTGGTGTCTTCTCAGTAAATCAAACACATTTCTTAAATGATTAACATGTTCAGCTTCAGTTTTAGAATATACCAGAATATCATTGAAATAAACAACAACAAACTGACCAATAAGTGGCCTAGAACTTCATTCATCAGTCTCATGAAAGTACTAGGAGCATTAGATAAACCAAAAGGCATTACTAACCATTCAAAAAGGCCTCCTTTAATTTTGAATGCAGTCTTCCACTCATCTCCATCTTTCATTCTAATATGGTGATAGCCACTTCTGAGATCAATCTTAGAGAATACACTGGAGCCATGTAACTCATCAAGCATATCATCCAATCTGGGAATGGGATATCTATACTTAATAGTTATATTATTTATGGCCCTGCTATCAACACACATTCTCATCGAACCATCTTTCTTTGGGACCAGGAGAGCTGGAACTGAACAAGGACTCATGCTTGCTCTGACATAACCTTTGGCAACCAACTCATCTAACTGCCTTTGCAACTCCTTTGCTTCAGTAGGTGAACATCTATAAGCAGCTTTGTTTGGAAGAACTGAACCTGGAACCAGGTCAATCTGGTGTTCAATTCCTCTTACTGGTGGCAAACCTTCAGGTAGGTCTTCTGGGAAAACGTCAGTGAATTCCTTCAGTAGAGACTTCAGGAGACTGGGGACTCCAGTGAACTCCTTCTCTTCAGTACGCTCAAGCACCAGTAACATCATAACTGGAGAGCCTCCAGTTAACTCTTCTTCAACTTCAGTTTGAGACATAAACAAAGACTTGCTGGGCTGGTCTTTCTTATTACTTTTTAGTAACTCATTGGGTTTCAGAGAAGTCAAAGTGACTTTCTTCCCACTCACAAATAACGAATAAGAATTCATACGACCATTATGAAATACATAATTATCAAATAACCAAGGTCTACCCAGTAATATATGACAAGCATCCATAGGAACAACATCACAAACAATTTTATCTTGATAAACAGATCCAATAGAAAAAGGAATAGTAACTTGTCGATTAACTTTTACCTCAGATCCTTCACTGAGCCATTGCAATTTGTAAGGACGAGGGTGCTTTACTGTAGGTAGTTCTCGTTTCTCTACCATGTAAGTTGAAGCAGCATTAGCACAACTCCCACTGTCAATGATCAGATCACATACCTTTCCTTTAACAGTACATCTGGAATGGAAGATATTTTCTCTCTGGGCAGTATCAGTTGCAACTTCATCAGTGTGCATCACTCTTCTTACCACTAGCATCTCTCCAACATCTGCATCTACATATGATTCTTCATCTTCATCATCATCGTACACTGGTTCACCTTCTTCAGTATCAACATCTGGTAAGCTTTCAATTTCCTTAGCAGTGAGTGCTCGTTGGTTGTAAGAAATAGAGGCTGCTCTATTAATTTCATTCAATATCCAAAACTGTCTTACAATGAGAAATAAATCCTCTATTTATAGCCACATGCTATTTTCTAGGAAAAGAAAATACAATAATAAAATAAATAAAAAGCTGTCATGTGCTAAGCCACTAATTGTTTTTGGCCAATAGGAAATGGACAGAGTAGGTTTCTAGAAACATTCCCCTGCAAGTGGTCCCACAATACCGTTAGAAATATCGTTGTCACACGTGCCTTCCTTATCCCTGTCAACAGCTGTCATTCTTCTTTATTGGGTCCACAAACATGGGATTTCAGTGGGGACTTTATTGATTGGAAACTGGAAACAAAATCTGGACTTCCACTGGAGACAAAATCTGGAGCATTCATCTGAAGACTAGACTGGAGCTGGTCACTGGAGTGCTTCAGTGGATATCTTCACTGGTGGATTACCATTGTTGGTCACTGAAGAATCTTGCCACTGGAGAAGTGTTACTACTGGTGACTGGACTGGTTCAGTAAAGACTTGTCTGAAATGGGCCACTACTGGCAGAATCAACATGGCTTGTTCAGATGGCATTATCAGTTCAGTTTCCTTCAGTTCAGTTAGCTTTTTCAGTTCGCTGGGTTTCTCCAGTTCAGTGAACCTGGACATTTCTGAATCAGTAGTCTTCCAGTAAGATATCTTGGTGTTCCACTAATCTCTTATAGGTTAGTATATAAAGATTGTCAAATCCTGGTGGAAAAAATGGAGAAAAGAATTTCCGATTGGAGAAATAAGTCCTTGTATTTTGCAGGCCGACTCCAACTGATCAGGTATGTGCTTTCATCGTTTCATATTTTTTCGGCTTCTGTCTTTATTCTACCGCAACGAATTTTGGATGATTTAAAAGCAAAAATGCGGGGATTCCTTCGGAATCAAGGTAAGTTTATTAAAGGCAAAGCTAAAGTATCTTGGAAGAAACTATGTGTTCCTAAGTTAGAAGGGGGGCTTGGGATTAGGAGGATTGTGGATGTTAAAAAAAGCACTGATGGTCACTCATATTTGTAGTATATTGAATAATACGGAATCGCTTTGGGTAAAATGGTTTCACTCATATAGGTTAAAAGCAAGAAACTTTTGGGACATCCGGATTCCATCTAATTGTAGCTGGGGTTGGCGCAAAATGCTACAACTTAGGCACCAAATTCGTCCATATATTTGGTCACAAATTGGTAATGGTCTAAACACCTCAGCTTGGTTTGATAAATGGGCGGATGCCTGCCCAATTCGAACATATGTGACAAATCGACAGGTTATTCAGGCCGGTTACACTTTGAATACTAAGGTTGCTGACTTATGTTATGATGGGGTGTGGTGATGGCCGACGGCCTGGCTGGACTTATATCCAGTTTTAATTTCGCTTCCTGTCTTCACCATGGTTCCAAATAAACAAGATTATCTGTATTGGAAAGACTCTAATGGGAAAGAAGTCGAGTTCTCATCATCAGTAGTGTGGGACACTTTAAGGGAGAAAAGAAGTGAAGTTCCTTGGTACAAGATTGTTTGGTTCAAACAGGTTTCTGGTTTAGCTCCTAGTTTACCTAAGAGTACCGCTTTTTTCTGTAATGTTCTAAATCATGTCAAAGTGGATATTCTTAATGTCTTGCCTTTTGTAGAAGGTACTCTACCCGTTAAATATCTTGGAGTTCCTCTCATCTCGTCTAGATTGATGATCCGTGACAGTAAAATTCTGGTGGAAAAGGTTAAGAGAAGAGTAGATGACTCGAAGAACAGGTTTCTCTCTTTTGCGCCCATTTGATTTCTTCTGTTTTGTCATCCATGCACCTTTATTGGTCTTCTGTTTTTATGCTCCCTTCTAGCACTCTCCTTGATATTGAGCAGATTTTACGTAGTTTCTTGTGGTGTCAAGGTGAAATGCAAAAAGGCAAAGCTAAGGTAGCTTGGGGTGTTGTTTGTATGCCTAAGGAAGATGGAGGGCTTGGTATTCGTCGACTTGAAGATGTTAATGTAGCACTACTCACTAAACACGTCTATAATCTGGTTGTACACAAGGAGTCATTGTGGGTGAAGTGGATGCATACGTATAGGCTGCGAGGGAAGAGCTTTTGGGAAATTCCATGCCAAGGAAATTTAACATGGAGTTGGCGTTAGTTATTGCAAATTCGGCCTATTATTCAACAGTTCTTTTCGTTCAAGCTTGGTGATGGGAAAACGACATCAGTATGGTATGATTGTTGGAGTGATTATGGTTCTTTACGAGCGCATTTAACCCCCAGATTAATCACGAGTGCTGGTTTGAGCTTATCCGACAAGGTTAGTGATATTATTGATAATGGGTTTTGGTAATGGCCACTTTCTTGGAATAGCATGTTTCCTAATCTGGTAACTCCTCTATTACTTAATGATGTATGGGATGAATTGATGTGGAAAGATCGTAATAACAATGTTAATGAGGTCTCTGTGGCTCGAGTGTGGGAATCTATCCGTCAATGTGCTCCTATAGTCGATTAGCATGTTCTAGTATGGTATTCTCATAATATACCTAAGCACTCTTTTATTCTTTGGCTTGTCTTCATGAGGAAACTGAAAACGCAAGATGTTTTGTGCTCATGGGATGTACATACGCAGGCATCTACTCCCTTGGTATGCTCGCTATGCGAATTGGTTCCGAATTCTCATAATCACCTTTTTTTCGAAAGCTTTTTTTCATTACAGGTTTGGCAGTAAGTGTGTCACAAGTCTGGTTCTGCTGATCATTTTGGGATTTGGGATGATATTGTTCAAGATCAACTTTTGCTGGCCAGAAAGAAGACGCTCCAAAGTGTTGTTGCTAAATTACTTCTAGCAGCTTCTGTGTACTACATATGGCAGGAAAGAAATGCAAGGCTGTTTAAGAAGAAAAAGCGTGGAATTAATCAAGTCTTTGAAGCCGTTATTTCCACTGTTCGATTCAAATTGGCGACCTGCAGATTCAAGAAAACTAGAAGGCTTGAGCAGTTTCTAATTGCTTGGGATCTTCCCATTTCATTATAAATTATTATGTATTTCTCGTTGTTTTCTTTATTTTCTTGTTGGTAGCTTGGAGTGGTATGTCACTCGTTTCAGGACGGTGCAATTATGTGCATGTTTTGTAAAGCCAGTCTAGTATTCAACTAGATTGCCTGATTTTCATGATTATATATAAAATCTAACCAGGGGTGACGACCTCTTACCGGAAAAAAAAGATTGTTTGGTTCTCATAAGCGATCCCACGACATTCGTTTTTGATGTGGCTCATTGTTAATTGTAAGTTGAAGACCCAAGATATAATGATGCAATGGCATGGTGGAAGAAATATGAACTACAACCTTGTTTGCTGCCCCCTATGCAAACAAGGTCCGGACTCACATAATCATTTATTTTTTGAATGTGGCTTTTCTTCACAGGTTTGGTGTCATGTGCGTCATTTAGCACAAATGGAGCGTGTTGATTCAAGATGGGATGACATTTATGATATGTTGCGGATACATTCCACTTCCAATTCAGCAAGAAGTGTCATTAGACGACTACTAGTAGCGGCTTCAGCATACTTTATTTGGCAAGAGAGGAATCAAAGATTGTTCACTAGTAGTGTCCGTCCTCCTGAACATATCGGTGATCTTATTGCTACAACAGTTTGGCTCAAATTAGTTACTTTGAAGTTCAAGAAAACTACTCAAGTTGATCGTTTTGTGCAAGCTTGGAATCTACCACAAGACATGGTGGTGTTTGATCATAATCGGCGCTAATTAGATTAATATTTTCTTAATTTGTTACTCATATTAGTTGTCTAGGGCTGATATGTAGTAGTATTGATTAATTGGTTGTGTTTGCTTGATTTACATATGTATGGCCTGTCATACACATGAACTAGTATGGTATCTCAGCCATGCTACTTATTTTGTAATGTTTTTGGGGACGGTATAAAATTTACAGGGGTATACCCATTATCCAAAAAAATAAAAAACCTTCATGGGTATTTCAAGGGCAAGCGGGGACTACGACAGGGCGACCCTATGTCACCCTATCTGTTTACATCGGTAATGGAGGTCTTGACTCTTATCTTGCAACACTCAGTCAGAATTGACACATCCTTTCGTTTATGACGATTTGTTCTTAACTGTCGTGGACAATCACGCTCAGCTAAGGTGATTATGTTGTCCCTTAATGATTTTAAAGATATGTCTGGTTTGGCAAGAGAGGAATCAAAGATTGTTCACTAGTAGTGTCCGTCCTCCTGAACATATCGGTGATCTTATTGCTACAACAGTTTGGCTCAAATTAGTTACTTTGAAGTTCAAGAAAACTACTCAAGTTGATCGTTTTGTGCAAGCTTGGAATCTACCACAAGACATGGTGGTGTTTGATCATAATCGGCGCTAATTAGATTAATATTTTCTTAATTTGTTACTCATATTAGTTGTCTAGGGCTGATATGTAGTAGTATTGATTAATTGGTTGTGTTTGCTTGATTTACATATGTATGGCCTGTCATACACATGAACTAGTATGGTATCTCAGCCATGCTACTTATTTTGTAATGTTTTTGGGGACGGTATAAAATTTACAGGGGTATACCCATTATCCAAAAAAATAAAAAACCTTCATGGGTATTTCAAGGGCAAGCGGGGACTACGACAGGGCGACCCTATGTCACCCTATCTGTTTACATCGGTAATGGAGGTCTTGACTCTTATCTTGCAACACTCAGTCAGAATTGACACATCCTTTCGTTTATGACGATTTGTTCTTAACTGTCGTGGACAATCACGCTCAGCTAAGGTGATTATGTTGTCCCTTAATGATTTTAAAGATATGTCTGGTTTGGCAAGAGAGGAATCAAAGATTGTTCACTAGTAGTGTCCGTCCTCCTGAACATATCGGTGATCTTATTGCTACAACAGTTTGGCTCAAATTAGTTACTTTGAAGTTCAAGAAAACTACTCAAGTTGATCGTTTTGTGCAAGCTTGGAATCTACCACAAGACATGGTGGTGTTTGATCATAATCGGCGCTAATTAGATTAATATTTTCTTAATTTGTTACTCATATTAGTTGTCTAGGGCTGATATGTAGTAGTATTGATTAATTGGTTGTGTTTGCTTGATTTACATATGTATGGCCTGTCATACACATGAACTAGTATGGTATCTCAGCCATGCTACTTATTTTGTAATGTTTTTGGGGACGGTATAAAATTTACAGGGGTATACCCATTATCCAAAAAAATAAAAAACCTTCATGGGTATTTCAAGGGCAAGCGGGGACTACGACAGGGCGACCCTATGTCACCCTATCTGTTTACATCGGTAATGGAGGTCTTGACTCTTATCTTGCAACACTCAGTCAGAATTGACACATCCTTTCGTTTATGACGATTTGTTCTTAACTGTCGTGGACAACCACGCTCAGCTAAGGTGATTATGCTATTCCTTAATGATTTTAAAGATATGTCTGGTTTGGTTCCAAGTATGCCTAAAAGCAGAGCTTTCTTCTGTAACGTGCCTGAGCAAGCGAAAACTGCTATTTTGGAGTTACTACCATTCAAAGAGGGTAGTTTACCTGTCATATCTAGGGGTTCCACTCTTATCTTCCAGATTATTATATAAAGATTGTAAATTATTTGTTGAAAGAATGGAGAAAGGATCACTGATTGGACGAACTAAATCACTCTCATTTGCGGGGAGGTTGCAACTCATACGGTCAATATTATCTTCTTTGCATATCTATTGGGCCTTTATGTTTATTCTCCCTGCACGTATTGTCAAAGAATTGGAACAAAAAATGAGAACTTTCTTATGGCATAAAGGTCCCATGCAAAATGGGAAGGGAAAGGTCTCTTGGAAGTCGATATGTGTACCGAAAAAGGAGGGAGGTTTGGGTATTAGAAGAATTAAAGAGATGAATTTAGCTCTTATCACGTCACATATATGGAGTATCTTAACAAGAAGACAATCTCTATGGGTTGTATGATTATAAGTTGACGGTATAAAATTTACAGGGGTATACCCATTATCCAAAAAAAATAAAAAACCTTCATGGGTATTTCAAGGGCAAGCGGGGACTACGACAGGGCGACCCTATGTCACCCTATCTGTTTACATCGGTAATGGAGGTCTTGACTCTTATCTTGCAACACTCAGTCAGAATTGACACATCCTTTCGTTTATGACGATTTGTTCTTAACTGTCGTGGACAACCACGCTCAGCTAAGGTGATTATGTTGTCCCTTAATGATTTTAAAGATATGTCTGGTTTGGCAAGAGAGGAATCAAAGATTGTTCACTAGTAGTGTCCGTCCTCCTGAACATATCGGTGATCTTATTGCTACAACAGTTTGGCTCAAATTAGTTACTTTGAAGTTCAAGAAAACTACTCAAGTTGATCGTTTTGTGCAAGCTTGGAATCTACCACAAGACATGGTGGTGTTTGATCATAATCGGCGCTAATTAGATTAATATTTTCTTAATTTGTTACTCATATTAGTTGTCTAGGGCTGATATGTAGTAGTATTGATTAATTGGTTGTGTTTGCTTGATTTACATATGTATGGCCTGTCATACACATGAACTAGTATGGTATCTCAGCCATGCTACTTATTTTGTAATGTTTTTGGGGACGGTATAAAATTTACAGGGGTATACCCATTATCCAAAAAAATAAAAAACCTTCATGGGTATTTCAAGGGCAAGCGGGGACTACGACAGGGCGACCCTATGTCACCCTATCTGTTTACATCGGTAATGGAGGTCTTGACTCTTATCTTGCAACACTCAGTCAGAATTGACACATCCTTTCGTTTATGACGATTTGTTCTTAACTGTCGTGGACAACCACGCTCAGCTAAGGTGATTATGCTATTCCTTAATGATTTTAAAGATATGTCTGGTTTGGTTCCAAGTATGCCTAAAAGCAGAGCTTTCTTCTGTAACGTGCCTGAGCATGCGAAAACTGCTATTTTGGAGTTACTACCATTCAAAGAGGGTAGTTTACCTGTCATATCTAGGGGTTCCACTCTTATCTTCCAGATTATTATATAAAGATTGTAAATTATTTGTTGAAAGAATGGAGAAGAGGATCACTGATTGGAGAAACAAATCACTCTCATTTGCGGGGAGGTTGCAACTCATACGGTCAATATTATCTTCTTTGCATATCTATTGGGCCTTTATGTTTATTCTCCCTGCACGTATTGTCAAAGAATTGGAACAAAAAATGAGAACTTTCTTATGGCATAAAGGTCCCATGCAAAATGGGAAGGGAAAGGTCTCTTGGAAGTCGATATGTGTACCGAAAAAGGAGGGAGGTTTGGGTATTAGAAGAATTAAAGAGATGAATTTAGCTCTTATCACGTCACATATATGGAGTATCTTAACAAGAAGACAATCTCTATGGGTTGTATGATTATAAGTTGAAGGATCAAAATTTTCGGGATGTGCCAATTAAGACTTCATGCTCTTGGGGGTGGAGGAAGATCCTTCTGAATAGGGAGTTGGTAAGACAATTCTGCTGGTCAAAAGTGAGTAATGGTCAAAATGTATCGATATGGTTTTATAAATGGTGCAACCAAAGCCCGCTGTGTAACTTTATTTCACCTAGAGATATAATGAGAGCTGGTCTTTCATTACAAAGCAAGATAGCTGATTTATGGCAGCAAGGTAGTTGGCAATGGCCAATAGCATGGCATGATTTATTTGCGGTGTTAATAGATGTTCCTAATCTAACCTACAACAACATAAGTGTGATGAATTAGTTTGGAAGGATTTAAATGGGAAGCAACAACCGTATTCCTCGAGTGGGGTATGGGAAACCATCAGTTCAAGAGAACCAAAGGTGCCATGGGATAAAGTGGTATGGTCAGCTCAGTGCATTCCAAGACATTCGTTTCATATGTGGCTTATTCTAAGGAAGAAGCTGACTACACAAGATAAAATTAGGGAATGGAACTCGAGAGGAACACTAAACAGGTTTGGAGCTCTATTCGTGATATGGCTGGCATGGCATATGTTCGACCAGTATGGGATGACATTATGGATTGGTTATCTTCCTAAGCTTCTTCGCGTTATGTAAAGAGTGCTATGGGAAGACTTATTGTTGCGGCTGCTATGTACTTTATATGGCAAGAACGGAATTCAAGAATCTTCACCAATAAGCTACGCACCCCAGCCCAAGTAACTAAAGTTATTATCTCAACAATTCGATTAAAGCTGATGACTTTCAGATTTAAAAAGACTGTTCGAGTGGATGATCTGCTCAAAAATTGGCAAATTGATACTCTTGTTGTGGCCAGGAAACCTCAAAAGGAGGAATTCTACGGCTGCGTGTTGAATTAGCTACTAATTTTGATATTATGTAATCAATATATAGGTCGTATTGGTCTGTTTGTTTCTGTTTTTGCTTTTTAGCGTGACTACATATATATGTCATGTCATATATATGAATTAATATGGTACTCAACCATATTACTTGTACGAACATTGTTTGGTTTCTTTTGTTGTTATATGAAAGTCATCGGGGTATCCCTTTACCCAAAAAAAATATTAAAAGCATTAACTCGACCAGGAGAACCCAATAACGCCTTATAATGTGCTACAAAAGCAGCCCTGGCATCCCTCCATCTATTTGAGAGCCATAAGAGTCAATAATACAATCAATTCGGTTTATGGCCCTGCGAGCTTTCACCACCTGGTGGAAATCGGCAGAATTTGAATCACCAACACGGAGCCAATTAGTTTTCGCCTTTTGCTTAAGAAACCGTTCTTCATCTAAAGTTGCATCATTGAAAGCTTGAAGATAAGCAGCCTCTTCTTCACGAAGCATAGTATTAAACTGTTCTTTATCAAGAGCCTTTTGAACCTTTTCCAATTCAATCCGCAACTTGTTAAGATTATCATGCAGGTTACCCTTATCATACATCAATTTCCGGAAGGTCTATTTCAAATCTTTAAGCTTCTTGACAACCTGGAACATATAATGGCCTTAGATTTGTTGAGTACAAGAACTAGATACAACCTGTAAAAAAATACAACTATGTACAAGAACATTAGCAAATTTAAACATATGAATACACAAAACAGCTGCTAGACAAACGATATGGCTGAAAAAGAGCATGAGCACCCACGAAATCATTGATAAAGACCTGGTTTGCCATAATACAATCAAGTAATTTCAGAACACCATCTCCTTTAGGTTTTTGATTCCATGTGAAATGTAGTCCAAAACAATTCACATCAGTGATTTCCAAATCCTTAACACAATCCTGAAAATCCCTCATAAGAATATCAACCTTAGAGCCTCACTCTTATTTCAAGATAAAGAGCCACATTAAAATCCCCTAACAGAACCTAAGGCTTATCTCCAACAAAAAATTTATGTAACAATAAATTCTACCAAAGTTGTCGACGTTGAATATAAGCATTATGTGCATCTACCAAAGAGCAAAACATCATTTTTTTGATCAGATTTAAAGAACAGTTGTCCATGCATCACTTGATCTGTTTGAGATACAACCATAACATCAACCTCATCCGGATTCCATCCAAGGATAATTCTAGAACCTTTTGAGCATAAATTACCATTCCTAGTCCAACTCCAATGCCGAAAAACATTATTACACAACCGATCAAGACGAGATAGTTTAATCTCATTTATTACCTAATGAACCTTGCTTTGCTTAGGGGACTGGTTCAAGCCCCTTATATTCCAGGAAGCAATATTATACATGGTCAACCTCTTAAACGGGAGTGCTTGCCCCCTCAGGTTTCTCCATGTATGTACCAGTCTCATCATATCCCGTTTCCACATCTTCATCCTCATCATCATCCTCATCATCATCCACATCCTCATCATCATAAGGCGTTTTCCTACGCCCACCTCCTATATTATCATCCTGTGCAAGAACATTAAACATGTTAGAAACCGACACACTTGTAGCAAAAGAAGAAGTTGCCTTATTAGAATCCTCATTAGGGGGAGGATCACTTTTTTGCTTTGGCTTATAAACAAAATTTGGTTTCGGTTTAGTCAACTTAACCCCTTCAATTTTTGAACTTTCCTGCGTACCCTTTCCTCTCTTTTTCCTTTTTTTGGGGTAAATGGGGATGTCCCCGTTAACTTTTATAACACCCATAAAACATTACAAAACAAGTAGTACGACTAAGATATCGTACAAGTTCATATATAGGACATGCCCTATATATGTTAACAAGAAAAGCAAGGGAAAAATCAACTTAATCAAGCAAACACAAGCCTATTCTAAACAAATGAAATATCTAGAACTAGGCATAAAATTAAACATATACTATATCAGTAGCCATCATGTAACAAATAGTCACCCCGAATCTTCCAAGCTTCAAGTGTAGAAACAACTCGAGTAGTCTTTCTAAACTTCAATCTCCATAATCTTGAACGAACAGTATCTTTGATAAGATTGGATAAGATGTCCGGTGGCCGAGCATGATTAGCAAACATTCTGTTATTTCTCTCCTGCCAGATAAAATATGCAGTGGTTGCAACTACTAGTCTCCCAACAACATGAGTTATAGAGCGTGATTTAGCATGTGCAACCAACTCAGCTGTAATATCATCCCATGAGTTCAAGGTAGATGCCATGTGTGCATCACCGTTATTTGCATCCCAAATCTGTGAAGAATATGAGCACTCGAAGAACAAATGAGAGTGCGAGTCAAAATCAGCCTTTCAAAGTGAGCAACACATCATATTCATGTTCTTTCTTCGAGTAGGTGGCCATTGTAGGATTCGGTCTTGAGTGAGTAACTTCCTCCGCATAATAAGTCATAAGTTGAAAGCATGTCGTGGTATACATTGTGTAAACCATACAGCCTTAACCCAATCAACCGGTTGTTCTCGACTCCTAATTGTGTCCCACACCATGGAAGAAGAAAAAGGTTTATCTTCATGTGCAACCTTCCATACTAGCTCATCTTTATTATTTTCGTGCAAAACTAAATTCGAAATGTTAGATAAAATGGGAAAAGAATCGAGCCAATCAGATGGCCAAATCCATTCCCCATTCCTATTAACATCAGCCACTGTTGCTTGAAGTGATATTCCAGCCCTCCGGATGTCCTGTGGTCGAATTACATTAGATAACGGTCCTATATCACTCCAAGTGTCATACCAAGCTGATGTATTTTGTCCATCCCCCATCTTTTTCCACATGAATTGATGGATTAGAGGCCTTAACGATAGAATTTTCCTCCAGCTCCAACTATCCGTTGATCGACTAGGTATGTCCCAAAAATATCTTCCTCTAAGTTTATGGTCATAAATCCAATCAACCCAAAGTGACTTCCGATGAGAGACAATGCTCCAAACACGAGAGATCATTAAAGCTTTATTCATTTCAGACACTTTCCTCAATCCCAATCCTCCCTCATATTTTGGCACACATAAAGCTTTCCAAGAAACCTTAGCCTTGCCTGTTTTCATAGGACCCTGACACCAAAGAAAACCACGCATGGTTTTCTCCAAATCCGCCATGATTCTTGAAGGGAGAATGAAAACAGATGACCAATAGATATACATAGAAGAAAGAACAGACATAATCAGTTGCACTATTCCTGCAAACGAAAGAAACTTGTTCCTCCAATCCATAATTCTTTTCTCTTTTCCTTCAATCAAAAATTTAAAATCTTTATATAGAAGTCTTGAAGAAATGAGAGGAACACCTAAGTATCGAACCGGGAGTTTACCTTCTTCAAATGGCTTGATATTCAAAATGGAATTCTTAATCAAATCAGGAACATAGCAGAAGAAAACTGTGCTTTTCTGAGTACTCGGAATTAGACCTGTCATATTTTTAAAAGAATCAAGGGCTCCCAGAATTAATTTAGCCGAATTTAAATCTCCCCTTGCAAAAAGAAATAAATCATCTGCAAAGCATAAATTGATAACTTTCTGCTTCACACACCTATTATGGAATCTGAATGAAGAGTCCAACCGAACAGAGTGCTGAAGAATAAGAGTTAGCACCTCCATGACTAGAGTAAACAGATAAGGAGAGATAGGATCGCCTTGACGAAGTCCCCTCTTTCCCTTAAAGAAACCATGCAGATGCCCATTAATACTCAATGAGAAAGTCGTGAAGGACACACATAGCATCACCCAATTAACAAGAACTGGATGATAACCAAAACCAAGCATAGCAGCCCGAAGAAAACCCCAATCAACTGTATCATATGCCTTCTGAATATCCACTTTAAAAGCACATCTTGGAGGTCCCTGATTTCTATGATAGTTATGCATAATTTCTTGAGTGAGGAGAATGTTATCAGAGATCTTCCTACCCAGCACAAACGCTGACTGATTCACACTGACCACCTCATCCAATCCCTCCTTAATTCTATTGGCAATAATCTTGCTAATGCATTTAAACAACACATTACAACATGATATTGGTCGATAATCAGTAACACAAGAGGGTGTTGCAACCTTAGGGATAAGAGCAAGAATAGTGTGGTTTAACTCCTTAAGCAGCTTACCTTTCTTAAAGAAGTCGTGAACAGCCAAAGAAACCTCCTTTCCGACAATAGACCAGGATTTCTTGAAAAAAGCTGAAGTAAAACCATCAGGTCCTGGGGCTTTAATATCACTAATTGAAAACATCGCATCCTTTATTTCCTCATAAGATACCTCTCGGATCATATTGAGAGCAGTTTGCCTATCTAAAACCTTGATGAATAAATCTGGTGTAGGTTGTAAGGACACATCACCTTCTTTACCTAAGAATGTGTCATAGTGTTGAACAAAAGCCTTTGAAGCGTTGCCTCCTTCATGTAAGACACCATGGACATCTTTGATCACATTAATGCGACTTTTGTGATTCCTGCATTTAAGAGAATTATGGAAGAAAAATGTATTAGCATCACCTGTCGCCAACCAATCTATCTTAGATTTCTGTTTGAGGAAATTCTCTTCATCTAAAACAGCTTCCTGGAATCGTTTAAGACAGTCACTTTCCATTTCACGCAAACTAACACTATCAGGCTCCTGATCAATAGATTTCTGAATATCATCAAGTTCAGTGCGCAATCCTTCCACCCTCTTATGCAAATTACCTTGCTTAAATAAGATATTTCGAAAAGGAGTCTTTAGTTGCTTTCACTTCTTTACTACTCTATACTGATTAGCCCCAGCAACATCAGTATTCCATGCCTGCTCAACAATCCCCTGAAATTCAACCTTAGTAGTCAAGAAGTTTGCAAATTTAAACTGGGGTTTCCTACCTCGGGCAATATTAGGTAACTTCAAAACACAAGGAGAATGATCAGAAACTCTATAAGGTTGAAAAACAGCACAAGCAGATGGGAAACAATCAGTAAAGTGAATGTTACCCATAACCCGATCAATCTTTTTGAGAATACCAATTCCCTTTTTCGGACTTTTGATTCCAAGTGTAATGCAGCCCCGAACTATTTATATCAAACATTTCCAAATTATTGACGCAATCCTTGAAATCCCTCATACCAATGCTGATGGTAGATGTACCCGAAAAATTGTCCTCTAGTTCTAAAGCAGAATTAAAATATCCAAGAATACACCAAGGTCGATCCTTAACGAAGTTCTTATGATAACATAAATTCTGCCATAGAACCCTTCTATTCTTATAGTAATTATCAGCATACACAAAAGAGCAGAAGAAGGCTTTTTGATCAACTTTAAAGATAAGCTGAACATGCATCACTTGGTCCGATTGGGATAGCAACATAACATCAACCACATCAGAATTCCAACCAAGTATGATACGTGTTCCTTTATTACAAACACCGCCATTTGAAATCCAATCCCAAGATCTACAAATCTTTTTACAAACATTAAAAAGTTGGGAAACATCCATATGTGACTCAAGTATTGCACACACATTAAGCTGATTTTCCCGCACTACCTGTTGAACCTCTTTTTGTTTTAGAGGGCGGTTCAACCCCCTTATATTCCATGAGGCTATACTACCCATTGGAAACCCCATGAGCAGGAGTGCTTTCCCCTGATGTACTTCCAACAGGTGTTGTACCAGAATTCATAAAATGAACCGTTTTATTTTAAGGCCAATAAAACCCTAAATTCTCTCTCACCTAGGGGCGATTTCCTTCTCTTCTTTTTTTGTTCAATTAACAGCTCTATTTCAATCAATTCTTGTTTGTAAATATGTCCCTCTCATAATCATTGAATCCTCTTGGGTTTAATGGTTGTTGACGTACGTGTTTGAGTGAGTTTTTTTGATTTAGGGTTTGTTTTATTCATCGATTTTCCTTGTTTTTGTTCGCCGCCTCTAATCTGGATCTTCTTTTCTTGTTGATTATGTGGGTTCTGATCGCGGCTAACACGTTTAGTACAGCTTGATCGCTGAATCTTCCTAATCAATAAAGTCTAGTTTTTCTTGATTAGGGTTTTTTATAGGTGTTTAGGGTTTTCTTCTTGTTTGATCGTATTTGAGTTTACTATAAGAGTTGATCGTGTTTTTGATTGTTGTTGTATGGTGCTTTTTTGTGTATGAGGAGAGATAGTCCGTTTGATTTGAAAGCTCTTGACGAACGATTTAATAGGATTAGACAGGTTTCAATGTCCGGAAAGAAAAAGAAAAAGGGCGGCAGCCCTCCAAGGGATGGAAACCATAATCTGGTTACGAATCAGGTAGGAGATACACCTATGAAAACTGCTGGTAGCACAGGTGGTGATGCTAATATCACCGGTCAAACTCCTGTGTCAACAAAGTTGGCTACGAATCATGATATAAACATTGATGGGTGTAGTGATGGCAAGAAAACTGATAATGGTGGAGAAACTTGTAGCAACAAGGTTAAACCTGGTGGAGAAGAAAAAGAAAAAGGGCGGTATCCCTCCAAGGGATGGAAACCATAATCTGGTTACGAATCAGGTAGGAGATACACCTATGAAAACTGCTGGTAGCACAGGTGGTGATGCTAATATCACCGGTCAAACTCCTGTGTCAACAAAGTTGGATACGAATCATGATATAAACATTGATGGGTGTAGTGATGGCAAGAAAACTGATAATGGTGGAGAAACTTGTAGCAACAAGGTTAAACCTGGTGGAGAAGAAACTACTGGTAGTGCAGCGAGTAAGATATCATCTGTTCATGCAGAAGATAATGAACCTTATTCTACTACTCCGATGCCACCAAACCCAAAAAGTGCTGATGATCCTAAAGCGGAATATGTCAATGAAAAGCATGGTTTTTGGTCTGGTTCTGCAGCCCCAACACCTCCTTCAGATTTACCGCGTGAAAAGAGGGTGGAGGAGGGAGGAGTTAATAACTTCGAGAAGGAGGCTAGCTTGAATTCGGATAGTACCCTTCCTTCATTGAATGGGAGTGTTCCAAAGGTTTCTTATGCATCTAAAGTTATTGTGACCAAAAGAAGGGTTAATTTTCATACTCTTGAAGCTAGTGAAACGCTGAATGATGTTGATATTGTATTGCCCAAAGAATCTGTGCAAGTTGTCCAAAGCAGATTTGCTAATACATTATATGGATATTTTCTGGGTAAAAGGCTTGTGTATCCTGTAGTTGAAAACTTTGCTAAGAATGTATGGGTTAAACATGGTTTGCAAAGGATTATGATGAATGCTAATGGGTTTTTTTTCTTTAAATTCTCAACGAAGGAAGGTATGACATCTGTTCTAGAAGGTGGGCCCTGGCAAATTAGAAACGTACCTATTTTCCTTAATATTTGGTCACCTTCTATTTCCTTAAAGAAAGAGGAAATTAAGACTGTTGCAGTATGGGTAAAAATACATGATGTACCGATGGCAGCCTATACTGAGGATGGATTGAGCCTGTTGGCGACTTGACTGGGATCTCCCAAAATGCTAGACTCCTATACAGGAACAATGTGTTTGGAATCATGGGGTAGGAGTAGCTATGCTAGGGCACTTGTGGAAATTTCGGCTGAAAAAGATTTTAAAAATGAGTTAACCATTGCTATACCTAATATGGAAGGGGAAGGCCATGTGAAAGAGACCATGAAAGTTGAGTATGAGTGGCAGCCTCCTAGATGTAGCAATTGTAAGGTTTTTGGTCATGATGGACATCAATGTCCTAAGATGGTCAAACCCAATGAAAAGGTTAAACCAAGGATGGATGAGGATGGTTTTGAAGAGGTGAAAAGAAAAGGCAGATACAACTCGAATAAGGGCTTCCAAGTCAACAAGCAAAAGCAAAAATTTGAGTATAGGCCTGTTGTTAAATCTACTTCACGTCCTGCAGAAGCTTCAACGTCAAAGACACCTATTACTGCTGAGAATCATTATGAGTTACTTAATGACTATGGTGTTAGGTCCAGATTTAGTCCAGACTTACTGGACTGGCTCCAGACTGGACTACTGGAACCTTATTTAGGTTTGTTTAAGAAACTTGTTTTGCTGGTCTCGCTCCAGACCCGACTACTGGAGCTCACTAAAGATCTGACCAGAAAACGTTTCTACTGGACCTACTCCAGACTTGAAATCTGGAGTCCCTCTGAAGATTTGTCCAGAAATAATTGAAGACTAGTGAGCATTTACTTGTATAGGTAATCTGGAGCATTCTCCAGATTAGCTCACTGAAGACTTCACCCCAGTCCAGATCTACTCTACTAAAGTCATTCTGACTGAAGTCAAAGACTGAAGTCTGAAGAAAGAAGACTGACAAATGGCGGAGTCCACTGGAAGTCTTACCAGATCTGCACACTGGAGGATTGTTAGTGTTCTAGATCCTGCAAGTCTGAACACTAATATCGAGGATTGACTTTTGCCTTTAACACACTTTCCAAAGAACAATCCACTTGTTCTTTAACAAAGTATACGTGTGTTAAGGTGGTTGGATAAAAGGATACACTTGCACTTGATGTGACTTTATCCTTATTCCTTATCCAATACATTTAATGTTCTTGTCAGATCATTAAATGTATGCCAACCATATTTGTACGGCACAAATTCACTGGTGAATTTGTTGCCTATAAATACAAAGTCATTTCCTTGACAAAAATACTTTTAAGCATTCCTTTTGCATTTAAGTGAATTTGTCCAAATACTCTCGATCTTAAACAGGGATACTTCACAACTTTAAGTATCTCGATCCTAAAGAGCTATTTGACAAATATAGATCATATTGTAACTCATAGGTTGTTAGGATACTCACTTAATTGTGTTATCTTGATTCCGCAACAACCTTGTATTTTATTTAAACATCAATAAATGAAATACCCATTAAACATACATAATGGTCCACTTTATTTGTTTATTGCTTTAAGTCTTGTATTACTTTGTTTATATATCTTGCATCTTTATTTACAAGTAATACTAGTCCAAATCTACTCTACTAAAGTCATTCTGACTGAAGTCAAAGACTGAAGTCTGAAGAAAGAAGACTGACAAATGGCGGAGTCCACTGGAAGTCTTACCAGATCTGCACACTGGAGGATTGTTAGTGTTCTAGATCCTGCAAGTCTGAACACTAATATCGAGGATTGACTTTTGCCTTTAACACACTTTCCAAAGAACAATCCACTTGTTCTTTAACAAAGTATACGTGTGTTAAGGTGGTTGGATAAAAGGATACACTTGCACTTGATGTGACTTTATCCTTATTCCTTATCCAATACATTTAATGTTCTTGTCAGATCATTAAATGTATGCCAACCATATTTGTACGGCACAAATTCACTGGTGAATTTGTTGCCTATAAATACAAAGTCATTTCCTTGACAAAAATACTTTTAAGCATTCCTTTTGCATTTAAGTGAATTTGTCCAAATACTCTCGATCTTAAACAGGGATACTTCACAACTTTAAGTATCTCGATCCTAAAGAGCTATTTGACAAATATAGATCATATTGTAACTCATAGGTTGTTAGGATACTCACTTAATTGTGTTATCTTGATTCCGCAACAACCTTGTATTTTATTTAAACATCAATAAATGAAATACCCATGAAACATACATAATGGTCCACTTTATTTGTTTATTGCTTTAAGTCTTGTATTACTTTGTTTATATATCTTGCATCTTTATTTACAAGTAATACTAGTCCAAATCTAGTGATTATTAGACTTGTTGTATTTTACACTTTCTATTGGTTAACCATCTCGTTAATTAAGGGACTCACATTTGGTATCAGAGCAGAAGGCTAATCATTGCCTAGATCTGTTCTTGATGGCTAACCAAGAAAATATACAAGGTTTTAGTCTTGGTCCCGATCCTAATGTAAATATTCATGATCAAAATGAACCACAAAATGTTAATAACACTAATCCTCCACCTCCTCCTCCTACTCCTGCTTCTCCACACGTGCATGTGCACTACTCAAATAATCCTGTTCCTAAATTCAGTGGGAACAGTGATGAATTTGGTACGTGGAAGGCTAGGATGGTTTTGCATGTCACTGGTATTGAGAGGAACATGATGAAGATTTTAAACGAAGGTCCTTATGTACCTACATCACCTCTCAATCCACTTCTTGATCCTTCTGGATCTAGAAGGGGAAGGGAAAAGAGGGAGGAACATTGGTCAGAAGAGGAGAGGAGATTGGTGAATCTTGACACCCTCCTTAAAAACATGATCCTCGGGGCTGTTCCAGAAACCCTCATTCCCACACTAGTTCTTTTTCCTAGTGCCAAAACCATGTGGGATGAGCTTCTTAACCAACATGAAGGAGGAGATGACACCATTGTCACCAGAAAGGTCTCCTTAAACAAGAGGTATGAGTCATTTTTTGCTCAACCTAACGAGTCTCTCACTGGTACTTACACCAGATTTATGAGTATCATAAACCAATTGAGAGGTCTTGGGGTTGAGAAGGACAAGGATATACTTCTGGAGAAATTTTGTGACATTCTACCCACCAAATGGTCTCACATGATACTTGTTTTACGACAAGGTAAAACTCTGCACACACACACTCTCTCAACTCTATATGGAGCCTTCAGGTACACTGAAGAAAATCAAGCTCAGAGAGTGGTTGCAGAACAAGATGCTTTTAACCATGCCTCCAGTACTCCTAAAGTGGTTAGTTATTCTGAACCACAAAGTACAGCACTGATATCTTCTGAGAATGTATTTTCTATGAAGAAGATGGTGTCTGAACTTATGGATTCTGGAGAGTCCAGTCAAATCTCTCCAGACTGTTGTGATGAAACTGAAGATGATGACCTTATTGCAATGATTGCTAAAATGTTTAACCGTTTCAAAGCAAGAGCAAATAAGCCATCTGGACAATTTGCATCCAGTTCTTCCACTGACAAGACCAATTTGACATGCTTTAAGTGTGGCAAAAAGGGTCATTTCATGAAAGAGTGCAGGTCCAACCAGTTTGCATCCAAGCCTGGTCCATTCTCTTCTAATAATAAGCCTGATGATAGCTATAAATTGAAATATAAAAAGCTTAAGGCCCAAATTGCTCTCATGGCACAACAAATGGAAACCAATAATAAGTGCATGATTGCAACAACTGAAGAGAAGTGGGTTCCTTCTGATGAATCATCTGCTGATGAAGAAGAGGAAAGAGATTGCTGTTACATGGCTCTGGAAGTTGATGAGCACCTGGTGAAGGAAGATGTCACATCTGGACGATGGGTGGACATAGTTATTAAAAAGGTTAGTGATTATGATAATGCAACTGACCAAGAACTAAAATTGGACATTGCTGAAGCTTTAAATTCTGATTTGATTTTTGTAGAAACTGTTAGATCTGATTGTGTAAATGGTCTAGAAACAGATTCTTCTGAAATAAGTGTTTTAAAATCAAAATTAAAAGAGCTTCAAGACATTGAACTGGCATTTCAAGCCCAGGTTCTGGTAACTGAACAATTGATTCAAGAAAAGCAAGATCTTGAGATCATTTTATAGAAAGAAAAACTGGTAATAAAGTCATGGCTAGAAACCAAAAAGCCATATGATGCTTCTGTTAAACAATTTCCTGCTCAAAAACGTGCATATTTAGATGGAAATACTAATGTTGCATCATTAATACCAGTAATCGATCGGTTACCAGAGGTGTTAAGGCCCACAACTGTTTATGATATGCCTGTAACACCCAAGACCAATTTGACATGCTTTAAGTGTGGCAAAAAGGGTCATTTCATGAAAGAGTGCAGGTCCAACCAGTTTGCATCCAAGCCTGGTCCATTCTCTTCTAATAATAAGCCTGATGATAGCTATAAATTGAAATATAAAAAGCTTAAGGCCCAAATTGCTCTCATGGCACAACAAATGGAAACCAATAATAAGTGCATGATTGCAACAACTGAAGAGAAGTGGGTTCCTTCTGATGAATCATCTGCTGATGAAGAAGAGGAAAGAGATTGCTGTTACATGGCTCTGGAAGTTGATGAGCACCTGGTGAAGGAAGATGTCACATCTGGACGATGGGTGGACATAGTTATTAAAAAGGTTAGTGATTATGATAATGCAACTGACCAAGAACTAAAATTGGACATTGCTGAAGCTTTAAATTCTGATTTGATTTTTGTAGAAACTGTTAGATCTGATTGTGTAAATGGTCTAGAAACAGATTCTTCTGAAATAAGTGTTTTAAAATCAAAATTAAAAGAGCTTCAAGACATTGAACTGGCATTTCAAGCCCAGGTTCTGGTAACTGAACAATTGATTCAAGAAAAGCAAGATCTTGAGATCATTTTAGAGAAAGAAAAACTGGTAATAAAGTCATGGCTAGAAACCAAAAAGCCATATGATGCTTCTGTTAAACAATTTCCTGCTCAAAAACGTGCATATTTAGATGGAAATACTAATGTTGCATCATTAATACCAGTAATCGATCGGTTACCAGAGGTGTTAAGGCCCACAACTGTTTATGATATGCCTGTAACACCCAAGACCAATTTAGACCCAGTTCAATCCCCAGAGGTTAAGACTGGAGCTGTCCAGATGACTGCTCCAGTTAAAAAGGTGAAGCAGAATAGACCTTTACCTCAGACCAATCCCTTACCAAAGCCTTTGACTGGAAAGGCTAAGGTAACATCTGAAGAAAATATTTTGTCCAGGATAGAGAGCCAGATTCAAATTCTGACTCGTCACTCACAAAGTTTTAATGCAAGATTAAACTTTCTTGAGGGTACTTCATCTGGCCCTAGACAAAATACAAAACCTTTTTCAAAGAAAGACAAATTTATTTCTCCAGTTGAGAAAAATGAAAAGGTTTTAAAATCATCAACCCCAGTGGTCTTTTCTTCTAAGACCACTATTGAACAAAGTGAACTAGACCAGATTGCCCCAGGGACCTATAAGGGAGGGTCCAGTGAACCCATCAGTCGATGGGTTCCCAAATCTAACTGATAAATATCTGGTGTATGTGTAGGGCGATCGAAAGAAGCTTATCTGGTATCTTGACAGTGCAGCTGGCAGGACGATGACCGGATGTAAGACCCTACTGGAGGAGTTCACCATTTCTGATGGACCCTCCATCACGTTTGGAAATGATGGTTGTGGGAAGACTGAGGGATATGGTGTTCTGAACAATGGACAAGTCAAGTTCAGACAAGTTGCATTTGTGAATGGTTTGAAATATAACTTGATCAGTGTAAGTCAACTGTGTGACGATGGCTATCAAGTCTTATTCAATGTTGCTCAGGGCATCGTATTCAACAAGGACTGGAAGGTAGTGTTGATTGCTCCCAGAAAAGGGAATGTGTACGTGATGGATATGGAAAGCTCTCCTTCAGAGCAGTGTTTCTATACTCAAGCTGATGAAGACACAAACTGGTTATGGCATAAAAGGTTATCCCATTTAAACTTCAAAAACATTAACAAGTTGTCCAGAAAACAACTTGCAGATGGGATACCTTCAGTCTCCTTCAAAAAGGAAAGACCATGTCCAGGATGTGAGATGGGTAAGCAAAAGCGTACCAGTTTCAAGACCAGACAGAATTTCAGCATTACTGAACCTCTTCACATGCTTCATATGGATCTTTTTGGTCCAGTGAACGTTCAGACTCGTGCTGGTAAAAGATACACCCTGGTGATCATAGATGAGTTCTCCAGATATTGTTGGGTGATCTTTCTGAGGTCCAAAAGTGAAGCTGCTGCTGAAATCATCAGTCTTATCAAGCAAATTGAGCTCAAGTACAGTCGAAAAGTGTGTCAGTTAAGAAGTGACAATGGAACAGAATTCCAGAATGCAACTCTGGAGTCATTCTGTACTGACACTGGCATCTCCCAGAACTTCTCTTCAGCCCGTTCTCCAGAACAAAATGGAGTTGTGGAAAGGAAAAATAGAACGCTGATAGAAGCTGCCAGGAGTATGCTTGCTGAATCTGGTCTGTCTACCAGTTTCTGGGCGGAAGCAATTGCAACTGCTTGCCACACCCAGAATCGATCAGTGTACATCAAAAGACACAAAAAGACAGCCTATGAAGTCTTAAGAAATAGAAAACCAAACATTGGTTATTTTCACGTTTTTGGATGTCCAGTTTACATCCTGAACGACTCCAGTCAGCTAGGCAAATTTGATGCCAAAGCTGATGAAGGGTATTTCTTAGGCTATTCAGCCATTCGCAAGGCCTTCAGAGTCTATAACAAGAGACTGGAGAAGGTCCATGAGTCAATTCATGTAACATTTGATGAATCAAATGCCTCAATCAACAAGAAGCCAGTCCCTGACACTCCCCAGTAACACCAATTGTCTTTTGTGAATCTGATCCAATAAACGACAAAGATGAAGATTCACCAGACTCAGCTTCCAGTCATCCTGATCTGGAACCTGTTCAGAAAAAGAAACACTCCAGTAGTACTCCATTCTATCCCTCTATTATTTTCAAACTACCCTCTGAAATTAATATTGGTTCAGATGTGCGTACTACTCCTCCAGTATCAGTATCAGTTGAGAATGTACCAGAAATGTCTTCTGGTGACCAAACTGAACCAGTACTACAAGAAATACCTTCATATGAAGAATTTCATGATGCAAATCGTGATTTAAATGAATCAGATGAAGATGTTGAAGTAGTCTATGAAGAACCTCCTCCTGAAGCAACTTCAGAGGAGACTCAACTGAATTCTTGCACTGATATTGTTGTCAGTAACAATCCTGGTCAGTACTCCAGATGGACAAAAGCTCACCCTATTGATCAGATCTTAGGTGACTCCAGTCGTGGTGTTCAGACCAGAAGAGCCTCCAGTAATCAATGCTTATACGTCAGTTTTCTATCTTTGATAGAACCTAAGAAGATTGACGAGGCTCTGGAAGATCCAAACTGGGTGACTGCTATGCAAGAAGAGCTTCACCAGTTTGAAAGGAACAAAGTATGGTATCTGGTTCCTTTCCCAGTTGGAAAGAAAGAACCAATTGGAACAAGATGGGTCTTCAGAAACAAAGTAGATGAAGATGGCCACGTAATAAGAAACAAGGCCAGACTGGTAGCACAAGGCTACTGCCAGTCAGATGTCGACTTTGATGAATCTTTTGCTCCAGTGGCTAGACTTGAAGCGATCAGAATTTTCTTAGCATTCGCTGCTAATCATCAGTTCAAGGTCTACCAGATGGACGTAAAGAGTGCTTTCTTGAATGGGAAGCTTGAAGAAGAAGTTTACGTCAGACAACCTCCAGGTTTCGTTGATGACAAGCATCCACATTGGGTATATCGTCTGGACAAAGCGCTATATGGCCTCAGACAAGCCCCACGTGCCTGGTATGATACTCTGACTAAACATTTGTTGAAAAATGGTTTTAAACGAGGTGCAATTGACAATACCTTATTCATTCTTCATGAGAAAGGTAATCTGTTGATGGTACAAATTTATGTTGATGATATAATTTTTGGGTCTACTGATGAAAACATGTGCAAGAAATTTTCTAAAATCAAGTCCACTGAATATGAAATGAGTTTGATGGGTGAATTAACATATTTTCTTGGACTCCAGATTAAACAAAACAAAGATGGAATTTTTATTAATCAGGAAAAATATGTTAGAGATCTTTTAAAGAAATTCGATATGAATTCTTCACCATCTAAACCAACTCCAATTTCTGCACCACTGACACTGGACTCGGATCCAGATGGCAAACCAGTGAACACCACTGTCTATAGAGGCATGGTTGGTTCACTGATGTATTTAACGGCCAGTAGACCAGATATTATGTTTTCAACATGTTTATGTGCCAGATATCAGTCTAATCCAAAGGAATCTCATATGCTTGCTGTAAAGCGCATACTGAAGTACCTTAAAGGTGTCCCCAGTCTAGGTCTTTGGTACCCCAAAGGCTCAGGCATGGATCTAATGGGTTATTCAGATTCAGATCATGCAGGTTGTAAGATAGATAGGAAATCCACAACTGGTGGATGTCATTTCCTAGGTGGCAAACTGGTCAGCTGGACCAGTAAGAAGCAAACTTCAGTTTCATTATCCACTGCTGAAGCTGAATACGTGTCTGCAGCCAGTTGTTGTGCTCAGATACTCTGGATGAAGAACCAGTTGCTTGATTATGGTATTAAATATTCAAAAACTCCAATCTTTTGTGATAATACCAGTGCCATCGCTATCTCCAACAATCCAGTCATGCACTCAAGAACCAAACACATTGATCTAAGGTACCATTTCATTCGCGATCATATTATGAAAAACAACATTGAACTCCATTTTATTCCCACTGACAAACAACTCGCTGACATTTTTACTAAACCACTGGATGTAAAAACTTTTGAATATCTTGTTGGTGAGTTGGGAATGTTAAACCCTTAAATCTGGAACCTTGGTATTGAACGCCATTGTGTACTACTAAGGATCTTTGATTTAAAGATTCAAAAATTTATTTCTGGATCAACATTCCAGGGAAGACTTGAAAAATATTTTCTCTTAAAAATGTTTAAGTTCAGGGGGAATTAATTTTCTCACTGGACAAATTCTTCAGAAAATATTACTGGTGCTTTGTAAATATGTCCCTCTCACTGGTAACTGGACAGGTTGAAGTGCGTGTTTGAGTTGACTTATGTCTCCTTGTAAATGTGTCCCTCTCATTTGTCTGAATTAGTTGACGTGCACGTTTGAGGTTACCAGTCTTTCAAAAAAATTGGTTTTCACTGGTACTTTACTGGAGTGTCCCTCCAGTGTACCATCAGTACATGTTCACTGGACTAATCCACCAGTGATACTGGACGGTCCTGTCAACCTCCAGATGCACTGAAATATGTCATAATATTTTCAAAATACTTGATCTTTGTATGTGCCACGTAAGCAAACTTTTTCAAAGATATTTATCTTATAAATCCTACGTGGCATGTAAGTTTTTCAAAACAATGATGGTCTTTTTACTTTGGGAAAACAAAAAGTACAAGTTGTTACTGTTTTGTGGGCTGTAAACCGTCATGCATTTATGTGTGATGTGATGTAATTAATGCGGATCTCAGAACACAATCAAAAATTGTATTTGATAATTTCAAATTAATCGTTTGAGTTCCACATTCTCAATCCTATATATACCCACTTTCACTTTCAATTTCATTTACTTCGAACATTTACTCCCAAATCTAAAATTCCTTCATTCAATTTCTTAAATTCTTCATTCATTTTCCAATCATATAACTCCTATATTAACTGCAATTCATTAAATTCTTCATTCATTTTCCAATCATAAACTCCTATATTAACTCAATTCATTAAATTCTTCATTCATTTTCCAATCATATAACTCCTATATTAACTGCAATTCATTAAATTCTTCATTCATTTTCCAATCATATAACTCCTATATTAACTGCAATTCATTAAATTCTTCATTCATTTTCCAATCATAAACTCCTATATTAATCAATTCATTAAATTCTTCATTCATTTTCCAATCATATAACTCCTATATTAACTGCAATTCATTAAATTCTTCATTCATTTTCCAATCATATAACTCCTATATTAACTGCAATTCATTAAATTCTTCATTCATTTTCCAATCATAAACTCCTATATTAATCAATTCATTAAATTCTTCATTCATTTTCCAATCATATAACTCCTATATTAACTGCAATTCATTAAATTCTCCATTTTATTCCCACTGACAAATAACTCGCTGACATTTTTACTAAACCACTGGATGTAAAAACTTTTGAATATCTTGTTGGTGAGTTGGGAATGTTAAACCCTTAAATCTGGAACCTTGGTATTGAACGCCATTGTGTACTACTAAGGATCTTTGATTTAAAGATTCAAAAATTTATTTCTGGATCAACATTCCAGGGAAGACTTGAAAAATATTTTCTCTTAAAAATGTTTAAGTTCAGGGGGAATTAATTTTCTCACTGGAAAAATTCTTCAGAAAATATTACTGGTGCTTTGTAAATATGTCCCTCTCACTGGTAACTGGACAGGTTGAAGTGCGTGTTTGAGTTGACTTATGTCTCCTTGTAAATGTGTCCCTCTCATTTGTCTGAATTAGTTGACGTGCACGTTTGAGGTTACCAGTCTTTCAAAAAAATTGGTTTTCACTGGTACTTTACTGGAGTGTCCCTCCAGTGTACCATCAGTACATGTTCACTGGACTATTCCACCAGTGATACTGGACGGTCCTGTCAACCTCCAGATGCACTGAAATATGTCATAATATTTTCAAAATACTTGATCTTTGTATGTGCCACGTAAGCAAACTTTTTCAAAGATATTTATCTTATAAATCCTACGTGGCATGTAAGTTTTTCAAAACAATGATGGTCTTTTTACTTTGGGAAAACAAAAAGTACAAGTTGTTACTGTTTTGTGGGCTGTAAACCGTCATGCATTTATGTGTGATGTGATGTAATTAATGCGGATCTCAGAACACAATCAAAAATTGTATTTGATAATTTCAAATTAATCGTTTGAGTTCCACATTCTCAATCCTATATATATACCCACTTTCACTTTCAATTTCATTTACTTCGAACATTTACTCCCAAATCTAAAATTCCTTCATTCAATTTCTTAAATTCTTCATTCATTTTCCAATCATATAACTCCTATATTAACTGCAATTCATTAAATTCTTCATTCATTTTCCAATCATATAACTCCTATATTAACTGCAATTCATTAAATTCTTCATTCATTTTCCAATCATAAACTCCTATATTAATCAATTCATTAAATTCTTCATTCATTTTCCAATCATATAACTCCTATATTAACTGCAATTCATTAAATTCTTCATTCATTTTCCAATCATATAACTCCTATATTAACTGCAATTCATTAAATTCTTCATTCATTTTCCAATCATATAACTCCTATATTAACTGCAATTCATTAAATTCTTCATCATAAACCCTAAAATCATTCAATTTCATCTTCATTTATAATTCCAATGGCTCCTAGACAATCAAACTCACCAAGAAATCTTCTATCTGCTGAATATGCTCCGGCTGCAGATGTCGTTAAAGCACCTATCACCCTTGAAGCAAAGGCTATAAGGATGAATATGAATAACTGGATGGCAAAACTCTCGCTATCCAGTGTCCATGATCCACAATCAATCATTAGGAGATTAAATACCTTTTTTCTCTCATGTCCTCTATATGGTGCTTTAACAATAAATCCAGAAAAGATGTATCACGATTATTTGTGTGAATTCTGGTACACAGCCGAATATAATGAAACAAATTCATCTATTGAATATTCTCTCGAGCAAGGGACCAGACCCTTGGCTTTTACAGTAGATTCTCTCAGAGCAGCTCTTCAATTAGGCTATCTGGATGAGAATGAGATGGCAATACCACTCCCTACTGGTATCAACTTCAGAGAGGTATGCAGATTGATGGGGCATACAGAAATAGTGGATGAACATGGTCAGTTGCTAAGGAAGGGAACAATATATATGAGCAGACTGACGGATTCGTGGAGATACTTCTTCACACATATTGTCGAGTGCCTTGGAGGTAGTTCTGGAGGGTTAGACCAGATCAATCAAACCCACCTCCAGATTGCCTACTGTTTATGGTTTGGGCTAAGGGTTGATTTTGCCCAGATATTATTTGACGATCTGGTAGAACGTTTAAAGGTAAAAGGTAGAAAGCCCTTTGTACCATACATTCGCTTTCTTTCAATCATATTTAAGAACGTTCTTGGAGACCAGTACGACTTTGAAACCACTCATTTTTTTATGAGTGAGTACATGAGAGATCTGACCAACTTAAGGTCCAGAGATGGTGAGGTGGATATTCCTCAATCAACTCCATACTTCACACCATTCATTCAACCATCACAAACTCAATCACCACCAGTAAACCCAACCGACCAAAGTGTGCCAGTCTCACATGTTGAAACTGAAGAGGACTGGGCACAAGTACCTATGATGACCAGATTGACTTCTCATCTGGAACAACCCTCTGGTCTCTCCACTTCCTCTTCAACCGAGGTCCAAGGCCTTCTTAGTAAGGTGGCGGACCTGGAGAGATCACTCCAGTCATCTTCCCAGGTTATTTCTGACTTCAAATCAATACTGTCAAACAATTTAGCGTCAGAAATGAACCTTTTTGCTGGGAATGAGAAGTTGGTTTTTGATAAACTGGATGAGCTGGTACTGGCCACAAATCTCAATTCTCAAAATATAAGGGTGGCAGTACAAGGGTTGGAAGAGAAGATTGTTAGTTCTGTTGAGACTGCAGTGGAAAGTAAGGTTGTACAACCACTGGCAGGTCTTAAAGATGAGATGGAGAAACTGGTTACAAGAGTTGGTACACTGGAGAACAGGCCAACAGTTGATCAGAATGATCTGGTCAACACCCTTAGTGATGAAGTTGTTAGAAAGATTAGGGGTGATATGCTGAAAGAGATCACTGAAGAAATATCTGGATCTATCCTTAGATCATTTCAGGATGTTATGTTGCCAGAAGTTGTGAAGATGATTGAAGTTGAGCTGCCAAAGGACTTACCAGAAGCAATTGATAATATTAACAGGGAAGTCCAGGCACTCAAGACTGGTATGACTGCTTCCTTGCCAGAACAAGGAAGAACTTTTGGTTCACTAGACAGGCTTATGATGGAAGAGTTGTGGAATGATCTAAAGTCCAGGACTAGAGATCATTCCAAAGGGGGAAAATTGTCAGTTCCATCAACTAGTGAACAAGAGTTAACAAGGAAAAGAAAGGAAGAGGTTGTAAGGGCAGTCGCTACTGAAAGCGTTGTTCAGAGAAGACAAGGCTACTGGTACTGATGCCAGTGAGCCCCAATTTGAAACCTTCCCAGACATTCCTACTACATTGAAATCTATTAAAGGAAAAGAAAGGAAGAGGTTGTAAGGGCAGTCGCTACTGAAAGCGTTGTTCAGAGAAGACAAGTGACTGGTACTGATGCCAGTGCACGTATAGCCCAGAGAGCACTTGGCACTGAAGCCATTGTGCAGACTGAAAAAGAGGCTACTGGTACTGATGCCAGTGAGCCCCAATTTGAAACCTTCCCAGACATTCCTACTACATTGAAATCTATTAAAGGAAAAGAAAAGGTTGTGCCTGGTGAAGAGGAAGAGCAATTTGAAGATGTTGACAATGAAACATCAAGGAAATTGCAACAACAATGCATAATGATCGAAATCTTCAAGACAAACCAGAAGGATGAACTGCTGGCCCATCAAAGGGAGATGGCTACAATGGGTACTCTGGATTCCTACAATGCTGGCAGGTTAGGCATAAACATTGAAGTATATAAAAGGATGAAGGAAGATCAAGAGTTCATCAGTGTCTTGATGCTTTGAATGATGTCCATATACGCTCGTTCTATGCTGAGGAAGAACAGGTATATGATTCCTTAATTTATGGTGTGTCCATTCCAGAGTTGATCAGAATGATCTGGTCAACACCCTTAGTGATGAAGTTGTTAGAAAGATTAGGGGTGATATGCTGAAAGAGATCACTGAAGAAATATCTGGATCTATCCTTAGATCATTTCAGGATGTTATGTTGCCAGAAGTTGTGAAGATGATTGAAGTTGAGCTGCCAAAGGACTTACCAGAAGCAATTGATAATATTAACAGGGAAGTCCAGGCACTCAAGACTGGTATGACTGCTTCCTTGCCAGAACAAGGAAGAACTTTTGGTTCACTAGACAGGCTTATGATGGAAGAGTTGTGGAATGATCTAAAGTCCAGGACTAGAGATCATTCCAAAGGGGGAAAATTGTCAGTTCCATCAACTAGTGAACAAGAGTTAACAAGGAAAAGAAAGGAAGAGGTTGTAAGGGCAGTCGCTACTGAAAGCGTTGTTCAGAGAAGACAAGTGACTGGTACTGATGCCAGTGCACGTATAGCCCAGAGAGCACTTGGCACTGAAGCCATTGTGCAGACTGAAAAAGAGGCTACTGGTACTGATGCCAGTGAGCCCCAATTTGAAACCTTCCCAGACATTCCTACTACATTGAAATCTATTAAAGGAAAAGAAAAGGTTGTGCCTGGTGAAGAGGAAGAGCAATTTGAAGATGTTGACAATGAAACATCAAGGAAATTGCAACAACAATGCATAATGATCGAAATCTTCAAGACAAACCAGAAGGATGAACTGCTGGCCCATCAAAGGGAGATGGCTACAATGGGTACTCTGGATTCCTACAATGCTGGCAGGTTAGGCATAAACATTGAAGTATATAAAAGGATGAAGGAAGATCAAGAGTTCATCAGTGTCTTGATGCTTTGAATGATGTCCATATACGCTCGTTCTATGCTGAGGAAGAACAGGTATATGATTCCTTAATTTATGGTGTGTCCATTCCAGAGTTGATCAGACAAAGAAAGGAGGAGCTGGTAAGCCTCCAGAAGAAAATTAGAAGAAATGCTGGTGCTCTGGAGTTGGAATACAGAAAGAGAATGACTGGTCTACCTAAACTTACTGCCAAGCAACTGAAAGCAATAAAAGATGGTGATGTTAGCACCTTTATTCCTCTGGATACCACTCTGAAGATCAATAGACAAGAACACCAGTCCACTGAAGGACAACAGAGTGGTGTATCCAGGGATACTGAAGAAATGGTACAGTTGGCTAAGCAGAGGGCTAAATATGATGAAATGATGAATTTCAGGGCCAATGCAAGAAAGATTATAAATGCTGAAATCAAACTGGCTGAAAATCATCAAGGGATGACCAGGTTTAATGTAAAGTTGACCAGAGAAGGTAACTTTACTGATGAAAGGAAGGATACGTTAGTCCAAGCTTTTGGGTGGACTGAACTAAAGGAGATAGGATTGACCTTCAAAGGTAAGACTGATCTCTCTCCAGATGTGAAGGCTTTTATGAAAAGGATTGAGAAAGTCTGGAAGAGAATTCAACAAATGGAAGCTGTGTTGGGTCTAAGACCACCAGTGTCTGTTCCATCATCTCCATCTCCAAAGAGGAAGGCCACTGAAGATGCACCAGGGCATTCATCGAGAAGAAGGGCCTAAACTCTTATCATTGTACTTATTGTATTTAGTGTCTTATGAAAGTTGTAATTATTTTCCTTTTTGATGAAAGTAATAATAGTTGCAAGTTTTTATTTATTTTTATAAGTAAATGACCAGATTTAGTCTAAGTTAGAACTTAAAAGATGAAACTGAAAACACTCATGATCTATAAAGTGTTTTCCAGACATACAAATTTGTATATCTATAAGTCTGAAAACACTTGCATTATTTCTAAACAAATAGGGGGAATTTGTTAGGTCCAGATTTAGTCCAGACTTACTGGACTGGCTCCAGACTGGACTATTGGAACCTTATTTAGGTTTGTTAAGAAACTTGTTTTGCTGGTCTCGCTCCAGACCCGACTACTGGAGCTCACTGAAGATCTGACCAGAAAACGTTTCTACTGGACCTACTCCAGACTTGGAATCTGGAGTCCCTCTGAAGATTTATCCAGAAATAATTGAAGACTAGTGAGCATTTACTTGTATAGGTAATCTGGAGCATTCTCCAGATTAGCTCACTGAAGACTTCACCCCAGTCCAGATCTACTCTACTAAAGTCATTCTGACTGAAGTCAAAGACTGAAGTCTGAAGAAAGAAGACTGACAAACGGCGGAGTCCACTGGAAGTCTTACCAGATCTGCACACTGGAGGATTGTTAGTGTTCTAGATCCTGCAAGTCTGAACACTAATATCGAGGATTGACTTTTGCCTTTAACACACTTTCCAAAGAACAATCCACTTGTTCTTTAACAAAGTATACGTGTGTTAAGGTGGTTGGATAAAAGGATACACTTGCACTTGATGTGACTTTATCCTTATTCCTTATCCAATACATTTAATGTTCTTGTCGGATCATTAAATGTATGCCAACCATATTTGTACGGCACAAATTCACTGGTGAATTTGTTGCCTATAAATACAAAGTCATTTCCTTGACAAAAATACTTTTAAGCATTCCTTTTGCATTTAAGTGAATTTGTCCAAATACTCTCGATCTTAAACAGGGATACTTCACAACTTTAAGTATCTCGATCCTAAAGAGCTATTTGACAAATATAGATCATATTGTAACTCATAGGTTGTTAGGATACTCACTTAATTGTGTTATCTTGATTCCGCAACAACCTTGTATTTTATTTAAACATCAATAAATGAAATACCCATGAAACATACATAATGGTCCACTTTATTTGTTTATTGCTTTAAGTCTTGTATTACTTTGTTTATATATCTTGCATCTTTATTTACAAGTAATACTAGTCCAAATCTAGTGATTATTAGACTTGTTGTATTTTACACTTTCTATTGGTTAACCATCTCGTTAATTAAGGGACTCACATATGGGGTTGGAGCTAATGACCCACTTATGGTGGAAGTGAAGGAAAAAGATAGTGGTAATAACACTAGTACTTCCGGAAAGGATAAAAGCGACGATGAGGTGGATGAGGATGAGGTTGAGGAGGTATATAATGAAATGGATGCATATATGAAAACTGGTACCCGTCCTACACAACAACCTGAGGGGGCAAGCACTCCCGGTACGACCATTCTTAATGGGTAGTCTCGCAGCTTGGAATGTTAGGGGCTTGAACCGGCCTCTGAAACAAAAGGAGGTTTGCCAGGTTGTTAGTGATAATCAATTGAATATTTGTACTATTTTAGAATCCCATGTAGATGTTTCAAAATTGTTTGATGTGTGTAAAAGTGTTTTTAAATGTTGGGATTGGACGTCAAATGGTAAATCATGTGAAAAGGGCACAAGAATCCTTATGGGCTGGAATACTGAAGTTGTTGATGTCATGGTGCTATCTCAATCGGATCAGGTTATGCATGTTCAAATTGTGTATAAACTTGATAAAAAAGCTTTCTTTTGCTCTTTTATTTATGCTGCTAATCAATATAAGAAACGAAGGGAGTTGTGGGCTAATCTGTGTCTTCATAAAGCTTTTGTGCAAGACAACCCATGGGTTATTTTAGGTGATTTTAACTCCACTTTGAACTTGGAAGACAGTTTTTCTGGCTCTTCAACTATCAATATTGGAATGCGCGAGTTCAAAGAATGTGTGGAAGAAATAGAGGTTATGGATGTCAATTGTTCTGGTTTCCATTTTACTTGGACGCAAAAGCCTAAAAATGGCACTGGTCTCTTGAAGAAACTAGATAGGGTTATGGGAAATATACAATTCTGTCGTGATTTCCCTGCTGCTCATGCCATTTTCCAGCCATATCGAGTGTCTGACCGTTCCCCATGTGTGCTAAAAATCCCTAATGTCACTAGAGAACGACCTAAACCTTTCAAATTCCCAAATTTCCTAGTACATAAGGATGAATTTTTGGATACTGTGAAAACGAATTGGGATATTAGTGTGCATGGATGCAAAATGTACTGCCTAGTGAAGAAGCTTAAAATTATGAAATGGCCCATGCGCAAATTACTTCTAAAACAGGGTAACCTCCATAAACGAGTTACTAACTTGAGAAGTGAGCTAGACCTGATTCAAAAAGCTATTGATTCTGCTCCAAGTGATACTCTATTGCGTGAAAAGAAAGTGGCTACCCTTGCGTCCTTCCAAGCTGCGGTTCTTGACGAAGAGAGGTTTCTTAAGCAGAAAGCCAAAATTGAATGGTTGGAGGTAGGTGACTCTAACTCATCCTACTTTCATAAGTCAGTGAAAGCTAAGCAACATAGGAGTCGCATTGAGAATATAAAGGATAAGCATGGGGTTGAACATGAGGGAGGTGCAGTTATATGTGCTCTTGTTTCTCATTATGAAGGTTTTTTGGGTATTGAGGGACCTGTTACTGACTTCCAGACACATGGGATTTTTAGGAATAAATTGGGTACACAAAAAGCGGGTTTAATGGTCAAGACTGTTACGAATGAAGAAATTAAGGACGCCATGTTCTCTATTGATGATGATAAAGCTCCTGGTCCAGATGGGTTCTCTTCTTTATTCTTTAAAAAAACCTGGGATGTATTGGGTAATGAGGTATGTTGTGCAGTCCATGATTTTTTCAAAACAGGTAAAATCTTGAAGGAAGTTAATCATACCATATTAGCTCTTGTGCCTAAGGTTTCTACCCCTTGTACTGTCTCTGATTACCGGCCCATATCTTGCTGTAATGTAATTTATAAATGTATCAGTAAGATCATTACTAACAGAATCAAGGATGGCTTGGATGATATTGTGAGCATTAACCAATCTGCCTTTATTCATGGAAGGAGAATCTCAGATAATATTTTACTTACACAAGAACTTATGCATAATTATCACAAAGATATTGGACCTCCCAGATGTGCTTTTAAAGTAGATATCCAGAAGGCATACGATACAGTGAATTGGAAATTTTTGGAGAAATCGTTATTGGGATTTGGTTTCCATTCAATTATGGTTGGATGGATAATGACATGTGTCACAACAGCTTCATATTCAATTAGTATAAATGGCAACATCCATGGATTCTTTGCTGGTAAGAGAGGCCTTCGCCAGGGTGACCCCATGTCACCTTACCTCTTTACAATTGTTATGGAAGTCTTATCGCTGCTATTGCAAAAGTCAACCCAGAATGCTCCTAATTTCCGTTTTCATAATCATTGTGAAAAGGAAAACATTATTAACCTTTGTTTTGCAGACGATTTATTCTTATTTGCTCGGGGGGACTTGGATTCTGCTAAAGCTATTATGGATGGACTTACTGAATTTTCTAATGCATCGGGTCTTGTTCCTAGCCTAGCAAAAAGTACCGCCTTCTTCTGCAATGTTCCTGGTCATATCAAGCAGGGTATTCTCAATATAATGCCTTTTGCAGAAGGGTTGCTTCCTGTACGGTATTTGGGGGTGCCTTTGATCTCATCTAGATTGCTTTATAAGGACTGCATGATTTTAGTTGAAAGGATGGAAGCTAAAATAAACGACTGGAAGAATAAGTCCCTATCGTTTGCTGGCAGGTTGCAACTTATAAACTCTGTCCTCTCTTCTATGCATATCTATTGGGCATCGGTTTTTATTCTCCCTGCTCGTATTATCTCTGAATTGGAGAAAAAGATGAGAGGGTTTTTATGGTGTCAAGGACCAATGGCACGAGGGAAAGCAAAAGTTTCTTGGAAGGATTGTTTCCTTCCTAAATATGAGGGTGGTCTTGGAATTCGGCGTATTAGTGATGTAAATAAAGCTCTCATTACCTCTGATATATGGAGTGTTTTATCCAAGAGAAAATCAGTTTGGGTAAATTGGGTGTATTCGTACAAGATCAAGGATAGGAATTTTTGGGATATCCCACTGAGAGCTAGTGCTACATGGAGCTGGAGGAAAATCTTACAGTTGAGAGACGTTATCCGCCTTCACATAGGTTATACTATTGGGAATGGTTCGTCAACTTCTGCATGGTTTGATAATTGGTCTACTATTAGCCCTTTATGCAAGATTTTGTCTCCTAGAGACATTTTTAATGCTGGCTTCAAGCTTACTGATCGAGTTAGTGATATAGTGCGAGATGGTAGCTGGACATGGCCTCAAGCTTGGTATGATCTTTTCCCAGTCTTAATTAATGTACAAGTTCCTGTTCTTCGACCGTTTGCTATGGACTATATCATCTGGAAAGATAAAGATGGCAATGAAGTTAGTTTCTCTTCTACTAACACCTGGGACACGATTCGACCTAGGCAAGATAAAGTGCCTTGGGTTGATATGGTATGGTTTCCACATTGTATTCCCCGTCACTCCTTTCATACTTGGCTGATTATGCGTCAGAAACTCAAGACTCAAGACAAGTTGCAGCAATGGAATGCTAATGGCAATAATAATCTAAATCTAATGTGTTGTTCTCTTTGCAAGCATGGACCTGACTCTCATGATCATATATTCTTTGAGTGCTCTTTTGCTTCGCAGGTTTGGACAATGGTAAAACCATTAGTGTTCATGGACTCCCTTTCAAACAAATGGAGTGAGATCACTGATCGAATTCTAGAGAAACCTAGTTTGAAACTTGCAAGGATTGTCGTTGGTAAAATTTTGGTAGCTGCTACAGCCTATTATATTTGGCAAGAACGTAATGGGCGTCTATTCACATCAGTTCAAAGGACAGCGAACCAGATCAGGGACATCATTGTGTCTAATGTTAGCCTTAAGCTTGCTTCTATGAAGTTCAAGAGAAGAACAAAGGGGTTAAGCATTCTGGATACTTGGAAGATACCAAAAACGTAGCGGGACTGTTAGTGGCATGTTCTTGTGCCATGGACTTTTACATATTGGATTGCTGTGATTTCATAGAGACTTTATATTATGTATTCTGATATGTAATAGGTTACTAGGTTTGCTTATAAGCTAGTTTCTTTTCACATATATACGGCATGTCGTATGTATGAATTAGTATGATATTCTGTCATACTACTTGTAATAACTGATTTTTGGGTGATATAAAAGCTTACCGGGGTTTCAATTCCCCTTTACCCAAAAATAATTTCAATTACTTTTTCCCCATCCGAATCAAGCTCCACATTATACCCATTCACACCCTCCCTTAGTTCTTTCCTTACTTTAACATTCCTGTTATTTTTAGAATTCGTCTCCTGGTTTAAGACACCAAAAGGATTACTAGTCTCAATATTAGTATTGGATTTACTAGTGCTAGGCTGAGATGAGTTCGCCACACCTGATGGGTTTGTCTTACGAACTGGCCTATACTCCATTTTTGCTTTTTGTTTATTCATATTAAACCCTTTTTGTGCTTTCTTCCTTCCAGTAACCTCAGTAAATCCTTCCTCATCCACTTGAGCAGCTTTCTTTTGAATGGGTCGTACCTTTTTTGGACAACAATCAGCACCATATCCAAAAAAACAACATGAAGGACATTGGGGTGGCCTCCATTCATATTCAACCTTCATAGTTTCATTAACATAATCATCATTATCCATAGAGGGAATTGCAATAGTAAGTGTTTCTTTGAAATCATACTCAGCTGAAATTTCAACCAATGCCCTTGCATAGCTACTCCTACCCCACGACTCACTAAACATATTATGAGTATAAGTATCCAACCGTTTTGGAGTACCAATGGCTGAAAATAACATGCTCAATCCATCATCTGTATGTGCAGCAAGTGGAACATTATGCAACTTAACCCAAATCGAAATCTCTTTAATCTCTTCTTTTCTTAGTTTGGTAGTTGGAGACCATATATTCAGAAAGATGGGATTACTTCTTATCAACCATGGCCTTCTTCAAGAACTTTAAGCATACCTTGCTTATCAGCAAACTTGAAGAAAAAGTATCCATTTGCATTCATCATCACCTTGTGCAAACCGAACTTCATCCAATTATTTTTGACATAGTATTCCACCACGGGGAATGCCAACCTATCTCCCAAGAAATATCCAAGCAAAGTATTGGCAAATCTATCTTGTATCACTCTAACAGATTCCTTGGGAAGGACCACATTAACACCCTCTTGTTTAATTACCGACTCTAATTTCCTGAAATTAACATCCTGCTTAACTGGACCCTTCTGGACCTTATCCGCATACGATGGGATAGTAACAGGAGGAGAAGTATTCTGCTCAGGCTGAGAACCTGTGTTCGAATTATTCTGATCAGAATGAGAACCAGTTTTCGAATTGTGTTCAGGAATCACTCCCTCATCTACCATCGGAGTCGGCTGATCAACATGTTGAACCGACTCTTTTTGACCCAAATTAGGGTTTTCATGATCATCCTCCACATTTGATTCAGCACCCATACCACCAGTAGGAGTTTTATGAATGATATTATCACCATCACCTACTTTATTCACCTCCTCCATCTTCGAAATAGGGTTCTCCATAGTAGAAGACCCACTTTGCTTATTCTTCTTATCCGGTGATTTTTTATTCTTTTTCTTGGAAGACATTGATTGATTCTCCTTTAATCTATTAAATCGTTCCTCCAAGGCTTTAAGATGAAAAGCAGGTACTCCTTTCATACAAGAAATACCATGCACAACATGAAACAAAACAGACTAACTATATTGCGATCTCTCCACTAACAATTAAGACATGAAAAAAAAACTACAACCAATCGAATCAAACAAGCACACCAACACGACCCACAAATAGAAACAATAAGTAATTAATCAGAATTGCATCAGATCGACCCACGAACAGAATGAAAAAACCGAAAAAAACCGAAACAACAAAACCACAATCCCTAAATCGCAAAATCTAATCCCTTAATCAATTAACAAGTTTGTAAATCTAGCTGGACTAATCAAGTTAGCCGCGAACACAAACAAGGTAATCAATCAGGAAAAAGAAAATCAATCTAGGGTTTAGACAAAAAAAAGGAAAGAAAAAATCCCTAAAAACGTGAAACTGGATCCAATGGTGAAATAGATACGACTAGAGCATCAAAGGAGATACCATAAGCGCATACAAACACCATGATTAACTAGAAATCACGAGATTAGGGCAGTAAGAAGATGAACGTGATCGCCATAGTGGGAGAGAATTAGGGTTAGTGTCAATGTATCATCCAGTTTCTTTTGTTTCTCAAGTTTAGTCCCTTCCTCACTTTTTCCTTGTCACAACCACATAATCATCCTCCTTTTGAGCTACCTTTATAGGCTATGGCTGCTTTGAGCAAGAATGATCATTGTGTCCAAAAGCATTACAACTCGCACACCTTGGAGGTTTCCATTCATACTCAACCTTAATAGTTTCTATGGAAAAACCATTTTCATAAAGTTTTGGGATTGCAATTACAAGCTCATCACGTAAATCATTATGCACATCCAATTCAATCAAAGCCCTAGAAAACGAATTGCGACCCGAAGACTCCATACACGTTTGACTCGTATAAGAGTCCAACATAAGTGGCTTTCCAAGGTTTGTCCCAATCATACTCAGCCCATCATCCGAGAATGCCACCATTGGTATATTCCTAAGTCTAACCCATACAGGAATGGTCGTCACCTCATATTTTGCAAGGTAAGGTGACCACATATTAAGAATGATTGGATTATTTAGTCTCTTTATCACGCAATTCGTTATTTAAGGGATCGCCATCAATGAGCAACTGAATTTCATCAATTTCTTTCCTTAAATTTTGCACTTTCGAATGGAGATTTCCATGTTGTATGAGGAGTTTTTGCATTGGGGTCTTCAAAGATCGTAATTTATTGAGAACACGGAACATATGATGACCTTCAACCTCACTAGACCAATGAAACAAATTGTAAAGATGAGCTCCCAACATCCAACGACCTTAGCCAATTCTGTGTCTTCAATTTTTTCTTCATACCAAGCCAAAGATGAAGCGCATGTTTCGGAATACAACGTGCATGCCAAACCACCGAATACCAAGGCACTTCAGCATCCTTTGGGCGAATAGTATCCCATACTCTAGCCACAGAGAAATCCCCCACGACATTCTGATTGTTCTTCCACAAAACTTCATCAACACGATCAACATATAAAATAGGAACATTTGTAGAAGACAACCGAGACCCCCATTCAGCAGGCCACAAAAATGACCCCTCAGAGATAACATCAGTCACCTTTGATGATGAAGAAAAACCTGCATTCGAGATCGTTCTACAAGACAGACGATCCAGAATAGGAGAATCTACGCACCAGTTATCATACCAAATCTTAGTTAAGTGACCATGGGCGAATTTGTAACAATTTCCTCCAGCTCCAAGACATATTGCCTCGGTATGGAATTAAGTCTATAACATTAACATTTTCACTAGTCCCAAAAAGGTTCAGCAGAGTCTGACCCAAGCTATGCAGACCTTCTTGGATCAATGCAGATAATGTATAGAGGCTCAACTTGAGTAAGAAGCTGCAAAGGAGGAAGCTGACCCTTCTTTGACTCAAGTTGAGTCTGATACTCGCTTGATATTCAGGAGGTCACAGGTACACATGCTTCTAAACCCTCTTTTCCCTCTAAATCTATTTCTTCTCCATCAATAAATGAGGGTAAGAGTTGGTTACAGTATTACCCACTCTAGCCACACCCTCCATCCAATCTTCCGACTCTAAACGCCCTACTATTGAGGTTTCAACACCTCTTAGTCTTTTCAAAAAGAATAGATCTTCAAGAAAGTATGTGTCAGCTTCAGGGGTTGACAAATTCAAAGTCATACTAAAAGTCCCCCTTGGTGCATTGGAAGATAAGGAACGTTCCTAAGTTGTCCTTGTACCGTAATCTAATAAGTTGATTACACCATGCCCATCTACATTCTCCATAAAGAATGTAGACGAGATAACGGGAACAACTGTTACTACCCAACCCTCTAAAAACCGAGAAGGTATTGTAAGAAAGACCTCCACCCAAGGTCACAATATGTCAATGCCGTTTTTGCCATCATCACTCTCTAAAAAGGGTGGTGATATCACTAAAGGGACACCAGTGGATCCAGCCTAGATCCAACCTGAGTCAGAGTCAGTGCACATCTCTCCTAAGGATGGTCAGTCTAACGATGGAAGTATCGAACGCCTTAGCGACACTGCTTCTATTCTCAGTGCTGATCAGCCTCTTCAATTCTTACAGTCTGAGTCTTCATAGGCTGTCAATGCTCCTTTTAAGTCACAATGATAGGTACAGGCCTCACTTATTCTTCGTAGGGATGTTTTGGTACTTCAACACACCATTGCTGAAGGGCTACCAATTACCCAAGATATTACATCTACATCATTTGTGTGTCTACCTATTCTTGAACAGGGGGATGATGTAGATTACATGACACTCTTTAAAGGTATCATGCTAGACTCATGTGGAGCAATGGGAACCATCAGTTCTCCTCACGTTGCTGACGAGAACATAGTCATAAGCTCCGGAAGTGAATCTTCATTTGATGATGTGTCTGCCCATCCATCCTCAAGGGATGATCTGATGGAAGGCGCCAGTGGAGGTGTTGATCAATGTGGTGATCAACTTTATCCCATTGTGACTCAGCCTGAATTTCAAGTCAATTCTCCTCATGCTAATAAACACATCATCACTTCAGATAAATCTGCTCATTATACTCACTCTCATGAGAAAATTCACGAAAAATTCTCCTAGCCTCCACCCTCTCCTATATGAGACAAATGACCCTTTAAGGATTGCAGTCTGCTCTTTTAAGAGTTAGAGGTTGTATTTCCAACTGCAAGTTCTTCCCAAGTTGTCACTATCACTTTTAGATGTGGTGAGTCAGCTCACTGAGTTCACTTCAACCTATAAGGTTGAGAGCTCAAAGGTGGCCAAATGCTTGGATAAGATCCAATGGGTCAGCTCACTGATTTCACTCAACCTATAAGGTTGAAAGCTCAAAGCTGACCAAATGCTTGGATAAGATCCAAAAGGATCAAGAATTGACAAACAAATATGTAACTAAGCTGGTTTAGAGTCAAACAGAGATGAGAGAAAATGTTCAAAAAGCGTTTGATCTGATGCAGCAAAACCAGCTCAAGCTGGGAGAGTCTCTTCATGGATTCACAAAGGCAATAAATGAAAACAAAGAGAATCATCAAGCCACTTTGGGTCAGCTTGAAAAGAACAATGAAAAGTTTACAAGGGAAGTCACTATAGAACTTCGAGCAGCAAAAACGTCTCAAGCTCAATTCAAAACTGATATGATCGAAGTTTCTAAGGGTGTGATGAAGAAGATAGTTGCTCTCGACAATGACTTTTACTAGCTTCAGAAATCTTGTCTAGTCAACAACTACTAGATTGAACATCTCTCTCACACCATCAACAAGATGATTGTCAAGCCTGTTAGGTCTTTTCCTTTTGATGATGACAAAAATAGTGATCAGAACTAAGTGTTGAGCAAATGGAAGCTAGGAGAAAGTATGTTGAAGAAAGATTGGCTGAAATAATGTCAGCTAAAAGAGAAAGAGAAGAGAAAAATAGGTTGAGGGGGAGTCTAGTTTGAGAGACCTTGTTGTCTACGGTTCAAAGTTCACAATGGAGTCTGATAAGGGTGAAGGGGAAGAAGCTGATAAAGAGATAGAAATGCCAGAGTCTAAGTCTGGAAATATAAGGGTTGAAGAGGTAGAGAATGAGGAGACAAGGGAGAAAGTGCAAACTAATGAGAACACTGAAGTTGTGATGAATATAGTTGCAGAGATAAGGAAGGAATTTGTTGAAGTAGTTGAGTAAGATGACCCTGTGCGAGCTGATCCTGTGCAATCTAAGTCTGTTTAAGCTGGCTCAGCTTCCAACATAGTTGTAGTTGAATCTTCTTCTAGTAATGACAATAAGACACTTGGTCAGTACATGGTGAAGAAAAGAATTGATCAAGCTGGTCCAACATTGTTAAAGTTCTCACTGAAGAAGGGAAAGAATTAGAAGAAGCAAAGAAGAAAGCTGAGTTGTTGAATACTCCACTCAAGACTGTGTTAAGACAAAGGAAACAAGACAGTAGAAAACTCTTAGCAGAGGTTGATGCTAAAGTTGCGGAAGTAGCAAAAGTCCTAAAAGGTGGGCTTGACAAAGAAATTGAAGAAGAAGAGCTGGTTGCTACTCCTACAAAGAAAAAGTAGAAGAAAGGTAAGAAAGTTGTTGTCCACTCAACTCCATACCTGAAAAAGAAAGATGTTACTTTAGGAGCTAAGTACAAAAGTGAGTTGGACAAGATGGGCAAAAGGCTTTTTACTGAAAGTTGGAAAAAGAAAGTATGAAGAAGTATTATCCTTGACATTGAACAGATCATGTGTGGGTTCCTCTGGTGCCAGGGTGAAATGCAAAAAGGAAAGGCAAAAGTTGCTTGGGATGATGTATGTCTGCCAAAAGAGGAGGGAGGTCTGAGTATCCATAAAATCCATTCTTTTAATGTTGCTCTCTTCTCTCTTCATATTTGGAATATAATTACATCAAAAGAATCACTTTGGGTAAAATGGGTTCATACTAATAAGCTACGTGGTACATCTTTTTGGGATATTCCATATAGAGGCAACCTTGCTTGGAGCTGGAGAAAAATGTTGAAGATACGCCCAGTTATTCGGCATTTTCTTTGGGTTAAGATTGGCAATGGTTAAAAAACTTTTGCTTGGCATGACAATTGGTGTAGCTATAGTCCGTCGTATGATAAGGTCTCACCACGTGAAATTACATCTACTGGTTTTAAAGTTGATGCTAAAGTTTATGTTTGATTTCGAATGGGAGATGGCAATGGCCAAACTCTTGGCATACCAGGTTCCCCAATATTCCTTTACCTCTTTCTAATGCGGAAGATAGTTTCTTTTGGAAGGATCAGAATGGGACTGCAAGAGATTTTTCTGTCAATGTGGTTTGGGAGGACTTTCGTCCAAGACATTCTATTGTTAACTGGTGTAACCTTGTGTGGTTTAGTTATTATATCCCGATACATGCCTTTATCCTATGGCTTGTTTTTCGTAAGAGACTCAAGACGCAAGACATAATAATGCAATGGGATGTGAAACCAAATGTTGACCTGCTTAGCCCGTTTCGTAAGCTTCAACCAGATTCACAGTCCCACCTTTTCTTCGAATGTGGGTATTCTTTGCAGGTACGGAATCTAGTTTTCAAGAAAGCTGGTTTACAACAAAGACCTGCGGTTTGGAACCTTATTGTGGATCGCTTATTTCCAAGAGCAAATATGAAGTTGATGCAAAATGTTATTGATAAGCTTTTACTTGTGGGCTCGGTATACTTCATTTGGCAAGAAAGGAACGCAAGTCTGTTTAAGAAATATCAAGATCCGTGGAGGTTTTGGCTAAATTAGTTCTCTCAACGATTTGACTTAAGATGATTACTTTCATATACAAAAGAACAGCGAATGTGGAACAGCTTATTGTTGCTTGGGATCTGCCAGTTTTATTAGTTAACTCTATTTAACTCTTATACTAGTCGTTTTGTAATATCCAGTATTGAATAGGGAGTGGTTGTTTTTCTTAGCTCACTCGTATTGCACTTAGGTGCATGGACGTTTTGTAGACTCAACTAGCACTATCCTATGTTGCCTGTTCTTCATTTTGATTTTATAAAATCTTACCAGGGGTGACGGCCTTCTACTGAAAAAAAGAGACCATAACACACTGCTCTTTAAAAGAAAGAGAGGGCGGTCAATTTCTTGCATCAGAATTGACAGACTTGGTTATGATACCAGCACTGAATATGTTGATCTTGATAAGTTGGGTGAGCTGGGGTACACAGAGTGAGTTGAACTTCACAACATCATCACTAGAATCAATAGTATTCACAAAGATACAGTCATGGATGCCATAGATAAAAGATTTGTGAACATCAGGAAGCTAAATGTAGATATCTCTGGACTACAAGACCAATAGCTTATGATTTCCATGATGAAGATCATACAGGGGAGCTTTTGAAGAAGAAAAGAAGATCTAACACAATAACTGCTGGGTGATCACTTAGATTTTGTCAAGAATTTGAGTCCTAAAGATTTCCTTCAACATTTGTCAAAAGAGGCTATCGATGACTCCGAGTCATCTCAATCGGACTCTGCCCACTTGTGTTCAAAATGCAAGATGTGGGCTTTTCATTACAGAACCAGAGCATGGAATGTATTTTAGAAATGCTAGAGGCCATCCGGTGTGTCAAAGGACTGCAATACCACACATTCATTTATATACTCTGTAGAGATTCTATGTTGGGTTTAAAGAAGAAAGTAATGGATGTGAGCATTTTCTCATCAATGAAGGGTATCATAGAAGTGTAGACATCTCTATTGCACCCACTTTGATTTCAAGCAAGAAGCAGTAGAAATGATTGAGGAAATGTAAATTCAGAATGTAATATCTTTTATCCCTCATCAATATAAATCAATTTTTTACTATCTTGTTCTATCATGTTTATATTCTTTTAGTATAGATAAGTAAAAAACAACCCAAAAGATTCAAAGGATCACATAAGCTGATAGTTTAATTCTTTTTGATTCTTTGTAAGCTGTGTTGAAAAATAGTATGTTGGGTTATTGTCATCATCAAATAGGGGAGATTGTTGAGTCCTAATGTATAGCATAAATTTGGTGATAACAAATCTGATATGTAAACACTTAGTAATCTTTTGTGTTCTTGTAATCTGATCTGGGTCAGATTAAGCCGAGTCAGCTTATACATGTGAATCTGACTCAGATCGTACTTCTTATACTTGATATAATGTCTTATGGAAACAAGGGTTCTTCAAGCTGTATCAACAATGTTTATAGCTTTCAATCCAAGTCGAAAAGGAGGATTGAAGATAAAAGATCAAGCTGGGGGTGGAAGTCAGCTTGGGACTACCAGTCAGCTTGGAACACTTAGGCAAACTGAGTCTCGACAAATGACTCAATCTGTGTCTGTAACAACCCAGTGAAGAATAAACCTAAAATGAATATAAGGATGAATGATATGACTATGCACGATCATAGTATTCCAGGTTGGTGGTTTGTTTTACATGTCCATGTCTTCACTCTTATTGGCTAAAAGAATATGTGTGACAGTACAATGGGAGACCACTTGTACCAAAATGGCACGATCAAATATTCTGTCTAACAAGTCAATAGAAGACTAACGCGTGACAGTACAATGGGAGACCACTTGTACCAGGATTGCACGATCAAATATTCTGTCTGACAAGCCAATAGAAGACTAATACGTGAATAAATTAGACACCAATGGAAGCAGGCTTTTGCGTATAAAAGCCCGATTCCTTGGCAGCACATGTGTGGCACTCCTGAGAATCAATCTTCACACAAGTTTTCTTGCTCATACACACAACTTAGTCTGTAAAATATCAGCTTTGACTGATTCTTTAGAGTAGAAACTTATTGGTTGTAACTTGTCATTCAACTGGGTTGTTTAGATATGTGTAGGCTATCTTGTTCCGTAACAACCATGTAATTCTTTGTATAGATTCATTCTTAATAAAGAGTTACATGAAAAATTACAATTATGTCGAAGTTTCTTTTATATACTTGCTTTACTGTTTATATAGATTCCTGTTCTTTACATATCTTTTATCTTGCTGAATCTGTAAAAGGTTTTCCAAAAGTTTGTAAAAATCGAATTAAGTTGTATTCACCCCCTTTAGAACTATTTGTGTTCATTATAACTTGGTATACTGACTCACTTGGGACATACATATATATTGATTTATTTCATTGTTAACGTATGTACGTATGTGTATACGTCATCATGACCTTGTGAAAAACGCTATCATAATACTAACGTGGTTTTTATCAAAACTATGGCGAGTAGAGATCAGTCAGATGAGGAGACATTGAGCGAACCTCTAGTTTACAGTTTTCAAATGATTTTCGTGTTCAGATCACTATGAAAAACAAACTCAATAATGATCAAAGATGTTGTTAAGATTTTGTTAAAAGACTTGCTTTGCCACAAACATCTTATTTTAATTCGCAGACTTGTGTTTTTGATGTTTTTAGCATTCATTGTAGTCTATATATCTATTTTTGTGTGCACAACTTTTTTTAAATAACCCAAGTTAAATAAATATTTTATTATATATAACTATTCAATTTTCGCTAGATCATTATTTTTATCTCATGTCATTTACGATTAATTACGTAAAAACAAAATAA
>CM067170.1:66034979-66107479 GCA_034093135.1 Erigeron breviscapus
AATAATAATAATAATAATAATAATAATAATAATAATAATAATAATAATAATAATAATAATAATAATAATAATAATAATAATAATAATAATAATAATAATAATAATAATAATAATAATAATAATAATAATAATAATAATAATAATAATAATAATAATAATAATAATAATAATAATAATAATAATAATAATAATAATAATAATAATAATAATAATAATAATAATAATAATAATAATAATAATAATAATAATAAAAATATTATTTTTAATAATAAAATAATAATAATAATAATAATAATAATAATAATAATAATAATAATAATAATAATAATAATAAAAGTAGGACACTTCTAATGGGACGGAGGGAGTAATAATAATAATAATAATAATAATAATAATAATAATAATAATAATAATAATACCATAATCAACGATCCTCTACAGAGCCATGGTGCGAGACCATGAAAGCTCGGTTAATCACGCTCTAGCAACATGGTCGTGGTTCATCAACCAGACATGGGTTTCTGTCTTGATAGGAATCAAGGATACAGAGGTACGAGCCTATAGAACAGATCCTGTTCAAGTAAGGTCGTGCTTTCTATTGGTTGTATATTTGACATCATATATGTCCATTTTTTATTTACGTTATATGTTAGCCTCGTACAATGTACGACTTATCTAAGTAACATATACATATAGATGCCTGTAAATTATAAGCTGATTAGATAAAATCCATAACGAAAGTGTAATACCCTGCCTTATCACAATACAATATTGTTCGCTTTGCCCACAGGCTCACGACTTTTTTTCTGCAGCCACCCGAGCACGTTTAACTGTGGAGTTCTCCTCTTATCCACAACTAATACGCCCAAAACGTGTTGTGTTATGTAAGACCAATGGTTTTACTTATAGCCAGGATCCTCCTTATATGTCAGCCATGTATGCTTTCACACCCCCTCAACACAACTCAACGTGTTGAGTTATGCAAATGCGCCATACACTCCTAACTATCCTAACGGTTGCTCTGATACCAGTTGTGACACCAGTCGTTTAAAAACATGGATTTCCAAAACATTTCGCGTTACGGCGGAAACAAACGTTGTTTAACCGAACCAAAAGGTAACGGTTGGTTCATTTATTGAAAAGGTGTTACCGTATCCATATCCTAAGCAATAGTTAAATGAAATCCAAGTGACACCAACATAAATGGCAAACAAGCCTACATAAGGACAAAGCGATAAACATCTGAACATAATAATCAAAAGTGTAACATCCCAATTATAAAAAGGTAAATAAAATTAACCATTTTTGTAGTTTTGACATTCAAGTAATTTTCTAGTATTTTGTTTTTAGTTTCGGGGTTAAAGAACCTTAATTGATAGCACATATTTTACCCACTAAACTTTAGAAGGAGGTGTGGCAACTTAGTGAAGGGCCAGCCATCTCTTTTTCTTTTGTGACTCATTTTTCCACCACAAATCCCTTCTAAATTCTTCTCTTGAAATCTAAATTTTCTTGTTATCATCTACATCAAAAATCCCCTATACATGAAATAGTAACAATTAGAGCTAGCAATCAAATTGGAGGATTTGTATGTGAGGGTGTATGTCAAATTGAGCAAGACAGGAGGAAGAAAAGATTGCGATTCTAACCTATCTAGCTAATTTCTTCAATTGAGGTAAAGGTTAACCTAAATTTTGTTGTCTTTAAATTAGGTTCTTCCTATTATTTGGGGGTTGACTTAGATTGACTTTAGAAGTGGAATTCTTGCAAGTTAATCCCATGGTAAACCTTGTTATTGTGTTTGGCTTATGTTTTGTATTGTTAATGAATTAGTGAAAATGTTATAACTACTATAATGGTATGAATTGGGTTGTCAAAATGATGAGATGATGTGAATGAAATTTGCAATGTTTAAAATATGATTGAAGCCAAACATAATAATGGGTTGTGGTATTTGGGTTGAGCTAGTAACTTGATAAACATTGATAGTTGGTCTTATGAATCATGAATTGATGATTGATAGGTGATTCATAGAAAAGCTTATTGTTAGAAGACATCTTGTGTTGTGAATTTACGGAAATTTGGCCAAGGAGAGTACTATATGTATTTGTTGTGAGCCGTGGAGTCTTGGACTCTTTTGCTCGTTGTTGATGACATGGTGAGCCGTGAGTTTTGAACTCTTTTGCTCAATGTGTGGGCAATAAGACATGGATGAAGATTCATGGGCTTATTGTCGTATAAGGATCCTTATATGTGTTTGTTATTTACATGTCATGATATTGTGTTGTTAAATGCATATAGTGCTTGCTAAGCGAAAGCTTACCATTTTAGTGTTTAACTTTTTTATAGGAAGTTTCGGGTGTGGGAACAAGTGATAAAGTGCTAGAGATTGAAGTTGAAGTGCTTGTTTTGAAGGTATTGCCCATTTCATGTGAAATGACATTTTTGGCTAGAAACTTAGATGAACCCCTTGTTAATCTCATGGCTCTTTTTTTTTTGGGTAAATGGGGGGTTGTCCCCGTTAACTTTTATATCACCCAAAAACATTACAAAACAAGTAGTACGACTAAATTATCGTACTAGTTCATATATAGGACATGCCCTATATATGTTAACAAGAAATACAAGGAAAATCAGCTTAAAGCAAGCAAAACAATCCTATTCTAAACAACAAAACATTTAGAGATAGGCATTAAATCTAAACATATACTAGATCAACAGCCATCATGGAACACATAGTCACCCCGAATCTTCCAAGCTTCAAGTGTAGAAACAACTCGAGCTGTCTTTTTAAACTTCAATCTCCATAATCTTGAACGAACAGTATCTTTAATGAGATTGGATAAAATGTCAGGTGGCCGAGCATGATTAGCAAACATTCTGTTGTTTCTCTCCTGCCAGATAAAATAAGTAGTGGCTGCAACAACTAGTCTTCCAACAACATGAGTTATAGAGCGTGATTTAGCATATGCAATCAACTCAGCTGTGATATCATCCCAGGAATTCGAGGTAGATGGCATGTTTGCATCACCTTTAACTGCATCTCAAACCTGTGAAGAATATGAGCAATCGAAAAACAAATGTGAATGCGAATCAAAATCAGCCTTGCAAAGCGAGCAACACATCATATTCATATTCTTTCTTCGAGTAGGTGGCCATTGTAGGATTCGGTCTTGAGTGAGTAACTTCCTACGCAGAATAAGCCATAAATTGAAAGCATGTCGTGGTATACATTGTGTAAACCATACAGCTTTAACCCAATCAACCGGTTGTTCACGACTCCTAATTGTATCCCACGCCATGGAAGAAGAAAAAGGTTTATCTTCATGTGCAACCTTCCAGACCAGCTCATCTTTTATATTTTCCTACAAAACTAAATTCGAAATGTTAGACAAAAAGGGAAAAGAATCGAGCCAATTAGATGGCCAAATCCATTCCCCATTCCTATGAATATCGGCCACTTTTGCTTGAAGTGATATTCCAGCCCTCCGGATGTCCTGCGGTCGAATTACATTAGATAAAGGTCCAATATCACTCCAAGTATCATACCAAGCTGATGTATCTTGTCCGTCCCCTATCTTTTTCCAAATGAATTGACGGATTAGAGGCCTTAAAGATAGAATTTTCCTCCAGCTCCAACTATCTGTTGATCGACTAGGTATATCCCGAAAACATCTTCCTCTAAGTTTATGGTCATAAATCCAATCAACCCAAAGTGATTTTCTATGAGATACAATGCTCCACACATGAGAAGTCATTAAAGCTTTATTCATTTCGGACACTTTTCTCAATCCCAATCCTCCTTCATATTTTGGCACACATAAAGCTTTCCAAGAAACCTTAGCCTTACCTGTTCTCATAGGACCCTGACACCAAAGAAATCCACGCATGGTCTTCTCCAGATCAGCCATGATTCTAGATGGGAGAATAAAAACAGACGACCAATACGTATACATAGAAGAAAGAACAAACATAATTAGTTGCACTCTTCCTGCAAACGAAAGGAACTTGTTCCTCCAATCCATAATTCTTTTCTCCATTCTTTCAATCAAAATTTTGCAATCTTTATATAAAAGTCTTGAAGAAATGAGAGGAACACCTAAGAATCGAACAGGGAGTTTACCTTCTTCAAAAGGCATGATATTCAAAATAGAATTTTTAATCAAATCAGGCACATTGCAGAAGAAAACTGTGCTTTTCTGAGTACTCGGAATTAGACCTGTCATCTTTTTAAAAGAATCAAGGGCTCCCAGGATTAATTTAGCCGAATTTATATCTCCCCTGGCAAAAAGAAATAGATCATCTGCAAAGCATAAATTGATAACTTTCTGCTTAACGTTATGGAATCAGAATGAAGAATCCAACCGAACAGAGTGTTGTTGGATAAGAGTTAACACCTCCATGACTAGAGTAAAAAGATAAGGAGAGAAAGGATCACCTTGACGAAGTCCCCTCTTTCCTTAAAAAAACCATGCAGACGCCCATTAATACTCAAAGAAAAAGTCGTGGAGGACACACACAACATCACCCAATTTATAAGAACCAGATGATAACCAAAACCAAACATAGCAGCCCGAAGAAAGCCCCAATCAACTGTATCATATGTGATGCGTAAATCACGCGACAAACGACAGCGGAAGACTATTTTTGGTATTTTTTGGATTTTATATGAAATAAACAATAAAAACAAGACAATAAAGTAAAATGATAGATAAAAGAATCCACCACCAAGACTCGTAAAGGCTAAGCCACCGGAATCGAGGATAAAGGAAACACTCCGCCCCACCACTATAATCGATAAAGGTCTAGCCACCACGATTACAGATAAAGGAAACTGAAGATTTAAAAGACCTCACCACAATATTTGATAAAGAACAAGTCACCACAAATATTGATAAAGGGGTCACTCCTAACCACCAAGATCAAAGATCTCTAAAGGTAAATGAATATTTTTGTAAGAAATAGAGGTTGCTCTATTAATTTCATTCAACATCAACCGTCCTTACAATGAGAAATACAACCTCTATTTATAGCCACATGCTATTTTCTAGGAATTAACGACATAATAAAATAATACATAAAAGCTGTAAAATATGCTAAGCCACTAATTTATTTTGACAAATAGAAAATGGACAGTGTGGGGTTTCTAGGAATATTCCTCTGCAAGTGATCCCACAATACCGTTAGAAATGTCATCGTCACACGCGCCTTCCTTTACAGCTGTCATTCTTCTTTATTGGGCCCACAAACGACTTCAGTGGAAACTTTATTATCTGGAAACTGGAGACAAAATATGGACTTCCACTGGAGGGCCATCAGTGTTGGTCACTGGAGTATTCATCTGGAGCAGTCATCTGGAGCTGGTCATCTGGAGTGCTTCACTGGTGGACTACCAGAGTTGGTCACTGGAGAATATTGCCACTGGAGAAGTGTTACTACTGGTGACTGGACCGGTTCAGAAAAGACTTGTCTGAAATGGGCCACTGCTGGCAGAATCAACATGGCTTGTTCAGATGGCATTATCAGTTCAGCTTCTTCAGTTCGCTGGCTTCCTCCAGTTCAGTGAACCTGGACATTTCCGCATCAATATGCCTTCTGAATATCCACTTTAAAAGCACATCTTGGAGGTCCCTGATTCTATGATAGTTATGCATAATTTCTTGAGTGAGAAGAATGTTATCAGAGATCTTCCTACCCGGCACAAATGCTGACTGATTCACACTGACCACCTCATCCAAACCCTCCTTAATTCTATTGGCAATAATCTTGCTAATACATTTAAACAACACATTACAACATGATATTGGTCGATAATCAGTAACACAAGAGGGGGTTGCAACCTTAGGGATAAGAGCAAGAATAGTATGGTTTAGCTCCTTAAGCAGCTTACCTTTCTTAAAGAAGTCGTGAACTGCCAAAGAAACCTCATTCCCAACAATAGACCAGGATTTCTTGAAAAAATCTGAAGTAAATCCATCAGGTCCTGGTGCTTTAATATCACTAATCGAAAACATTGCATCCTTTATTTCCTCATCAGATACCTCTCGGATCATATTGAGAGCAGTTTGTCTATCTAATACATTGATGAATAAATCTGGTGCAGGTTGTAAGGACACATCACCTTCTTTACCTAAGAATATCTCATAGTGCTGAACAAAAGCCTTTGAAGCATTGCCTCCTTCATGTAAGACACCATGAACATCTTTGATCACATTAATGTGACTTTTGTGGTTCATGCATTTAAGAGAATTATGAAAAAAGATGTATTAGCATCACCTGTCGCCAACCAATCTATCTTAGATTTTTGTTTGAGGAAATTCTCTTCATCTAAAACAGCTTCCTGGAATCATTTAAGACAATCACTTTCCATTTCACGCAAACTAACACTGTCAGGCTCTAGATCAATAGATTTCTGAATATCATCAAGTTCAGCACGCAATCCCTCCACCCTCTTATGCAATTTACCTTGCTTAAATAAGAGATTTTGAAAAGGAGTCTTTAGTTGCTTTAATTTCTTTACTACTCTGTACTGATTAACCCCATCAATATCAGTATTCCATGCCTGCTCAACAATCCCCTGAAATTTAGCCTTAGTGGTCAAGAAGTTCGCAAATTTAAACGGGGGTTTCCTACCTCGAGCAATATTAGGTAACTTCAAAACACAAGGAGAATGATCAGAAACTCTATAAGGTTGAAAAACAGCACAAGCAGATGGAAAACAATCGGTAAAATGAATGTTTCCCATAACCCGATCAATCTTTTTAAGAATACCAATTCCCTTTTTTGGCTTTTGATTCCAAGTATAATGCAGCCCTGAGCTAATAATATCAAACATTTCCAAACTATTAACGCATTCCTTGAAATCCCTCATACCAATGCTAATGGTAGAAGTACCCGAAAAACTGTCCTCTAGTTCTAAAGCAGAATTAAAGTCTCCAAGTATACACCAAGGTCGATTCTTAACAAAATTCTTATGATAACATAAATTCTGCCATAGAACCCTTCTATTTTTATAGTAATTATCAGCATACACAAAAGAACAGAAGAAGGCTTTTTGATCAACTTTAAAGATTACCTGAACATGCACCACTTGGTCCGTTTGAGATAACATCATAACATCAACCACATCAGAATTCCAACCAAGAATGATACGCGTTCCCTTATTACAAGCACCTCCCATGATTTACAAATCTTTTTGCAAACATTAAAAAGTTGGGAAACATCCATATGTGATTCAAGTATCGCACACACATTAAGCTAATTTTCCCGCACTACCTGTTGAACATATTTTTGTTTCAGAGGGCGGTCCAACCCCCTTATATTCCAAGAGGCTATACTACCCATTGGATACCTTAGAAGCAGGAGTGCTTGCCCCTGTAGAAGTATCCTTTGGGTTTGTACCCGATGCCATAAAAGCTGCAGTCTCATTATCCGTAATAATTATATTTTCATCCACATCCGACTCATCATCCGAGAACACAGATTTAGACTCATTCGGTTTCTTAGTGGAAGTGGCAGCCTTGTTCCCAATATCAACATCATCAGAATCCATAGAAAGGGCTGAGAAAGGATTACTAGTATTAATTGATATTGTAGTTGAACTCGTCCCACCCTTAGATGCACTCGGTTTGTCTTTCAAGTTCTTCTGACCAACCACAGGTCTATATTCAAATTTTGGTTTTTGTTTATTCACCTGAAAACCTGTTTTTTTCTTTTTCCCAACCACCTCGGTAAAACCCTCATCATCCACTTTCGCCTTTTGCTTTACATTTCAGACATTTTTACTACATTCATTAGAATGATGACCAAACACACTACAATGGACACACCTGTAACAACCATACTTTTTAAATATTACATATGAGCTAGTTATGTTGCCGTTGATCTCGCAAGCCATAGTTATACTTGAAGCTAGTAGATAATGCCCTAACTTAGCAATCTAAAGCTATTGTTCAATTCTAAATATGAATTATAAAGTACCTTTGAATAAAAATTTATTTATGATCAATCAGATTATCTAAATAATAATGTAAGTCTCACAAGTTGAGATAACCATCAAAAATCCTTACAAAGGTCCAACAATTTAATCATTTAGCTAATTAAAGTAAATTTGGTCACGAGAATAAAGATTTCTACCTCAAAATATATTTATAAGTTAATATGTACATAAAAGTGTTTAAATAACAATAAGAATATATATATGCTTAAAATAAATACAAGTTCATAAACAAAGGCTCATGTAACAAATTAGAAACACAAAAATGTATACATACAAGCATATATACATGACATATATACATATGCACATATTAGAACAAACATCAACTTATAACTACAAACTAACACATTTAACCTTACAAATATATATACACTTACACCTAACATATATACACATTATATACAACATTTAAAAAAAAAAAAAAAAGATACAAAAACAAAAAAAAAAAAAAAAAAAAAAAAAAAAAAAAAAAAAAAAAAAAAAAAAAAAAAAAAAAAAAAAAAAAAAAAAAAAAAAAAAAAAAAAAAAAAAAAAAAAAAAAAAAAAAAAAAAAAAAAAAAAAAAAAAAAAAAAAAAAAAAAATTAACTAAAAAACAAAAGGCAAAAAAAAAAAAAAAAAAAAGATCCCTTGATTTTTTAAAATTTTTTTTTTTTTTTTTTTTTTTTTTTTTTTTTTTTTTTTTTTTTTTTTTTTTTTTTTTTTTTTTTTTTTTTTTTTTTTTTTTTTTTTTTTTTTTTTTTTTTTTTTTTTTTTTTTTTTTTTTTTTTTTTTTTTTTTTTTTTTTTTTTTTTTTTTTTTTTTTTTTTTTTTTTTTTTTTTTTTTTTTTTTTTTTTTTTTTTTTTTTTTTTTTTTTTTTTTTTTTTTTTTTTTTTTTTTTTTTTTTTTTTTTTTTTTTTTTTTTTTTTTTTTTTTTTTTTTTTTTTTTTTTTTTTTTTTTTTTTTTTTTTTTTTTTTTTTTTTTTTTTTTTTTTTTTTTTTTTTTTTTTTTTTTTTTTTTTTTTTTTTTTTTTTTTTTTTTTTTTTTTTTTTTTTTTTTTTTTTTTTTTTTTTTTTTTTTTTTTTTTTTTTTTTTTTTTTTTTTTTTTTTTTTTTTTTTTTTTTTTTTTTTTTTTTTTTTTTTTTTTTTTTTTTTTTTTTTTTTTTTTTTTTTTTTTTTTTTTTTTTTTTTTTTTTTTTTTTTTTTTTTTTTTTTTTTTTTTTTTTTTTTTTTTTTTTTTTTTTTTTTTTTTTTTTTTTTTTTTTTTTTTTTTTTTTTTTTTTTTTTTTTTTTTTTTTTTTTTTTTTTTTTTTTTTTTTTTTTTTTTTTTTTTTTTTTTTTTTTTTTTTTTTTTTTTTTTTTTTTTTTTTTTTTTTTTTTTTTTTTTTTTTTTTTTTTTTTTTTTTTTTTTTTTTTTTTTTTTTTTTTTTTTTTTTTTTTTTTTTTTTTTTTTTTTTTTTTTTTTTTTTTTTTTTTTTTTTTTTTTTTTTTTTTTTTTTTTTTTTTTTTTTTTTTTTTTTTTTTTTTTTTTTTTTTTTTTTTTTTTTTTTTTTTTTTTTTTTTTTTTTTTTTTTTTTTTTTTTTTTTTTTTTTTTTTTTTTTTTTTTTTTTTTTTTTTTTTTTTTTTTTTTTTTTTTTTTTTTTTTTTTTTTTTTTTTTTTTTTTTTTTTTTTTTTTTTTTTTTTTTTTTTTTTTTTTTTTTTTTTTTTTTTTTTTTTTTTTTTTTTTTTTTTTTTTTTTTTTTTTTTTTTTTTTTTTTTTTTTTTTTTTTTTTTTTTTTTTTTTTTTTTTTTTTTTTTTTTTTTTTTTTTTTTTTTTTTTTTTTTTTTTTTTTTTTTTTTTTTTTTTTTTTTTTTTTTTTTTTTTTTTTTTTTTTTTTTTTTTTTTTTTTTTTTTTTTTTTTTTTTTTTTTTTTTTTTTTTTTTTTAACAAACATCAACTTATAACTACAAACTAACACATTTAACCTTACAAAATATATATACACTTACACCTAACATATATACACATTATATACAACATTTAAAAAAAAAAAAAAAGATACAAAAACCCTCCAAATGCCTTATGAGGCCGGCCCCCCCCTTCACACCACACACACACAAATTCAAATCACTTATACACTCCTTTCTCTCTTGGAACTCACCACCTCTTCACACTCTTCTCACACTTTTATTTTCTCTCAAGAAAAACCTCTTCTCTCCCCCTTTTTCTCTTCCATTTTCGGCCACCATCAACAACAAAGAAAACACCATCAAAAATCAAGTTAACACTTACTAATAATAAGGGTTTTAAGTTAGATTAATAAAGGGTTAATACAAGCAAGGTTCAAGGGTTGTTTTAGGCTTAGATTGAAGGTATTATAAGGGTTTGAAGGCCACAAAAATCTGCCTCTTTCATCATCCAAAACCAAGTTCAAGGGTTGTTTTAGGCTTAGATTAAAGGTATTATAAGGGTTTGAAGGCCACAAAAATCTGCCTTCTTTCATCATCCAAAACCAAGTTCAAGAGGGTATAATCTTCATCCTTTTTACTAGATCTAATCTTGTTGTTGTTTATATTCAAAGGTTTTATCAAAAACTCATACTTTCTCCTTGTTTTCTTTGTAATATACACTTAATGAGGGCAAAGTTGATAGGATCTTTCTTTCCATGCTCATGCATGTCGAATCCAATAAGAAAGATCCAAGGATTCAACAAGTTTAAGACCCAAAAGTGTGGTTATAGATTTGTAGTTTTTAAAGTGACTTTCTTGTTGATAGATCTATAAGTTTTTGTATATTTTTGAAGAGTATATTCTGAGATTTTTCATTCAAAAAAAGTTTTTATATTGTTGAATGTTAGATCTATAAAAGTTGATAGTAAAAAGTGTTGATTTGAATGCATATATGCTAGATTTAAGAAAGTTGGATCTTTTGTTGGATTATGAGATGGATATGGACTTGTTATAAGTGAAAAATATGTTAATATTAATGTTAATATTCTGGAAAAATTGATAAAATATCAAGGATATAAAGCTTGAATCAAAACATGTTAAAATAAGCTAGAAATCATAAACCGAAAACACGCAAAAATGCATTTTGAGCACACACATGCACCATAATCTTATGACCAAGAAAATATGATAAACCTACTGGAAATAAGTTGAAATAAAAGTATAAATCATGAAATTATAAATTAAGGAGCATATATATCAGGGGATAATTCAAATGAAATTATTCATAATTTATAAAGGCAACTATGACACTTAAAAGTATTTTTAAGGAATTATTTAATTAATAAATCAATAAATTATGTAAATCAAGAATGAAGTTAAATCATCTTAACCATGGATAAAAATAACTAAAACCTACTGGATAAAAATACAAATAAAAGTATAAATCATGAAATTATAAATTAAGGAGCATATATATCAGGGGATAATTCAAATGAAATTATTCATAATTTATAAAGGCAACTATGACACTTAAAAGTATTTTTAAGGAATTATTTATCGGGTCAAATAATCACTAACCGAAAGCACCAAATTGCACATATCACACCACCACCACTATCACAATTTTGGACACCAAAATATGATGAACTTTCTAGAAATAATGAAACAAGAATGAAAATCCATTTTGAAGCACTTAAATTGCTTAAGAAATGAGGCTAAAATCACTATTTCGGTAAACGATTTTTAATCATAAAACCCTCAAAATGAGCAAGACACAAGAGAGGTTGAATTGATATGATTTTGTATTGATAAAAGTTGCCTAAAAGGCCTGAGATTTTTGACCAAAATGTTTAGTGATGATTTCTAAGAATTTCCATGAATTATTGAATTTAAATGGTAATTAAAAGGCATAAAAATCAATAAATAAATTATGTAAATCAAGAATGAAGTTAAATCATCTTAACCATGGATAAAAATAACTAAAACCTACTGGAGAAAAATAGTTAAAAGGCAAGAGACATGTGTTACATAATTTTAAGATAAATAATTAAGTAAAAATAATTAATTAAATATTATCATTAAAATAAATGGAAAATACACAAATAAAAGTATAAATCATGAAATTATAAATTAAGGAGCATATATATCAGGGGATAATTCAAATGAAATTATTCATAATTTATAAAGGCAACTATGACACTTAAAAGTATTTTTAAGGAATTATTTAATTAATAAATCAATAAAATAATAAATAATTAATTAAATAATATTAAATTAAATATATAATTACAAATCAGAAAATATACATAAATATTAATATTATAAGACCACTAATGTCAAATATTATTACTAAGCAAAGTACACAATGGAAATCATATAAACCAAAGCCAAAATACCGAAATTCCAATAAACGTACAAAAACGTATAATGAGAAAACGACTCTTACCACCAAATCCCTTATACCCAAACAATGAGAACATCATAATACACTTAAATTCCATAATCTAATAACAACCAAAGATGGGCAAGTCTACTAGTATACATCTCATGATCTAGCTCACTAGTTCATGTCACGCGAACTTACGCCGTGAATATATACGTTATGGTTTAGGCTTGCTTGAGGCGCAACAAATCTAAGCGGAGGAATCACGTTTGATCATCCCCTTTTCACTCTCTAATCAAGTGAGTCATAGCCCCCTTTCAAACTCTTTTATGTGTTTACTTTCGGGGTGAAAAGCATGTTTAATTAAAATGACTTTCTCTTATGAAATGATTCTTTGAAATAATGATAATGATATGGGAATTATATTGTATGTTCAACGTGTTATATGTTATATGATGAGCTTGAGTACTGTCAAACGGAGGTCCCCTGTACACTACTATTAACTCATTTGAGGCTTGTAGTTAGAGGGTTGCGCAACTAGGACTTGTCCCCTCATCCATTATTATAGGTAACGGTGGGATGTTTGGTCTGCCTTTGTGGTCACCTTCATCGCCAGTCTGGCCTCGCGGTGCTCTAACTACTATATATATTTATGGGCGTCTCCATGGCACGACCCTTGGTTATCGTTATGCACGTGATTGACAGCATGTGCTTATCATTATCTTATCATTTGGGACAATATATCTGATTATTGGGACATAACCGGTCTTAGTAGTGGCTCAAGAACAATCTCATCAAATTATGTCATGGTAGTCTTACCATTGACCCAGAGGTATTGATATTATATTATGGATGACAATTATTGATTGAACATACGGTTTGGGTATGGACAGTATGATGGAATTCTTGGAAATTTTATGACATATTCATTCTTGAATTGGATTAACTATATGTGTGTTGTTAGCATAATCCTATGAACTCACTCAACTCTCGTAGTTGACACTTTTTCTTCATGCTTTTCAGGTCTAGGGCAGTAGGTTAGCTTTTTGGACCGCTTCATGGATGATGTGTTTAATTGTTGCATTTTGGACTAGTAATGCAAACATTTGATCTTTTGATTATGATTTTGGTTGTGTAATGTTAATTAAACGTCAACTTGAACTTGTAACCTTTTGAATTTGAATGGCATTTGAAATTTGATGTTGATGTTTTATACTTAAATCTTTTGTACCATGTCGTTCTGTGGCATCTCGAGTTTCCGCTATAGTCGGGGTGTTACAGAAAAATGGTATCAGAGATCAAGGTTATAGAGAATTTTTGCTATAACCTACGTATTTTCAAACGAGTCGAATATTTCTTAAACAGTTGAGTCGATCATAAAGTATTCTCGTTTTACTTATGCATAGCCTGATCAACTATGCCTAACTAAAAATTTAATATGGAATGATCGAAATGATTGTCTAAGGGATATTCAAAATGAGTCTTTTGAAAATACACTTTAAAAACGATTCTTGGTGCAAAAGGTACATAACCAAATCCAATGTTTGCATTACCTATTAGAACCCTTAGTTGATACCCCCACTTGGCTAGCATTACTTTGTCCATTTAGGTGTAATACATGAGAGCCATGCACAAGTTGAATTCTAGTCATTACTTTAATTATAAATGGTTATGTCGGTCGTGCGAGTCGAGTTGGTCGTCGGTTGTGAATGGTCATGTCGTTGTTCGGTCGTTAAGCTTGTGAGTCGTTGGTCGAGTTGGTTGGTTGCTTATCAAATGGTTAAGGTCGTCTCATGGTCCGTCGAGTCGTCTTGCTGTCCGTAAGTTGCCATATGGGTCGTCAATGGTCAAGTCGGTCGCCCATGGTCGTCTAAGCGTCGAGTCAAGTCGTCATCTCACGCCTTTGTGAAACTTGTGTAGGAACATCATGTCACAAGCAAGTGGAGCTTCCGGATCAGCCCCTAGACCAAGGAACTTGTATGGATTCGTGGACTACTTGTAAGAGGAAGAAAAGAGACGCCTAGAGCAAGAGCAACCTCCCCAACCACTCCAAGAAGAAGAGGATGAAGAGACCGATCCAATGGAAGACCCATCGGAAGACGATAATGCTAGGAGCGTTGCCTCTAGCCAACCTGGACGCCGCTCACCCTCGCCACCACCATCACCACCTGCCCCTAGAGCACCTACTCCGCCGAGGCAAGATGCACCTATGAACCTAAGCGATGGGCGATTTCCAGCCCAAGATCCCTACCTTCAGCCGCGTCTTCCTCGTGATCATCCCTGGTACCATCTTGGACATAGGCGTCAAGGAGAGGAGCCACACCGCCCAGTCTATGGAGTACCCCCTCCACCTCCCATTGGTATGACTCGTGAAGAAAGGGAGAGGGTGTGGGGAATAGCTAACGGGTTAAGGGATGCTAGAGTAAGGGTAAGGACTCAAGAGGTGATGATGGAAAGGGCCTTAGGAGTTATGGATCGAACGGGAGACTATGCGAGTTTGGCGATATCAGAAGTTCGACGAGTTAATGAGGTGATATTCATTATGGGATGTGTGCTTACGGCTTTTTGCACTCTCATAATAGCTCTCATGCTTAGGAAGTAAACCTAAGAGCTACTTTATTTATGAACTTATTCGATGTATGAACGTTTGTACTTTGTTTCACTTTCTTGAACTTTCTAGCTTTTGTGTGACGTTGATCACATAGTATGTGGCATGTAGCAATTTTGTGAACTCATATTGAATGATATATATGTAAGCTTAATGCCTCTCTATGGTTACATGATGTGCCATCCTTGTTGTGATATAGTTATCTCTATTATAAACGTTGTAGTTACAGCAGGAAATCAGTTCTGACCACTTTTAGTAGAACGGCCATATCTGGAGTTCTATTTCGTCTTTTGACCTGATTCCAATTGTAGGTGAAACTTAACTCATAGGGCTACGTTTCATATTTTATGAGTTTTTCCCAGATCGTCCATCTTAAGCCACTTTTACGAGCTCCAAGTTTGTACTCAGATTCTGTAATCCTCCTGGTTAACCTAGAAAGCATGGTTGATAAACTTTGGAATTTACCTAACCATTTATTTACTCATAATGACAAGTGAGTCATGATTATAAAAAGGAATATGAATCGGGTTATACATACACATACGTGTGCAAACGAACCCCCTATGCACTAAATAACTTTAGATATACTCGTGTGAGATCAAGAAGTCGTGAGTCGAGTCTATGTAGTATGATACAATAAACGAATAACTAAACTATATTATCCTTTGTAGAGACATGGCACCACGAAGGACCGGCGGAGAAACAAGTGAAGAGGCCCAGCGAAGAGCCGAGTTAGCCGAGCTTATCTCCCAACAGATCAATGCCTCCATGCCAAACATTGCCACCCAAATAGCGGAGAATGTAACCGCTACACTCAACACGGCTAGAAGACAAGATGGAGAAAATGCTATTGACAGGAATGCCTACAAGGCTTTCACGTCTTGCAATCCCAAGGAGTTTCATGGGACAGAAGGTCCTGTTGCATTGCTTACTTGGTTCCAAAGCATGGAAGCCAACTTGAACATCATTGCCTGTGCGCCGGCTGACCGCGTTAAGTTTGCTGCTAGTAAGCTTCAGGGAAGAGCTCTTACTTGGTGGAATCTCCAAGCGACTACTAGAGGTCCCGCAGCAGTCAATGCTTTGACTTGGGAGCAGTTTAAAGATGAGTTGAAGCGTGAGTATTGTCCACGAGAAGAGGTACAAAAACTGGAGATGGAATTCTGGAACCACGCCATGAGAGGACTGGAATTGGAGGCCTATGTGATCCGCTTTCACGAGTTGAGCGTGTTGGTGCCAGAGATGGTAACCCCGGTGGCTAAGAAGGTTGAGAGATTTATCTATGGATTGGCACCTGAAGTTAGGTTGATGGTCACTGCAGCAACCCCTACCACTCTTGAGCAGGCTATAAGTTTGGCAACCAGGCTAGTAAACGATTTGGTTAGGCGTGGGAAGTACACGAGAGGTGAATCAAGTTCGAGACAAGGTGGAGGAAATCGGTTTGGCGATCGAAAAGGGAATGGGTCGGATAAGAGGCAAAAGATTGTGAGAAACTATGGGGTTGTGGATGCTAACCCAATCCATATCGTGGCATGCCTCCAAGGTGCAACCGATGTGGTTATAGTCACTTGGGTGAATGCAAGCGTTGCACAACTTGCAACCGCATGGGTCACCTTGCTACTCACTGCCGAAGCGGGCAAAGGAACGAAGGACAACGAGGAGGATGTCACGAATGTGGAAGTACGGATCATTGGAGAAATGCTTGTCCTAGGTTGAGGAGAGCACAAGGCAACCGCAGAAATGGAAACGGTAACCGTGGCAACTTCAGGAATGTTGGGAATCGCGGGAACCAAGCAAACCGAGGAAACAATGGAAACCAAGTCTACCGAGGAAATGTTGGGAATCAAGCTAATATTGCGAATCAAGGCAACAACGTTAACCAAGGAAATCATGGAAATCAAGGAGGTCAAGCCCGAGGAAGGGTGTATGCCATGGGAGCGAATGAGGCCCGTGATGACCCTAATGTCATCGTAGGTACGTTTCCAATAAATAATGTTTATGCATCTATGTTGTTTGATTCTGGAGCTGAAAGAAGTTTTATTTCCTTTGAATTTAAAGAATTGATTGATAAGAAACCTAGTGAACTGGAGGAAACTTATTATGTTGAATATGCTAATGGAAACGAGTATAAGACTAATGAAATTATTGCTGATTGTAAGTTAACTTTAGACGAGAAGGACTATAGTATAGACTTGATTCCCATAGAAATAGGAAGTTTTGATGTAATAGTAGGAATGGATTGGTTGTCGAAAATGCGTGCTGAAATACTTTGCCATGAAAGGATCATTAAGATTCCCTTAGATAGCAGTGAGGTGCTAATAGTTCAAGGCCATAAGGCGGGAGTCCAACCCAAGATAGTGTCATCTATGAAAGTGAGGAAGTATCTACGGAAGGAATACCACACATACTTGGCACAAGTAGTGGATAAGCGAGTGAAGGATAAGGATCCTCTCAAGGTAGCAGTGGTTAGAGACTTTCTAGATGTGTTTCCGGACGAACTACCTGGACTTCCCCCAGCGAGACAAGTAGAGTTTACAATCGATCTAGTTCCCGGGGCAGCCCCCGTGGCTAAAGCATCGTACAGACTAGCGCCCTCCGAAATGCGAGAACTCTCGGAGCAATTGCAAGAATTGCTTGATAAAGGTTTAATCCAACCTAGTTCTTCGCCCTGGGGTGCGCCAATTCTCTTTGTCAAGAAGAAGGATGGATCCTTGAGAATGTGCATCGACTATAGAGAGTTGAATAAATTGACGATCAAGAATAGATACCCGCTGCCGCGAATAGACGATTTGTTCGACCAACTGCAAGGAGCGTCGCATTTCTCGAAAATTGACCTTAGGTCCGGCTATCATCAGTTGAGGGTACGAGAAGAAAATGTACCTAAAACGGCTTTTAGAACTCGCTATGGGCACTATGAGTTCCTAGTGATGCCATTTGGTCTCACAAATGCGCCAGCCGTCTTCATGGATCTAATGAATAGGATCTTCAGGCCGTACCTGGATAAGTTCGTCATAGTGTTTATCGATGACATTTTGATATACTCTAGAAGTAAGGAGGAGCACGAGAAGCACCTAAGGATAATCTTGCAGCTACTTAGAGACGAGAAGCTATATGCTAAGTTTTCTAAGTGTGAATTTTGGCTCCGTCAAGTCCAATTTCTGGGACACGTTGTGAACGAAGAAGGAATCCATGTAGATCCGTCTAAGGTAGAAGCAATCAAGAAATGGGAGACACCCAAGACACCAACAGAAGTGCGTAGCTTCCTAGGTTTGGCGGGTTATTATAGGAGGTCCATCCAAGGATTCTCTAAGATTGCGGTACCTTTAACCCAATTGACCCAAAAGTCAAGGGAGTTCGAATGGGGTGAAGAACAAGAGCAAGCGTTTCAAACGCTTAAGGACATGTTGTGTGAAGCACCAATACTAGCGTTGCCGGATGGAATGGAAGGATTTGTAGTATATTGTGATGCGTCGAATAAAGGACTAGGATGCGTACTAATGCAAAGAGACAAGGTTATTGCGTATGCATCCAGGCAATTATAGCCACATGAGAAGAATTATTCAACACACGATTTGGAGCTAGGAGCCGTAGTGTTTGCCTTGAAGATATGGCGATATTATCTTTATGGAACCAAGTGCACCATAGTTACCGACCACAAGAGCTTGCAACACATCTTTGACCAGAAGATGTTGAACATGAGGCAAAGAAGGTGGATGGAGCTACTTAACGATTACGAGTGCGAAATTAAGTACCACCCTGAAAAGGCAAATGTTGTTGCTGACGCCCTTAGTAGGAAGGTGAGCACTAGGGTGTCGAAGACAAGAATTTATCACTTACAGGTGAAAATGTCTCTAAGGGACAGATTCTTAGAAGATCAAGCAAAAGCTTTTGAAGGGAAGAACATTGAAGAAGAGGCATTGAGTGGAGTAGAAACAAGGTTCGATAGGGATGATGAAGGCATCTTGTATTACAAAGGAAGAGCTTGGGTCCCAAATATCAACGGGCTGAGAGAGGTGTTAATGAATGAAGCTCACAATTCAAAATACTCGATTCATCCAGGAGCAGATAAGATGTACCAAGGTCTAAAAAGGGACTTTTGGTGGCCTGGGATGAAAGGTGATGTAGCTCTATATGTGAGCCGATGCATGACTTGTGCGATGGTCAAAGCTGAGCACCAAAAGCCAGCTGGACTTTTAAAGCAGCCGGAAATACCCGAATGGAAGTGGGAGCAAATAGCAATGGACTTAGTGACGAAATTGCCTCGGACAAAGAAGGGTCATGATGCTATATGGGTGATTGTCGATCGTCTTACGAAATCAGCCCATTTCATCCCCATCAAAGAAGACTGGAACACTGAGCGTTTAGCACGTTTGTACGTTGAAAGGATTGTGACATTGCATGGTGTACCTCTGTCCATAATATCTGATAGGGATGGTAGGTTTACCTCACGTTTCTGGGGTCTTGTGCAAGAAGTAATGGGCACTACGTTAGCATTAAGCACGGCTTACCACCCACAAACGGATGGGCAAAGTGAGCGTACAATACAAACGTTGGAGGATATGCTAAGAGCTTGCGCATTAGAATTTAGTGGAAGTTGGGATGAACACTTGCCATACGCGGAATTTACTTACAACAATAGTTATCACTCTAGCATACAGTGTGCGCCGTTTGAAGCTCTATACGGGCATAAATGTAGATCACCCATGTGTTGGGTAGAGGCGGGCGAGAGAAGCCTAGCTACCGTTGACTTTATCCAAGAGACAACGGACAAAGTCGCGATTATTAAAGAAAAGCTTAAAGCCACGAGAGATCGGCAAAAGAGTTATGCGGATAAAAGGAGGAAGCCCCTAGAGTTCGGAGTTGGCGACAAGGTACTATTAAAGGTGTCGCCATGGAAGGGAACCGTAAGGTTCGGCAAAAGAGGAAAGTTGAGCCCCCGATACATTGGGCCATTTGAAATTATTGCTAGAATAGGCCCCGTAGCCTATAAGTTGAAATTACCCCAAGAATTGGGAGATGTGCATGACACATTCCATGTGTCAAACTTGAAGAAATGTGTGGCGGATGATCCGAAGGTAGTCCCACTTGAAGAACTACGTGTGGAGGATAAGCTCCAATTTCGTGAGGAGCCAATAGAAGTTCTCGATCGCGATGAGAAACGCCTAAAGAGGAGCAAGATCCCTATCGTTAAAGTTAGATGGGATACGAAACGCGGACCAGAGTTTACATGGGAGCGCGAGGACTTTATACGCGAGAAATATCCGCACTTACTCCCTAAGCAAATTCAAATTCCGAGACGGAATTCTTCTAAGGGGGTAAGGATGTAACAACCCTACTTTTTAAATATTACATATGAGCTAGTTATGTTGCCGTTGATCTCGCAAGCCATAGTTATACTTGAAGCTAGTAGATAATGCCCTAACTTAGCAATCTAAAGCTATTGTTCAATTCTAAATATGAATTATAAAGTACCTTTGAATAAAAATTTATTTATGATCAATCAGATTATCTAAATAATAATGTAAGTCTCACAAGTTGAGATAACCATCAAAAATCCTTACAAAGGTCCAACAATTTAATCATTTAGCTAATTAAAGTAAATTTGGTCACGAGAATAAAGATTTTTACCTCAAAATATATTTATAAGTTAATATGTACATAAAAGTGTTTAAATAACAATAAGAATATATATATGCTTAAAATAAATACAAGTTCATAAACAAAGGCTCATGTAACAAATTAGAAACACAAAAATGTATACATACAAGCATATATACATGACATATATACATATGCACATATTAGAACAAACATCAACTTATAACTACAAACTAACACATTTAACCTTACAAAATATATATACACTTACACCTAACATATATACACATTATATACAACATTTAAAAAAAAAAAAAGATACAAAAACCCTCCAAATGCCTTATGAGGCCCCCCCCCCCTTCACACCACACACACACAAATTCAAATCACTTATACACTCCTTTCTCTCTTGGAACTCACCACCTCTTCACACTCTTCTCACACTTTTATTTTCTCTCAAGAAAAACCTCTTCTCTCCCCCTTTTTCTCTTCCATTTTCGGCCACCATCAACAACAAAGAAAACACCATCAAAAATCAAGTTAACACTTACTAATAATAAGGGTTTTAAGTTAGATTAATAAAGGGTTAATACAAGCAAGGTTCAAGGGTTGTTTTAGGCTTAGATTGAAGGTATTATAAGGGTTTGAAGGCCACGAAAATCTGCCCTCTTTCATCATCCAAAACCAAGTTCAAGAGGGTATAATCTTCATCCTTTTTACTAGATCTAATCTTGTTGTTGTTTATATTCAAAGGTTTTATCAAAAACTCATACTTTCTCCTTGTTTTCTTTGTAATATACACTTAATGAGGGCAAAGTTGATAGGATCTTTCTTTCCATGCTCATGCATGTCGAATCTAATAAGAAAGATCCAAGGATTCAACAAGTTTAAGACCCAAAAGTGTGGTTTAAAGTGACTTTCTTGTTGATAGATCTATAAGTTTTTGTATATTTTTGAAGAGTATATTCTGAGATTTTTCATTCAAAAGAAGTTTTTATATTGTTGAATGTTAGATCTATAAAAGTTGATAGTAAAAAGTGTTGATTTGAATGCATATATGCTAGATTTAAGAAAGTTGGATCTTTTGTTGGATTATGAGATGGATATGGACTTGTTATAAGTGAAAAATATGTTAATATTAATGTTAATATTCTGGAAAAATTGATAAAATATCAAGGATATAAAGCTTGAATCAAAACATGTTAAAATAAGCTAGAAATCATAGACCGAAAACACGCAAAAATGCATTTTGAGCACACACATGCACCATAATCTTATGACCAAGAAAATATGATAAACCTACTGGAAATAAGTTGAAATAAAAGTATAAAACTCAGATCTATTGGTTCATGATAACAATAAGCTCAAAAATCACCTTTTCGGGTCAAATAATCACTAACCGAAAGCACCAAATTGCACATATCACACCACCACCACTATCACAATTTTGGACACCAAAATATGATGAACTTTCTGGAAATAATGAAACAAGAATGAAAATCCATTTTGAAGCACTTAAATTGCTTAAGAAATGAGGCTAAAATCACTATTTCGGTAAACGATTTTTAATCATAAAACCCTCAAAATGAGCAAGACACAAGAGAGGTTGAATTGATATGATTTTGTATTGATAAAAGTTGCCTAAAGGCCTGAGATTTTTGACCAAAATGTTTAGTGATGATTTCTAAGAATTTCCATGAATTATTGAATTTAAATGGTAATTAAAAGGCATAAAAATCAATAAATAAATTATGTAAATCAAGAATGAAGTTAAATCATCTTAACCATGGATAAAAATAACTAAAACATACTGGAGAAAAATAGTTAAAAGGCAAGAGACATGTGTTACATAATTTTAAGATAAATAATTAAGTAAAAATAATTAATTAAATATTATCATTAAAATAAATGGAAAATACACAAATAAAAGTATAAATCATGAAATTATAAATTAAGGAGCATATATATCAGGGGATAATTCAAATGAAATTATTCATAATTTATAAAGGCAACTATGACACTTAAAAGTATTTTTAAGGAATTATTTAATTAATAAATCAATAAAATGAATAAATAATTAATTAAATAATATTAAATTAAATATATAATTACAAATCAGAAAATATACATAAATATTAATATTATAAGACCACTAATGTCAAATATTATTACTAAGCAAAGTACACAATGGAAATCATATAAACCAAAGCCAAAATACCGAAATTCCAATAAACGTACAAAAACGTATAATGAGAAAACGAATCTTACCACCAAATCCCTTATACCCAAACAATGAGAACATCATAATGCACTTAAATTCCATAATCTAATAACAACCAAAGATGGGCAAGTCTACTAGTATACATCTCATGATCTAGCTTACTAGTTCATGTCACGCGAACTTACGCCGTGAATATATACGTTATGGTTTAGGCTTGCTTGAGGCGCAACAAATCTAAGCGGAGGAATCACGTTTGATCAGCCCCTTTTCACTCTCTAATTAAGTGAGTCATAGCCCCCTTTCAAACTCTTTTATGTGTTTACTTTCGGGGTGAAAAGCATGTTTAATTAAAATGACTTTCTCTTATGAAATGATTCTTTGAAATAATGATAATGATATGGGAATTATATTGTATGTTCAACGTGTTATATGTTATATGATGAGCTTGAGTACTGTCAAACGGAGGTCCCCTGTACACTACTATTAACTCATTTGAGGCCTGTAGTTAGAGGGTTGCGCAACTAGGACTTGTCCCCTCATCCACTATTATAGGTAACGGTGGGATGTTTGGTCTACCTTTGTGGTCACCTTCATCGCCAGTCTGGCCTCGCGGTGCTCTAACTACTATATATATTTATGGGCGTCTCCATGGCACGACCCTTGGTTATCGTTATGCACGTGATTGACAGCATGTGCTTATCATTATCTTATCATTTGGGACAATATATCTGATTATTGGGACATAACCGGTCTTAGTAGTGGCTCAAGAACAATCTTATCAAATTATGTCATGGTAGTCTTACCATTGACCCAGAGGTATTGATATTATATTATGGATGACAATTATTGATTGAACATATGGTTTGGGTATGGACAGTATGATGGAATTCTTTGAAATAATGATAATGATATGGGAATTATATTGTATGTTCAACGTGTTATATGTTATATGATGAGCTTGAGTACTGTCAAACGGAGGTCCCCTGTACACTACTATTAACTCATTTGAGGCCTGTAGTTAGAGGGTTGCGCAACTAGGACTTGTCCCCTCATCCACTATTATAGGTAACGGTGGGATGTTTGGTCTACCTTTGTGGTCACCTTCATCGCCAGTCTGGCCTCGCGGTGCTCTAACTACTATATATATTTATGGGCGTCTCCATGGCACGACCCTTGGTTATCGTTATGCACGTGATTGACAGCATGTGCTTATCATTATCTTATCATTTAGGACAATATATCTGATTATTGGGACATAACCGGTCTTAGTAGTGGCTCAAGAACAATCTTATCAAATTATGTCATGGTAGTCTTACCATTGACCCAGAGGTATTGATATTATATTATGGATGACAATTATTGATTGAACATATGGTTTGGGTATGGACAGTATGATGGAATTCTTGGAAATTTTATGACATATTCATTCTTGAATTGGATTAACTATATGTGTGTTGTTAGCATAATCCTATGAACTCACTCAACTCTCGTAGTTGACACTTTTTCTTCATGCTTTTCAGGTCTAGGGCAGTAGGTTAGCTTTTTGGACCGCTTCATGGATGATGTGTTTAATTGTTGCATTTTGGACTAGTAATGCAAACATTTGATCTTTTGATTATGATTTTGGTTGTGTAATGTTAATTAAACATCAACTTGAACTTGTAACCTTTTGAATTTGAATGGCATTTGAAATTTGATGTTGATGTTTTATACTTAAATCTTTTGTACCATGTCGTTCTGTGGCATCTCGAGTTTCCGCTATAGTCGGGGTGTTACAACACCTTGGCGGTTTCCATTCAAATTCCACTTGCATAGTTTCTTTAGTATAGCCATACCCATCCAAATCCGGAATTGCAATCGACAACTTATCCTGAAAATCCGACATAGCTGAAATCTCTATTAAAGCTCGAGCATAACTACTTCGACCCCAAGACTCCGTGCACATAGCACTTGTGTAAGAATCAAGTAACTTTGGGTTGCCAAGTTTCAAAAAAAGTAGACTCAAACCATCATCAGTATAAGCTGCTATAGGGACATTGTAAATCTTAATCCACACCATAACCTCCTTAATATCTTCCTTTTTCAGTTTAGCGGTTGGTGACCAAACATTAAGAAAAATTGGCATATTACGAATCACCCAAGGTCCACCTTCCAGCACACTATTCATACCCTTCTTGTCAGTAAACTTAAAAAAGAAAAAACCATTAGCGTTCATCATCACTTTTTGCAAACCAAATTTCGCCCAATTGGTTTTTACAAAGTATTCAACCACCGGATAAGCCAATCGATCACCAAAAAAGTATCCAAATATAGTATTAGCATACTTATCTTGGACAACACGTACAGATTCTTTTGGTAAAACCACATCAACATCATCATGAACTATAAGATTCTCAATTTTCTGAAAGTTTACCACCTTTTTAACTGATCCAACTTTTAGTTTTGCAGCATAAGAAGGTTGTTCATGAACAACATTAGTAACTTCACGTACATCAACTTCAGAAGCAAATTCGACGTGTTTTTTTCCAACTGTGTCGACTCTTGTGATACCCTATGCTGTAAATCACCCTCATCCCTTAATGGAATTGTCGATTCTGAATTTTCCTTCTTATCATTACTCTTACTCTCAAATTTAGCATTCTTTATTCCATTCATTGGAGGAGCTTGAAAAATAGTTTCATCAGCTTCATCTTCCTCCTCAGGTATAGTATAACCTGAGGACGGACACTCCTTAACCTCACCAGCTTTTGCGGGATACACATTAGGTTGCTCACTAGAATAAGCTATTTGTATATGGACACTCCTTAATCTCATGGCTCTTGGTACATATAAAAATGTGTTTTGGCATATGGGTCCTATGCATATTTGTATTTTGAAGTTTAGTTTGTTTATTGTAAATAAATGTTGAGTGGTGGTTTGAATGTTTTGGTAAAATGGACAAATGACCCATTTCTTTGTAAAATGTACATTTGAACGAATGGATGTCTTTAAAATGTTTAGTTATGTGTCCATGTCATATTTGGATCAGTGATTTGCATTGTAAAAGTTTAGAATTGAGTTGAAATGTTGAAAAAGGTCAAAAAGGGTATTTTTAGAGTTCAACACAAAGGGCGTGCGCTGTGTCAATAGCACGTTCGCTGAGACACAAAGTGCGGTCGATGCAAATCAGCATCGACCGCCCTCTACTGTCCTCGTCGCTTACTTTTGTCGAGCCTTCGTTTGACCTTTTTGGGTTCCGAAAGTTACATAGTAGTCTATTTACATCATTTTAAAAATATTTCAAGTGTCTTTTCTTGATTTTGATCATTTTGATTTTTTGCGAAAAATGACCGTGTTTTTCTAAGTACAATTCAACTAATGGTTTTCAATATTTTGGTCATTATTGGTTTGTGTCGTTTCAAGTGGTATCAGAGCCATGGTTCGAGGGATTTTGGTATTCAATCTTCACGGATAGGATGCCTAGACTTGAACCATAGGATATATCTTTGACCTTAGGTGGCTTGAGTTGCCCATATTTGAGAATTTGAAGTATTTAGTAAGGTTAATTTAAAATGAAATAGTTTATGACCATAATAGAGCCGACCTATTACCGATCATAAACTATTACATTCTAAATTAAAGTTACTAAATATAGAAGTGATCAAGTGTATTACCTTAGAACCTTATGAGTTGAAAATGGGATAAGTTGTGATTATAACGAACTGTATGAACATTTTCAGTATCCATGGAAACACCAAATAACGAGGATGGAGAAACTAGTCATCAAAATCTTGAAGAAAGAAGCACCATTCTCGACCTCATGGGGAAAGCCTTAGAAGACTTTGCTCCTTTCTTTGTAAAGAAGTTAAATGAAACTCCTAAGGGAGTAATGAGTGACCACATCGTTGTCAAGATTAGGGAAGAAGTTTCCAATGCCGTACAAGAGGAATTCAACAAACGTTTTCCTAACGAAAAAGAAGCGGAAAGTAATAGGGAAGTTCGAACCGATGCCCTATCAACGAAAGATAAATTTGCTATTTACAAGGGTTTTGCTATGGTTAAACCACCGGAATACGATGGGAATCTCGATCCTATTGTTAGCACACGATGGATTCCGAAATTGAAGGATCTTTTAGAACCTCTCAATGCCCTCCCGAATCAAAGACCCTCCTTGGGTCTAGTATGTTGAAGGGATCCGCCAAGACATGGTGGGATAACAAGATTATAGTGGAGGGGGAAGAGAAAGCTATGAGCATCGAGTGGGCTGAATTTAAGGAACTCTTTTTCAAAGAGTTTCGTTCTGAATCTGAGGTAACAAGACTTAGGAGGGACCTAAATACCAATCAAGGCTCAATGACAATCAATTAGTTCAAGGTCAAGTTTCTGGATAGGGCTCAATTTTGCCCCGAATACTTGAAAAGTGACACCCTCCTCAAAGAGCATTTCTATGGTAAACTCCGTAAAAGCATCCGGGAGCGAATTAGTCTTTGGCAAGTGGAGTCATTTTATGTGTTAGTTGATGTAGCCCGAGACCACGAAATAGAACAATCTCAACATGACGAAGAAGGACTAAAAAGAAAGTTTGAGTCGACTAATTCTTCATCAAAGAAGTTTAAGGGGGGTAGTCAACAGGGCAACAACCAAGGAAGACAAAACAACTTTCCGGTGAAGACTTGTTATAATTGTGGTGATCCGGGACATATGAGCAAAGATTGTAAGATTCCCTCCAAGCAAGCCTTATTGTGTTTTAATTGTAAACAAGAGGGGCATCGTAGAAGTAATTGTCCACAGTTATCAGAGATGGAAAGGAAGGAGGCTCAAAGGAGAGAAATGGAAAAGAAGGTGGCTAGAATGGCGGGAAATCCGAAAGGGAGAGCATTTCAAATCACTGCTTTATAGGCAAAGGAAGCTCCAAATGTTGTCACAGGTACCTTCAAAATTTATCATATGCCTGCAACTATTCTATTTGACTCGGGTGCTAATAGGTCATTTGTTGCCACTAGACTTTCTCAAAATTTGCATATATCACTTAGCAAACTAGAATCTCCTCTACAAGTTGAAGTTGCTAATGGTGTGATGAGGTGTTTAGAGATTGTGGATTACAAATAAACTCCGAAATTTTTAAATCTCATCTAATTCCAATGGAATTAGGGGAATTTGATATTATCATTGGGATAGATTGGCTTGGCCGTTACAAAGCCAATATTGATTGTGGGGAAAAATCCGTTCATGTCAAAACTCCTAGTGGGGGAGAAATGATCATCTATGGTGAAAGGATTAGGCAACCACCACCTCTTTGTACTTTTGCTCAAGTTCGTCATCATCTTCTTCATGGTTGGCAAGCCTACCTTGCTCATGTTGTTTATTCGAGCAAAGCTCTTCAAAATGTACCCATTGTTAATGAATATCCGGAGCCATCTGAACAAGCCATGTTAATTCTGCCAGCAGTGGCCCATTTCAGACAAGTTTTCACTGAACCAGTCCAGTCGCCAGTAGTAACACTTCTCCAGTGGCAAGAAGCTCCAGTGACAACCAGCAGTGATCCACCAGTGAAGATGCCCACTGAAGAGTTCCAGTGACGAGCTCCAGTCAAGACTCCAGTATGGATGCTCCAGTTTTAAGTTACCAATTTCAATAAATAAAGTTTGTTTCAGTCACATGTTTGTGGGCCCAATAAAGAAGGAATGTGCTTGACAGCTATTGATGGGGATAAGAGAGGAGCGTGTGACAACGTTAATCCTAACGGTTTGTGGGTCCTTGTGCAGAAGGAATCCTTCTAGAAACTTTATATGTACTTTTCCTATTGGCTGTTAAAGTAGTGGTTGTCCTTAGCCCATGACAGCCTTTAATTATTTTATATTATTATTGTATTTTCTTTATTTTAGAAAATAGCATTTGTGGCTATAAATAGGGGCTCATTTTCTCATTGTAAGGGAGTTGATGTTTGAATGAAATTAATAGAGCAGCCTCTATTTCTTAACAAAAATCTTCATTTACCTTTATAGATCTCAGATCTTGGTGGTTTGAAGTGACCCCTTTATCTATACTTGTGTTTGTGGTGGCTAGACCTTTATCAAACATAGTGGTGGGTTGGAGTGTTTCATTTATCCTTGATTCTGGTGGCTTGTCCTTTACGAATCTTGGTGGTGGATTTTTTAACTATATTTACTTTTATTGTTTTGTTTGCTTGTTTTGTTCATAAAAATTTCAGAAAAATACCAAAAATAGTCTTCCGTTGTCGTTTGTCGCTTGATTTACGCATCAAATTCGTATCAGAGCCAGGTTATTCTAAAAGGTTTCTTAATCTTTTAATCCGTGGGTTTTGTTGTTTGATTGTTGGGTCAGATTCAAAAGGGTCATCTTAATCTTTTTAGTCTGTTGGAGTTTGTTGTCCTTTGTTTAGATCTGTCATTGTGAATGTTATTTTGTTGAGTATTAATGGCTTTCAGAAAAAATATGACCTTAGAAGAAGCTCAAAATGTTAGAAGAGATAGGTATCAAACTCCTCCATCCTTCATTAGAAACAACCTGTTTGAAATAAGCATGATGAACAAGAAGGTTAGTAAACTTAAAAGGTTGAGGTGTATAATTCGATCCCAATGGCAAGCGCAATATCGCTGGAGAATGGTCAGAGATCCGATACGGCTGAAATATAGCACTTGCTTCCTTAAAAGAATCATGAAATGCTAGGTTGGCCATAATGCGATCCAACTTCTTCAAAACACCCCTTCCACCTTTTGGCTTTTGGTTCCATATAAAATGGAGTCCCACTTTGTTTACATCATTCACTTCAATGGAATTAACGCATTATTGGAACTCTCGCATTGCAATGTCAACAACCAAAGAACCAACATCTCGATCAACAAGACTCAAAGTAGCATTGAAATCACCAAATAAACACCACGGGCGAGAGTTAACAAACACCTTATGTAAATTCAGGTCCTCCCATAAAGATCTCCTATCAATGTATTTATTGTGAGCGTACACAAATGAACACAATAAAACTTTCTTTTCGGCTTTAAAAAGAACTTGAGCATGCATAACTTGGTCAGTTTGAGCAAGAACCATAAGATCAATAAAATCCGGATTCCAACCCAAAAGGCTACGAGACCCTCCTTTGCATAAGTTACCATTCGTAGTCCAATCCCATCTACAAAACACCTTTCTACACAAAAAATCCAGATTTGATAAAGCCACATGCAATTCAAGAATAGCACAAACCGAAAGCTTATTTTCACTAATGACATGACGAACTTCGTTTTGTTTTGGGGCCTAGTTCAAACTCCTTATATTCCAACAACAGATATTATACATTATGAATCGTTGAAGCAGGAGTGCTTGCCCCTGTATACTGATCCGAACCCATAAAAGTAGTTGTCTCATCGAAAACAGTCTCCACATCAGAATCTTCCTCATCATAGGGAGTTGGTCTCCTCCCACTACATTTTCATTTATCCGCTGTTTCGTTCATCTTTTGTTTTAATTTATCACTATCCTTGTTTGTCTCCTTTACCACATTCTCCTCCTCTAAAAAAGAATAAACATTACTAGTACTAATATTAGCATTGAAATTAGATGAACTAGCACCTGTTGTATCCTGTTGTTTTTAAACCTTTGGAGTATCACTTGGAACTTTAGTCCCCCCACTAGGTTATTTAGGCCTATATTGCAAAACAGGTTTAGATTTAGGCAATTTAAAACCATCTTGCTTATTCCCATTCTATCCAGCCTTGCCCTTATTTTTCTTACGACCACTTTTGTAAAGCCATCATCATGTGACTCAACAGCAGCCACCAATTTCGTTTGAGCAGGACAAGTGACCTTTTCATGACCAAATAATTTGCAATGCAAACAATGGGGTGGTTTCCATTCGTATTCAATCCCCATTTCAGCTTTCGAAAACCCCTCACAATTCACATTGGGTATGGCCACAACCAAGGTTTCTTTCAAATCACAATTTGCATCTAATTCAATCAACGCTCTAGCATAACTATGGCGTCCCCAAGAGTTGAGGCACATCTAACTCGTAAAAGAATCAAGAAGAATAGGCTTACCTAGCTTGGAAGCAAGCATGCTCAGTCCATCATCTGTATATGCAACTAATGGAACATCATACATCTTAACCCATACTGGAACCGAGGTTAACTCCTGCTTAGTTAAATTCACATTCGGCGACCATTCTTTCAGAAAAATTGGAGTCGACCTTATCATCCATGGACCCTTCGATAGAACCTGATTCATCCCTTCTTTAGACTGAAACTGAAAAAAGAAAAAACCTGCTGAATTCATCATAACTTTCTGAAGACCAACCTTAGCCCAAGTGTTCTTCACATACAATTCGACAACTGGATATGCAAGTCTTTCACCCAAAAAGTACCCATATAGTGAATTTGAAAATCGGCTATTAACCGCCAAAACAGATTCCAAAGGAAGAACCAAATCCATACCATCAAGGTTATTATCGATCACCAAGTATCGAAAGTTCACCTTCCTCTTGGGAGCCTCGAAACCTAAGACCGAAGCATACGAAGCTGTCTCATTTTTCTCAATATTTGGTTCGACCATACCATCCTTACTAAGTGATTTTGAAACATCACTCGAACCATCCATGTTAGGGTTTCCATCAGAAACAGAATCTTGTAACTCAGTCGCCCCATCAGAAACATCATTGACCTTCGAATTGACACCAGCATTCTTATAAATCCCAACCTCAACGGAATCCTCATTAGCTATCTCCACATTGTCATCCCTTTTAAGAATACGAACAGGTTCCTTTAGATCAGACATTGACCTAAGTTTATCAAAACGATCACGTAAACTATCAAAATTAAAAACGGTTTTAGATCTCTTCATCCACCAGCTAGGTCACCATTGAACATGCAGGAACCAGGAGAAAAGAAAAGCCAAATATGAACAAAGAAAAGTAAATCCTAATCTCAGGAAAAACAAATAAAACCCTAAAACCCTAATCGATAAATCAGATCAACACAAAAACAAATATAATTAGACCAATGATGATCGAATTACATTCACAGTCCACACTAAATCAGAAGATCAAGATCGGCGAAGGTAAAAAGGGAAGAAGAAAAATCGCCTTTTATGAGAGAGAACGGCTAGGGTTTTTTCTTTTAAAGTGGAATTCTTGCTAGCTAATCACATGGTAAACCTTGTTATTATGTTTGGCTTATGTATTGTATTGTTAATGAATTAGTGAAATTGTTATAACTACTATATTGGTATGAATTGGGTTGTGAAAATGATGAGATGATGAGAATGAAATTTGCAACGATGAAAATATGATTGAAGCCAAACATAATAATGGGTTGTGGTATTTGGGTTGAGCTAGTTACTTGATAGACATTGATAGTTGGTCTTATGTATCATGAATTGATGATTGATAGGTGATTCATAGGAAAGCTTATTGTTAGAAGACATCTTGTGTTGTGAATTTACGGAAATTTGGCCAAGGTGAGTACTATATGTATTTGCTGTGAGTCGCGAAGTCTTGGACTCTTTTGCTGGTTGTTGATGACATGGTGAGCCGTAGAGTTTTGAACTCTTTTGCTCGATGTGTGGGCAATAAACCATGGATGACGATTCATGGGCTTATTGTCATAAAAAAAAGGTAATGGGGGGAACACTAGCCCCGGTACCACAATTGGATACCCATCGACCCACCCCGTATGAGATGGGCTTATTGTCATATAAGGATCCTTATATGTGTTTGTTATTTACATGTCATGATATTGTGTTGTTAAATGCATATAGTGCTCGCTAAGCGAAAGCTTACCATTTTAGTGTTTAACCTTTTTATAGGAATGATGCGAAAATGTCCAGATTCACTGAACTGCAGGAATCCAGTGAACGGAAGAAGTCAACTGAACTGATCATGCAATCTGAACAAGCCATGTTGATCCTTCCAGCAGTATCCCATTTCAGACAAGTCTTTTCTGAACCAGTCCAGTCACCAGTGGTAACACTTCTCCAGATGACTGCTCCAGATGGATGCTCCAGTGACCACTGAAGGTTGCTCCAGATGGATGCTCCAGTGACCCTACTGAAGGTCCTCCAGTGAAGTGCTCCAGATTTTATCTCTAGTGGTGGTCCAGATCTATGTTCCAGTTGCCAAATAATAAAGTCCCCACTGAAGTCGTTTGTGGGCCCAATAAAGAAGAATGTCAGTTGTTAAGGAAGGCGCGTGTGACGTTTCTAACAATATTATGGGACCACTTGCAGGGGAATGTTTCTAGAAGCTTACGTGTCCATGACTTATTGGTCCAAACTAGTTAGTAGCTTGCACATGACAGCTTTTATGTATTATTTTATTATTTCATCGTTAATTCCTAGGTAGAGTATATGGCTATAAATAGAGGTTTATCTCTCATTTGTAAAAAAGTGGATGTTGAATGAAATTAATAGAGCAGCCTCTATTTCTTACAAAAATCTTCTTTTACCTTTATAGATCTTTTGATCTTGGTGGTTAGGAGTGACCCCTTTATCAATATTTGTGGTGACTTTTTCTTTATCAAATATTGTGGTGAGGTCTTTTAAATCTTCGATTTCCTTTATCTATAATCGTGGTGGCTAGACCTTTATCGATTGTAGTGGTGGGGCGGAGTGTTTCCTTTATCCTTGATTCCGATGGCTTGGCCTTTACGAGTCTTGGTGGTGGATTCTTTTATCTATCATTTTAATTTTATTGTCTCGTTTATTGTTTGTTTCATATAAAATCCAGAAAATACCAAAAATAGTCTTCCGCTGTCGTTTGTCGCGTGATTTACGCATCAAATTGGTATCAGAGACAGGTTTAAAAAGGTTTCTTAATCTTTTTGTCCGTTGGGGTATTGTTTGTTTAGATCTGTTGATTGATTGTTTAGATCTATTAGTTATTTGCTTAGATCTATTGATTGTGAGTTATTTGTTGGTTATAAATGGCGTTTAGAAGAAATATGACTTTAGACGAAGCTAATAATGCTAGGAGAGATAGACAGATTGAAGATCTACAAGAAGCACTTGGTAGAGTTGTTCATATGTTAGAAGATGGTGGTTTACGATTTAATCGAGACAATGTTGTTGCCAGTGAAAGAGATTCTGAATCTCAAGGCCCCAGTGAAAGATCTGATAGTATTCCTAGACACTCTAGTGATTATGATGAACCACATCCTAGAGAAAGGCGTAGGAGGTATGAGGGTGATGATACTAGGGATATTAAGATAGATCCACCAGATTTTAATGGATCTTCTAACCCAGAAGAGTATTTCGAATGGGTCCAGGTGATGGACAGAATAATGGAAATAAAGGGTTATGATGATAGAAAAAGTTTCAAAATTGCCATTATTAAACTTAAGAAATATGATTCATCTTGGTATGATAACATGAAATCTGAAAGAGAATACAAGGGCAAAAGTAAAATCAAGACCTGGTCCAAACTGAAGGAGGTTATGCAGAAGAGGTTTGTTCCCCAGTCGTACAAGCAAGATCAGTATCTACTGATGAACAATCTGAAGCAAGGAGCCAAGGAAGTTGTGGAATACATTAGAGAGTTTGAGCATCTGAAGACCAGAACTGGTGTGAATGAAACTGAAGAGCACACTATTGCCAGATTTCTTGGTGGTCTGAACGCTGCCATTACTGAGAAGATTGAGTTGCAGCCTATCTGGACATATGAAGGTGCATGCAAGATGGCTATCCAGATTGAGAGACAACTGAAGAAGAAGGTTCCGTACAAGTCATTCAGTAAGGTTCCTGCCAGTGCAAGTCAACCAGTTGCCAGTCAACCAGTTCCCAGATTTACTGAAACTGTCCAGAAAGCCTTCAGAGGCAAAGAAAAGGAAACTGAGGAACGAAAGAACCAGTTGGAAGAAAATGTTTCAAGTGCCATGGCTTTGGTCACTTCCAGGCCCAGTGTCCAATCAAAGAGCCTTGACTGCCAGAGAAATTGAATGTTTGCCAGATGTTGACACTGAAGAAGGCGAGCCAGTGTATGATGAAGATGAAGAAGATGAAGAAGCTTATGTGGGTGCAGATATTGGAGAAATGTTGGTTGTCAGAAGGGTGATGCATGCTGATGAAGTTACCACCGATACTGCCCAGAGGGAGAACATTTTTCACTCCAGATGCACAGTCAAAGGGAAAGTTTGTGATCTGATCATTGATGGTGGGAGTTGTGCTAATGCTGCTTCAACTTACATGGTAGAGAAACTGGCACTACCTACAGTTAAGCACCCTCGTCCATACAAGGTACAATGGCTAAGTGAAGGGTCAGAGGTAAAAGTTAATCGTCAAGTTACCATCCCGTTTTCAATTGGATCAGTTTATCAAGACAAAATTGTTTGTGATGTTGTACCTATGGATGCTTGTCATATTTTATTGGGTCGACCATGGTTATTTGATAATTATGTTCTTCATGATGGTCGAATGAACTCGTATTCTTTGAGTATAAGTGGAAAGAAGGTCACACTGACTTCTTTGAAGCCTAATGAACTGGTGAGAGTCAAGAAAGACCAGCCCAGTAAGCCTTTGTTTTTGTCTCAAGCTGAAGTCGAAGAAGAGTTATCTGAAGGCTCTCCAGTTATGATGTTACTGGTCGTAGAAAAATCTGAAGAGAAGGAGTTCACTGGTGTCCCCAGTCTCCTGAAGACTTTACTGAAGGAATTCACTGACGTTTTCCTAGAAGACCTACCTGAAGGTTTGCCACCAGTAAGAGGAATTGAGCACCAGATTGACTTGGTTCCAGGTTCAGTTCTTCCAAACAAAGCTGCTTACAGATGTTCACCTAATGAAGCTAAAGAGTTGCAGAGGCAAGTCGATGAATTGGTTGAGAAGGGTTATGTGAGAGCAAGTATGAGTCCTTGTTCAGTACCAGCTCTCCTGGTCCCAAAGAAGATGGTACGATGAGGATGTGTGTTGATAGCAGGGTCATACAACAATATAACCATTAAGTATAGATATCCCATTCCCAGATTGGATGATATGCTTGATGAGTTACATGGCTCCAGGGTATTTTCCAAGATTGATCTTAGAAGTGGCTATCACCAGATAAGGATGAAGGATGGAGATGAGTGGAAAACTGCTTTCAAGATCAAGGGAGGATTGTATGAATGGTTAGTTATGCCTTTTGGCTTATCTAATGCTCCAAGTACTTTCATGAGATTGATGAACGAAGTTCTCAGGCCACTCATTGGTCAGTTTGTTGTTGTATATTTTGATGATATTCTGGTATACTCAAAATCTGAAGCTGAACATGTTAATCATCTGAAGAGTGTATTTGAACTGTTGAGAAGACACCAGTTGTATGGCAAACTGGAGAAATGTGACTTTATGGTGGAGAGTGTGATATTTCTAGGGTATGTGGTCTCGAAAGAAGGAATTTCTATGGATCCCTCTAAGGTTGATGCCATTAGATCATGGCCAGTTCCAACCACAATCACTGAAGTAAGGAGTTTCCATGGACTGGCGTCATTTTATAGAAGATTCATCAAGAATTTCTCTACAGTTGTAGCTCCAATTACTGACTGTCTGAAGAAAGGTGTGTTCAACTGGCCAAGTTCAGCCCAACTGGCGTTTGAAGCACTGAAGGATAAGCTCAGTTCAGCTCCAGTCTTATCCTTACCAGATTTTGATATACTATTTGAGCTCGAATGTGATGCAAGTGGAGTAGGTATTGGTGCAGTTCTGGTACAAGCAGGGCGTCCAGTTGCATATTTCAGTGAAAAGCTCAATGGCTCTAAACTGAAGTATAGCACTTATGACAAGGAGTTTTATGCAATTATTCGTGCTATCACTCACTGGTCACATTATCTGAAGCCAAAGCAGTTTGTCTTATTCTCTGATCATGAAGCCCTGAAGTTCATAAATGGCCAACACAAGCTTAATGCCAGACATGCCAAATGGGTAGAATTCTTACAGTCTTATTCAATTGTTTCGAAACATAAGGCTGGAGTTTGTAATGTTGTTGCTGATGCATTGTCACGAAGATACTCACTGTTATCTATTCTGGAAGCAAGAGTTCTTGGATTTTCTTTCATTAAGAATTGTATGCCACTGATCCAGACTTTGCTGATCACCTCACTGAAGCTAATCAGAAAGGACTATTTACTATACAAGATGGTTTCTTATTTAAGAATGGAAAGTTGTGCATTCCCCGAGGTTCAATCAGAGATTTGCTGATAAGAGAAGCACATGGAGGAGGTTTAGCTGGCCATTTTGGCATTTACAAGACTGGAGAGATCCTCACTGAACACTTATACTGGCCAAGTCTACTGAAGGATGTCCAGATTATCAGCCGCTGTCCAACTTGTCACCAGGCGAAGACTACTTCACAAGGGTTTGTATACTCCTCTTCCAGTTCCAAACCAGCCATGGGAAGATCTCAGTATGGATTTCATTGTTGCACTGCCCAGAACCCAGAGGGGAAAAGATTCGATAATGGTGGTTGTTGATAGGTTTTCAAAAATGGCACATTTTATCTCTTGTAACACAACCAATGATGCTTCAGCAGTAGCAAATTTGTTCTTTAAGGAGATTGTCAGATTGCATGGAATCCCCAAGACAATTGTGTCAGATCGAGATGTGAAGTTTCTGAGTTATTTCTGGAAGACTCTATGGAGATTAATGGGTACCAGATTGTTTTTCAGTACGTCTCACCATCCTCAGACTGATGGACAGACTGAAGTTACGAACAGAACAATCGGTATGCTGTTAAGAACACTGGTGAAGAAGACATTGAAGGATTGGGATCTGAAGCTTGCTCATGCTGAATTCGCTTTCAACAGAGCTCCTAACTATTCTACCAGTAAATCTCCGTTTGAAATATGCTATGGTGTCAATCCACTGACTCCCATTGATTTAATTCCCTTTTCGATTGAACCAAAAGCAAGCATTAAAGCCGAAACCAGAGCAAAAGAAATAAAGAAAATTCATGGAGAAGTAAAGGCCAGAATAGAGAAGGCAAATGCCAGTTACAAGGCCAGAGCAAACAAGAATAAAAGTAGCCCAGTTTTTCACCAGGTGATTTTGTGTGGGTACATCTGAGGAAAGAAAGGTTTCCAGCGAAGAGAAAGAGTAAACTGATGCCCAGAGCTGAAGGTCCGTTCAAGATTCTGGAGAGATATGGCGATAATGCTTACAAGGTTGAGTTACCTGGAGATATGGTAGTTTCAAGTACTTTTAATGTGGGAGATCTGATGCCTTATCTGGAGGATGAGTACCTCGATGACTTGAGGACAAGTCTCTTTTCAGAGGGGGAGAATGATGCGGAAATGTCCAGATTCACTGAACTGGAGGAACCCAGTGAACTGAAGGAATCAACTGAACTGATAACATCTGAACAAGCCATGTTGATCCTGCCAGCAGTGGCCCATTTCAGACAAGTCTTTTCTGAACTAGTCCAGTCACCAGTCGTAACATTTCTCCAGTGGCAGGCTCCAGTGACCACTTCTGAAGGTCCTCCAGATGAATGCTCCAGTGACCACTACTGAAGGTCCTCCAGTGAAGTGCTCCAGATTTTATCTCTAGTGGTGGTCCAGATCTATGTTCCAGTTGCCAAATAATAAAGTCCCCACTGAAGTCGTTTGTGGCCCAATAAAGAAGAATGTCAGTTGTTAAGGAAGGCGCGTGTGACGTTTCTAACAATATTATGGGACCACTTGCAGGGGAATGTTTCTAGAAGCTTACGTGTCCATGTCTTATTGGTCCAAACTAGTTAGTGGCTTGCACATGACAGCTTTTATGTATTATTTTATTATTTCATCGTTAATTCCTAGGTAGAGCATATGGCTATAAATAGAGGTTTATCTCTCATTTGTAAAAAAGTTGATGTTGAATGAAATTAATAGAGCAGCCTCTATTTCTTACAAAAATCTTCTTTTACCTTTATAGATCTTTTGATCTTGGTGGTTAGGAGTGACCCCTTTATCAATATTTGTGGTGACTTGTTCTTTATCAAATATTGTGTTGAGGTCTTTTAAATCTTCGGTTTCCTTTATCTATAATCGTGGTGGCTAGACCTTTATCGGTTGTAGTGGTGGGGCGGAGTGTTTCCTTTATCCTTGATTCCGGTGGCTTGGCCTTTACGAGTCTTGTGGTGGATTCTTTTATCTATCATTCTAATTTTATTGTCTCGTTTTATTGTTTGTTTCATATAAAATCCAGAAAATACCAAAAATAGTCTTCCGTTGTCGTTTGTCGCGTGATTTACGCATCAAGGAAGTTCCGGGTGTGGGAACAAGTGATAAAGTGCTAGAGATTGAAATTGAAGTGCTTGTTTTGAAGGTATTGCCCATTTCCTGTGAAATGGCATTTTTGGCTAGAAACTTAGATGAACCCCTTGTTAATCTCATGGCTCTTGGTACATGTTTTAATGTGTTTTGGCATATGGGTCTCGTATTTGTATTTGTTTTTTTAAGTTTAGTTGTTGTTTATTGTAAATGAATGTTAAAAAGTGGTTTGAATGTTTTGGTAAAATGGACAAATGACCCATTTCTTTGTAAAACGTACATTTGAACGAATGGAAGCCTTTGAAATGTTTAGTTATGTGTCCATGTCATATTTGGATAAGTGATTTGTGTTGGAAAAGTTTAGAATTGAGTCAAAATGTTGAAAAACGAAATCCGGTTGAAAAACCTACTGCAAGTCCGGTTGAAAAAAGTGTTGATGATGTCTCTGAGATTAAACGGGATGCGGAAGTGTCCAGGTTCACTGAACTGGAGGAACCCAGGGAACTGAAGAAGTCCACTGAGCTGAAGGAAACTGAGCTGATCATGCCATCTGAACAAGCCATGCTGATTCTGCCAGCAGTAGCCCATTTCAAACAAGTCTTTTCTGAACAAATCCAGTCGCCAGTAGTAACACTCCTCCAGTGGCAAGTTTCTCCAGTAACCAATTCTGGTAGTCCACCAGTGAAGCTCTCCAGTGAAGCGCTCCAGATGACTGCTCCAGACAAATGGTCCAGTAACCACTACTGAAGACCACCAGTGAAGTGCTCCAGATATTATCTCCAGTAAGGGTCCAGATATTTTATCTCCAGATTTATTGTTGTTGTATATTTTGATGATATTCTGGTATACTCAAAATCTGAAGCTGAACATGTTAATCATCTGAAAAGTGTATTTGAACTGTTGAGAAGACACCAGTTGTATGGCAAACTGGAGAAATGTGACTTTATGGTGGAGAGTGTGATATTTCTAGGGTATGTGGTCTCGAAAGAAGGAATTTCTATGGATCCCTCTAAGGTTGATGCCATTAGATCATGGCCAGTTCCAACCACAATCACTGAAGTAAGGAGTTTCCATGGACTGGCGTCATTTTATAGAAGATTCATCAAGAATTTCTCTACAGTTGTAGCTCCAATTACTGACTGTCTGAAGAAAGGTGTGTTCAACTGGCCAAGTTCAGCCCAACTGGCGTTTGAAGCACTGAAGGATAAGCTCAGTTCAGCTCCAGTCTTATCCTTACCAGATTTTGATATACTATTTGAACTCGAATGTGATGCAAGTGGAGTAGGTATTGGTGCAGTTCTGGTACAAGTCGGGCGTCCAGTTGCATATTTCAGTGAAAAGCTCAATGGCTCTAAACTGAAGTATAGCACTTATGACAAGGAGTTTTATGCAATTATTCGTGCTATCACTCACTGGTCACATTATCTGAAGCCAAAGCAATTTGTCTTATTCTCTTATCATGAAGCCCTGAAGTTCATAAATGGCCAACACAAGCTTAATGCCAGACATGCCAAATGGGTAGAATTCTTACAGTCTTATTCATTTGTTTTGAAACATAAGGCTGGAGTTTGTAATGTTGTTGCTGATGCATTGTCACGAAGATACTCACTGTTATCTATTCTGGAAGCAAGAGTTCTTGGATTTTCTTTCATTAAGGAATTGTATGCCACTGATCCAGACTTTGCTGATCACCTCACTGAAGCTAATCAGAAAGGACTATTTACTATACAAGATGGTTTCTTATTTAAGAATGGAAAGTTGTGCATTCCCCGAGGTTCAATCAGAGATTTGCTGATAAGAGAAGCACATGGAGGAGGTTTAGCTGGCCATTTTGGCATTAACAAGACTGGTGAAGAAAACATTGAAGGATTGGGATCTGAAGCTTGGTCATGCTGAATTCGCTTTCAACAGAGCTCCTAACTATTCTACCAGTAAATCTCCGTTTGAAATATGCTATGGTGTCAATCTACTGACTCCCATTGATTTAATTCCCTTTTCGATTGAACCAAAAGCAAGCATTAAAGCCGAAACCAGAGCAAAAGAAATAAAGAAAATTCATGGAGAAGTAAAGGCCATGATAGAGAAGGCAAATGCCAGTTACAAGACCAGAGCAAACAAGAATAGAAAGCAGCCCAGTTTTTCACCAGGTGATCTTGTGTGGGTGCATCTGAGGAAAGAAAGGTTTCCAGCGAAGAGAAAGAGTAAACTGATGCCCAGAGCTGAAGGTCCGTTCAAGATTCTGGAAAGATATGGCGATAATGCTTACAAGGTTGAGTTACCTGGAGACATGGTAGTTTCAAGTACTTTTAATGTGGGAGATCTGATGCCTTATCTGGAGGATGAGTACCTCGAAGACTTGAGGACAAGTCTCTTTTCAGAGGGGGAGAATAATGCGGAAATGTCCAGATTCACTGAACTGGAGGAATCCAGTGAACTGAAGAAGTCAACTGAAATGATCATACAATCTGAACAAGCCATGTTGATCCTTCCAGCAGTATCCCATTTCAGACAAGTCTTTTCTGAACCAGTCCAGTCACCAGTCGTAACATTTCTCCAGTGGCAGGCTCCAGTGACCACTTCTGAAGGTCCTCCAGATGAATGCTCCAGTGACCACTACTGAAGGTCCTCCAGTGAAGTGCTCCAGATTTTATCTCTAGTGGTGGTCCAGATCTATGTTCCAGTTGCCAAATAATAAAGTCCCCACTGAAGTCATTTGTGGGCCCAATAAAGAAGAATGTCAGTTGTTAAGGAAGGCGCGTGTGACGTTTCTAACAATATTATGGGACCACTTGCAGGGGAATGTTTCTAGAAGCTTACGTGTCCATGACTTATTGGTCCAAACTAGTTAGTAGCTTGCACATGACAGCTTTTATGTATTATTTTATTATTTCATCGTTAATTCCTAGGTAGAGTATATGGCTATAAATAGAGGTTTATCTCTCATTTGTAAAAAAGTGGATGTTGAATGAAATTAATAGAGCAGCCTCTATTTCTTACAAAAATCTTATTTTACCTTTATAGATCTTTGATCTTGGTGGTTAGGAGTGACCCCTTTATCAATATTTGTGGTGACTTGTTCTTTATCAAATATTGTGGTGAGGTCTTTTAAATCTTCGGTTCCTTTATCTATAATCGTGGTGGCTAGACCTTTATCGATTGTAGTGGTGGGGCAGAGTGTTTCCTTTATCCTTGATTCCGGTGGCTTGGCCTTTACGAGTCTTGGTGGTGGATTCTTTTATCTATCATTCTAATTTTATTGTCTCGTTTTATTGTTTGTTTCATATAAAATCCAGAAAATACCAAAAATAGTCTTCCGTTGTCGTTTGTCGCGTGATTTACGCATCAAGGAAGTTCCGGGTGTGGGAACAAGTGATAAAGTGCTAGAGATTGAAATTGAAGTGCTTGTTTTGAAGGTATTGCCCATTTCCTGTGAAATGGCATTTTTGGCTAGAAACTTAGATGAACCCCTTGTTAATCTCATGGCTCTTGGTACATGTTTTAATGTGTTTTGGCATATGGGTCTCGTATTTGTATTTGTTTTTTTAAGTTTAGTTGTTGTTTATTGTAAATGAATGTTAAAAAGTGGTTTGAATGTTTTGGTAAAATGGACAAATGACCCATTTCTTTGTAAAACGTACATTTGAACGAATGGAAGCCTTTGAAATGTTTAGTTATGTGTCCATGTCATATTTGGATAAGTGATTTGTGTTGGAAAAGTTTAGAATTGAGTCAAAATGTTGAAAAACGAAATCCGGTTGAAAAACCTACTGCAAGTCCGGTTGAAAAAAGTGTTGATGATGTCTCTGAGATTAAACGGGATGCGGAAGTGTCCAGGTGCACTGAACTGGAGGAACCCAGGGAACTGAAGAAGTCCACTGAGCTGAAGGAAACTGAGCTGATCATGCCATCTGAACAAGCCATGCTGATTCTGCCAGCAGTAGCCCATTTCAAACAAGTCTTTTCTGAACAAATCCAGTCGCCAGTAGTAACACTCCTCCAGTGGCAAGATTCTCCAATAACCAACTCTGGTAGTCCACCAATGAAGCTCTCCAGTGAAGCGCTCCAGATGACTGCTCCAGACAAATGGTCCAGTAACCACTACTGAAGACCACCAGTGAAGTGCTCCAGATATTATCTCCAGTAAGGGTCCAGATATTTTATCTCCAGATTTATGTTCCACTGTCCAGATAATAAAGTCCCCACTGAAGTCCTATGTCTGTGGGTCCAATCAAGAGAGAATGACAGCTGTCAAGGAAGGAGCGTGTGACTAATGATATAATGGGACCACTTGCAGGGGAATAATTCTAGAAGCCCACGTTGTCCATTTTCTATTGGTCCAAATTGATTAGTGGCTTAGCGCGTGACAGCTTTTTGTGTATTATTTTATTATTATGTCGTTAATTCCTAGGTAGAGCATGTGGCTATAAATAGAGGTTTTATCTCTCATTGTAATAGTTAGTTGATGTTGAATGAAATTAATAGAGCAGCCTCTATTTCTTACAAAAATCTTCTTTTACCTTTATAGATCTTTGATCTTGGTGGTTAGGAGTGACCCCTTTATCAATATTTGTGGTGGTTCGTCCTTTATCAAATATTGTGGTGAGGTCTTTTAAATCTTCAGTTTCCTTTATCTATAATCGTGGTGGCTAGACCTTTATCGATTGTAGTGGTGGGGCGGAGTGTTTCCTTTATCCTTGATTCCGGTGGCTTGGCCTTTACGAGTCTTGGTGGTGGATTCTTTATCTATCATTTTTATTTTATTGTCTTGTTTGATTGTTTATTTCATATAAAATCCAGAAAATACCAAAATTAATCTTCCGCTGTTGTCTGTCGCATGATTTACGCATCAAATTTGGTATCAGAGCCAGGTTTAAAAAGGTTTCTTAATCTTTTTGTCCGTTGGGGTATTGTTTGTCTAGATCTCATTTCGATTTAGTCAGATCTGTTTGTTGGTTGTTTAGATCTAGTTGTTGCTAGTATAGATCTATTGTTTGTTGAATATAAATGGCTTTTAGAAGAAATATGATGTTAGATGAAGCTAATAATGCTAGGAGAGATAGGCAAATTGAAGATCTACAAGAAGCACTTGGTAGAGTTGTTCATATGTTAGAAGATGGTGGTTTACGATTTAATCGAGAAAATGTTGTTGCCAGTGAAAGAGATTCTGAATCTCAAGGCCCTAGTGAAAGATCTGATAGTAATCCTAGACACTCTAGTGATTCTGATGAATCACATCCCAGAGAAAGGCGTAGGAGGCATAAGGATAATGATACTAGGGATATTAAGATAGATCCACCAGATTTTAATGGGTCATCTAACCCAGAAGAGTATTTTGAATGGGTCCAGGTGATGGACAGAATAATGGAAATAAAGGGTTATGATGATAGAAAAAATTTCAAAGTTGCCATTATTAAACTTAAGAAATATGCTTCATCTTGGTATGATAACATGAAATCTGAAAGAGAGTACAAGGGCAAGAGTAAAATCAAGACCTGGTCCAAACTGAAGGAGGTTATGCAGAAGAGGTTTGTTCCCCAGTCGTACAAGCAAGATCAGTATCTACTGATGAATAATCTGAAGCAAGGAGCCAAGGAAGTTGTGGAGTACATTAGAGAGTTTGAGCATCTGAAGACTAGAACTGGTGTGAATGAGACTGAAGAGCACACTATTGCCAGATTTCTTGGTGGTCTGAACGCTGCCATTACTGAGAAGATTGAATTACAGCCTATCTGGACATATGAAGGTGCATGCAAGATGGCTATCCTATCTTTCCTACCTTTCTTTTGTCTGCCTTCTTTTCTCTCTCCCCTTATTTTTCCGTCTTGCTTCCTTTAATTGTGTTTTTTTTTTTTCTCTGTTTCCTTGCCAGATTTCTTGGTGGTCTGAACGCTGCCATTACTGAGAAGATTGAGTTGCAGCCTATCTGGACATATGAAGGTGCATGCAAGATGGCTATCCAGATTGAGAGACAACTGAAGAAGAAGGTTCGTACAAGTCATTCAGTAAGGTTCCTGCCAGTGCAAGTCAACCAGTTACCAGTCAACCAGTTCCCAGATTTACTGAAACTGTCCAGAAATCCTTCAGAGGCAAAGAGAAAGAAACTGGAAGAACGAAAGAACCAGTTGGAAGAAAATGTTTCAAGTGCCATGGCTTTGGTCGCTTCCAGGCCCAGTGTCCTAATCAAAGAGCCTTGACTGCCAGAGAAATTGAATGTTTACTAGATGTCGACAATGAAGAAGGTGAGCCAGTGTATGATGAAGATGAAGAAGAAGATGAAGATGAAGAGTCTTATGTTGGTGCAGATGTTGGAGAAATGTTGGTTTTATGGTGGAGAGTGTGATATTTCTGGGACATGTTGTTTCAAAAGAAGGAATTTCTATGGATCCCTCTAAGGTTGATGCCATCAGATCATGGCCAGTTCCAACCACAATCACTGAGGTAAGAAGTTTTCATGGACTGGCGTCATTTTATAGAAGATTTATCAAGAATTTCTCTACAGTTGTAGCTCCAATTACTGACTGTTTGAAGAAAGGTGTGTTCAACTGGCCGAGTTCAGCCCAACTGGCGTTTGAAGCACTGAAGGATAAGCTCAGTTCAGCTCCAGTCTTATCCTTACCAGATTTTGATATGTTATTTGAGCTAGAATGTGATGCAAGTGGAGTGGGTATTGGTGCAGTTATGGTACAAGCAGGGCATCCAGTTGCATATTTCAGTGAAAAGCTCAATGGCTCTAAACTGAAATATAACACTTATGACAAGGAATTTTATGCCATTATTCGTGCTATCACTCACTGGTCACATTATCTGAAGCCAAAGCAGTTTGTCTTATTCTCTGATCACGAAGCACTGAAGTTTATAAATGGTCAGCACAAGCTTAATGCCAGACATGCCAAATGGGTAGAATTCTTACAGTCTTATTCATTTGTTTCAAAACATAAAGCTGGAGTTTGTAATGTTGTTGCTGATGCACTGTCCCGAAGATACTCATTATTATCTATTCTAGAAGCAAGAGTGCTTGGGTTTTCATTTATAAAGGAGTTATATGCTGCAGACCCAGATTTTTCTGAAAAATTCACTGAAGCTAATCAGAAGGGACCATTTACTGTACAAGATGGTTTCTTATTTAAGAATGGAAAGTTGTGCATTCCCAGAGGTTCAATTAGAGATTTACTGATAAGAGAAGCACATAGAGGAGGTCTAGCTGGTCATTTTGGAATCAACAAGACTGGAGAGATTTTGACTGAACATTTCTACTGGCCAAGTCTACTGAAGGACGTCCAGAATATTATCAGTCGCTGCCCAACTTGTCACCAGGCCAAGACGACTTTTCACAAGGGTTTGTATACTCCTCTTCCAGTTCCAAGCCAACCATGGGAAGATCTCAGTATGGATTTATTGTTGCACTACCCAGAACCCATGAGGGAAAAGAGTTGCAGAGGCAAGTAGATGAGTTGGTTGCCAGAGGTTATGTCAGAGCAAGCATGAGTCCTTGTTCAGTGCCAGCTCTCCTGGTCCCAAAGAAAGATGGTACGATGAGAATGTGTGTTGATAGCAGGGCCATCAACAATATAACCATTAAGTATAGGTATCCCATTCCCAGATTGGATGATATGCTTGATGAGTTACATGGCTCTAAACTGAAATATAACACTTATGACAAGGAATTTTATGCCATTATTCGTGCTATCACTCACTGGTCACATTATCTGAAGCCAAAGCAGTTTGTCTTATTCTCTGATCACGAAGCACTGAAGTTTATAAATGGTCAGCACAAGCTTAATGCCAGACATGCCAAATGGGTAGAATTCTTACAGTCTTATTCATTTGTTTCAAAACATAAAGCTGGAGTTTGTAATGTTGTTGCTGATGCACTGTCCCGAAGATACTCATTATTATCTATTCTAGAAGCAAGAGTGCTTGGGTTTTCATTTATAAAGGAGTTATATGCTGCAGACCCAGATTTTTCTGAAAAATTCACTGAAGCTAATCAGAAGGGACCATTTACTGTACAAGATGGTTTCTTATTTAAGAATGGAAAGTTGTGCATTCCCAGAGGTTCAATTAGAGATTTACTGATAAGAGAAGCACATAGAGGAGGTCTAGTTGGTCATTTTGGAATCAACAAGACTGGAGAGATTTTGACTGAACATTTCTACTGGCCAAGTCTACTGAAGGACGTCCAGAATATTATCAGTCGCTGCCCAACTTGTCACCAGGCCAAGACGACTTTTCACAATGGTTTGTATACTCCTCTTCCAGTTCCAAGCCAACCATGGGAAGACCTCAGTATGGATTTTATTGTTGCACTACCCAGAACCCTGAGGGGAAAAGATTCAATAATGGTGGTTGTTGATCGATTTTCGAAGATGGCACATTTTATTGCTTGTAACACAACCAATGATGCTTCAGCAGTAGCGAATTTATTCTTTAAAGAGATTGTCAGATTGCATGGAATTCCAAAGACAATTGTGTCAGATCGAGATGTGAAGTTTCTGAGTTATTTCTAGAAGACTCTATGGAGATTAATGGGTACCAGATTGTTGTTCAGTACGTCTCACCATCCTCAGACTGATGGACAGACTGAAGTAACGAACAGAACAATTGGCATGTTATTGAGAACACTGGTGAAGAAGACACTGAAAGATTGGGATCTGAAGCTTGCTCATGCTGAGTTTGCTTTCAACAGAGCTCCTAACTATTCTACCAGTAAATCCCCATTTGAAATCTGCTATGGTGTCAATCCACTGACTCCCATTGATTTAATTCCATTTTCGATTGAACCAAAAGCAAGCATTGAAGCTGAAACCAGAGCAAAAGAAATAAAGAAAATTCATGGAGAAGTGAAGGCCAGAATAGAGAAGGCAAATGCGAGTTACAAGGCCAGAGCAAACAAGAATAGAAAGCAGCCCAGTTTTTCACCAGGTGATCTTGTGTGGGTACATCTGAGAAAAGAAAGGTTTCCAGCGAAGAGAAAGAGTAAACTGATGCCCAGAGTTGAAGGTCCGTTCAAGATCCTGGAGAGATATGGCGATAATGCTTACAAGGTTGAATTACCTGGAGATATGGCAGTTTCTAGCACGTTTAATGTGGGAGATCTGATGCCTTATCTGGAGGATGAGTACCTCGAAGACTTGAGGACAAGTCTCTTTTCAGAGGGGGAGAATGATGCGGAAGTGTCCAGGTTCACTGAACTGGAGGAACCCAGGGAACTGAAGAAGTCCACTGAGCTAAAGGAAACTGAGCTGATCATGCCATCTGAACAAGCCATGCTGATTCTGCCAACAGTAGCCCATTTCAAACAAGTCTTTTCTGAACAAATCCATTCGCCAGTAGTAACACTCCTCCAGTGGCAAGATTCTCCATTAACCAACTCTGGTAGTCCCCCTGTGAAGCTCTCCAGTGAAGCGCTCCAGATGACTGCTCCAGACAAATGGTCCAGTAACCACTACTGAAGACCACCAGTGAAGTGCTCTAGATATTATCTCCAGTAAGGGTCCAGATATTTTATCTCCAGATTTATGTTCCACTGTCCAGATAATAAAGTCCCCTCTAAAGTCCTATCTCTGTGGGTCCAATCAAGAGAGAATGACAACTGTCAAAGAAGGAGCGTGTAACTAACGATATTATGGGACTACTTGCAGGGGAATAATTCTAGAAGCCCACGCTGTCCATTTTCTATTGGTCCAAATTGATTAGTGGCTTAGCGCGTGACAGCTTTTTGTGTATTATTTTATTATTATGTCGTTAATTCCTAGGTAGAGCATGTGGCTATAAATAGAGGTTTTATCTCTCATTGTAATAGTTAGTTGATGTTGAATGAAAATTAATAGAGCAGTCTCTATGATGCAGAAATGTCCACATTCACTGAACTGGAGGAATCCAGTGAACTGAAGAAGTAACTGAGCTGATCATGCCATCTGAACAAGCCATGCTGATTCTGCCAGCAGTAGCCCATTTCAAACAAGTCTTTTCTGAACAAATCCAGTCGCCAGTAGTAACACTCCTCCAGTGGCAAGATTCTCCATTAACCAACTCTGGTAGTCCCCCTGTGAAGCTCTCCAGTGAAGCGCTCCAGATGACTGCTCCAGACAAATGGTCCAGTAACCACTACTGAAGACCACCAGTGAAGTGCTCTAGATATTATCTCCAGTAAGGGTCCAGATATTTTATCTCCAGATTTATGTTCCACTGTCCAGATAATAAAGTCCCCTCTAAAGTCCTATCTCTGTGGGTCCAATCAAGAGAGAATGACAACTGTCAAAGAAGGAGCGTGTAACTAACGATATTATGGGACTACTTGCAGGGGAATAATTCTAGAAGCCCACGCTGTCCATTTTCTATTGGTCCAAATTGATTAGTGGCTTAGCGCGTGACAGCTTTTTGTGTATTATTTTATTATTATGTCGTTAATTCCTAGGTAGAGCATGTGGCTATAAATAGAGGTTTTATCTCTCATTGTAATAGTTAGTTGATGTTGAATGAAAATTAATAGAGCAGTCTCTATGATGCAGAAATGTCCAGATTCACTGAACTGGAGGAATCCAGTGAACTGAAGAAGTTAACTGAACTGATCATACAATCTGAACAAGCCATGTTGATCCTTCCAGCAGTATCCCATTTCAGACAAGTCTTTTCTGAACCAGTCCAGTCACCAGTCGTAACATTTATCCAATGGCAGGCTCCAGTGACCACTTCTGAAGGTCCTCCAGATGAATGCTCCAGTGACCACTACTGAAGGTCCTCCAGTGAAGTGCTCCAGATTTTATCTCTAGTGGTGGTCCAGATCTATGTTCCAGTTACCAAATAATAAAGGCCCCACTGAAGTCGTTTGTGGGCCCAATAAATAAGAATGTCAGTTGTTAAGGAAGGCGCGTGTGACGTTTCTAACAATAGTATGGGACCACTTGCAGGGGAATGTTTCTAGAAGCTTACGTGTCCATGTCTTATTGGTCCAAACTAGTTAGTGGCTTGCACATGACAGCTTTTATGTATTATTTTATTATTTCATCGTTAATTCCTAGGTAGAGCATATGGCTATAAATAGAGGTTTTATCTCTCATTGTAATAGTTAGTTGATGTTGAATGAAAATTAATAGAGCAGTCTCTATGATGCAGAAATGTCCAGATTCACTGAACTGGAGGAATCCAGTGAACTGAAGAAGTTAACTGAACTGATCATACAATCTGAACAAGCCATGTTGATCCTTCCAGCAGTATCCCATTTCAGACAAGTCTTTTCTGAACCAGTCCAGTCACCAGTCGTAACATTTATCCAATGGCAGGCTCCAGTGACCACTTCTGAAGGTCCTCCAGATGAATGCTCCAGTGACCACTACTGAAGGTCCTCCAGTGAAGTGCTCCAGATTTTATCTCTAGTGGTGGTCCAGATCTATGTTCCAGTTACCAAATAATAAAGGCCCCACTGAAGTCGTTTGTGGGCCCAATAAATAAGAATGTCAGTTGTTAAGGAAGGCGCGTGTGACGTTTCTAACAATAGTATGGGACCACTTGCAGGGGAATGTTTCTAGAAGCTTACGTGTCCATGTCTTATTGGTCCAAACTAGTTAGTGGCTTGCACATGACAGCTTTTATGTATTATTTTATTATTTCATCGTTAATTCCTAGGTAGAGCATATGGCTATAAATAGAGGTTTATCTCTCATTTGTAAAAAAGTTGATGTTGAATGAAAATTAATAGAGCAGCCTCTATTTCTTACAAAAATCTTCTTTTACCTTTATAGATCTTTTGATCTTGGTGGTTAGGAGTGACCCCTTTATCAATATTTGTGGTGACTTGTTCTTTATCAAATATTGTGGTGAGGTCTTTTAAATCTTCGGTTTCCTTTATCTATAATCGTGGTGGCTAGACCTTTATCGATTATAGTGGTGGGGCGGAGTGTTTCCTTTATCCTCGATTCCGGTGGCTTGGCCTTTACGAATCTTGGTGGTGCATTCTTTTATCTATCATTCTAGTTTTATTGTCTTGTTTTATTGTTTGTTTCATATAAAATCCAGAAAATACCAAAAATAGTCTTCCGCTGTCGTTTGTCGCGTGATTTACGCATCAATTTGGTATCAGAGACAGGTTTAAAAAGGTTTCTTAATCTTTTTGTCCGTTGGGGTATTGTTTGTTTAGATATGTTGATTGATTGTTTAGATCTATTAGTTATTTGCTTAGATCTATTGATTGTGAGTTATTTGTTGGTTATAAATGGCGTTTAGAAGAAATATGACTTTAGACGAAGCTAATAATGCTAGGAGAGATAGACAGATTGAAGATCTACAAGAAGCACTTGGTAGAGTTTTCATATGTTAGAAGATGGTGGTTTACGATTTAATCGAGACAATGTTGTTGCCAGTGAAAGAGATTCTGAATCTCAAGCCCCAGTGAAAGATCTGATAGTATTCCTAGACACTCTAGAGATTCTGATGAACCACATCCTAGAGAAAGGCGTAGGAGGCATAAGGGTGATGATACTATGGATATTAAGATAGATCCACCAGATTTTAATGGATCTTCTAACCCAGAAGAGTATTTCGAATGGGTCCAGGTGATGGACAGAATAATGGAAATAAAAGGGTATGATGATAGAAAAAGCTTCAAAGTTGCCATTATTAAACTGAAGAAATATGCTTCATCTTGGTATGATAACATAAAATCTGAAAGAGAATACAAGGGCAAAAGTAAAATCAAGACCTGGTCCAAACTGAAGGAGGTTATGCTGAAGAGGTTTGTTCCCCAGTCGTACAAGCAAGATCAGTATCTACTGATGAACAATCTGAAGCAAGGAGCCAAGGAAGTTGTGGAATACATTAGAGAGTTTGAGCATCTGAAGACCAGAACTGGTGTGAATGAGACTGAAGAGCACACCATTGCCAGATTCTTGGTGGTCTGAACGCTGCCATTACTGAGAAGATTGAGTTGCAGCCTATCTGGACATATGAAGGTGCATGCAAGATGGTTATCCAGATTGAGAGACAACTGAAGAAGAAGGTTCTGTACAAGTCATTCAGTAAGGTTCCTGCCAGTGCAAGTCAACCAGTTGCCAGTCAACCAGTTCCCAGATTTACTGAAACTGTCTAGAAAGCCTTCAGAGGCAAAGAAAAGGAAACTGGAGGAACGAAAGAACCAGTTGGAAGAAAATGTTTCAAGTGCCATGGCTTTGGTCACTTCTAGGCCCAGTGTCCTAATCAAAGAGCCTTGACTGCCAGGGAAATTGAATGTTTGCCAGATGTTGACACTGAAGAAGGCGAGCCAATGTATGATGAAGATGAAGAAGATGAAGAAGCTTATGTTGGTGCAGATATTGGAGAAATGTTGGTTGTCAGAAGGGTGATGCATGCTGATGAAGTTACCACTGATACTGCCCAGAGGGAGAACATTTTTCACTCCAGATGCACAGTCAAAGGAAAAGTTTGTGATCTGATCATTGATGGTGGGAGTTGTGCAAATGCTGCTTCAACTTACATGGAAGAGAAACTGGCGCTACCTACAGTTAAGCACCCTCGACCTTACAAGTTGCAATGGCTCAATGAAGGGTCAGAGGTAAAAGTTAATCATCAAGTTACTATCCCGTTTTCAATTGGGTCAGTTTATCAAGATAAAATTGTTTGTGATGTTGTACCTATGGATGCTTGTCATATTTTATTGGGTCGACCATGGTTATTTGATAATTATGTTCTTCATGATGGTCGAATGAACTCGTATTCTTTGAGTATAAGTGGAAAGAAGGTCACACTGACTTCTTTGAAGCCTAATGAACTGGTCAAGAAAGACCAGCCCAGTAAGCCTTTGTTTTTGTCTCAAGCTGAAGTCGAAGAAGAGTTATCTGAAGGCTCTCTAGTTATGATGTTACTGGTCGTAGAAAAATCTGAAGAGAAGGAGTTCACTGGTGTCCCCAGTCTCCTGAAGACTTTACTGAAGGAATTCACTGACGTTTTCCCTGAAGACCTACCTGAAGGTTTGCCACCAGTAAGAGGAATCGAGCACCAGATTGACTTGGTTCCAGGTTCAGTTCTTCCAAACAAAGCTGCTTACAGATGTTCACCTAATGAAGCTAAAGAGTTGCAGAGGCAAGTCGATGAATTGGTTAAGAAGGGTTATGTGAGAGCAAGTATGAGTCCTTGTTCAGTACCAGCTCTCCTGGTCCCAAAGAAGGATGGTACGATGAGGATGTGTGTTGATAGCAGGGCCATCAACAATATAACCATTAAGTATAGATATCCCATTCCCAGATTGGATGATATGCTTGATGAGTTACATGGCTCCAGGGTATTTTCCAAGATTGATCTCAGAAGTGGCTATCACCAGATAAGGATGAAGGATGGAGATGAGTGGAAAACTGCTTTCAAGATCAAGGGAGGATTGTATGAATGGTTAGTTATGCCTTTTGGCTTATCTAATGCTCCCAGTACTTTCATGAGATTGATGAACGAAGTTCTCAGGCCACTCATTAGTCAGTTTGTTGTTGTATATTTTGATGATATTCTGGTATACTCAAAATCTGAAGCTGAACATGTTAATCATCTGAAGAGTGTATTTGAACTGTTGAGAAGACACCAGTTGTATGGCAAACTGGAGAAATGTGACTTTATGGTGGAGAGTGTGATATTTCTGGGGTATGTGGTCTCGAAAGAAGGAATTTCTATGGATCCCTCTAAGGTTGATGCCATTAGATCATGGCCAGTTCCAACCACAATCACTGAAGTAAGGAGTTTCCATGGACTGGCGTCATTTTATAGAAGATTCATCAAGAATTTCTCTACAGTTGTAGCTCCAATTACTGACTGTCTGAAGAAAGGTGTGTTCAACTGGCCAAGTTCAGCCCAACTGGCGTTTGAAGCACTGAAGGATAAGCTCAGTTCAGCTCCAGTCTTATCCTTACCAGATTTTGATATACTATTTGAGCTCGAATGTGATGCAAGTGGAGTAGGTATTGGTGCAGTTCTGGTACAAGTCGGGCGTCCAGTTGCATATTTCAGTGAAAAGCTCAATGGCTCTAAACTGAAGTATAGCACTTATGACAAGGAGTTTTATGCAATTATTCGTGCTATCACTCACTGGTCACATTATCTAAAGCCAAAGCAGTTTGTCTTATTCTCTGATCATGAAGCCCTGAAGTTCATAAATGGCCAACACAAGCTTAATGCCAGACATGCCAAATGGGTAGAATTCTTACAGTCTTATTCATTTGTTTCGAAACATAAGGCTGGAGTTTGTAATGTTGTTGCTGATGCATTGTCACAAAGATACTCACTGTTATCTATTCTAGAAGCAAGAGTTCTTGGATTTTCTTTCATTAAGGAATTGTATGCCACTGATCCAGACTTTGCTGATCACCTCACTGAAGCTAACCAGAATAGAAAGCAGCCCAGTTTTTCACCAGGTGATCTTGTGTGGGTGCATCTGAGAAAAGAAAGATTTCCAGCGAAGAGAAAGAGTAAACTGATGCCCAGAGCTGAAGGTCCGTTCATGATTCTGGAAAGATATGGTGATAATGCTTACAAGGTTGAGTTACCTGGAGACATGGTAGTTTCAAGTACTTTTAATGTGGGAGATCTGATGCCTTATCTGGAGGATGAGTACCTCGAAGACTTGAGGACAAGTCTCTTTTCAGAGGGGGAGAATGATGCAGAAATGTACAGATTCACTGAACTGGAGGAATCCAGTGAACTGAAGAAGTCAACTGAACTGATCATACAATCTGAACAAGCCATGTTGATCCTTCCAGCAGTATCCCATTTCAGACAAGTCTTTTCTGAACCAGTCCAGTCACCAGTCGTAACATTTCTCCAGTGGCAGGCTCCAGTTACCACTTCTGAAGGTCCTCCAGATGAATGCTCCAGTGACCACTATTGAAGGTCCTCCAGTGAAGTGCTCCAGATTTTATCTCTAGTGGTGGTCCAGATCTATGTTCCAGTTGCCAAATAATAAAGTCCCCACTGAAGTCGTTTGTAGGCCCAATAAAGAAGAATGTCAGTTGTTAAGGAAGGCGCGTGTGACGTTTCTAACAATATTATAGGACCACTTGCAGGGGAATGTTTCTAGAAGCTTACGTGTCCATGACTTATTGGTCCAAACTAGTTAGTAGCTTGCACATGACAACTTTTATGTATTATTTTATATAAAATAATACATAAAAGTTGTCATGTGCAAGCTACTAACTAGTTTGGACCAATAAGTCATGGACACGTAAGCTTCTAGAAACATTCCCCTGCAAGTGGTCCTATAATATTGTTAGAAACGTCACACGCGCCTTCCTTAACAACTGACATTCTTCTTTATTGGGCCACAAACGACTTCAGTGGGGACTTTATTATTTGGCAACTGGAACATAGATCTGGACCACCACTAGAGATAAAATCTGGAGCACTTCACTGGAGGACCTTCAATAGTGGTCACTGGAGCATTCATCTGGAGGACCTTCAGAAGTGGTAACTGGAGCCTGCCACTGGAGAAATGTTACGACTGGTGACTGGACTGGTTCAGAAAAGACTTGTCTGAAATGGGATACTGCTGGAAGGATCAACATGGCTTGTTCAGATTGTATGATCAGTTCAGTTGACTTCTTCAGTTCACTGGATTCCTCCAGTTCAGTGAATCTGGACATTTCTGCATCATTCTCCCCCTCTGAAAAGAGACTTGTCCTCAAGTCTTCGAGGTACTCATCCTCCAGATAAGGCATCAGATCTCCCACATTAAAAGTACTTGAAACTACCATGTCTCCAGGTAACTCAACCTTGTAAGCATTATCACCATATCTTTCCAGAATCATGAACGGACCTTCAGCTCTGGGCATCAGTTTACTCTTTCTCTTCGCTGGAAATCTTTCTTTTCTCAGATGCACCCACACAAGATCACCTGGTGAAAAACTGGGCTGCTTTCTATTCTTGTTTGCTCTGGTCTTGTAACTGGCATTTGCCTTCTCTATCCTGGCCTTTACTTCTCCATGAATTTTCTTTATTTCTTTTGCAAAAGAAATAAAGAAAATTCATGGAGAAGTAAAGGCCAGGATAGAGAAGGCAAATGCCAGTTACAAGACCAGAGCAAACAAGAATAGAAAGCAGCCCAGTTTTTCACCAGGTGATCTTGTGTGGGTGCATCTGAGAAAAGAAAGATTTCCAGCGAAGAGAAAGAGTAAACTGATGCCCAGAGCTGAAGGTCCGTTCATGATTCTGGAAAGATATGGTGATAATGCTTACAAGGTTGAGTTACCTGGAGACATGGTAGTTTCAAGTACTTTTAATGTGGGAGATCTGATGCCTTATCTGGAGGATGAGTACCTCGAAGACTTGAGGACAAGTCTCTTTTCAGAGGGGGAGAATGATGCAGAAATGTACAGATTCACTGAACTGGAGGAATCCAGTGAACTGAAGAAGTCAACTGAACTGATCATACAATCTGAACAAGCCATGTTGATCCTTCCAGCAGTATCCCATTTCAGACAAGTCTTTTCTGAACCAGTCCAGTCACCAGTCGTAACATTTCTCCAGTGGCAGGCTCCAGTTACCACTTCTGAAGGTCCTCCAGATGAATGCTCCAGTGACCACTATTGAAGGTCCTCCAGTGAAGTGCTCCAGATTTTATCTCTAGTGGTGGTCCAGATCTATGTTCCAGTTGCCAAATAATAAAGTCCCCACTGAAGTCGTTTGTAGGCCCAATAAAGAAGAATGTCAGTTGTTAAGGAAGGCGCGTGTGACGTTTCTAACAATATTATAGGACCACTTGCAGGGGAATGTTTCTAGAAGCTTACGTGTCCATGACTTATTGGTCCAAACTAGTTAGTAGCTTGCACATGACAACTTTTATGTATTATTTTATTATTTCATCGTTAATTCCTAGGTAGAGCATATGGCTATAAATAGAGGTTTATCTCTCATTTGTAAAAAAAGTTGATGTTGAATGAAATTAATAGAGCAGCCTCTATTTCTTACAAAAATCTTCTTTTACCTTTATAGATCTTTTGATCTTGGTGGTTAGGAGTGACCCCTTTATCAATATTTGTGGTGACTTGTTCTTTATCAAATATTGTGGTGAGGTCTTTTAAATCTTCGGTTTCCTTTATCTATAATCGTGGTGGCTAGACCTTTATCGATTGTAGTGGTGGGGCGGAGTGTTTCCTTTATCCTCGATTCCGGTGGCTTGGCCTTTACGAATCTTGGTGGTGGATTCTTTTATCTATCATTCTAGTTTTATTGTCTTGTGTTATTGTTTGTTTCATATAAAATCCACAAAATACCAAAAATAGTCTTCCGCTGTCGTTTGTCGCGTGATTTACGCATCACTCTATTTCTTACAAATCTTCTTTTACCTTTATAGATCTTTTGATCTTGGTGGTTAGGAGTGACCCCTTTATCAATATTTGTGGTGGTTCGTCCTTTATCAAATATTGTGGTGAGGTCTTTTAAATCTTCGGTTTCCTTTATCTATAATCGTGGTGGCTAGACCTTTATCGATTGTAGTGGTGGGGCGGAGTGTTTCCTTTATCCTCGATTCCGGTGGCTTGGCCTTTACGAATCTTGGTGGTGGATTCTTTTATCTATCATTTTTATTTTATTGTCTTGTTTGATTGTTTATTTCATATAAAATACAGAAAATACCAAAATTAGTTTTCCGCTGTTGTCTGTCGCGTGATTTACGCATCAAAACGGCCAACTGTTCTTCCTATTCCTTCTGATTTGGATGATAATAAGAATGATTCTTTAAATAGGGAGAATAAGGGCTCGTTCAATGTTACTGTTGACTCTGATGGGGAGGAAGTCATTGAGGTATTAGATGGAAAAGATGATGATGGAAGTAATTCGATGGGAAACAAGGCTGAAGTACAAGATAGGGAGGGTGCGAATAAGATAAATTTGCCTGAATATGAGGTTCCGCTCAAAACCCCTATGTCGTATCTTACTGCTGTTCAACCTGATAAGAATGTTAAAAAGGTTAACTTTAGAACTTTATCTATTGATTCTAGTGTTGCTGGAGTCGATTTCATTATTCCGAAAGAATCTATGCTGGAAGTTAACAATAGATATGCTAATACGTTATTTGGTTATTTCTTGGGTGAAAGATTAGCATTTCCTATTGTTGAGAATTATGTTAAGAATACTTGGGCTAAGTTTGGTATTAAACGGGTTATGATGAATGCGTCTGGGTTTTTTTTTTTAAGTTTGAAAGTAAGGATGGGATGGAAAAGGTTATGGAACATGGGTCGTGGATGATAAGATCAGTGCCTATTTTGCTAAATGTTTGGACACCTATGGCCAATCTGCATAAAACCGAAATCACAAAGGTGCCGGTCTGGGTTAAACTTTATAATGTACCTCTAGTTGCATATACAGAAGATGGTCTAAGTATGTTGGCAACAAAAATTGGAAAACCTATGATGCTAGATTCTTACACTAGTACAATGTGCTTGGAATCTTGGGGGCGTAGTAGCTATGCACGTGCACTTATCGAGTTGGATTCAGAATGCGAAATGCGTAAGGAAGTAGTAATTGGTATTCCTGACATGGTAGGGGATGGTTTCTCGAGAGTGGTTATTAAAGTAGAGTATGAATGGCAGCCACCACGTTGTGCTATATGCAAAATCTTTGGTCACTCTGATGAGCATTGCCCAAAGAATATAAAACCAGTAAAGAAAAGTGCAAATGACTGTGTTGATGAAGACGGCTTTCAGGTTGTTTCTAGGAAAAAAGAAAAGGCAAAGAGTATTGAAAAACAAGTTGATGGTATTAAGTTGAATAAGCCAAAACCACAATTTTTGTACCGACCTAAAAAGCCCTCTATGGAGTCGGGAGGGGCATCAACTTCGGGTTCTGGTTCAGCAAGTAATTCTAAAGATAACTTAGCCCCTTTGAATCATGAATCGAGTAGTAAGGGTGTTCCTCTTAAAAATGCATATGATGTTTTAGCTAGTGCTGAAGGGGATGATTTAGATGAGGAAAATGATGTTGACGATGTGCAGAATGAAACCAATGATTTTATGGCTAGTACTGAGGGGGCAAGCACTCCCGGACATACGGTTCCTCATGTATAGCATATCTTCTTGGAATATACGGGGAATTAACCTATCCCCAAAACAAAATGAGGTTCGTCGTGTGATCAATGAAAATAAATTATGTATATGTTCTATCTTAGAGTAGCATGTTGGTGTGTCACAACTTGATAAATTGTGTAATAGAGTTTTTCAAAATTGGTCTTGGGCATCTAATACTCATTTGTGTGTTAGGGGGTCACGAATCATTCTAGGCCCGATATTGTTGATGTTATGGTGTTGGCTCAGACTGATCAAATGATTCATACCCAAGTAGCTTTCAAGCAGGATGGTAAAGTGTTGTTTTGCTCTTTCATTTATGCGCATAATGCCTACTTACAGAGAAGGGAGCTATGGCATAATTTACTTGTACATAAAGCATTTGTCAAGGACAAGCCCTGGTCATTGCTTGGGGAATTTAATGTGGCTCTAATCTAACCAGGGTAAATCCCTTTTACCCGAGACTTTAATGTGGCTCTTTCTTTGGATGATAATGCTATGGGATCATCTAAGATTGATACGGCTATGCGTGAGTTTAGAGATTGTATTGAAGAGCTAGAAGTTACAGATGTGAATAGTAGTGGACTTCAATTTACTTGGACGCAAAAGCCGAGGGGATTGAATGGCATCTTAAAGAAGCTGGACAGGGTAATGGCTAATCAAGAGTTCTTTCATATGTTTATAGGTGCTCATGCGCAATTTCACCCGTATCGCATTTCTGATCATGCACCAGCTATCTTAAGTATTCCTAGATTTGTGAAGTTTAAACCAAAGCCTTTCAAGTTCTCAAATGTTCTCATTCATCATGACAAGTTTAAGGAAGTGGTTTTGTCTTCTTGGAATTCTCAGCAGGAGGGTTACCCGATGTTTAAAGTGGTTAAGAATCTCAAAGCACTTAAACGTCCATTTCGTAAGCTGCTCTTTGATAAGGGTAATATTCATAAGAAAGTAGATCTTTTAAGGGAGGAATTGGATGCGATTCAAATTCAGCTGGATAAAGATCCAACCAATGTCCAGTTTCGTGAGGAGCATGCTGCTTATTTGCAAGCTTATAATGACGCTATTATTGATGAAGAAAGATTTTTAAAACAAAAAGCTAAGGTAGAATGGCTCTGAGTTGGTGATTCAACGGCTTACTTCCACAAAGTTGTTAAGGCGCGCAAGGCTAGAAATCGAATTGATATCGTGATGGATGACGTGGGAAATAGTTTTGTTGGGGAAGGGGTGGCTACGGCTTTTGTGACCCATTATAAAAAAAATTTGGGTACTCCAGGCTTAGTCTTGCCTCTTAATACTTCTGATTTATTCACTAACAAGCTTTCTGTTGATCAAGCTAATAGTATGGTGCAAGATGTCTCTGCTGATGAAGTTAAAAAGGCTGTATTCGACATGGGGGATGATAAGGCTCCAAGCCCTGATGGGTACTCAGTAGCTTTCTTTAAAGCAGCATGGGATTTAATTGGTGATAGTGTAGTTGATGTTGTGAAGGACTTTTTTGCGAGTAGGAAACTACTTAAAGAGGTAAATCACACTGTTATTTCGTTGATTCCCAAGGTAACATCTCCAACCTGTATTACTAATTTTAGGTCAATCTCTTTGTGCAATGTCATCTTTAAATGTATCACGAAAATCATTGCAAACAAAATTAAGGGATATTTAGCTGGTTTGGTTACTTCAAATCAATCAGTTTTTATTCCTGGTAGGAGTATATCGGATAATATCTTGCTCACTCAAGAATTGATGCATAACTATCATTTGGATAGAGGAATACCAAGATGGGCATTAAAAACTAAAGACGACCCTTTTTCTCTCTACCCTAATGGCGATCGTCCTTCTTATTCCCATGGTAATCTTTTCGATCTGCCATATTTGATCTTGTTAATGTGTCCCTCTCCTTGATTTTTGAATCAAGTGATGTGCATGTTAGAGATTCGGCTAGGTTTTTCGTTTAATTGCCACTCGTTTCTTTTTTTGTTGCCGAAACCCTAGATTGTTTTATTTGTTCTTTCCTGATCGGTTACCTTGCTTGGATCGCGGCTGCCCTCGTGTAGTTTAGCTAGATCATTGAGCTTGTTAACAGGTTAAGGGGACAGGTTTACGATTTAGGGTTTATTAGGGTTTTAGGGTTTTCTTTTTAGTGTTTTTCGTCTGATCGTGGTTTTTTGATTTTTTGCTGCATGGTATTTATTGTGTATGAAGAGAGATAGTCATTTTGATTTGAAAGTTTTAGACGATCGTTTTAATAGAATACGTGCTGGTGAGATTCGTGCGGGTGAGATGTCTGGAAAGAAGAAGAAGAAAGGTGGGAGCCCTAATAAGGGTAATGTTGCTAAACAGGATGAAAAATCATTCCTCTTCTCCACATGTCGATCCTGGCAGAGTAAATATTGATGTTCCAACTGGTAATATTCCTATTGGTTCTGATCGTGATACAGCTGGTAGTGAAGTGTTGAATGCTAATACTCCTGATGGTGGTGAAGTATCTAAAGAAAACCCTAATTCTGATGGGTTTTTTACGAGTGAAAATAATAATGACGTTGGTGGTGACAAGAGTAGTAAAGAAGAGGATTTTGCTGCTGCTTTTGCATGTACTAATGAGGGGGACAAGAATCTTGATGCACCTGTGCATGGTTCGGATGAAAACATACTTAAACCTAAGGAATATTTAGAACATGGATACCCATCGACCATGCCACCGGTTCCTAAACCAGTTGATGAATCTGTTAAGGATGTTATTAACAAAAACATATCGGGTTTGGGGAGTTTGAATCCCTCTCCCCCTTCATATGCAGATAAGGTTCAAAGTGGTGTAGAGACAAAAACGGTTAATTTCAGGAAATTAGAAAATGTGCAAAAACAGGAGGGGATTGATGTGGTTCTCCCAAAGGAATCGGTTCGCCTAGTCCAGGATAGATTTGCGAATACTCTGTTTGGTTACTTCTTGGGTGATCGATTAGCTTTCCCTGTAGTTGAATATTTTGTTAAGAATAACTGGAAGAAATATGGGCTGCAAAAGGTGATGATGAATGCAAATGGGTATTTTTTCTTCAAGTTTGTGGAAAATCAAGGAATGTTTAACGTGCTTGAAGGTAGGCCTTGGTTAATTCGTAGTACACCTATTTTCCTGAATGTTTGGTATCCTACTACGATACTAAAAAAGGATGATATTAAGGAGCTTTCAATCTGGGTTAAACTACATAATGTCCCACTTGCAGCATACACTGATGATGGATTGAGCTTGCTATTCTCTACGATTGGCACACCTAAACTGCTTGACACTTATACGAATACAATGTGCACGGAATCTTGGGGAAGAAGCAGTTATGCTAGGGCTTTGGTAGAAGTTTCTACTGATTTCAAATTTAAAAATGTTATTTCTATAGCTATACCTGAGGTTGATGGAGATGGCTATGTTAAGGAAACTATGCAGGTAGAATATGAATGGAAGCCACCTAGATGTGCCTCATGTTGTGTGTTTGGACATAAATCTGAGGTGTGTCCTAAATTGGTTCGGGCAGCCCCTAAATCATCTTCTAAAGGAAAAACTACAGCCACTGTTGTCGATGAGGATGGGTTCCAACAAGTAAAAAAGAAGAAGAAAGCAAATTTTCAAGGGTTTCCTGTTAAAAAACAGAAACCTCAATTCGAGTATAGGCCTGTCCAGAAAACTTATCATAACTCGAATAATGCTAGTACGTCAGATTCGAAGGGTGCTTCATCTAGTAAGCAGCCGAGCACTAGTATACATGTTCAAAACAAATATGATTACTTACAAGGTAATGATGCTGAGATGTGTTTGGATGATGATCATGTTGAGTTTCCAAAGTCGACTATTCATAAGAGTGTGGAAGATAGTGATGATGATGAGGTTGAAGTTGTTTTTGATGAAACTGCAGCGTATATGGCACAATCTGAGGGGGCAAGCACTCCCGGACAAAACGTTTCTCATGTTTAGTATAGCATCTTGGAATATTAGGGGAATGAACCACTCCCCTAAACAATCTGAGGTTCGGCAGGTAATCAAGGAGAATAAGTTATCCGTCTGTGCTATTCTCGAATCGCATGTTTCTATTTCTAAACTGGATTTGCTATGTAGTAGTGTTTTTAATAATTGGAGGTGGACTACGAATGGTCTTATATGTGATAAAAATGCTAGGATTATATTGGGTTGGGATCCTAATGTTGTTGATATTATGGTGCTTGCTCAATCTGATCAAGTAGTTCACACTCAAGTTTTCCTTAAAGCTGATAGGAAAACCTTGTTTTGTTCTTTTGTTTATGCTCACAATTACTACATTCACCGTAGGGTGCTGTGGAGCGATTTCTGTATGCATAAAAACTTTGTTCAAGATAAACCTTGGGTTTTATTTGGAGATTTTAATGCTACTCTTTTCCTTGATGATAAAGATGTGGGTTCCTCTCGAATTGATATAGCAACAAGAGAATTTAAAGAGTGCATTGATGATCTAGAAGTTGTGGATGTTAATAGAACAGGTTTGCACTTCACTTGGAACCAAAAGCCTAAAGGGAGGGGTGGGGTGCTGAAGAAACTGGATAGAATTATGGCTAATCATGTTTTTTTGTCTGATTTCGTGGGTGCTCATGCTTTGTTTCAACCTTATCGAATATCTGATCATGCACCAGCCATATTATGTTTCCCATTGGTGGCAAAATTCAAGCCAAAACCTTTTATGTTCTCTAATGTTCTAGTTTATCATAACGATTTTAAGCAGGTTGTTTTGAATTTATGGAATACTCAAATTGATGGATATCCTATGTATAAGCTTGTCAAGAAACTTAAGTCATTGAAGATTCCTTTGCGCAAGCTTTTGTATGATAAAGGAAATTTGCATGATAGGGTGGAAAAACTAAGGTTTGAATTGGATGCTGCTCAGAAGGATGTTGATAAAGATCCATCCAATGTTGATCTTAGAGATGAGGAAGCAGCTTATTTACAAGCCTATAATGATGCTGTTATAGATGAAGAACGTTTTTTAAGGCAAAAAGCTAAAGTTAATTGGCTTCGAGTTGGTGACTCAAATTCTGCATATTTTCATAAGGTAGTTAAAGCAAGGCAAGCAAGACACAGAATTGATTCGGTGATTGATGCATCTGGAGTTCGAGTTACTGGAGAGGGGGTTGGAGCTGCATTTGTCGCCCATTATAAAGCGTTTTTGGGTACTCCAGGGCTGACTTCTGACCTGAATATTCAAGGATTGATTACAAAAAAGTTATCTGATGTTAAGGCAAATGCTATGATATTACCGGTGTCGATTGAAGAAGTGAAGCAGGCTATATTTGACATGGGAGATGACAAAGCACCTGGTCCGGATGGTTTCTCGGCTGCTTTTTTCAAGCATGCTTGGGATATTGTTGGACCAGATGTAACTTCAGCCGTACAAGATTTCTTTCGAAGTGGCAGTCTTTTAAAGGAGGTTAATCACACTGTTATATCTCTACTGCCCAAAGTTAAGTCTCCTTCGTGTATTACTGACTTTAGACCTATCTCTCTTTGCAATGTTGTTTTTAAGTGCATCACGAAAATTATTGCAAATAGGATAAAGGACTGTTTGGGGGATATCGTATGTGATAATCAATCAGCTTTTATTCCTGGTAGAAGTATTTCAGATAATATTCTTTTAACTCAGGAGTTAATGCATAACTATCACTTGGATAGAGGAGTTCCACGGTGTGCTTTTAAGGTTGATATTCAAAAGGCTTATGATACTGTTGATTGGCGTTTCTTGAAGAAAATTCTGCTTGAATTTGGATTTCATCCTTGTATGGTACATTGGATAATTACATGCGTGGCTACTTCCTCCTTTTCTATTAGCATGAATGGTTCTCTTCATGGTTTTTTTCATGGAAAAAGGGGTTTGAGACAGGGTGATCCGCTTTCTCCTTACTTGTTTACTCTTGTAATGGAGATTCTTACTTTAATTCTGAAACGAAGGGTCCGTGAAGCGGATAATTTTATTTTTCATCCCAAGTGTGCTGAGCTTGAGATTATCAATTTATGTTTTGCTGATGATCTTATTATTTTCTTACATGGTGATGTTAATTCAGCAAGGGTAATTATGGAGGCTTTGGAAGAGTTCAAAGGGGTTTCTGTAATATTCTGAATCATGTTAAACGTGATATTCTAGCTGTCTTACCTTTTGAGGAAGGATCGTTGCCTGTTAAATATTTGGGTGTGCCCTTGGTTTCTACACGATTGATCTATAATGATTGTCGTGAGCTTATTGAAAGGGTAAAGAACAGAATTTTGGACTGGAAGAATAAATTCTTATCGTTTGCTGGCAGGCTTCAATTAATACAGTCAGTTCTCTTGATGCGTAAATCACGCGATAAACGACAGCGGAAGACTATTTTTGGTATTTTCTGGATTTTATATGAAATAAACAACAAAACATAACAATAAAATAAAATGATAGATAAAAGAATCCACCACCAAGATTCGTAAAGGCCAAGCCACCGGAATCAAAGGATAAAGGAAACACTCCGCCCCACCACTACAATCGATAAAGGTCTAGCCACCACGATTATAGATAAGGAAACCGAAGATTTAAAAGACCTCACCACAATATTTGATAAAGAACAAGTCACCACAAATATTGATAAAGGGGTCACTCCTAACCACCAAGATCAAAAATCTCTAAAGGTAAAAGAAGATTTGTGTAAGAAATAGAGGCTGCTCTATTAATTTCATTCAACATCAACTGTCCTTACAATGAGAAATACAACATCTATTTATAGCCACATGCTATTTTCTAGGAATTAACGACATAATAAAATAATACATAAAAGCTGTAAAATATGCTAAGCCACTAATTTATTTTGACCAATAGAAAATGGACAGCGTGGGGTTTCTAGGAACATTCCTCTGCAAGTGGTCCCACAATACCGTTAGAAATATCATCGTCACACGCGCCTTCCTTTACAGCTGTCATTCTTCTTTATTGGCCCACAAACAACTTCAGTAGAAACTTTATTATCTGGAAACTGGAGACAAAATCTGGACTGCCACTGGAGGGCCATCAGTGTTGGTCACTGGAGTATTCATCTGGACCTGGTCATCTGGAGCGCTTCACTGGAGTACTTCACTGGTGGACTACCAGAGTTGGGCACTGGAGAATCTAGCCACTGGAGAAGTGTTACTACTGGTGACTGGACCGGTTCAGAAAAGACTTGTTCAAATGGGCCACTGCTGGCAGAATCAACATGGCTTGTTCAGATGGCATTTTCAGTTCAGCTTCCTTCAGTTCGCTGGCTTCCTCCAGTTCAGTGAACCTGGACATTTCCGCATCATCTCTCTTCGATGCATGTTTATTGGAGTACAATGTTTATGCTTCCTTCGGCCGTTATTAATGAAATAGAACAGGTTATGAGGGGTTTCCTCTGGTCTCGAGGTCATCTCCAGAAAGGTAAGGCTAAGGTTGCTTGGGAGGTTGTATGCCTGCCTAAGTCAGAAGGTGGATTGGGTGTTCGAAGACTTCATGATTTTAATGTGGCGCTGTTATCTGTACATGTTTGGAATCTTTTATCTAGAAAAGAGTCTCTATGGGTGCGGTGGATCCATATGTACAAAATAAAAGATAGAAACTTTTGGGAGATTCCTTATCGTGGTAATATGTCTTGGAGTTGGAGGAAAATCCTTCAAATCAGACCTACTATAAGGCATCTTTTCTGGCATCAGCTTGGGAATGGTGGATCAGTTTCTGCATGGTTCGATAATTGGTGTGACCTTGGCCCACAATCTAACCTTTTTTCATTTCGTGAACTATCTTCTGCAGGTTTTCATATCAATTCAAAGGTGTCAGATATTGTGGTTGCTGGAAATTGGGCGTCGCCTATTAGTGATCGGCTTATGCATATTGCACCCCCTCTTCTTGTTGAGGATAATTGTGATAAGATTTGCTTGAGGTATGACAATGTTGATCACGATTTTTCTGTTGCTAATGTATGGGACGCTATTCGTCCTAGAGACCTAGAGGTTCCATGGTTTAAGGTTGTTTGGTTTACTCATTGTATTCCAAAACATGCTTTTCATCTATGGTTGGTTATAAAACGCAAGTTGAAGACTCAAGATATGTTAAGACCATGGGACGTTCATGTGAGTTCGTCGACCTCACATTTGTGTTCTTTATGTGGTCTTGTACCGGATTCTCACGAGCATCTATTTTTTGAATGTCAATTTGCTTGGGAAGTTTGGAAAGGTATTTGTACAAGTGTTGGGCTGGATTTCTTCTCGGTACATTGGAATATTATTTTGGCAAAGGTTTCTCAGTTTGCCAAAAGTAGGAAAGCAGAGTTTATTATTGCTAAGTTGGTGCTTGCAGCAACTACGTATTTTATTTTTTTGGGTAAAATTTATTAGCAACTACGTATTTTGTGTGGCAAGAAAGGAATAATAGGTTATTTCAAAAAACAAAGAGATCTCCACAACAGTTGATTGAAGTGATTAGGTCTACAGTGCGCTTGAAGCTTCTTTCGTTCAAATTTAAGAAGAAGGCTAGCATGGAAGGCATTTTGAGTACCTGGAAGTTACCTAAGTCGATTTGTTTAGTTCCATTGTGATTTCTGTTTACGTTCAGTTTGTGTCTAGTTTTTTATGCTTAGGTTTTGTGGTTGTTCATGAAAGTGGTATGTCACTGGTTCATGAGCTAGTTTAGTAGTTTCTACTTGGTTTTGTATTAAGTCGTATTGGCATTCAGTCAGTACGCCTGCTACTCATTTGATTATTTATAAAGCTAACCAGGGGTGACGGCCTTTTACCGAAAATACCAAGATGTGCGTTTAAGGTTGATATTCAAAACGCATATGACACGGTGGATTGGATTTTTCTTTAAAAAATCCTTATTCACTTTGGATTTCATAGAAAAATGGTGCATTGGATTATGACTTGTGTTGCTACATCATCTTTTTCACTTTGTATAAATGGTTCACTTCATGGATTCTTTGCTGGAAAACGAGGTTTGCGACAATGGGATCCTTTGTCTCCGTATCTTTTTACTCTCGTTATGGAGCTGTTAACACTTATGTTAAGCCGTCGGATTCGTGATTCTGATGAGTTCATCTTTCATCCCAAATGCGAAGGTTTGGATATTGTTAATCTATGTTTGCTGATGATTTACTCATTTTTTTGCATGTTGATGTTAATTCTGCCAACGTGATCATGGAGACACTTGAGGAATTCAATAATGCATCAGGTTTGGCACCTAGTATCCCTAAGAGTACAACATTCTTCTGTAATGTTCTTAATCATGTAAAGATGTCCATTCTTAATGTGCTCCCATTCGAAGAGGGCACGCTTCCAGTTAAATATTTGGGAGTCCCCTTGGTTTCTACTAGATTGATTTATAGAGATTTTTGTGGTTTGATTGAAAGAGTTAGAAACCGGGTGTCTGATTGGAAAAATAAATGTTTATCCTTTGCGGGAAGGCTTCAACTTGTTCAAATTGTTTATGTTACTAGGTAGGGTAATTCAGGAAATTGAACAGGTTTTGCGGGGTTTTCTTTGGTCTCAACGATCATTACAAAAAGGAAAATGCAAGGTTGCTTGGGATGTGGTTTGTTTACCGAAAAATGAAGGGGGTCTGGGCATTCGTAGCTTGCATGGTTTCAATATTGCTCTTCTTTCAGTTCATGTTTGGAATATGCTCACTTGTAAGGAATCTTTGTGGGTTATTTTTTTGGTTAATGGGATACCCCTGTGAATTTATACCATTACCAAAAACATTACAAAGAAAGTAGTATGGCTGACATACCATACTAATTTATACAGCCATGTGTATGTAATCACGGCTATACTAGCTAAATAGCCAAACAAAATAAACGACACTTCACAAAGTTACAAATACAAAGTGAAGTGAACTAAATTACATTTAAACAAACTTAGCGCCTGATGTGATCAAATACTACCAACTATCGTGGTAGATTCCAAGCTTGCACGAAGCGGTCAACTTGAACTGTATTCTTGAATCTCAACGTTACAAGTTTCAGCCGAACTGTGGATGCTATTAAGTCTTGAATCTGGTCCGGTTTTTGAGCTATATTGAAGAACAATCTTTGGTTCCTTTCTTGCCAAATGAAGTAAGCTGTAGCAGCAAGCAGTAATCTTCCAATGACACTTTTAGCTGAGTTAGATTTAGCTCGTTGAAACAACCAACCATAAATATCGTCCCATTTAGAACTAATCAGTTGCATCTAGGCTAAATGGCTAACATGTTGCCACACCTGAGAAGAGAAAGAACATTCAAAAAATAAGTGAGCATGTGAGTCCGGTCCTTGTTTGCACAGGGGGCAGCAAACAAGGTGATAATTCATGTTTGTTCCACCCTTCCACTGCATAATGATGTCTTAGAGTCTTCAGCTTGCGCTTCATGATCAACCACCTCAAAAACGCATGCCTTGGAATTTCTGAGAAAACCAAACTGTCTTGTACCATGGGACTTCCACGTGTTTATTCCTTATTGTGTCCCACACTATAGAAGAAGAGAATAAGCGCTCATTTCCCTCTAAATCTCGGCAATACAAAAAATCAGGTACATTAGACAGTTGAAGACTAAGCATCAAAATTAAAACAGGAAATAGATCCAACCAAGCAATCGGCCACTTCCACACTCCCTCTTCATTTAAATCTGAAACCGTAGATTGTGTAGTGTAGCCAGCTCGTACAACCTCTCTATTAGAGATGAAGCTTCGAATTGGATAAAAATCTGTCCATTTATCAAACCAAACAGATGTACTGTTACCATCACCAATCCTAGACCAGATATGGGTTCTAATTTGATCTCTTAGTAATAACAGTTTACGCCATCCCCAACTGCAATTATGAGGAATTCGAACATCCCAAAAATTTTGAGTCCTTAATCTATACGTGTGAATCCATTTGACCCATAATGACTCCCTATTATTTAGAATGCTCCAAACATGATTCACCATCAAGGCCTTGTTAATATCAGCAATTCTTCTTATGCCCAGCCCACCCTCAGCTTGCGGTAGACATAACTTCTTCCATGAAACTTTAGCTTTGCCTCTGATTAACTCACCTTGGCACCAAAGGAAGCCCCTCATCTTTGCTTCAAGATCATCAATGACAAGTTGTGGTAGAATAAACACAGACGCCCAATAAATATATAGTGATGATAGAACAGATCTGATGAGTTGAACCCGTCCCGCTAAAGATAAGTATTTATTTCTCCAATCACTGATTCGTTTCTCCATACGCTCCACCAAAATTTTACAATCTGAATATAGTAATTGAGAGGATATAAGTGGAACCCCAAGATACCGAACCGGGAGGCTGCCATCCTCAAAGGGCATAATAGATAGGATGGTTTGCTTAGTCTGATTAGAAACATTACAAAAGAAGACGGTACTGTTAGGAAGACTCGGTTGCAAACCCGACATGTCACTGAAATTCTTGATCGAGTCCATGATAATTCTGGCTGATCTTGCTTCCCCACGTGAAAAAATAAACAAATCATCAGCATAGCATAAGTTGAGAAGCTGTTGTTGCTCACATTGGTTATAGAATCGAAAACCTGAAACAAGAGAAACAGAATTTTGCAAGATAAGAGTTAGAACTTCCATCACCAATGTTAATAGATATGGTGACATAGGATCCCCCTGTCTCAATCCTCTCTTCCCTTTAAAGTAGCCGTGAAGGTTCCCATTAACACTTAGCGAGAAAGAGGTGGTCGAGACACATGCCATAATCCATTTGACCATAATGTGATGAAAGCCAAATCCTTTCAATATAATCCCTAGAAACTTCCAATCAACAGTATCATAAGCTTTTTGAATATCTATCTTGAAAGCACACCTCGGAGGCCCCACATTCCTATGATAATTGTGCATAAGCTCTTGAGTCAGTAAAATATTATCTGAAATTCTTCGTCCAGGAACAAATGCCGATTGATTAATACTAACAACTTCATGCAAGCCTTCCTTTATTCTATTCGTGATTATTTTGTTGATGCATTTGTACAAGGTATTACAATACGAAATAGGACGGTAACCATTAACAGTAGAAGGCGTAGCTACCTTGGGTATTAAGGCAATAATAGTATGGTTGATTTTTTGTAGCATACGGCCATTCCTGAAAAACTCGTAAACAGCCATACATACCTCTTTACCCACGATGTGCCATGCATTCTTAAAGAAGGAGGATGAAAAACCATCAGGTCCTGACGCTTTATTCTCTCCTATCGCAAACATGGCAAGCTTAATTTCATCATCAGTGACCTTACGTACCATCGCTGCAGCTCTCTCATGCTTCAATTTTTCCACAAATAAATCTGGAGTAGGAATCAAGCTAGTGTTACCTTCCATGCCAAGAAAGCTGGTGTAGTGGGTTACAAAAGCATTGGGTGCATCCCCTCCTTCATAAATCATCCCATTACCATCTTTGATAATCTCTATTCTAGACATGTGATTCTTGCATTTGAGTGAGTTATGGAAGAAAGGCGAATTGGAATCCCCAACATCAAGCCATTCCACTTTAGATTTTTGTTTCAGGAACCTTTCCTCATCTAGTTGATCATCTTTAAATCGCTTCAGAATGAGGGCTTCCTTCTCCAATAAACAGGAATCCATATGTGCAGAATTAATAGCTAATTGAACCTCATCTAGCTCTTTACGAAGCTTATCAACTGTAGCATGAAGATTTCCTTGCTTGTACAAAAGGCATCGCAGTGGCCTTTTAAGAGCCTTTAGTTTTTTAACCACACGAAACATGAAGTGTCCTTGCACATCCATAGCTCATTCACGCTCCACAGCTTCCAAGAAACCCTGCTTATGCACAATAAAGTTAGGAAATTTAAATGGTTTAGGTCTAGATCTCGCCACTGACGGGAGTTTTAACACACAAGGACAGTGGTCAGAAACTCTATATGGCTGAAATCTGCTGAAGCAGCAGGAAACTCATCAATAAATCTCATATTCCCCATCACCCGATCAATTTTCTTAAAAATCCCAATGCCTTTCTTCGGTTTTTGATTCCAAGTGAAGTGAAACCCCGAGCTGTTAATATCTATTACTACAATATCCTCCACACATTCTTTAAAGTCTCTCATACCAGTAGTAATTGTAGAAGATCCCAGCAAGTTATCTTACAAATTAAGGGATGAGTTGAAATCCCCCATAATAACCCACGGTCAATCACGAACAAAAACCTTATGCCTCCCTAATGCATGCCATAGTTCCCTCCATTTTTGATAATGGTTATCTGCATAGACAAAAGAGCAAAACATAGATTTTTGATCCACCTTAAAAATGATTTGGGTGTGCATTACCTGCTCAGTTTGTGATATAACCATCAAATCCACCACCTCAGTATCCCACCCAACAATAATCCTCGTGCCTTTACTATTTCCATTCATATTCAATCTTAATAGTTTCTTTTGTATACCCTTCGCCCTCCAGATTTGGTATATCTACATTGATCTTGTCTTTTAACTCATTTTCAGCCTGTAGCTCAACCATTGCCCTCGCAAAACTATTCCCACCCCATGATTCAAGACACATGGTGGTAGTATATGAATCAAGGTGTTTAGGT
>CM067170.1:66112479-66154556 GCA_034093135.1 Erigeron breviscapus
GAAGCATCACTTGATGAGGAGAAGTTTCTGAAACAAAAAGCAAAGGTAAACTGGTTACAAGTTGGTGACTCTAATACTGCTTACTTCCATAAGTCTCTTAAATGCCGAAATCACAGGAACATAATTGAGGTTGTTAAGGATTGTAATGGTGTGGTGCATGAGGGTGGGGCTGTTCATGAGGCATTTGTACATCATTATGAACGGTTTTTGGGAGTTGAAGGGCCGATTAACAGGATCCCACCTGATCATTTGTTTGTTAAGAAAGTGGACACAGCTAAAGCTACTAATATGGTTAGAAGTGTTACGGATGAAGAAGTTAGGGCTGCTATGTTCTCTATTGGTGAAAACAAAGCTCCAGGTCCTGATGGATACACTTCTGCTTTCTTTAAGGATGCTTGGGAGATTGTGGGTAAGGATGTTTGCCTTGCTATAAAAGACTTTTTCAAGAATGGAAAGTTGCTCAAGGGGTTAAATCACACCATTATTGCTTTAATTCCAAAGGTTTCTTCTCCTTCTATGGTTACTGACTACCGGCCTATTTCGTGTTGCAATGTGTTATATAAGTGTATTAGTTGCAAATGTGGTTCTTCGTGAGAAGGAGGGTGAGTGCATTCGTAATTTTCAAGAAGCATCACTTGATGAGGAGAAGTTTCTGAAACAAAAAGCAAAGGTGAACTGGTTACAAGTTGGTGACTCTAATACTGCTTACTTCCATAAGTCTCTTAAATGCCGAAATCACAGAACATAATTGAGGTTGTTAAGGATTGTAATGGTGTGGTGCATGAGGGTGGGGCTGTTCATGAGGCATTTGTACATCATTATGAACGGTTTTTGGGAGTTGAAGGGCCGATTAACAGGATCCCACCTGATCATTTGTTTGTTAAGAAAGTGGACACAGCTAAAGCTACTAATATGGTTAGAAGTGTTACGGATGAAGAAGTTAGGGCTGCTATGTTCTCTATTGGTGAAAACAAAGCTCCAGGTCCTGATGGATACACTTCTGCTTTCTTTAAGGATGCTTGGGAGATTGTGGGTAAGGATGTTTGCCTTGCTATAAAAGACTTTTTCAAGAATGGAAAGTTGCTCAAGGGGTTAAATCACACCATTATTGCTTTAATTCCAAAGGTTTCTTCTCCTTCTATGGTTACTGACTACCGGCCTATTTCGTGTTGCAATGTTTTATATAAGTGTATTAGTAAGATCCTTACTAATAGATTGAAAGAGGGCTTGGATGATGTGGTGAGTAATAATCAGTCGGCTTTTATCCCGGGTCGTAGTATATCAGATAATATTTTGCTAACCCAGGAACTTATGCATGGGTATCACTTAAATAGAGGCCCATCTCGGTGTGCTTTTAAAGTGGATATTCAGAAAGCCTATGATACAGTTGATTGGCGTTTCTTAAGGCGTATTTTGCTCAGATTTGGGTTTCCTCCTAAATTGGTTGTTTGGATTATGGCTTGTGTCACTACCCCTGCATATTCTATTAGCATTAACGGGAATCTTTATGGATTCTTTGATGGGAAAAGGGGGCTCAGACAGGGTGATCCTATGTCTCCTTATCTGTTTACACTAGTTATGGAGGTGCTTTCTTTGATTTTGCAACATGCTGTGGTGACTGCACATGGTTTCAAATTTCATAAGGGTTGTGATAAGAATCAAATTGTTAATGTGTGTTTTGCTGATGATTTAATTCTGTTTGCCCATGGTGACTCGAATTCAGCTAGAGTGATTATGAAATCTCTTAATGAGTTCAAGGAAATGTCTGGGCTAGCCCCAAGTTTACCTAAAAGCCTTGCTTTCTTTTGTAATGTCCCTGCTTCGGTGAAGAATGATATCTTAAATTTCATGCAGTTTGAAGAAGGCCAACTTCCGGTTCGTTATTTAGGAGTTCCTTTGATTTCATCTAGGCTTGTTTATCAGGATTGTGCCGTTCTTGTTGAAAAAATGCAAAATAGGATAACTAGCTGGATGAATAAGACCCTCTCTTTCGCGGGTAGGCTTCAATTGATTCATTCCGTCCTTTCTTCTATGCATATCTATTGGGCGTCTGTTTTCATTCTCCCATCTCGTATCATAAAGGAGTTGGAACAGAAAATGAGGAATTTTTTGTGGTCACAAGGTGCTATTGCTAAGGGGAAGGCAAAGGTAGCTTGGAAATTAGTTTGTACTCCAAAGGATGAAGGTGGACTTGGTATAAGGAGGATTTCTGATATGAATAAAGCGCTTATGACTACCCATGTGTGGAGAATTCTTCATAACCGTAATTCCTTGTGGGTACAATGGGTACATGCTTATAAACTAAAAGGTAGGAGTTTTTGGGATGTTCCAAGTACAAATAGTATGAGTTGGGGCTGGCGTAAACTTATTCAATTAAGGCCATCTATTAGGCCATTTTTATGGTCAAAAATAGGTGATGGTGCTTCAACGTTTGTGTGGTTTGATAAATGGGATAGAAATGGTCCGTTAAGTAGTGTTTTATCGTTGAGGACCATCTTGCGTGCGGGTTTCTCCCTTAAAGATAAGATCTCGGATGTTATTGAAAATGGGGTTTGGAAATGGCCGGAAGCTTGGAGGGATTTGTATCCGGTTTTAATTGATGTTCCTGTTCCTGTTATAGATAACACGAAAACTGACTGTATTGTATGGCGTGATGGGAATGGGGAGGAGAAGACTTACTCGGCATCCAATGTTTGGGATGCGATCCATAATAGAGGTGTAAGGGTGGATTGGGCTACTATTGTATGGAATTCCAAATCGATTCCTAGACATGCATTCTTGCTTTGGTTGGTGATGAGGAAAAAGTTGAAAACTCACGACAAGTTGAAACCATGGGATGTGGGTGGGGCTGTGAATCTTAACCTTGTTTGTTGTTCTTTGTGTAAAACAGGTCCGGACTCTCATGATCACTTGTTCTTTGAATGTCCATATTCTGCGAAAGTATGGGCTTTGATTAAAGATGTGGCATACATGGAACGTTCTTCATGCAAATGGGATGACATTGTTGCTGACTTCTTATGTTCTCTCAAGAATAACTCAGTTAAGAGTGTTATTGCTCGTCTTGTACTCGCGGCTGCTGTATATTACGTATGGCGGGAACGAAATAATCGTATGTTTAGCAACCATGCAAGACCGCCTGAAAAGATAAGAGATATTATTATGGAGACTGTTCGTTATAGATTGGTCAAGATGCGGTTCAAGAATAATGCAAGGACGACTCACTTGCTGGCTGCTTGGAATCTACCAAAGGCCTTGCTCATGCATGATGCGAGTTACTAGTTTTCTGTCCTTATTTGTAGTGTTATAGGTGCCTTGTAAATGTGTCCCTCTCACTGGTACTTGGATAGGTTGATGTGCATGTTTGAGGTAATTTCGGTTTCCTTGTAAATGTGTCCCTCTCACTTGTCTTTGTATTAGTTGATGTGCATGTTTGAGGTAATTTCGGTTTCCTTGTAAATGTGTCCCTCTCACTTGTCTTTGTATTAGTTGATGTGCATGTTTGAGGTTGCCTGTCTCACTCAAATGGTTTCGTTGTAATAGCCTTGGTTTTAGATGATTGATTAGTTTGTTTCTTGTATGGCTAGGATAGCTTGTTCACCCTATATGGCATGTCATATAGGGAACTAATGTGGCACTCAGCCTCATTACTTGCGATGTACTGTTATTTGTTGTTGGTATAAAAGTTTAAACAGGGTAATCCCTTTTACCCAAAAAAAAAGGGAGAATTAACAATGGCTATTCCAGAGTTGGATGGTGAGGGTTATGTTAAGGAGACTATGAAGGTCGAATATGAGTGGAAGCCGCCTAGGTGCTCTCTATGTTGTGTTTTTGGACATACTACTGCTCAATGTGCAAAAGCTGTGAAACAGCAGCCAAAAAAAGGGAAAGAAATAGATAGTGATGGGTTTCAACTAGTTGGAAAAAAGAAAGGTTTGAAACAAGGATTCGTTGTGGGTAAACAAAAGCAAAAACCACAATTCGAATATCGACCTGTGGTTAAACCAAAAGTGAATACGGGGGAAGCAAGTACCTCAAAAACACCGTTGTCCACACAAAACTCTTATGATGTATTAACAGATTATGGGGAACGATGTAATGAACCTGTTCTTGTTGAAACTACAGAAGAAGAGCGAATTGCATTGAAGAAACAAAAGGAACTGGAGGACCATTTTGATGTTGATTCGGATGATGAGGAGGATGAGATTATAATTGATGATAACACTACCAAGGTCAATCAACAACAGCAAACCACGGAGGGGGCAAGCACTCCCGGTCTAGTGGGTTCTAATGGGTAGTATTGCATCATGGAACATAAGGGGGTTGAACCGCCCTCTGAAACAAAAGGAGGTTCGACAGGTAGTGCAGGAAAATTATCTTAATGTATGTTCTATTATGGAATCTCATGTTGATATTAGTAACTTAGCTGATATTTGCAAGAAGGTTTGTAGGACTTGGGATTGGTTGTCCAATGCTAGTTTATGTACTAAGGGTGCTCGTATAATTGTGGGGTGGAATTCTGATATGGTGGACTTAATGGTTATTTCACAGACAGATCAGGTTATGCACACCCAAATTATATTTAAGGTTGATCAGAAGGCCTTGTTTTGTTCTTTTATATATGCAGATAACTATTATAAACGAAGGCGTGAGCTATGGAATGATTGATGAAACATAAATTGTTTGTCCATGATCGACCATGGGTGATAATGGGTGATTTTAATTCAGCATTAAACTTGGAAGACAACCTGCTGGGATCCTCGCAGATTAACACAGGAATGCGTGATTTCAAGGAATGTGTTGAAGAAATTGAGGTTATAGATATTAACAGCTCGGGTATTCATTTCACTTGGAATCAGAAGCCAAAAACGGGTATTGGGATTTTCAAGAAAATTGATCGTGTAATGGGGAATATGAGTTTTATTGATGAATTCCCAGCTGCATGTGCAAAGTTTCTGCCATATAGGGTGTCGGATCATTCACCATGTGTTCTAAAACTTCCATCTGTGGCTAGAACAAGACCTAACCCGTTTAAATTTCCTAACTTTATTGTGCATAAGCATGGTTTTATTGAAGATGTGCAACGACAGTGGGATATGGAGGTGCAGGGACATGCTATGTATCGTGTTGTAGTGAAGCTGAAAGCTCTTAAAAAGCCGATGAGACGTCTGTTTCAAAAGCAAGGTAATCTTCATGTTAAAGTGGTTAATATGCGCAAGGAATTGGATGAAATTCAGCTAGCTCTTGATGCTAATCCTTTGGACGCTGAATTAAAGAAGAAAGAAGCTGAAACGTTGAAACGATTTAAGGATGCACAACTGGATGAAGAACGTTTCCTCAAACAGAAAGCTAAAGTGGAATGGTTGGAGGTTGGTGATTCTAATTCGGCTTTCTTCCATAAGTCGCTTGAAATGTAAAAATCATAGATCAAGGATCGAGCTGATAAAGGATTTGAATGGTTATGTTCATGAAGGTGGTGATGCACCAAATGCTTTTGTTAATCATTTTTCAAACTTTCTTGGTGTGAATGGCAATACAAATAGCTACCCGTCCACTGATCTATTTTCTAAAAGACTTGACACTAATCGAGCTGCCCAAATGATAAGGAAAGTTACAGATGAAGAAATCAAAGAAGCTATGTTTGCAATAGGAGAGAACAAAGCCCCAGGACCTGATGGCTATACATCGGCTTTCTTTAAAAAGGCATGGAGTGTGGTGGGCCATGAGGTGTGTCTTGCTGTCCACGAGTTCTTTAGAAATGGTACTATCCTTCGACAGATTAATCATACTATTATTGCTCTAATTCCGAAGGTAACTACTCCTTTTTCGGTTAATGATTATCGTCCTATATCTTGTTGTAACACTATTTACAAGTGTATTAGCAAAATCATCACTAATAGAATTAAGGAGGGTTTGAGTGATATTGTAAGAATAAATCAATCAGCTTTTGTTCCCGGTAGGAAAGTCTCTGATAATATCTTGTTGACTCAAGAGCTAATGCACAATTATCATAGAAGCTTTGGTCCCCCCAGGTGTGCTTTTAAAATTGATATTCAAAAAGCATATGATACAGTTGATTGGACGTTTTTGGAGATGGTGTTGAATGGATTTGGATTTCATCCTATTATGGTTAAATGGATTATGGAATGTGTCTCGACTACTTCCTTTTCTATATGTGTCAATGGTAATCTTTGTGGTATGTTTAAAGGTAAACGAGGGTTGAGACAAGGCGATCCTATGTCACCGTATTTATTTACATTGGTTATGGAAGTGCTCACTCTTATTTTGCAGAAATCGGTCATGAATACGCCAGGATTCCGATTCCATAAACATTGTGAAAAGCAGGAATTGATTAATTTGTGTTTTGCAGATGATCTGTTTATTTTCTCTCGAGGTGAAACTAGATTAGCTAGAGTTATCATGGATTCTTTAAAAGAATTTAGTGATATGTCGGGTTTACTACCGAGCCTACCAAAAAGCACTGCATTTTTCTGTAATGTTCCTAACCATACTAAGCAGGCTATTCTAGCTATCATGCCTTTTGCTGAAGGTAGTCTTCCTGTAAGATATCTTGGTGTACCACTAATCTCTTCTCGGTTAGTGTATAAAGAATGTCAAATCTTGGTGGAGAAAATGGAGAAAAGAATCACTGATTGGAGAAATAAGTCCTTGTCTTTTGCAGGCCGACTCCAACTGATCAGGTCTGTGCTTTCATCATTTCATATTTTTTGGGCTTCTGTATTTATTCTACCTCAACGAATTCTGGATGATTTAGAAGCAAAAATGCGGGGATTCCTTTGGAATCAGGGTAAGTTTATTAAAGGCAAAGCTAAAGTATCTTGGAAGAAACTATGTGTTCCTAAGTTAGAAGGGGGGCTTGGGATTAGGAGGATTGTGGATGTTAATAAAGCACTGATGGTCACTCATATTTGGAGTATATTGAATAATAGGGAATCACTTTGGGTAAAATGGATTCATTCATATAGGTTAAAAGCAAGAAACTTTTGGGACATCCGGATTCCATCTAATTGTAGCTGGGGCTGGCGTAAAATGCTACAACTTAGGCACCAAATTCGTCCATATATTTGGTCACACATTGGTAATGGTCTCAACACCTCAGCTTGGTTCGATAAATGGGCGGATGCCTGCCCAATACGAACATTGGTGACAAATAGACAGATTATTCAGGCCGGTTATACTTTGAATACTAAGGTTGCTGAATTGTGTTATGATGGGGTGTGGCGATGGCCGATGGCATGGCTGGATTTATACCCAGTTTTAATTTCGCTTCCTGTTTTCACCATGGTTCCAACTAAACAAGATTATTTGTATTGGAAAGACTCTAATGGGAAAGAAGTTGAGTTCTCATCATCAGTAGTGTGGGACACATTAAGGGAGAAAAAAAGTGAAGTTCCTTGGTACAAGATAGTTTGGTTCCCACAAGCTATCCCACGACATTCTTTTTTGATGTGGCTCATTGTTAATCGTAAGTTGAAGACCCAAGATATAATGATGCAATGGCATGGTGTAAGAAATATGAACTACAACCTTGTTTGCTGCCCCCTATGCAAACAAGGTCCGGACTCACATAATCATTTATTTTTTGAATGTGGCTTTTCTTCACAGGTTTGGTGTCGTGTGCGTCATTTAGCACAAATGGAGCATGTTGATTCAGGATGGGATGACATTTATGCTACGTTGCGAATACACTTCACTTCTAATTCAGCAAGAAGTGTCATTCGAAGACTACTAGTAACGGCTTCAGCATACTTTATTTGGCAAGAGCGGAATCAAAGATTGTTTACTAGTAGTGCACGCCCTCCTGAACTCATCGGAGATCTTATTGCTGCAACAGTTCGACTCAAATTAGTCACGTTGAAGTTCAAGAAAACTACTCAAGTTGATCGCTTTGTGCAAGCTTGGAATCTACCACAAGACATGGTGGTGTTTGATTATAATCGACGCTAATTAGATTAATATGTTCTTAATTTGTTACTCATATTAGTTGTCTAGGGCTGATATGTAGTAGGATTGATTAATTGGTTGCATTTGCTTGAGTTACATATGTATGGCCTGTCATACATATGAATTAGTATGGTATCTCAGCCATGCTACTTGTTTTGTAATGTTTTTTGGTGATGGTATAAAATTTATAGGTGTATACCCATTAACAAAAAAAAAAATTTAAAGAAGTCAAATCCATTAGCATTCATCATTACTCTTGTTAGCCCATGTTTCACCCATGAATTCCTTACAAAATTCTCAACAACTGGAAATGCAATTCTTTTACCCAGAAAGTATCCATACAATGTATTATCAAACCTACTAGTTACCTCTTTGACGGATGCAATTGGAAGAAAGACGTCAGCATCATCTATTGTATCAGATGGAACTAGCTTCCTCAAGTTAATTGTACGCTTAGCCGGCTCACTTTGAACAGTAGCTGCATATGACACTCTTTTAACTGGTGTCTTTTCTTTGTTCACATTATCATCATGAATGACTGTTGTCTCTTTGTCATGAGTATGCTCCATTCCTGGGGCCTCTTTGTCGTCAACTTTTTCATTCGTATCATTGCAAGACTCATTCAGGTTTTTGCAAGTAGACGCTTGCCCAGAATCTGATGCTTCATCCTTGGGAACATCATCTTCCATAGAAACCTTTCCCTGCGACATAACCCTAGGAGTTTCATCATTGCTACCTAGGGTTTCGGAAGCTACAGCAGGGGTCTTCTTACCATCGCCCTTTTTAGACTCCATGTTAACATTCTTCTTCCTTCCACTACCTTCCTTACCTTTAGCAGTATTAGGGTTCTTCAGAATACTTCTTACCGGAATTTTCTTTCCATCTATATTTTTAATTTTTGATGCAAGACCTGAGGGAATATCCGTCGATGAATTACTACTCTCCATTAACAAATTCGAAACATGCAAACACCACCAGGAACAATGACAACGATCTATGTAAACTAAATTAAGAACACAAGCAGAATAATAAAACCCTAAAACTAGGAAAACCCTAATTTGCAACTCAATAACCTTAACCGATTAACAGACTCGTTTGATCTAGCTAAACTACACCAGGTAGCCGCGATCCAAATCTGGTAATAGATCAGGAAAAAAGAGAAGGACAAACTAGGGTTAGAGACGATTTAGAAAAACTGAAACCCTAAAAACGTGAGCACTAATTAATAATAGAAATAATCACAAACAAGGGATGAATCCCCTGGTCACGAAGATCACCATTAACAAAAAAAAAATTTAAAGAAGTCAAATCCATTAGCATTCATCATTACTCTTGTTAGCCCATGTTTCACCCATGAATTCCTTACAAAATTCTCAACAACTGGAAATGCAATTCTTTTACCCAGAAAGTATCCATACAATGTATTATCAAACCTACTAGTTACCTCTTTGACGGATGCAATTGGAAGAAAGACGTCAGCATCATCTATTGTATCAGATGGAACTAGCTTCCTCAAGTTAATTGTACGCTTAGCCGGCTCACTTTGAACAGTAGCTGCATATGACACTCTTTTAACTGGTGTCTTTTCTTTGTTCACATTATCATCATGAATGACTGTTGTCTCTTTGTCATGAGTATGCTCCATTCCTGGGGCCTCTTTGTCGTCAACTTTTTCATTCGTATCATTGCAAGACTCATTCAGGTTTTTGCAAGTAGACGCTTGCCCAGAATCTGATGCTTCATCCTTGGGAACATCATCTTCCATAGAAACCTTTCCCTGCGACATAACCCTAGGAGTTTCATCATTGCTACCTAGGGTTTCGGAAGCTACAGCAGGGGTCTTCTTACCATCGCCCTTTTTAGACTCCATGTTAACATTCTTCTTCCTTCCACTACCTTCCTTACCTTTAGCAGTATTAGGGTTCTTCAGAATACTTCTTACCGAAATTTTCTTTCCATCTATATTTTTAATTTTTGATGCAAGACCTGAGGGAATATCCGTCGATGAATTACTACTCTCCATTAACAAATTCGAAACATGCAAACACCACCAGGAACAATGACAACGATCTATGTAAACTAAATTAAGAACACAAGCAGAATAATAAAACCCTAAAACTAGGAAAACCCTAATTTGCAACTCAATAACCTTAACCGATTAACAGACTCGTTTGATCTAGCTAAACTACACCAGGTAGCCGCGATCCAAATCTGGTAATAGATCAGGAAAAAAGAGAAGGACAAACTAGGGTTAGAGACGATTTAGAAAAACTGAAACCCTAAAAACGTGAGCACTAATTAATAATAGAAATAATCACAAACAAGGGATGAATCCCCTGGTCACGAAGATCACCATTAACAACTAGGCCAGCATGAGATCATGGAGAAAAAAAGAAGAGGACAAAATCACCATGATCGCCTAGGGAGAGAGTTTAGGGTTGGGTCCCACGCAGGTTTTTTCTCTTATTAATTATTGTTAAAAAAACTTTAAATGGATTCAAATGTATAAGATCAAAGGAAAGAACTTCTGGGAGATCCCATACCGAGGAACTATGACATGGAGTTGGCGCAAGATACTTCAAATCGAGCCTTTGTTACGAAGTTTCTTTTGTGTTCAAGTGGATAATTGATGCGTAAAACACGCGACAAACGATAGCGGAAGACTATTTTTGGTATTTTCTGGATTTTATATGAACAAACAACAAACAAGACAATAAAATTAAAATTATAGATAAAGAATCCACCACCAAGACTCGTAAAGGCTAAGCCACCGGAATCAAGGATAAAGGAAACACTCCGCCCCACCACTATAATCGATAAAGGTCTAGCCACCACGATTACAGATAAAGGAAACCGAAGATTTAAAGACCTCACCACAATATTTGATAAAGGACGAACCACCACAAATATTGATAAAGGGTCACTCCTAACCACCAAGATCAAAGATCTATAAAGGTAAAAGAAGATTTTGTAAGAAATAGAGGCTGCTCTATTAATTTCATTCAACATCAACTAATTTTTACAATGAAAATAAGTCTCTATTTATAGCCACAAGCTATTTCCTAGGAATCATCAAAATAATAAAATATTACAATAAAAGTTGTCATGTGCAAGCCACTAATTAATTTGGACCAATAAGAAATGGACACGTAAGCTTCTAGAAATATTCCCCTGCAAGTGGTCCCACAATACCGTTAGAAACGTCTTGTCACACGCGCCTTCCTTAACAGCTGTCATTCTTCTTTATTGGGTCCACAGACGACTTCAGTGGGAACTTTATTAATTGGAAAATGGAAACATAAATCTAGACCGCCACTGGAGACAAAATCTGGAGCACTTCACTGGAGGACCTTCAGTAGTGGTCACTGGAGCATTCATCTGGAGTAGTCATCTGGAGCTGGTCACTGGAGAACTTTACTGGTGGATTATCAGTGTTGATCACTGGAGCTTGCCACTGGAGAAATGTTACCACTGGTGACTGGACTGGTTCAGAAAAGACTTGTCTGAAATGGGCCACTGCTGGCAGAATCAACATGGCTTGTTCAGATGGCATGATCAGTTCGGTTTCCTTCAGCTCAGTTAGCTTCTTCAGTTCACTGGGTTTCTCCAGTCCAGTGAATCTGGACATTTCCGCATCAGTAATGGTTTATCTACTTCTTCTTGGTACTATAACTGGTGCGAGTATAGTCCTTTAATTTCTGCTCTTTCGCCTAGGATGATTACTAATGCTCGGTTTACATTGGATGCTCGTGTTAGGGACCTTGTCTCAAATGAAGCGTGGACCTAGCTAAATGATTGGAGTAATAAATTCTCTAATTTAAATGTTCCTCGTTTGGTTAATGATGTAGCTGATAAATGGGTTTGGAAGGATAGGGATGGTCGATCCACTTATTTCTCTGTGGCGAATTGTTGGGAGGCTATTCGACCAAGGAGTGTGAAAGTCCCATGGTTTTATGTTGTTTGGTTTCCTTATTGTATTCTCGAGGCATGCTTTTCATCTATGGCTTGTTGGTAGGCGGAAGCTTAAGACACAAGATTTGATGAGATCGTGGGATATACATTCGGATGAACCCCTTATGTGTTCGCTATGTAATCAGCAAAGTGACTCCCATAACCACTTATTTTTTGAATGTTATTTTTCATCACAGGTTTGGAGAGATGTTTGTGGCTTTACGGGTAGTCAACCAGCTCATGTAGATTGGGAGTCAATTCTTTCAGCTATCCTTCCTGTTTCAAAGAAGAAGACGATTGATATTATTGTTACAAAACCTGCTTTTTGCGGCCTCATCTTATTTTATTTGGCAGGAGAGAAATGCAAGATTGTTTAAAAAGGAGAAAAGACCTGCTCACAAAGTCACTGAGGTCATAATTGCTACTGTTCGATTGAAGCTTCTCTCTTTAAAGTTTAAGAAGAATGGGAGAGCTATGAAGTGCTTGGAAACATGGAAAATACCCCATGGGGTTTCGAATTCAGTATAATTGATATTGATTATGTTTATATTTGATTAGCTAGCTTATCTAGTCGTTAGTTTGTATGCGTCAAGGTAAGATTTGGTTATACCTGATTTGGAGGGTTTGATGTTTAGTTGTTGATAGTATTTGCACATTTGTGCATGGTCTTGTAAACGGTCACATTAACACTCAGTTAATGTGCCTTTGCTTATTTTTGTGGTATATATAAATTTAACAAGGGGTGACGGCCTTTTTACCGAAAAATGTTGAAAAACGTCAAATATGGTGTTTTTAGAGTTCAGCACAAAGCGCAGTCGATGCAAATCAGCGTCGACCGCCCTCTACTATCCTCGTCCCTTACTTTTTGTCGAGCCTTCATTGACCTTTTTGGGTTCCGAAACTTACATAGTAGTTTATTTACATCATTTTAAGAATATTTCAAGTGTCTTTTCTTGATTTGGAACATTTTGATTTTTCGTCAAAAATGGCCGTATTTTTCTAAGTATAATTCAACTAATTTTTTTGGGTAAAAGGGGACATCCCCGTTGACTTTATAACAACACCCAAAACAATAAGGTACAAGTAGCGTAGCAGAGTACTACACTAGTTCATATATAGGACATGCCCCATATATGTTAGCAAAAACAAACAATCTAAACAAGAAAACTAGCTTTCAACCACTACCTATTCTCGACTAGAAATATTACAAATCACATAAATCACATCTAGTCTAAAATAATAGGTTGCCACTAATGTCCCATGTCTTCAACACACGCTCCACTTGAGCTGTCCTTTTGAACTTCAACCCCATGAGCTTTAATCTGACCGTAGCTTTGATATTGGCACAAAGGATATCCGGCGGTCTAGCATGGTGATTAAACAGCCTTGAATTTCGCTCTTGCCAAATATAATAAACTACAGCCGCTACCATAAGACGAGCAACAACAGTAGTAATTGTTTTTGTCTTAGGTCGAGCAACTAGCGAATTAAGAACAGCACTCCATGAAGGTGGGATGTCTCTCATATCAGCAGCCTCTCGTAAAGCCATCCAAACCTGTGTAGAATATTTGCATTCAAAAAACAAGTGGTTATGGGAATCATAATCCGCAAAACAGAGCGGGCAGCAAATCATATTCATGTCCTTCTTCCATAGTAGGATTTTATCCTGCGTTAATAGCTTCCCGCGCACCACCAGCCACAAAATAAAAGCATGTCTTGGAATATTCGCATAATAGACCTTAATTGTAACATTTTTTGCCATCCCCAACTACTAACAGATTTAATAGGAACATCCCAAAAGCTACGTCCTTTAAGCTTATAATCATGTATCCATTCTACCCATAAGGACTCCCTTTTAGTGAGAATACTCCATATATGGGAGGTCATAAGAGCTTGATTCATCTCAGATATACGTCTAATACCCAACCCCCCTTCATATTTAGGAACACAGATAGATTTCCATGATACCTTTGCTTTACCATTTTGCATCGGGCCTTGACACCATAAGAAACCACGCATTTTAGCCTCCAACTCTTTTATGATCCTCACAGGAAGAATAAAGGCCGAGGACCAATAGGTGTGCATGGAAGACAGAACCGAAATGATGAGTTGAACTCTCCCAGCAAACGATAAATGTTTATTCCTCCAATTTGTGATGCGCTTTTCCAAACATTCCAGAAGTACTTTACAATCCTTATAGAGCAGCCTAGACGAAATTAGAGGAACACCCAAGTACCTAATCGGTAACTTTCCTTCATCAAAAGGCATAACAGTTAAGATAGCAGTCTTGGTATGATTCGGCACATTACAAAAATAAGCAGCACTTTTCTGAATGCTAGGAACCAGCCCAGACTTATGCTTGAAGGAGTCAAGAGATTCCATAATAATCCTTGCTGAATCAACATCGAGCAAATAAGAATAAATCATCTGCAAAACATAAGTTCATAATCTTCTTTTCTCACATTTATTATGGAACCTGTACGATGCATTAATGTTAGAGGAATGGTGCAGAATCCGAGTTAAAACCTCCATAACAAGAGTAACTAAGTAGGGCGAGATGGGGTCCCCTTGACGAAGTCCCCTCTTACCCTTAAAATACCCATGTATATCTCCATTTATACAAATCGAGAAGGACGTTGTAGTAACACAAAGCATGATCCAATCCACCATCACCCTATGGAATCCAAATCCCAACAGAACAGCTCTTAAAAAAGACCAATCAACTGTATCATAAGCTTTCTGAATATCAACCTTGAAGGCACATCTTAGAGGACCAATATCTCGATGGTAATTATGCATAAGTTCTTGTGTAAGTAAGATATTATCAGTAATTTTCCTTCCTGGTACAAAGGCAGACTGGTTGATACTCACCACCTCTTTTAATCCCAACTTTATTCGATTAGCAAGAATTTTGCTAATACATTTATATAGGACATTACAACACGAGATGGGACGAAAATCAGTAATAAACGAGGGAGTAGTAACCTTAGGAACTAGGGCAATCAGTGTATTGTTCCACTCTTTGAGTAACTTGCTTTTCCTGAAGAAGCCGTGAACCGCCTTACAAACATCATCTCCCACAATAGGCCATGAATTCTTGAAAAAAGCTGATGTATATCCATCCGGTCCTGGAGCTTTCTCTTCTCCAATCGAGAAAGTATAATTCAACTAATGGTTTTCATTATTTTGGTCTTTATTGGTTTGTATCGTTTCAAAAAGTATATAAATGAGGCTATCACGGGTGACTAAGGTTAGCTTCAAGATCATATACCCATGCCTCGCATCTTCTCACCTCTATCTGCTCACTAATGTTAGACCTGAGGGCACAACACATTTTAAAAAGAGTAAGTGTTTGCTAACGAATTAGCTAAGTAAGATAACACATCGTTTATAAAGCATATCTCCATTTCAATATTTGAAATAATAAATTATAATTATTATGGCACAATTTATAGCATAACATCATCTCACATTAGATTAAACATCATATAAGCATTAAATCTCCTAGAGAGTTAACAGACACGAAATGTTAACTTAACGACTCAAATCAACCGTTAAATAAAAATTTGAGATGTTACAGGAAGGCTTAGTCATGTAAATTATAAGCTTTCAAAATTATTGATCATAATTAAATAGTTTTTTCAATTTACATTTTCAAGATTGCATCGGCTTTATGTTTAAGTTTAGTTTTGACAAAAAAAATCATATTTTTAATTGTATATAACAATGATAATAATCATAATGATAGTAAATAAATAATATATGGAGTTTTATTTTAAGGGAAAAAATATTAACATTAGTTATTGTTAAATACTATATTAATTTTAAAATAACAAAAACTATAACATTCTAATAAATAGGCAAAAATCTTATTTATCATCAAAAATAAGATTTTTCTTGAAATGTGAATTTCGTTTGAAACTTCGCGTCGCGATTTGATAGGTGGGAGGTCTATCATACGTTGTCCTAACCGGGTCCGCGATAGAGACTTTACTCGAGATAGAAATACCTATTTCAGATATTCGTTCGGGAAAACACCTTAGTAATCCGCCCGAAGACATAACGATTAATAGAAGTAAGCCTGTTGCTTCTTCCAAAATTCCCACATGAGATTACCAAATCCAAACCCAAACCCCTTCATTGGAGGACTCCGTTGCCCACCTCAATGACTAATCATCAAAAAGGAGATGCCAAATAGATTCTTAAGATAAGATGTCTAGAATATGTTAAGATAATTTTAAATAAGTTTATAAGTACGGTTTTAATTGTAAAAGAGGTGTTCACAATTTGGAGAGAGAAGCCGATAGGTAAGTGGATCCAAACTAGTTAGCCGCCCGAGTTACCTAGTGGTAAATCGGATCTATTTCTGTAAAACCTGAGAGGCGAGAGCAGACTCGATAAGGTTATTCCCCAACCTTTGTAACAGCACCAACAATCGAATATGGCTTACACGTATGGCTTCTGTTGTTCACCTTCAATTTCCTTCTCTCAAAGAAGAAGCTTCATTTCACGTACCATTTTTCAATCTAAATTACCCCAACAGCTACGTATCACTCAAATTTCCTTACAAGAATCAGTTTCTGAAGTAACAACCAATCACACCTTATTATCAGACCCTATATCAGATAATAATAATAATAATAATAATAATTATAATATCAAGAAAAATTATATCTGGGTTAACCCCAATAACCCTAAAGCGTCAAGTTTTAAGCAAAAAACTTTTGATTCAAGGTACACTGTTCTCACCCAAGTTGCTGAATCCTTGAATTCATGTCTTCCTTTTGAACTTGATGTTTGTAATGTATTAGATAGTAATTTGGGTAGTAAGTTGTCAGAACAAGATGGTGTTATTATTCTTAATAACTTGTCTAACCCGAAAACGGCTAAAATCGTGCTTAAATATATTCAAGATAGATGTAATTTGAATAGAGAGGTTGTTCTGTACAATGTCACTTTAAAGGTTTTTAGAAAGAGTAAGGATTTAGATGGTGCCGAGAGATTGTTTAATGAAATGGTTCAGAGAGGTGTTACGCCTGATAATGTTACTTTATCTACTATTATTGGTTGTTCTCGGTTGAAGTCTTTGCCTGGAAAGGCTGTGGAGTGGTTTGAAAAGATGCCTGGGTTTGGGATTGAACCGGATGACATTACGTATTCTGTGATGATTGATTGTTATGGGAGGGTTGCAAACGTTGATATGGCGTTGAGATTGTATGATCGTTCGAGGAATGAGAAATGGAGACTTGATGCTGTGACGTTCACGACAGTGATAAAGATTTATGGGACTAGTGGTAATTTTGATGGGTGTTTGACGGTGTTTGAGGAAATGAAGGCGCTTGGTGTTAAGCCTAATTTAGTCTGTTATAACACTTTGTTGGATGCTATGGGAAGAGCTAAGAGGCCTTGGCAGGTTAAATCTATCTATCAGCAAATTCTGAGTAGCGGATTGACACCTGGCTGGGCTACTTATGCTGCTCTTATTCGTGCATATAGTAAAGCTCGATATGGTGAAGATGCCTTGAATGTCTACAAGGAGATGAGAGCAAAAGGGATGAATTTGAATAATGTTCTTTACAATACCCTTTTGTCGATGTGTGCTGATGTAGGTTACATTGATGAAGCCGTTGGGATATTTAATGACATGAAGACATCTTCCGATTTTCAGCCAGATAGTTGGACTTATTCGTCATTGATCACGATATTCTCCTGCTGTGGAAAGGTCTACGAGGCTGAGGCAACATTGAAAGAAATGATAGAAGCGGGTTTTGAGCCTAATATATATATTTTGACTTCTTTAATTCAATGCTACGGGAAATCGAATCGCACAGATGACGTTGTGAGGACATTTGACCAAACCATTGAGCTTGGTATAACTCCAGATGAGCGGACTTGTGGCTGTCTTCTCAATGTAATGACACAAACTCCACGCGAGGAACTTGGTAAGCTTACAAGATGTATTGAAAAGGCCAATCCAAAGCTAGGTAATGTAGTGAAACTTCTTGTTGAGTCTAATATTGAAGATGAAACATTCAAGAATGAAGCTAGTGAAGTACTTGGTGATGTTGGAGATGATGTAAGGAAAGCGTACTGCAATTGCTTAATTGATCTATGTATTAACCTTGATCAGCTAGAGATAGCATGTGATTTGCTTGAGTTGGGGATTAGTGTTGGAATATACAGTGATATACAGTCTAAATCTCCTACAAACTGGTCGTTACATTTAAAGAGTCTTTCTCTAGGGGCAGCTCTAACTGCATTACATATTTGGATAAATGATTTGACCAAGGCTTTAGACGAAGGCACTGAGCTCCCCCCATTGCTTGGAATCAATACTGGACATGGAAAACACAAGTACTCTGATAAAGGATTGGCAGGTGGGCTTGAATTACATCTCAGAGAGCTAAATGCTCCTTTCCACGAGGCACCTGAAAAGGCTGGCTGGTTTTTAACAACAAAAGTTGCTGCCAAGTCGTGGCTGGAAGCTAGACGTGAGGATATTATGGTTGCTGCATAAGTGCATGCTTTTGTTAAGTCTTGTATTCTTAATTAGCTCAAGCTGTTAAAAGTTTTGTACTAATGAATTGTATCCATTGAATTCTTCGTTAAATTTGGATTATTTGTTCTATATATTCACGCACGCAGCTTATAAAAGTTACAGTAATAATTTCATTGAAAGCATACATTGTTTTGATTATGGACCACAGTCGGTTTGAAATTCATATTTGCATTTAGAAATGGACTCCAAGTTAGTGGTTGACTTTTTGGTTAAACTTACTATTTAAATAACATAACTTATAAGTCAACCTTGTAATTTAATATTAATCCCCAAGTCAAACCCTATCCTAGAATTTTGTGTAGACACTCCAAACGTTTAAAAGAATTCTAAGATGGTCTGCACGTTCAGTTGCCTTTAAGTTGGACCTATGTACAAGCAGCTGCACCATCTATTATTATGCATTTATATGTGCAAGCGTCTTGAGCTATAGAACCAATTTCAGATGGGTAATTGCTTTCATTCTATGCAATCTCTTCATAAGAAAAGCAATGTTCTGGTCACCTATGGAGGAGAAGAAAAATTTAAGGCATCGACTAAAGTTGGAAACCTAATCTCTGGCTCATATGAGGGTTGTGATTTGGTGCCTTTTGGCCAACCTAATCTACCATTACCACTGAACAAGAGGCTTCTTCCTGCCGAGGGGTATATTCACATGCCCGAAAGTATAAGATTTCCTTAGAAGTTGTTGAACTTTTTGGTTACACGGAACCCCAGAAAGTTAAGATTGTTGTAACTAGGAAACAATTAGAGTTCCTGGTCAGAAATGCCGAGGATTTCCAAGTCAAGGAAATTATCTTCTTGGAAAAGGAATGAAGATAAAAAATGGAAGCCGTGTCTGGTCATCACTATTCAAGAGTAGACTTTCTTTTAGTATTTGAAGTAAAAATGTTCGGATGTATTTTGTAGTCATGATATAAGTTAGTGTAAAAAATAAAAAAAATAAAAAAAATAAAAAAGTAAAATAATAATAATGGTTTATCAAAGCATTAGTATATAGTCAAATCTTCAGTTGTTTCCTCTGTTTTTTTTATCTCAAGAATATAATCATGTTTGCTGTCTTTGAGTTATCTTTGAGCAACGCATACATTGGCACAATAAAGAACAGAATCGCAAATGAAATTTCATCAGATAAACTAAAAAGATAATAACACTCATCATTAATTAACTCACTCGGAAATGTTCAATTAATATTTACAGATCTTCCAAAAGGACATGGAATGTTATTTCTAAGTAGCACTCTGATTTATCACAATAAGTTGCCAAACCCCTATGACTTTCACATGTATTCTTCAGACATTGCTCAAGTAGATGCCTTCGCAGCCCTGAAAGAAAGCCCCAGGAGTGATCAGTACATACATATTTTATTTTTATTATTATTATTTTTTGCAGTATAACAGGTATTAAAGTTACCTTTTGGAGGAGTTGAAGTTTCTAACTGGTTTCTGTTCATCAGTCTTTATGGTCGTTGAGTTCTTTTCTCTTACAGCTGCTTCTCTTTTCCATTTCTTCGACTCTACTTCGAGTGCTTTAATCAAGTTTTCAACTTTCTTCATTAACACCTGACAATTAACACAAGACACATTTAGCATCGTGTTATGTATGTTGGTTTGTGTTGTAAAGCGAGAGATATTAAGACCTTGTTTTCCTCATCTTTTTCATTCAAACGGCTGTCTTTCATCTCACAACACTTCCTTAAACTAATCACCTCTTTCTGAAGCCTATCATACAGGAACCCTGAAACCAAATCATCATCTGCATAAGACCGGGTGGCTCTTCCATCTTCGTATTCTTTATTGCCACCACTTGCTGTTTCCCTTCCCCTGACGATATTAGTTCTATCATCCTTAACTTTCTCAAGATTCATGGCACCAGTATTTTGTAGGATCTTTTCATTGTTCTCCTTTTCATCTTTCTCAATAAACTTACTCCTAGAAGCCCATAAACTTTTTCTCAACAAAATTTCCCCCGAAGCATATTTTCTATTAATCATATTCATTCGTCTGGTTTCGTATTCAACATCTATTTTCTGTGAGCTTGTGGATGAGCCTCTTGGCTGTGATGTTGACCTCTTCGTTCCTTTGTTACTTGATAGGATTACAGAATAATGATTTGACTTTTCAAATTTTGGTGATCCATAAGTTGACTGCTTTATTCCATCTTCAAGTGTCTTCAGTCTCAGCTTCACTTTTTCTTTAAGTTGTGCTTCATTCTTAGCCGTTCTCTCTGATACGCTCAATTTGTCCTTTAACCGTTGCAAGTCTGCCTGAAAATAGGATTTTCTGATAAGTTTTGTAAATCGTTTATTATGCTTATTACAGTGTAAAACTAATAGTTTGGAATGTGTGTATATGCCTGAAGAAGCCTCCTTTCCTCCAACCATTGCTTCACTGGCATAACCTTATCGTTCTCGTCCTTCCATTCATTCGCCAATGTGGTTGCAACTCGATTGGCTGAAACATTTGCTCTTGCCAGCTCCCTTTCTAATGTTCTTTTCTCCTCCTAATTAACATATTATCCAGGCTGAGGTTAATTCATTATCTTACACAATTGTCTTAAAGTAAGTTTGTGATAGTTTTATTGAATGCAGGTCGGGCAAGTAGTGTAACGGGTCAATTTCTTGTAGTTTATCCGGTTCATCTTCGTACAGGTGGCTTAATTTATTATTATTTTTCTAATGTAATAGTTAGCTAAGATTATGATTAGAAAAAAAACACCAATTATTCATTTATCAAATCTTTAAATTTAACAATTAGAAGATTTTATGCATCCAAAGTAGACCGGGTGACATTCAACCAATTTAACCATTCTTATTTTATTTGACATGTTTGAGAGATATCCACAACCCATATCGACCTATTCATAGTAAATGGGTTTAAATTGCCATCACTAGTTCCATCAATAAGAAGAAATTGTTAATTACTTGTAGCTGATAAATCTGACGCCTGTAGTCACGAATAGTATTTGCAGCAGCTCCGCCTGCAAGTATAGCTTCCTCAAGTTGTTTAATGGTTTCACTTAGCTTTTCAACCTCTAAAACTTTCTGACGATTTGTTTTTTCCAGAATCTTGTTTTCCTCCTGCATATGTGTGTATTATATTAGATCGATGATCTCAGAATTAAACTAAATATTCATGCAGAGACATAAAAGGGAATTAGTACATGGCAGATCTCAATTTGTCGTCGAAGTTCTATATTCTGATTTTGAACCTCTTCCACAATCAATGCTCTTTCTAAAGCACTTGTCAGAATTCTCTCGGCTTCAAGCAAAGCTGCTTCTTTTGATTTAGTATGTCTCTCTAGCGTCTTTTTATCCTCTTGTAGTACTGCAATCTGGAATACGAAAGATAAGTATTAAGTAAACATGTAGAAAAAAGTAATTATATGAGTTACCTATAAGCCAATTAAGTTCTACATACCTCGTTTTTATAAATTTTAATATCGGCCCCTAGAGGAGCAATAATGGATTCAATTTGTACTGCATTGTCGTCCTTTTGATTTGCATAAACCCTTCTAAGAGTTGCTTCCGCGGCAAATTGTGCAGCCAACGCTTCTTTCTTTTCCATTACTAACTTCTTGATATCCAAATTCTACATGTTTCAAAAGTTAACATAATTGAGACATTGATCGGCACTTGGAAGCATCAAAGGAAGTTGCTTATGAACCTTTTGGTCAAGGAGGTTTTCGTTGTTACTTAGCTTACTGTCCAGTTTTTCTACAAGATATCCCATCTGAAATAAACACAAGTATGTTGCAAGCAAGCGAGCATTATTCTTTTATCTTTAGCTTAACTTTCACCAAATAACATGTTTATTGTACCTCTTCTAATGATTTCTCCTTCAAGACATCAGCTGCCTTCAGGGTTTTGATTTCACTTTGAGCAAACCCCAACTCACGGTCTTTATCTGCGATAGAAAACAGAATAGCAAGAACCATGAGTAATTAACCATGCTTGCTATCTTTACTTAAGCAAGTCGCCTTTTCTCCAATTTCAGTAAATAAACAAAAAAAAAATTAAAAAAAAAACCCACAAGTTATATGAAATATGTTGGTTAAAGAAGTCATAAAAAGGTAAGTCGTAACGTAACGAACCTTTGAGCAAGCTTTGCAGCCTGTTAAGTTCTAACATAACAGGGTCTAGTTGAGATAGGAGACGTTGACCGAATTCATCAACTCTCGCCATTTTTTGTTTACTTTGTTCCTGGTTGCTTTTCTCAGAAATCCAAGGGAGATATGTTATTGTAATTATGAAGTTGAGCTATTTGGGACTATGGGGTTTTAAGGAAAAAAGAGTCCATTTTTGTAAGGAAGATAGATGAGTTTGTCCATGTTTGAAGCAAAGGGCATGAAAGGAACACAGCATGAAAGCCGGCCAGCAAGGCCGGCAACTCAACCTCATTTCCCTCTCTTCTGATAGTTACCGATTCCAATTCAGCACATCCATTTGTTTCATTCTCGCAATGTCATAATTATTTTCTAAGATAACTATGTGATAATATCTGCATTTCTCGGGATATGGGTTGCTTTTCGTCATTGCGTTACTCGAGTATTCATTGGTTGTCTATAAGAATCTATGCATAGTTCTCATGTCGTGTTTTTTACTCGACTCAAAAATCTGATTTTTTTGACCCTTGACTCGAATCAAAAGAGTCAAGATATTTTTATATATAACATAAGGGGTTGGATATTGTAAAACAAGTATTAAAGTAAAACAAATAAGACAAGATCTTGACCCTTGGATCATCGATAAATTGATGCACGAAGATTCACGAACCAATTAATGCACGATGATTTTCATGATGCACGGTGATCTTCAATGAAGAGAAACCTATTGTTTTATTTGTTTTACTTTAATACTTGTTTTATTTTACCTAAAACCTATTACATATTATAACTATATATGTGACATATATATTTATATCTTATCTTACTATCATACTATACTACTAAAGGAGAAGTAGTGTCGTAGTGATGACATAAGAAAAGATTAGGTGTCAGCCATCTAGGTTGGCGAACAATGTTTTTCTTATGTTTTCAGGATGTCATGGTTCACTAACTAAAAATATAATTAATTGGTACAAATACTATAGGGATGTAAATTCATGGTTACAAAACATCTCTAATCAAATATATATATATAGTGAAAAGTTATTTTAGGAACAAAAAAATTACAGAAACTTTTAGGAACTTTTTAAATCAAGCTTAATCATTGATTATTCTTTACATGGTGATTGTTTTTTGATTGTTTTTGAGTTATTTAGGTGCAATTTTGGATTTTATAATTATGTAGAGACATGGATTATCATTCATTATACAATTTTTGGAGACATGAATTTATGATCACATGTGCACGAATAGTGGTATGATCACATGTATGCAAGTCGATCATGTGTATGCAAGTATTTTTGTAAAGAAACTAGAATTGCCTACAGTGAAGCATCCTCGTCCTTACAAGTTGCAATGGCTCAGTGAAGGATATGAGGTAAAAGTTAATCGACAAGTTTCCATTCCTTTTTCCATTGGATCTGTTTATCAAGATAAAATTGTTTGTGATGTTGTTCCTATGGATGCTTGTCATATATTACTGGGTAGACCTTGGTTCTTTGATAATTATGTATTTCATAATGGTCGTATGAATTCTTATTCATTATTTGTGAGTGGGAAGAAAGTCACTTTGACTTCTCTGAAACCTAATGAGTTGCTGAAAGTTAATAAGAAAGACCAGCCCAGCAAGTCTTTATTTATGTCCCAAACTGAAGTTGAAGAAGAACTCACTGGAGGTACTTCAGTCATGATGTTACTGGTGCTTGAACGTACTGAAGACAAGGAGTTCACTGGAGTCCCCAGTCTCCTGAAGTCTCTACTGAAGGAATTCACTGATGTTTTTCCTGAAGACCTACCTGAAGGTTTGCCGCCAGTAAGAGGTATTAAACACCAGATTGACCTGGTTCCAGGTTCAGTTCTCCCAAACAAAGCCGCTAATAGATGTTCACCTACTGAAGCAAAGGAGTTGCAAAGGCAGGTAGATGAGTTGGTTACCAAAGGTTATGTGAGAGCTAGCATGAGTCCTTGTTCAGTCCCAGCTCTTCTGGTCCCAAAGAAAGATGGTTCGATGAGAATGTGTGTAATTGTAGAGCCATTAATAATATAACTATTAAGTATAGATATCCCATTCCCAGATTGGATGATATGCTTGATGAGTTACATGGCTCCAGTTTGTTTTCTAAAATTGATCTCAGAAGTGGTTATCATCAGATTAGAATGAAGGATGGAGATGAATGGAAGACTGCGTTCAAGATTAAAGGAGGCCTTTATGAATGGTTAGTAATGCCTTTTGGCTTATCTAATGCTCCTAGTACTTTCATGAGACTGATGAATGAAGTTCTCAGGCCACTTATTGGTTAGTTTGTTGTTGTTTACTTTGACGATATTCTTGTATATTCTAAAACTGAAGCTGAACATGTTGATCATTTAAGAAGTTTGTTTGAATTGAGAAAACACCAGTTGTATGGTAAACTGGAGAAATGTGATTTCATGGTAGAGAGTGTGATTTTCCTTGGATATGTGGTGTCAAAAGAAGGTATTTCCATGGATCCTTCAAAGGTAGAAGCCATCAGATCATGGCCAGTTCCTACTACAATCATTGAAGTAAGAAGTTTTCATGGACTGGCATCTTTTTATAGAAGGTTTATCAAGAATTTCTCTACAGTTGTGGCTCCAATCACTGATTGTTTGAAGAAGGGTGTATTCGACTGGCCCAATTCAGCCCAGCTAGCCTTTGAGTCACTAAAGGAAAAGCTCAGTTCAGCTCCAGTACTATCTTTGCCAGATTTTGATATATTGTTTGAGTTAGAATGTGACGCCAGTGGAGTAGGTATTGGTGCAGTTTTAGTAGAAGCAGGGCGTCTAGTGGCTTATTTCAGTGAAAAACTTAATGGTTCAAAACTGAAGTATAGCACTTATGACAAAGAATTCTATGCAATTATTCGTGCTATCAATCACTGGTCACATTATCTGAAGCCTAAACAGTTTGTCTTATTTTCTGATCATGAAGCACTGAAGGTTATTAATGGTCAACACGAGCTTAATGCCAGACATGCAAAATAGGTGGAATTTTTGCAGTCTTATTTTTTTTTTTCTAAGCACAAAGCTGGGGTGGCTAATGTTGTTGATGATGCACTTTCTAGAAGATATTCATTGTTATCAATTCTGGAAGCAAGAGTTCTTGGATTTTCTTTCATCAAAGAGTTATATCCTGCTGATCCAGACTTTGCTGATCGTCTCACTGAAGTTAATCAGAAAGGACCATTTGTTGTTCAAGATGGTTTCTTATTCAAGAATGGAAAGTTGTGTATTCCAAAGGGTTCTATTAGAGATTTGCTGATAAGAGAAGCACATGGAGGGGTCTGGCTGGCCATTTTGGCATTAACAAAACTGGAGAGATCCTCACTGAATTTTTCTATTGGCCAAGTTTACTGAAGGATGTTCAGAATATCATCAGTCGCTGTCCAACTTGTCACCAGGCGAAGGCTACTTTTCATAAAGGACTGTATACTCCTCTTCCAGTTCCAAACCAGCCATGGGAAGATCTTAGCATGGATTTTATTGTTGCACTGCCCAGAACTCAGAGGGGAAAAGATTCAATAATGGTGGTTGTTGATCGTTTTTCAAAAATGGCACATTTTGTTCCTTGCAACACCACAAATGATGCTTCAGCAGTGGCAAATTTATTTTTCAAAGAGATTGTTCGTTTGCATGGGATTCCAAAGACAATTGTTTCAGATAGAGATGTCAAGTTTCTGAGTTATTTCTGGAAGACCTTATGGAGACTGATGGGTACCAGATTGATGTTCAGTACGTCTCATCATCCTCAAACTGATAGACAAACTGAAGTCACTATTCATACAATTGGGATGCTTTTAAGAACACTGGTGAAGAAGACACTGAAGGATTGGGATCTGGAGCTTGCTCATGCTGAGTTTGCTTTAAACAGAGCTCCTAACTATTCCACCAGTAAACACAAATGCTCGGCTAGTAGTTGTTACCCCTATCCCTTCTTTAAGCCATAGAGTTGTGACTGGTAGTGAGTGAGTAGGCACAAAGTTCTTCATTTGTATAGACATTTCATGTTGAACTTCAACTAATGGATCTTTAGTTGGACCTTCAGTTGGAACTTCAGTTAATACATCAGTTGGATCTTCAGTTGGAACGTCAGTTGGAACATCAGTTGGATCTTCAGTTGGAACATCAGTTGGATCTTCAGTTGGATCTTCAGTTGGAACTTCAGTTGGATCTTCAGTTGGATCTCCAGTTGGATCTTCAGTTGGAGCTTCAGTTGGAGCTTCAGTTGGATCTTCAGTTGGATTTTCAGTTGGATCTTCAGTTGGATCTTCAGTTGGATCTTCAGTTGGATCTTCAGTTGGATCTTCAGTTGGATCTTCAGTTGGATCTTCAGTTGGATCTTCAGTTGGATCTTCAGTTGGATCTTCAGTTGGATCTTCAGTTGGATCTTCAGTTGGATCTTCAGTTGGATCTTCAGTTGGATCTTCAGTTGGATCTTCAGTTGGATCTTCAGTTGGATCTTCAGTTGGATCTTCAGTTGGATCTTCAGTTGGATCTTCAGTTGGATCTTCAGTTGGATCTTCAGTTGGATCTTCAGTTGGATCTTCAGTTGGATCTTCAGTTGGATCTTCAGTTGGATCTTCAGTTGGATCTTCAGTTGGATCTTCAGTTGGATCTTCAGTTGGATCTTCAGTTGGATCTTCAGTTGGATCTTCAGTTGGATCTTCAGTTGGATCTTCAGTTGGATCTTCAGTTGGATCTTCAGTTGGATCTTCAGTTGGATCTTCAGTTGGATCTTCAGTTGGATCTTCAGTTGGATCTTCAGTTGGATCTTCAGTTGGATCTTCAGTTGGATCTTCAGTTGGATCTTCAGTTGGATCTTCAGTTGGATCTTCAGTTGGATCTTCAGTTGGATCTTCAGTTGGATCTTCAGTTGGATCTTCAGTTGGATCTTCAGTTGGATCTTCAGTTGGATCTTCAGTTGGATCTTCAGTTGGATCTTCAGTTGGATCTTCAGTTGGATCTTCAGTTGGATCTTCAGTTGGATCTTCAGTTGGATCTTCAGTTGGATCTTCAGTTGGATCTTCAGTTGGATCTTCAGTTGGATCTTCAGTTGGATCTTCAGTTGGATCTTCAGTTGGATCTTCAGTTGGATCTTCAGTTGGATCTTCAGTTGGATCTTCAGTTGGATCTTCAGTTGGATCTTCAGTTGGATCTTCAGTTGGATCTTCAGTTGGATCTTCAGTTGGATCTTCAGTTGGATCTTCAGTTGGATCTTCAGTTGGATCTTCAGTTGGATCTTCAGTTGGAATAGATCTAAACAAGAGAAATCAGATGTGAGATTGGAAACCAGAATTTCATGAATAAATACATTCAGATCTAAAATAACCCAAACTATAATATTCAAAGAAAGTAATCAGATCTGTGAAAAATTGAGACTACTCCATCCAAATAGATTTTCAACAAAGAAACAAACACCAACAGACTAAAAAGATTAAGATAACCATTTTGAATATGAACCAACAATCAAAAAACAAAAACCCACAGATTAAAAGATTAAGAAACCTTAATAACCTATCTAGATAATAGCTAGAAACCTTAATCAAACAACAAAAACCCACGATACAAGTATACCCCGGTTAGTATATAAAATTACCCAAAACAATTATAGTTCAGGCAACATGATCAGGTATCATGTTGGCTTTGTACAAACATATGCTTAAAAAGCAACAACCAAAAACCTAAATGGCAAGTGACAAACCACTCCCATACTAACCTATCTAGATAATAGCTAGAAATAAACATTACAAACAGAAAACTAGATAGGTCGAGAAAAGCATGGTGCTAAGGCGCTCTAATAAGCGAGACAGGTAACTTCCATCGAACCAATAATTATTCCACTCTTCTGTTTTTCTTGAAACGAAACGTCGTAGAAAGAATCACTTCCATCAGTTGACCTTCAGACCGTTTCTTATGTTGAAAAATACGGTTATTCCTCTCTTGCCAAAGGTGGTAAACCGTTGTAGAAAGAACTAACTTAGTCACCACACTCAAACATGAACTTTTCTTGGCTATAGGGATCAAATCACGAATAACATCATTAAAATTAAACTGATTTGTACCAAGACCAGCAGCACCATTCACAATAAACCAAATTCGCTTTGAAAATCACATTCAAAGAAGAGATGCGAATGAGAATCAGGCTCCAAACCACAAAACGAACAAACCAGGTCCAAAGAATTGTTATTTTGAATGTCCCACGGCTGAAGCATGTCTTGTGTCTTCAATTTTCTCTTAATAACAAGCCAAAGCCAAAAGGAGAACTTGGGGATACATTGCTAACCACACAATATGATACCAGTCCACCACATGGGCCCTTGTACGCAGATCGTCCCAAGCAATAGACACTGAAAAATCCTCAAGACGACCAGCATTTGTTCTCCATTTCAATATATCAGTCGAACTGATGTGGAAATGTCCAGGTTCACTGAACTGAATGACACCAGTGAACTGGAGAAGTCAACTGAACTGAAGGATAGAACTGAACGAATATTGCCATCTGAGCAGGCCATGCTAATTCTGCCAGCAATAGCCCATTTCAGACAACTCCAGTCACCAGTGGTAACACTCCTCCAGTGGAAAGAGTCTCCAGTGACAACCAGTAGTGATCCACCAGTGAAGTTCTCCACTGAAGTACTCCAGTGACCAGCTCCAGTTTAGTCTCCAGATGGATGCTCCAGATTTAAGTCTCCAGTGAAAGCTCCAGATTTACGTTCCAGTTTTCTTTAATAAAGTTTGTTCCAGTCACGTGTTGGTGGACCCAATAAAGAAGGAATGACAGCTGTCAAAGAAGATAAGGGATGAGCGTGTGACAATGTTAATCCTAACGGTTTTGTGAGCCCTTGTGCAGAAGGAATCTTTCTAGAAGTTTTGTCTGTCCATTTACCATTGGTTGATAAATTAGTGGCTGTCCTTAGCACATGACAGCTTTTTAATTATTTTATTGTATTTCGTTAATTCCTAGGTAATAGCATGTGGCTATAAATAGGGGCTCTTTTTCATTGTAAAAATCATGTTATGTTGAATTGAATGAAATTAATAGAGCAGCCTCTATTTCTTAAAATCTTCTTTTACCTTTAGAGATCTTTGATCTTGGTGGTTAGGAGTGAACCCTTTATCAATATTTGTGGTGGTTCGTCCTTTATCAAATATTGTGGTGAGGTCTAAATCTTCGGTTTCCTTTACCTGTAATCGTGGTGGCTAGACCTTTATCGATTATAGTGGTGGGGCGGAGTGTTTCCTTTATCCTTGATTCCGGTGGCTTGGCCTTTACGAATCTTGGTGGTGGATTCTTTTATCTATCATTTTTTATTTTATAAGTCTTGTTTATGGTTTGTTTCATATTAAATCCAGAAAATACCAAAAATAGTCTTCCGCTGTCGTTTGTCGCGTGATTTACGCATCAAATTTGGTATCAGAGACAGGTTGAAAAAGGTTTCTTAATCTTTTTATCCGTGGGTTTTGTTGTTTGTTGGGTCAGATTCAAAAGGGTTGTTCTAATCTTTTGATCTGTTGGAGTTTTTGTTTAGATCTGTTATTATTGATATTATTTGTTGGGTATTAATGGCTTTTAGAAGAAATATGACATTAGAAGAAGCTCATAATGCTAGGAGGGATAGACAAATAGAAGATCTACAAGAAGCACTTGGTAGAGTTGTTCATATGTTAGAAGATGGTGGTTTAAGGTTTAATATAGACCATATTGTTGCTAGTGAGAGAGATTCTGAATCTCAAGGTCCTAGTGAAAGATCTGATAGTACACCCAGAAACTCTAGTGATTCTGATAACTCACATCCTAGAGAAAGACGAAGGAGACATAAGGTTGATGATACTAAAGATATTAAGATAGATCCACCAGATTTTGTTGGTTTCTACTAACCCAGAAGAATATTTTGAATGGGTTCAGGTTATCGATAGGATTATGGAAAAAAAGGGTTATGATGATAAAAAAAAGTTTAAGTGATGCGGAAATGTCCAGGTTCACTGAACTGGAGGAAGCCAGCGAACTGAAGAAGCTAGGTGAACTGAAGGAAGCTGAACTGATAATGCCTTCTGAACAAGCCATGTTGATTCTGCCAGCAGTGGCCCATTTCAGACAAGTCTTTTCTGAACCGGTCCAGTCACCAGTAGTAACACTTCTCTAGTGGCAAGATTCTCCAGTGACCAACTCTGGTAGTCCACCAGTGAAGTATTCCAGTGAAGCGCTCCAGATGACTGCTCCAGATGATGGCTCCAGATGAATACTCCAGCGACCAACACTGATGGCCCTCCAGTGGAAGTCTAGATTTTGTCTCCAGTTTTCAGATAATAAAGTTTCCACTGAAGTCGTTTGTGGACCAATAAAGAAGAATGACAGCTGTAAAGGAAGGCGCGTGTGACGATGACATTTCTAACGGTATTGTGGGACCACTTGCAGAGGAATGTTCCTAGAAACCCCACGTTGTCCATTTTCTATTGGTCAAAATAAATTAGTGGCTTAGCATATTTTACAGCTTTTATGTATTATTTTATTATGTCGTTAATTCCTAGAAAATAGCATGTGGCTATAAATAGAGGTTGTATTTCTCATTGTAAGGACAGTTGATTTTGAATGAAATTAATAGAGCAGCCTCTATTTCTTACAAAAATCTTCTTTGACCTTTAGAGATCTTTGATCTTGGTGGTTAGGAGTGACCCCTTTATCAATATTTGTAAAGAGTAGAATTTGAGCTTTTGTGTGTGTTTTTGTAAGTCCCAACTTGTTAGATGGTACTACTGAAGATACCTCTATGTCGATGGTGGAGTTACTTTGCAATATACTTGCTGAACTGGAGACGACCAGTTGCAGAGGTATATACCAAGTTCTAGATAGATTACTTATATAAGCGACAATAAGTAAAGAACAATGCAATAATACAAATAACTTGTAAACAATCTTGATGAGACAATATGTAGTTTTCAATGTGTAATTTATTTATTGATATTAAACAAATTACAAGGTTGATGCGGAACCAAGATAATACACGAATGTAAATATCCTAACAACCTATGAAATACAATTGATCTATACTCGGAATTTCTCTTCAACAATCGAAACACTTAAAGTAGTGAAATGTTCCTTTTAGCGATTGAGAGAATATTGCACAAGTTCACCAAGAATATTGCAGGTTTGCAAAGTGTGAAGTATTTATCTTGTGAGTTCGAATACTTGAATTCTTGGTTGTGCAATGACTTGTATTTATAGGCAAAGTTAACATTGGGATGTTAGCTTTAGCCGTACAAATGTGGTTGGGAGCATTTAAGGAATAGCATTTAATTCCTTAAAAAGCATTGTAAAGTCGCATGTTAAAGTGACTTTACATAACCACCTTTATGTACCTTTTAATACTTAAATAATAAGATAAGGCTTATTATCCGGGTAAAGGTACATAAAGCATACAAGTCAATTCCTCGTAATCAGTGTAAAGCTTTGTAAGGGCTTTCCACTGATGGTCTCCAGTTTGTAACTGACTAGAATGCCAACTGGGCTTCGCTGCCATTGCCATTCTCTATCTTCCATTTGTTGTCTTCGACTTCAACTGGAATGCTTCTTCAACTTGGTCAGTTCTCAACTGGAGGAAGTCTTCAGTTGCGTTAACTGTACGGTGCAACTGGACTTCAATATATTTCTCGACAAATCATCTTGGTCACCAGTTTACTGGGTCACCAGATGCAACTGGTGACTGGTCAGTGTGAACTGGTGACTGGCCAGTTCCAGGTGAACTGGTCCTAACAAATTCCCCTATTTGTCTAGAAATATAGTCTAAGTCTTTTCTAGTTCTTGTATCTATACAAGTGTGAACTATAGAGACTTGTTTGATTTAAATCTATAATCAAACAAATTACAAACTGGTAAATACCTTAGGTTTTTCTTTTAGGTTTGTTAGATTTTAATCTATTATCTACCTTGTGGTTACAAACTGGTAACTTTATTTATACAAGGGAATGAAATTTATACAAGTTACAGAATGTAAATACAAATTACAAGTAGATAACTGAAGAAAGAACTTAAACAGATGGCCCTTCGCCAGTTCTTCTTCTCTTGGTCACTAGAGAAATAGGTTGAGTGTCTTCAGGGTCAATATTCAGCCTTTGCTCCAGATTCTCTTTATGTTGAATCTTGCCCTTTAAGAAATTACCCATGCCTTCTCAAACCTATTCTTTTGTGCCTTAGCATCAAGCACATTCACCATCTCGACCCATTCGCTGAACCCAAATTGTAGCACACCAGGGTTATCAGTTCTAACCAATGGCCCACCAGCATACTTAACCTCTACTTGAAAAACCTTGATGCCTGGCTTAATTGTAACATTGACACTAGTAATAGTACCACCATGTCTTCTGGTTGACATGATCTAGGAGTAGTAGTTTCTTGCTTCAGATTCATTTGTGATTTTTATACTCCCAGCACCAGCAGCCAGTACAGCGGACTTAATGTCTTCATTTGAGACTTCGCCAGTTGGTTCAACGAATGTGCCAAGGTCAGCATCCCTTGCAGCTTTGGTCAGTGGTCTTCTTGGTTGTGGAATCCTTCTCCTTGGTGGATTCAAAACATCCTTCACAACCTTCTTCACATTAGCAATTCTCTTTAGAATCCCACTGGCCCTTAACTCCTTAGCCCTCTCCAATGAAATGTTCAAGCTTCTGGCATCAAATTCAGCCTCATCCTCATGATAGTGTCGTTCCAGTTCAACATCTAGCATTTCATTTAACTGGTCAACTATCCTAGGATCATTCTTAATCCTGAGATACTCCTCCTTAGTGATACCCCTTGGTGTTGAATTGTAAATGTTGCATCGTTTTCGGTCTTTAAATAATCATGATGAGCCCATTTGTTGAAAATCTTCAATGTTGATTGGACTTTGAAGATTTCTCATTGTCTTCAACATTTTGTATCAACCTTGACTTTGAATCTTCTCAACAAACAAATATTCTTGACGATGACTTTCTAAGACTTGATCTTCTCTTGCAACTTTGAATACTTTAGAAGCATCTTTAAAATCTTTATAGCTTTTGAGCTTTCACAACTTGAACTTTTGAGTGTTGATTTCAACTTGATGTTGCTTTGAGAAGTAACTTGAATCTTTGAGTAGCATGCGGAAGCTTGGTTTTGACTTTGAATTCTTTGAATTCTTTTGGATGTGGAAGCTTGATTATCTTTGAAATCTCTTGGCATTGCGGAAGCTTGGTTTTGGAATGCGGAAATTTGATTTGACTTTAAAACTTCAATTCTTGATCTAACTTGTCTCTGAATCAATAAACATCTTGGAGCACTTGATTCTTTGATCAATAAACATTTGCTCCCCCTCAATCAAACAACTATCTCGGAGCAAATAATTCAATAACAAATCTTTAATCTCTTGCTCCCCCTCGAACAAACAATCATTTCAGAGCATATTTAACGACTCATGAGTTTACTCTTGCTCCCCCTCAAATGAACAATCTTCATTCAATCTTAAACTTTTCTAATCATCAAACAATGGTCAATTATTCAATAAAACTTTCAAATATCGACCATGTACATCATCTTGAATATACTCGATCTCGAATCAATCCTTTAACTTTCTCAAAACAATCTTAGAACACTCAACTTATCACGATAATTATTCACACTCTTCACCTAAACTAACGATCCTTTGAACATCTAAACACAACAATCATCCTCAAACAAATTCTACCAATCAAATTCTACCTATATCCTTGAACTCTATCTATCAATCATATAATCATTTTTCCCCCTTATGATGAAAATGTGGAACGGTTTCATCATACAATAATGATTGATAACATAAACGGTAGATGCCAACAAACAACAAGCAAGCAAATTAACCCAACCCAATTCCCAATTCACCAAATTCCTAACCCAACCCAATTCCCAATTCCCAATGAACCTATTGGTGAACTAGAATGTAAGGTTGCGTTGTTGAAAAACAATTTTTATATGGTGTTTGTGTTCTTTGTGTTTGTGTGAAGAGAAATGAAAACCGGATAATAATGATCCGTTGACACAACCAAAAATCAAAAGGATTAATGGTGTGGCCTAAAAATACGATTACTATTTTTAGGACTTCCCATTATCATTGAGAAATGCATAAAGCTTATCTCTAAATGGTTCGGTCTATGGCTTTTCAACCGATAGATTGCTTTAAAGAATGTAATTCATGGTCAGTGTCACAAAGGCGTTCGATAACCATGTCTTACTATCCTCAAAGACTTTTGGGAAATAAATCCGAGGTCACACAGACTTCTCGTTTACTCAACAAATTCATAAAATGAAAATGTGAGACCTACGTTCAACGTTGGAAAAGATGTTAGCATTGGTAGGATTTCTATTCGATCATCGTGGAATATCAATAATATGATATCACTATGAATGTTCCGGCAATATCACAAAGATATGCAATGTCACAAAGACATATAAAGACTCTATGTGTCCTAGTCAAATGAAAGAATATTTCAAGTACGCTCTAGACTCAATAGTGATCAAATAAAATCGGGGATCGGAGCAGAGTGTCTCCCTTTTTCAATATCAACGTCTTCCAAATGAAGAATCGATAGAAATGTGAAAATCTCCGTGAGAATAAAACTAGTATTTGTTAAGAAACACTTGGGCTTGAGTGGTTATGTAAAGATGTGCATTGCTTCACTGGGTCCATGAAGTCTTCTTCAATATCGAGAAATCAACAAATGAAATCCGATAGAAATGTGTTGACCCGGCTTTTTGAGAATTTTGGGGAGGGCTTTCATTTCTTTTAGCCCTTTCTCACATCATATCACCATAACCTCTCACTTTTCGACTACTCCCTCATGTCCTATTTGCACAAACATCATCACCACGCTCATAAACCCTCACAATCTAGAATAGAGAATTGAACTCCGGGGTTAGATCTCATCGGAGATGATAAGATCATGGAGTTTTTATGAGTGGCCTAAACTCTCATGTGCAAATCTAACACCGAACTTCTTTGAATTTGATCAAAAATGGTTTGAAAAACATCCAAAGTGTTTTAAAATGGAAAATGAGGTGAAACACTTGGAAGTTTTGGTTTTATAAACAAACTCCCCTAAATATATGCATGATATAAACAAAGTTTTTGCATATAAAGGGTGAGTAAAGAGTTTGAAAGTTGCTCACAAACATTAAAAAATGAGACTGCAAAGACAGTACACAAAGGCGTTCGATGCATTGCATCTCATCCTAATACATTGTGACTAACTAAAAGACAAAGTAAATAAAAAAAATGATTAAAAGAGAAAATCTTTTTGGATTTTTCAAAAATAAGAAAATAAAAATCTTTTTGGATTTTTCAAAAATAAGAAAATAAAAATCTTTTTGGATTTTTCTAGAATGAAGAAATTACGAAAACGGTTTTAGCACGGGTTATACACTGAAGTGTGCATAAGCCACTATTCATCAAATCACTTGGAAATCACTTTTGGAACCCATTTGAGATTGGGTCCAATGGTTTTTGAATTCTTGAAAGTCCAAATGTAAGTCTTATCGATTTGATGAATAGAGGTTGCATTCCACGGAGAACTAAAACCCGGTGGTTTAGTTGAAAAGAGTTTGCGTGGAAGCAACGGTGAAAAATCATTTGATTTCTTTGAAAAACTTCCAATCTTGGGAGATTGATTTGAGAAATGATTTTTCGAAGCAAAATCATTCACTTTTTGCACAACTGCTTTCACAGGTTTTGGTGCAAGATCAAAAAGTTCCGAAAAAGAATATTTGAATGATTTTGACTCAGTTGACTGATCTTTTAAAATCGGTTTCCATTTAGATTTAGTCAACTGAGATTTTGCTTGTGAAATGTGTTCAGACTTATCCTCGAAGGATAGAAAAGACACTGAAGAAGTTGTTCCATCAAAATTTGGTTTCTTAGTGTATTTCTTACCCTTTTGTAAGGAGTAATTAGTAAACTGAGAGACTTTTCTTTCAAAAGGTTTTGAAGATTTACCCGTGTAGACCCTCTTTGGAACATTAACTTTTGGTTTGGATGAATTAGATTTTGGAAAACATTTTGACACCTCGGTCTTTGGAATCATAGAATTACTCGATTGTTTCATGGGTTTTTCAAGCTTTGTGTCCAACGATTTTGATTTAAAAGATGCAATTCGGTTCTCCATCTTTTCAAGTTGTTTTGTAACCGAAGCATTTAAATCAGAGAAAGAAATTGTTGACACATCAGATTTTAATTTCGAAACAAGAGTATCTTTCTCAAAAAGTTTGGATTCCAAAGATGAAATGTAATCTTGTTGATCTTTGATTATTTTCGAAAATCTTTGTTCTTTGCTCACAAAAATTGTGGACTTATTTCGCAACTCATGGTTAAGCTCAGAAATCTTTTGTTACAAAACAAGTTCTTTTGATTGATTGTCCAAAACAATTTTATTGAGCTCTTTGGAAGAATTGTCCAACTCATTTGTTAATTTGAAAATCTTTGATTGCAAATGATCATTTTCTTTTTGAAGACTTTCCATGTTGGACAAAATGAGATCATTTGCAGGTTTGAGCTCTTTGTTTTCAGATTTGAGTTGGTCAATTTCAAGACGAAAATTTTTGTTTTGTTCCATGAGTTTTTGAGTCGTCTCATACATGTATCGTTTTTCTTGAAAACGAATGACAGCACATGGAACATGTTTGTTGTTGAAAATCTTGGGATGTAAATTACATGTACAACGACCATTTTTATGATCCCAAATTTCATCCTCTGTGGGTTCTTGAATGAACATAGTCGTCAGTTTATCTGGCACATTGAACTTTATTGACTCAAAATTTTCTGAAGTCTGGTACGAAGAAATAATCGATTTCAAGTCTTTAATGTCAGACACAAAACACACACGTTCCTCACAAAGAGCTTTGAATCTCTTGGACACATCCTCAAACTCTTGATACACTCGAACAACACAAGCATGATTATTTCCTTGAAAACATGAACACTTTTGACTATTATGGAAACCATATGAACCCATGTTTGGTTCAAATTTGATCGTTTTGGTTGACATTTTGACTCAAAAGAAACTTTGACGACAATTTAATAAAAGAAACAACCCAAGACAAAACCCTAAAAATTTCAGTCCAACAATAAGAATGACAAGCCCAAATTATATCAAGAACAAGTTATGACCCAAGCACACTTTAAGCCCAATGGAAAAATATAAAGACTTAAATTTTTTTTGATTTTCTACTTGTGAAGAATGCCGAGCAAAAATCTCGGCAAATGGACCAAAAATTTTGAACAAATTTTATTTTCTGCCCACTTGAAGAATATTGATCAAAAATGATATTGAATTAATTTTCTTGAAATTGAAAATTTTGACAAGTCTAAATGAAATAGGTGCCGAGGTTTTTCTTCGGCAAATAGAACAAGTAGAATCAGTACTTAACGAAAATTTCTTCAAACAGCTATTTGCCGAGCAAAAAGCTATGCAAATAGTACAAGTACGCTTAACTTAGCCAAAATCTCTGCAAATAGAACAACTAGAACTGGATCACAAATACACTTGGTGGATTTTTGTTGAAATAACTATTTGCCGAGATAAAATCTCTGCAAATAGTGTAAGTAGAATCAACCCTTAACCAAATTCAGTCAACAAACGTATTTGCCGAGATAAAATCTCTGCAAATAGAACAATGAGCACCAATACTTGACCAACGTTTCTTGAAACACCTATTTGCCGAGATAAAATCTCTGCAAATAGAACAATGAGCACCAATACTTGACCAACGTTTCTTGAAACACCTATTTGCCGAGATAAAATCTCTGCAAATAGAACAATGAGCACCACACCTAACCAACTTTCCTTGAAACACCTATTTGCCGAGATAAAATCTCTGCAAATAGAACAAGTAGAATCAGTACTTAACGAAAATTTCTTCAAACAGCTATTTGCCGAGCAAAAAGCTCTGCAAATAGTACAATGAGCACCAATACTTGACCAACGTTTCTTGAAACACCTATTTGCCGAGATAAAATCTCTGCAAATAGAACAAGTAGAATCAGTACTTAACGAAAATTTCTTCAAACAGCTATTTGCCGAGCAAAAAGCTATGCAAATAGTACAAGTAGCTTCAGTCCTTAGCCAAAATTTGCTCAAATACGTATTTGCCGAGATAAAATCTCTGCAAATAGTACAATGAGCACCAATACTTGACCAACGTTTCTTGAAACACCTATTTGCCGAGATAAAATCTCTGCAAATAGAACAAGTAGAATCAGTACTTAACGAAAATTTCTTCAAACAGCTATTTGCCGAGCAAAAAGCTATGCAAATAGTACAAGTAGCTTCAGTCCTTAGCCAAAATTTGCTCAAATACGTATTTGCCGAGATAAAATCTCTGCAAATAGTACAAGTACGATTAACCCTAGCCAAAAATCTCTGCAAACACGAGTAAACACTAAATGACAAAACAGTCGGTTACTGTTCTTCTTCTTCGTTCAGCTAAGTACCCAAACGCCGAGATTTCTGAAAATCATTGATATCTTCTTCATTCTTGAGAGTTACAACTTGAAATTTATATCAAAATTCTCAGAAAATGATCGCAAACAAATCCTCGAACAAAATAACAACTAATTTCAATCAGAATGAAATCCCACTGAAACCTTCATTTGCCGAGCTTTCACGAAATGTGATCAAATGATGAAATTGAAATCTGAAATCGATACAGAATGATGATATACTAACAACTAATCGATCGGTGAACAAATTTAAACAACAAACACACTAATTTTGCAGAAATTACTCAAACAGTAATCTTGGCAAATGGCTATTTCAGTAACAAACTGAAATTCCAGAAAATAAGCACAAAATAAGCCTTAATTAAGCTTTTGGATCGTTCAGCAACTCTGATTGTGCTTTGATACCAAATGTAAAGAGTAGAATTTGAGCTTTTGTGTGTGTTTTAGTGTGTGTCAATGGCGGTTTCTAGAGAGATAAAGTAGAGAGAGAAAGCAGAGATATCAGGGAAAGATTGGTTAGCATTATGGGGTAAAAGGTTACATAATACAAGAGTTTGTTTTTCATAAATGACTTATTGGACGGGTATTTATACTAATCACTAACTTAACACTAATACCCCTTCCAATACTAGAATTTACAATTAAACACCATATTTATATTTCTAACAATATTTGTGGTGACTTGTTCTTTATCAAATATTGTGGTGAGGTCTTTTAAATCTTCGGTTTCCTTACATGTAATCGTGGTGGCTAGACCTTTATCGATTATAGTGGTTGGGCGGAGTGTTTCCTTTATCCTCGATTCCGGTGGCTTAGCCTTTACGAGTCTTGGTGGTGGATTCTTTATCTATTATTTTAATTTTATTGTCTTGTTTGTTGTTTATTTCATATAAAATCCAGAAAATAACAAAAATAGTCTTCCGCTGTAGTTTATCGCATGATTTACGCATCAAATTTGGTATCAGAGCCAGGTTTGAAATGGTTTCTTAATATTTTGTCCGTTGGGGTATTGTTTGTCTAGATCTCATTTTGATTTAGCTAGATCTGTTTGTTGATTGTTTAGATCTAGTTGTTGCTGATATAGATCTAATAATTTTATTGAATATAAATGGCTTTTAGAAGAAATATGACATTAGAAGAAGCTCATAATGCTAGGAGAGATAGGCAGATTGAAGATCTACAAGAGGCACTTGGTAGAGTTGTTAATATGTTAGAAGATGGTGGTTTACGATTTAATCGAGAAAATATTGTCACTAGTGAAAGAGATTCTGAATCTCAAGGTCCTAGTGAGAGATCTGATAGTAACCCTAGAAACTCTAGTGATTCTGATGAACCACATCCTAGAGAAAGGCGTAGGAGGCATAAGAGTGATGATACTAGGGATATTAAGATAGATTCACCAGATTTTAATGGGTCTTCTAACCCAGAAGAGTATTTTCAAGGTTGCCATTATTAAACTTAAGAAATATGCTTCATCATGGTATGATAACATGAAATCTGAAAGGGATTACAAGGGCAAAAGTAAAATCAAGACCTGGTCCAAACTAAAGGAGGTCATGCAGAAGAGGTTTGTTCCCCAGTCGTACAAGCAAGATCAGTATCTACTGATGAACAATCTGAAGCAAGGAGCCAAGGAAGTTGTGGAGTACATTAGAGAGTTTGAGCATCTGAAGACCAGAACTGGTGTGAATGAAACTGAAGAGCACACTATTGCCAGATTTCTTGGTGGTCTGAACGCTGCCATTACTGAGAAGATTGAGTTGCAGCCTATCTGGACATATGAAGGTGCATGCAAGATGGCTATCCAGATTGAAAGTCAACTGAAGAAGAAGGTTTCGTATAAGTCATTCAGTAAGGTTCCTGCCAGTGCAAGTCAACCAGTTACCAGTCAACCAGTCCCCAGATTTACTGAAGCTGTTCAGAAATCCTTCAGAAGCAAAGAAAAGGAAACTGGAGGATCGAAAGAACTAGTTGGAAGGAAATGTTTTTGTTAGAAATATAAATGTAATAGTTGATTTGTGTACCTTATGTTAATTTGTACTTATATTGTAATCTTGTTACAATGGAAGGGGCATAGTGTAAATAGCTCATATGTATATAAACCCCCTTCATTATGTTAATTGTAACCTTTCACCCCATAATACAATCTAATCTTTCCCTGACTTCTCTCTACTCTCTCTCTACTTTCTCTCACTAGAAACCTCCGTTAACACACACATTTACACACATAAAAGCTCGAATTCTATTCTTTACAATTGGTATCAGAGCACAATTAGAGTTGCTGAACGATCCACAAGCTTATTACAAGCTTAATTTGTGCTTAATTTCAGAATTTGAGTTGTTTTTCTGAAAGGTTCATTTGCAGAGCTCACTGTTTCAGTGATTCCTGCAAATTAAGTGTGTTTCTGTTCTAATTTTGTTCACCGATCGATTTAATATCAGTATATCTTCCTTCGCTATCATTTTCAGAAGCTAATTTCATCATTTGAGTTGTTTTTGATCGAGCTCTACAAATCGCATGTTCGTGAGGGTTTGATTTCCAGTTGAAATTAGCATCTAATTTGTTTGAGGATTTGTGCGCATTGATTTTCTGAACATTTTGATATAAAATTCGAGTTCTAATTGACAAAAATGAAGAAGATATCGAAGATTTTCAGTCTTCTCTGCAAATAAGGGTTTGGCTAAACGAAGAAGATAACCTAACCGACTATTTTGTCGTGTTGTGGTTACTCGTATTTGCAGAGGTCGTTGGCTAAGTGTGTTCTTACTTGTACTATTTGCAGAGCTCCTTGCTCGGCAAATACGTGTTTCAGAAATTTGGCTAAGTACTGGAACTGCACTTGTTCTATTTGTAGAGCTTATTGCTCGGCAAATAGTTATTTCAAGAAATTTGGTTAAGTGTTGTGGTTACTTGTTCTATTTGCAGAGCTTATTGCTCGGCAAATAGTTATTTCAAGAAATTTGGTTAAGTGTTCTGGTTACTTATTCTATTTGCAGAGCTCCTTACT
>CM067170.1:66155556-66285427 GCA_034093135.1 Erigeron breviscapus
GTTGCTTATAGAGGCAATTTGTCTTGGAGTTGGAGGAAAATGCTCCAGATACGTCCTTTGATTCGTCAATATTTCTGGTCGAAAGTTAGAAATGGTAAGAAAACACTAGCTTGGCATGATAATTGGTGTAGTGCTAGCCCTTTATATGGTAAGTTATCCTCACGACAGATTATTGCTGGTGGTTTCTCTTTTGATTCAAAAGTCGCTGAACTAGTTGCTAATCATACATGGCAATGGCCTTTAGAATGGGTTAATCGTATTCCTGCTTTAAATTCTGTTCCAATGCTTTCTAATGTTGAAGATAGACTTTGTTGGAAGGGTAGAAACGATTCCATTAAGGAGTTTTCTGTTTCTGTGGTTTGGGAAGATATTAGACCAAGACGTGATAAGGTTGACTGGTTTGAGCTGGTTTGGTTTAGCTATTGCATTCCTAAGCATGCTTTTATTATATGGTTGGTTTTCCGACAACGGCTAAAGACTCAAGACATGTTGATGCATTAGGATACGAATGCTAATATTGGATTGTTGTGCCCATTTTGTAACATGCAACCATATTCACATAGCCATCTAATTTTTGATTGCAATTTCTCTTCACAGGTTTGGAGTCATGTTATCTCTAAAGCAGGTCTTCAATCTCGGCCCCATGCTTGGAATCTGATTATTGATCGTTTGAAGCCTAGAGCGCGAAAGAAATCAATGCAAAACGTTATTGACAAACTCATTCTTGCGGCTTCTGTGTACTTTATTTGGCAAGAAAGGAATAGAAGATTGTTTATGAAGACGTCGAGAGCATTTGATATACTTGTTGAACTTATTCTATCCATTGTGTGACTCAAGCTGCTTAGTTTCAAATTTAAAAGAACGGCGAATGTGGAACGACTTTTTGATGCATGGGATCTTCTGGTGTTATTAATCAATTAGCTACTCTATTGTCGTATTTGTTTGTTGGTACTTGATAGGGTTTTTGTTTTAGTGTTTGGGTCTTTGTTGTTGAATACTCAAACATAACTATGCCACGGGAGGTATCATGATTCCCAAACCACGTGACCACGTACACACTAGCTCCTTGGAACTAGCATGGGTTAAGCTTAACACAAACTTTACTTTCGTGCATGTGACATGACATTCCTAATCATAAGTCTAGTGACTAAGTGTTCAAGCCATGCATGCAATCATGTAACATAAGCATTTCATCTTTTCATAATCACATAACGTAAGCATTTCATCATTTCATAACATATACACTTACATCTTACCTTTGTACCCTGCATAAGCATACCATACATCGTTAATGGTATGCATCGTATCCCTTATCAACCTCCCATAATCACCCATAAACATATAAACATGCATTGTTCTTGGAGCAATCAGCACTACTTCTTTATTGACATTTAAAACCGTTCCTTTGAGTTTATCAATATGAACTTCAAAGTCAGCATCACAAAGTTGAGAGATGCTGATGAGATTGTGTTTTAAACCATTTACATAAGCAACTTTTGTAAATGTTATTTGACCATTTGAGACAACACCATGACCTTCAGTCATTCCAGTTGAGTTGTCTCCAAAAACTACTGTTGGACCATGACAGCTTTTCAGATTCTTGAGCAGGGATTTATCACCAGTCATATGTTTGGAACATCCACTGTCTAGATGCCAAACCTCCTTTTTAAAGTTACCCTACACAAGTAAGTTGATTAGAGGTATTTGGGAACCCACTTAGTGGTGGGTTCACCAGTGGAAGTTTTAAGTTCCTCTTTGTCATTTTTATTTTTTCCTTTAGAAGAAATTTGTGATTTTTGTATTTCTACTGATGACTCCTCTCTTGCTGGACAGTCATCAGATTCATAAGTTTTCTCTCCACACAAATAACATTTTCTTCTTGCAGTTCTTGACCATTTCCCTTTTTAGCATTTTCCATTAGTTGCTTAACTTGATTGGTCAAGGCATTCATTCTAATGGTGAGATCTCTGATGATGGATTCATCAGTTTTCTTACCACTTGAATTTACAGATCCAAGTCTGCTTTTGTTATGAGCAGAAATTGGAGGGGTGGCACCATCTTGGTGAGGCTGCTTTCTAAACATCATGGGTTTTGGTGCCACTTTGTCCCACTGTTGAAGTCTTCTAGAGGCCTCAGCAATAACAACTCCTTTTCTTTTTAGGATCATAATAAATTGCAGGAGGTGGAACTCTTCCCATTGGTTTTATAGGAATTAAATTCCTTCTTTCTTCAATTTATTTTTGAACTAATGCCTGAAATTCTTCATCAGTGCTTTCACCATCTAATTTTGGTTCATCACCAGCTTTTTTCAGTAGTCTTTTCAAAATCGTTTACAGTACCAAATTTAAATTCTGAAAATGCTGCTGCAGCTTTAAAATTTCCATCAAGTATTGCTTGTACTTGATGGGGTACTTAACTTTCAATACAGTCATAAAATAATTTTGTTGATTTACTCCAAGATTGACAAATCTTTTGTAAATTAGCAAGTTCATCCTTTGTTTTAATGAGTTCAACATTTAAATCATATTTTTCTTTGCTCAAATTTGCATTTACATATTTCCGAGTCTCTAGAGTCTTTTTCACATCTTTCAACTCTTTGAGTTGAGATGCCATGAGGGTTTGACTTTCTTTAGCAGTTTGTAGTCTTTTTGTAAGTTCAGTTTTAACTTGTTCTACAAACTGAAGGTCACAATTTAATGACTCATAGATATCATTTCTGATATCAGGAGAGGATTCAGAGAAAAGATTTACCTTTTTAAGTGTGACAAACACCCATTGACCATTTGAAACTTGATCTTTGTTGACTGCAGTTTCATCAGTGAGTGCCATGAAACACATTTGAGTGACTTCTTCATCATCAGGGTTTTCATCTGAATCAGCCCAATCTTTTTCTTCAGCAACAAAACCGTTTTCAGTAGGTTTTAATGTAGTAGCAATCTGACCCTTCATCTTTGTTGGTCACTAGTGGAGCTGATATGCACTCCTTTTGGAAATGACCTTTCTTTCCACATCTATAAGTTTCTTGAGACTTGTCATAGCCACCAGCAGCAGGTTTATTGTATGAACTTGCTTTTCTCCACTTTCTCGCATACTTGATTTTTTTATTTTTTTTTTTGTTAATGGGTATACCCCTGTAAATTTTATACCATCACCAAAAACATTACAGAACAAGTAGCATGGCTGAGATACCATACTAGTTCATATGTATGACAGGCCATACATATGTAAATCAAGCAAACGCAACCAATTAATCAATACTACTACATATCAGCCCTAGACAACTAATATGAGTAACAAATTAAGAAAATATTAATCTAATTAGCGCCGATTATGATCAAACACCACCATGTCTTGTGGTAGATTCCAAGCTTGCACAAAACGATCAACTTGAGTAGTTTTCTTGAACTTCAAAGTAACTAATTTGAGCCGAACTGTTGTAGCAATAAGATCACTGATAAGTTCAGGAGGACGGACACTACTAGTGAACAATCTTTGATTCCTCTCTTGCCAAATAAAGTATGCTGAAGCCGCTACTAGTAGTCGTCTAATGACACTTCTTGCTGAATTGGAAGTGGAATGTATCCGCAACATAGCATAAATGTCATCCCATCTTGAATCAACACGCTCCATTTGTGCTAAATGACGCACATGACACCAAACCTGTGAAGAAAAGCCACATTCAAAAGATAAATGATTATGTGAGTGCGGACCTTGTTTGCATAGGGGGCAGCAAACCAGGTTGTGGTTCATATTTCTTCCACCATGCCATTGCATCATTATATCTTGGGTCTTCAACTTACGATTAACAATGAGCCACATCAAAAACGAATGTCGTGGGATCGCTTGTGAGAACCAAACAATCTTGTACCAAGGAACTTCACTTCTTTTCTCCCTTAAAGTGTCCCACACTACTGATGATGAGAACTCGACTTCTTTCCCATTAGAGTCTTTCCAATACAGATAATCTTGTTTATTTGGAACCATGGTGAAGACAGGAAGCGAAATTAAAACTATGTCCAGCCAGGCCGTCGGCCATCGCCACACCCCATCATAACATAAGTCAGCATCCTTAGTATTCAAAGTGTAACCGGCCTGAATAACCTGTCGTTTTGTCACATATGTTCGAATTGGGCAGGCATCTGCCCATTTATCAACGAAGCTGAGGTGTTGAGACCATTACCAATTTGTGACCAAATATTTGGACGAATTTGGTTCCTATGTTGTAGCATTTTACGCCAACCCCAACTACAATTAGATGGAATCCGGATGTCCCAAAAGTTTCTTGCTTTTAACCTATATGAGTGAATCCATTTTACCCAAAGCGATTCCCTATTATTCAATATACTCCAAATATGAGTGACCATCAGTGCTTTATTAACATCCACAATCCTCCTAATCCCAAGCCCCCCTTCTAACTTAGGAACACATAGTTTCTTCCAAGATACTTTAGCTTTGCCTTTAATAAACTTACCCTGATTCCAAAGAATCCCCGCATTTTTGCTTCTAAATCATCCAGAATTCGTTGTGGTAGAATAAAGACAGAAGCCCAACAAATATGAAACGATGAAAGCACAGACCTGATCAGTTGGAGTCGGCCTGCAAAAGACAAGGACTTATTTCTCCAATCGGTAATTCTTTTCTCCATTTTTTCCACCAGGATTTGACAGTCTTTATACACTAACCTAGAAGAGATTAGTCGAACACCAAGATATTTTACTGGAAGACTGCATGATAGCTAGAATCGCTTGCTTGGTATCGTTAGGAACATTACAGAAAAATGCAGTGCTTTTTGGTAGGCTCGGTAGTAAACCCGACATATCACTAAATTCTTTTAAAGAATCCATGATGACTCTTGCTGATCTAGTTTCACCTCGAGAGAAAATAAACAGATCATCTGCAAAACACAAATTAATCAATTCCTGCTTTTCACAATGTTTATGGAATCGGAATCCTTGCGTATTCATGACCGATTTCTGCAAAATAAGAGTGAGTACTTCCATAACCAATGTAAATAAATACGGCGACATAGGATCATCTCAACCCTCTCTTACCTTTAAAGAGACCACATAGATTACCATTGACACAGATAGAAAAGGAGGTGGTCCAGACACATTCCATAATCCATTTGACCATAGTTGGATGAAATCCAAATCCATTCAACACCATTTCCAAAAAAGTCCAATCAACTGTATCATATGCTTTTTGAATATCAATTTTAAAGTGCTGTAAATCACGCGACAAACGACAACGGAAGACTATTTTTGTTATTTTCTGATTTTATGAAAACAACACGAACAAATCAAGACAATAAAATAACATTATAGATAAAGAATCCACCACCAAGATTCGTAAAGGACAAACCACCAGAATCAAGGATAAAGGAAACACTTCAACCCTCCACTATGTTTGATAAAGGTCTAGCCACCACAAACACAGATAAGGAATCGAAGATTTTAAGACCTCACCACTATAATTGATAAAGAACGAGTCACCACAATTATAGATAAATGGGTCACTTCAAACCACCAAGATCTGAGATCTATAAAGGTAAATGAAGATTTTGGATAAGAAATAGAGGTTGCTCTATTAATTTCATTCAATATCAACTAACTTTTACAATGAGAAAATGAGCCCCTATTTATAGCCACAAATGCTATTTTCTAAAATAAAGAAAATACAATAATAATATAAAATAGTTAAAGGTTGTCATGGGCTAAGGACAACCACTACTTTAACAGCCAATAGGAAAAGGACAGACAAAGCTTCTAGAAGGATTCCTTCTGCACAAGGACCCACAGACCGTTAGGATTAACGTTGTTACACGCTTCTCTCTTATCCTCATCAACAGTTGTCAAGCACATTCCTTCTTTATTGGGCCCACAAACATGTGACTGAAACAAACTTTATTTATCGAAACTGGTAACTTAAAGCTGGAGCATTCAAACTGGAGTCTTGGACTGGAGCTCGTCACTGGAGTTCTTTAGTGGTCATTTTCACTGGCGGATCACTGCTGGTTATCACTGGAGAATCTTCCCACTGGAGAAGTGTTACTACTGACGACTAGACTGGTTCAGTGAAGACTTGTCTGAAATGGGCCACTGCTGGTAGAATTAACTTGGCTTGTTCAGATGGCATTATCAGTTCAGTTCCTTTCAGTTCAGTGGACTTCTTCAGTTCAGTTCCAACTTTCAGCTCAGTTGACTTCTCCAGTTCACTAGTGTCAGTCAGTTCAGTGAACCTAGACATTTCCATATCATTCTCCTCCTCTAAAAATGGACTTGTCCTCAAGTCCTCGAGGTACTCATCTTCCAAATAAGGCATCAGATCACCAACATTAAAAGTACTTGAAACTGCCATATCTTCAGGTAACTCAACCTTGTATGCATTATCACCATATCTCTCCAGAATCTTGAATGGTCCTTCAGCTCTGGGCATCAACTTGTTATTCCTTCTTGCTGGAAACCTTTCTTTTCTAAGGTGCACCCAAACTAGATCACCTGGTTCAAAACTGGGCTATTTTCGATGCTTGTTCGCTCTTGCCTTGTATTCTGCATTTGCCTTCTCAATTCTGGTCTTTACTTGCTGGTGAATCTTCTTGATTTCTTTAGCTCTGGCTTCAGCTTCAACACTTTCCTTTGGTTCAATCAAAAATGGAATCAGATCAATCGAAGTTAAAGGATTGACACCATAGCAGATTTCAAATGGTGATTTAATGGTGGAATAGTTAGGAGCTCTGTTGAAAGCAAACTCAGCATGAGCAAGCTTCAGATCCCAATCTTTCAGTGTCTTTTTCACCAATGTCCTCAACAGCATACCAATTGTGCTGTTAGTGAATTCAGTTTGTCCATCAGTTTGAGGATGATGAGACGTACTGGACATTAATCTGGTACCCATAAATCTCCATAAGGTCTTCCAGAAATAACTTAGAAATTTTACATCTCTATCTGAAACAATTGTCTTTGGAATCCCATGCAAACGAACAATTTCCTTGAAAAATAAGTTTGCCACTGCTGAAGCATCATTTGTGGTGTTGCAAGGAATGAAATGAGCCACTTTTGAAAAACGATCAACAACCACCATTATCGAATCTTTTCCTCTTTGAGTTCTGGGCAGTGCAACAATGAAATCCATGCTAAGATCTTCCCATGGCTGGTTTGGAACTGGAAGAGGAGTATACAATCCTTTATGAAAAGTTGCCTTTGCCTGGTGACAAGTTGGACAATGACTGATTATATTTTGAACATCTTTCAGTAAACTTGGCCAGTAGAAATGTTCAGTGAGGATTTCTCCAGTTTTATTAATACCAAAATGGCCAGCCAGACCTCCTCCATGTGCTTCCCTTATCAATAAATCCCTAATAGAACCCTTTGGAATACACAACTTTCCACTCTTGAATAAGAAACCATCTTCAACAACAAATGGTCCTTTCTGATTAGCTTCAGTGAGACGATCAGCAAAGTCTGGATCAGCAGCATATAACTCCTTGATGGAAGAAAATCCAAGAACTCTTGCTTCCAGAATGGATAACAATGAATATCTTCTAGAAAGTGCATCAGCAACAACATTAGCTACCCCAGTTTTGTGCTTAGAAACAAAAGAATAAGACTGCAAAAACTCCACCCATTTTGCATTTCTGGCATTAAGCTTGTGTTGACCATTAATAAACTTCAGTGCTTCCTGATCAGAAAATAAGACAAACTATTTAGGATGATAATGTGACCAGTGATTGATAGCACGGATGATTGCATAGAATTCTTTGTCATATGTGCTATACTTCAGTTTGGAACCGTTAAGTTTTTCACTAAAATAAGCCACTGGACGCCCTGCCTGTACTAAAACTGCACCAATACCTACCCCACTGGCGTCACATTCCAATTCAAACAACATATCAAAGTCAGGCAAAGATAATAATGGAGCTTAACTGAGCTTTTCCTTCAGTGACTCAAATGCCAACTGGGCTGAATTAGGCCAGTCGAATACACCCTTCTTCAAAAAATCAGTGATTGGAGCCACAACAATCGAGAAACTCTTGATAAATCTTCTATAAAAAGATGTCAGTCCATGAAAACTTCTTACTTTAGTGATTGTGGTAGGAACTGGCCATGATCTGATGGCTTCCACTTTTGAAGGATCCATGGAATTACCTTCTTTTGACACTACATATCCAAGGAATATTACACTCTCTACCATGAAATGACATTTCTCCAGTTTACCATATAACTGGTGTTTTCTCAGTAAATCAAACACACTTCTTAAATGATTAACATGTTCAGCTTCAGTTTTTGAATATACAAGAATATCATCAAAGTAAACAACAACAAACTGACCAATAAGTGGCCTCAGGACTTCATTCATTAACCTCATGAAAGTGCTAGGAGCATTAGATAATCCAAAAGGCATTACTAACCACTCGTAAAGGCCTCCTTTAATCTTGAATGCAGTTTTCCATTCATCTCCATCTCTCATTCGAATCTGGTGATAACCACTTCTGAGATCAACTTTAGAAAACACACTGGAGCGTTAGGATTAACGTTAGGAATCCCTCTGCACAAGGACCCACAGACCGTTAGGATTAACGTTGTTACACGCTTCTCTCTTATCCTCATCAACAGTTGTCAAGCACATTCCTTCTTTATTGGGCCCACAAACATGTGACTGAAACAAACTTTATTTATCGAAACTGGTAACTTAAAGCTGGAGCATTCAAACTGGAGTCTTGGACTGGAGCTCGTCACTGGAGTTCTTCAGTGGTCATTTTCACTGGCGGATCACGGCTGGTTATCACTGGAGAATCTTGCCACTGGAGAAGTGTTACTACTGACGACTAGACTGGTTCAGTGAAGACTTGTTTGAAATGGGCCACTGCTGGTAGAATTAACATGGCTTGTTCAGATGGCATTATCAGTTCAGTTCCTTTCAGTTCAGTGGACTTCTTCAGTTCAGTTCCAACTTTCAGCTCAGTTGACTTCTCCAGTTCACTAGTGTCAGTCAGTTCAGTGAACCTGAACATTTCCATATCACATGTCCTACAAACCTTCTTGCAAATATCAGCTAAGTTACTAACATCGACATGAGATTCCATAATAGCACATACATTAAGATTATTTTCCTGCACTACATGTCGAACCTCCTTATGTTCCATGATGCGATACTACCCATTAGAACCCACTAGACCGGGAGTGCTTGCCCCCTCCATGGTTTGTTGCTGTTGATTGACATTCGTAGTTTTATCATCAATTATAATCCCATCCTCCTCATCATCCGAATCAACATCAAAATGGTCCTCCAGTTCCTTTTGCTTCTCCAATACAATTCGCTCCTCTTCTGTAGTTTCAACAAGAACAGGTTCATTACACCGTTCCCCATAATCTGTTAATACATCATAAGAGTTCCGTGTGGACAACGGTGTCTTTGAGGTACTTGCTTCCCCCGTATTCACTTTTGGTTTAACCACAGGTCAATATTCGAATTGTGATTTTTGCTATTGTTTACCCACAGCGAATCCTTGTTTCAATCCTTTCTTTTTTCCAACTAGTTGAAACCCATCACTATCTATTTCTTTTCCCATTTTTGGCTGTTGTTTCACAGCTTTTACACATTGAGCATCAGCATGTCCAAAAACACAACATAGAGAGCACCTAGGCAGCTTCCATTCATACTCAACTTTAATAGATTCTTTTGTATATCCATCCCCATCCAAGTGAGGAATAGCGACCACAATGTTATCTTTAAAATCCTGGTTTGCATCAATCTCAACTAAAGACCTTGCATAACTATTTCTACCCCATGATTCTACACACATAGCCGTAGTGTATGAGTCAAGTTGTTTTGGTTCACCAATTTTCGAAATATGCATGCTTAGTCCATCATCTGTATATGCCACCATAGGGACATCATGTAGTTTAACCCAAACTGGCACAGTTTTAATATCCGCTTTCCGTAAGTTAACATTTGGCGTCTAGATATTCAACAAAATGGGTGCATTACGGATCAACCAAGGGCCATTTTCCAACACATAATTCATACCTTCCTTAGATTTGAATTTAAAAAAGAAGAATCCATTTGCATTCATCATTACACGTAGCAACCCATGTTTAACCCATGAATTCTTAACAAAGTTCTCCACAACAGGAAATGCAATACGTTTGCCTAAGAAATATCCATACAATGTATTATCAAATTTGCTAGTTACCTCCCTTATAGATTCCTTATGCAGGAAAACATCTGCATCTGCAACACTTTCTGGTGAATCAAGTTTGCGCAGGTTTACAGTACGCTTCACAGATTGCCCCTGCACCTTAGACGCATAATAAATTGGCTTGGCGTGAGGCTTAGCACTAGGTTGAGCCCCATTGCCACCATCATCTTTATTTTCAACTATTTCTGATTGTTTCAGCGAATGATTCGAGTCATCAGCTTTAGACTCAACCCCGTTTGCATGCATGGCATCATTCATAGGGTTTTGCTTGACAAGATTATCATCAGACATATTGTTACCCTCATCAACCTTACTTTGCAACGACGTATCACTACTTCCCAGATCAGAATTTACCTTGGTATCTTCAAACGAAACCCTAACTTGCTTGGGAGGAGTCGCAACCTTTGTATTCCTAATAGCACTTCGTAATGGAACTCTCTTACCATCAATGTTCTTAATCTTGGCAGCCAGACCCCCAGGATCTGTATCTTCTTCATAGATCGATCTCTCCATACCAATTAAACCATTCACATGAAATAATAAAGAAAACCAAAGTACGTAAACTCAATGAAGACCAGAACAGAAAACGAAACCCTAAACCTATGAAACCCTAGTCTGTTGATCAATCCCCTTAATCAATTAACAGGCTCTCTTGATCTAGCTGGACTAAACAAGTTAGTCGCGATCACAAACCTGGTAATCAATCAGAAGAAAGAAAAGGAAAGTAGGGTTTGCGACACTTGAAAGAGAAAAAAACCCTAATTCGTTGTGAAAACCATCTAAAAACGGAAAACTAAACTCGATCAGAGTATAGAACAATACAATGATCTTGAATAATCCCCATAATCAGATTAATTATCACGGAATTAGAGTAAGAAAAGAGAAGAGCAGGTCGAAAAATCCATAGGGAGAGAGTTAGGGTTTTCTGGCATACTTTGATCCATCAACAAGTGCAAATTCCGTGAACTCATTTAAAATTAAGTTTCTCTCTTCAGAGTCAAGAGATTCAGCAAATTGAATAATTGAGTTCATGGTGGCTTAATCATCAGGTTCTTGAACATTATAGGATAAGATTGTCATTGTTTCAGTTGAAACTAATGTCTAATGATGCATTGGATGAATTATTATGAGGTGAGTTTGAGATGTCATTTCTTTTGGAATCTGCTTCAGCTCTTTTGACCTAAGCAGCAGCTTTCTCCTCAAATTGGAATACACCATAGAGAGATTGCAAAGTGTGGGTTTTTAGAGACCCATTATTCCTAAGAATTTGTATCAAACCTTGCATTTTTATGGAAGTATATCAAGAAACTTATGATTAAGTTCATAAGCATCAATGGTAATTCTAGCATTTGTCATGTCATCCAGATGACACTTGAAACGATTGTAAGTATCATTTAAGGACTCATTTGGTTTAGCAAAGAAATTTTCATAAGATCTTTTCAAATCAATTTTCTTGTTTGATTTAAACTCATCAGTTCCTTCAAAATGAATGCATAAAGTGTCCCAAACAGAAATCTGTTTTCATGATATTGGTGGGTAAGGTGGAAATGATAATGCCTCTAAGCTTATTGTCAAGATTGACAACCCTATGTTCATCATCAGACCATTGTGCTTCTTGTTTGTCCACAAGCTCACTAGACGTAGTACCATCAGTATTTGGTACAATATTGGGAGCTTTTGGCTCAAATGGACCCGTGGTTAAGATAGTTATCAAATAGGGTTCAATTCCAACCAGATATAGCAACATTATGTCCTTCCAAGAGCTGAAATTATCAAACTCGAACTTAGGAGCCATGGTGATATATCCATGATCCCTATTGTTTATCAGGACTGGCAAAGAAGCCATTTTTCAAAAGTGTTTTTGCCACTTGAGCCTCTGATACCAGTTTTAGGTCCAGATCGTTTAGTGAACAATTAAACACTTAACAACAATGTAAACTAAAATTAAGAACTCAAAGTTTATTTTCAATGGAAATCTTTATTAATGAATAATCAAAGAATCACAATGAGTAATGCGAAATAATAGGATTAAAAGACTAACTTCAATCCTAAATTACTCGTCACTGAATACAGATTATGTTTGATAAATATAGAATTTATCAAACACAAAGAACTACTGATGGACAGAGTGCTTAAAAAAATAATATTTGAAAAACACAAAGTTACAAATATATACTTCTGTGTGTTAATTGGACGAGCACTTTCTTCCAATGGGTTGCTTTCCTTTTATAGACAAAGATTCACTTCGGGATTGATGTATGCCACTTGTCCATCTCTGATTTGACAAGTCCATGTACTGACACTTTGGACTCATCCCTCTATGAAAGATAAGACATCTTTGTCTTTATTCATCAGCAGTTTCTGATGGATCAACATATTTATAAAAAGAATGTTGTAACTCCAAATTCTTCTACGTCTTTTGTTCACTGATCATCAGCAGCTAACTGTAAGATCTGATGATGACTCTTTTTGTGCATCTTCAAGTGATCATTTAGATTTAAAGATTTATTCCACAAATCTTTAAGTCTCTTTTGTTAACTTCTGTCTTTGACTTTAGCTGACTCTTAAGTTCTGCTGATACTTGATGATGACCAATTCCTGTTGATAAAATGTACTTAAACAAATGTTTTAAGTCCATTTTTGGGACTAACAATTAATTATTAGTGTTTTCCAAGACTTGATGTGTTCCTATACGTGTATATATATATATATATATATATATATAAAACTGTATATGTGTATGTGCATCAAAACTTGTTACTTATTCATTATTCATAATTGTATTTATTATAGTTACATGTACATATATACTTATTATTGTTCAAGCACTTTTATACACATAAGGTTTGTAGATAAATTTTTAAGATGGTCATTTTATATATGTGTTTATGTGTACTTAATTAACTTGATGTTTGGCTTATTGGAGAAATGGAAGTTACCTAGATCTCTAATTCGAATTATGTAATATGTAGTTTCTTTGTGTCGAGTTAGATTGTAGCGTTGGTATTTGGTTATTTGTTTTCTTGGATGTTGCACTTGGTGCGTTCTTTGTAAAGTCAAAGTGGTACTCTACCACTTTGCCTGTTTTTTATTGATTTATAAAAGTTAACAAGGGGTACCCTTTACCCAATGTTTGGCTTATTGGATATTTATAAGGATTTTTGGTTGTCACCTCAACCGATGAGTCTTGCATAATTATTTATATAATTTAATTACTTAATTTAATATTTTTGTTCATTGCCATTTCTTTAAGTTCAAACATGTCCTATTTCCCGACATAAGTTATCATTTTTATCACATCTTGGTCATTAGCAAATAATGGTACTAGCCCAGTATCTAAATCATCTATATCAATTTTAGGAAGTGATAGTACATTATCATTTCTTTATAACCTAATTTCTTAACATAGTAGTTAAATTCATGGATTGAAAACTTGTCACTATCGATATAATCAACTATTACCTCTTGGCCATGGTAATACTCCCTACCTGGAAATCCCACAAATTATCCACTATGATGAATCCGATAGAAAATAAGTTTCCAATTTCTTCTGAATAACAAGTAAATAAAATGTGTAAGTTTACGAATTTACGAATAAAATGTGGTAATTTTTAATTTATTTAGATTATTTTAAAATTTTAAAACCACATAAAATATAAAACTTACTATAATGGAGCTTGCTCAGCCTACTATCTTCTTCATCGAACTGTGTAGACCTAAAAATGGGCTCTCCCTGATCATCAAGGACTGTATAATCGAACATCACCATTGTTAAAGCACACAAACTAGGAATGATAAAAGGGAAGAACAAAGGGGGTTTTTGGGAGTTATGTGTGTGTTTTTAATTGGGTTAAGTTCAATAGAAAAGGGATAAAGCGTGTTTATGCATTTACAAAGCAAACGAACGGATATACCCTCATGTGGCTAGCACGTGAAGGCATTAACGACTTACCATGAATGGGTGTTTGAGCCAGGGTTGTCTGGTAATTAAAATTGCAACGAGAGGGGCATCTAGAGACATTAACCGAGCACAGGGTGCAAAATGCTAATTTCGACAACCACAGATTTGTGATATTAAACCTAAAACAAATATTTATTACCTTCTGTTTTGAAGATTTGTTGACATTTTACTGAATCTATATGAACGCGCCATTTTACAACATGTAATCATTCATTTCAACTTTTATGGTTATTTTTATTCTATATATATAATTTGCAAAAAATGAATGAGACTTAAATATAAACATGCGACACACGGGACTAACCGAGTTTTTTAAAATAAATCCGTACATTTTACCGGCGCTAGAAATATAAAAATGCACTTATTAATCTGCCACGTGCCAATTTCTTCCCCAAAAATAGTAGTATTTTATCAACAGCAAATTATAAAATTTCATTCAAATTGTGTAACAAACACCGATAACAAGTTTACACCGATGACAAGTTTTCTACTTTTCGTTTCAATGCACCAAGCTAGCAATAGCAATTTGTCTAACAAAATCTTTACCAATATATTCTTAATTAACATTTATTCATGTAATTAAACTCTCTTCTTGAGCATTATAAGTGTTCGAAATCCCCTTTTCTTTTATAAATATATCTATATCAAATTCATCTTCCCTTGCATATAGATTTTGTTTCAATTTGGCTCAGTTCCCGTACTTGATATGTTAAATTAAAAAAAAAGAAAAAGAAATCTGATATAGTATAGCCACGGGAGAAAACCAATAACACTGAAAAGAGCCTGAATTTTTTAAACCAATAACACGAAAAGAGCCTGAATTTTTGTATGTGTAAGAAGAATATGAGGTGGTGAAACAACATTGCTGAAATGATTAGTAGGGTAGAATTATGGATTCTAAGATTATATTAAGAAGAAGCAGGCAATGGATGCCACAAGGTTAAGAGGAGGTTATTTAGGAGTTTTTATAGCGTTTTTCCTTGTTTTATCCATGCCAGAAATATGCCATGCAAAATACCGAATCATTCCAGATGCAGCTTCTTCATATGGCAATGGGTTGCATTCCATGGCTAATAATGTAAATGAAACAACGGTAATGTATCATTCTCTGCAAGACAAATTTCATCTATGTGTTTTAAGATTCATGCATTGAGGTTAGGAATTGATTCCTTAAAAATTTTAGGTAAAAATGGGTAACGGAGGAAATTTTCCTTGTTCTGGGTTACCCGGGTACACCGAGCCATTTTTTAACTCAGATGTAACGATGTGACCTGTTTTTTTTTTTGCTCGTGTAGGGTTCCAACCATTCATCGGTCAACCCAAGTTATTGGGTATGATAGGATTTGAATTTGAGATCCGATCCCTTATAAAAAAAAAAAAAAACAAGATTTAGGTTTCTTGGTGCTAGATCAATTGCTGATGCTTTAAAATTTTATAGGGGGAAACATTATATACGTGTTATTTATTCTTTAGGAGTTGGCTTTATTGGACATTTTCTATGACAAGACACAGAGAATTATGTTCAGGCCTTCTACCTAACTGCTATTCCCATTGCAGTTTCCTAGACTTTTTCTTTGACCAACCTAAAATATTTACCCGTAAGATTTGATCATGGGTCTGTTCTATGGCCACTCATCTTATAATGAAATAACTTATTCCTAAGAGCTTAGATGAGTATCCTTGATCAGACTTTGCACCATATGATGAAGTTCGATGTTAGGATGCTTGTAAGCAAGCATAGCCATAACTTCTTTGTAAGGGGGCAAATTTAAAAGTCGTTTGTTATATTTATGAGAGTCGTTTCCGAGAATATATATTTAAAAGAAAAAATTAGCCCTGACTCTAGAAAAAGAAAATGGGCATCTAAAAGAGTTTCGTTCCCCGAGGTCGTGTTTAATCAAATAATCAAAGGTCGATGTTGAGAAGACATAGTTTAGCTTAGATGAGTGCCGGCTATGGTAACATCTGTCTTTAATATAAACGTCTATTTGAAGTATTTGGTGGCCAAAGAGTTTGTGTTATATTAAAAAACATAAAATAACTTAATCGAAATCAATTATATATACATATATATAATAATAATAATAATAATAATGTATCTAATATATGATATTTTATAAAATAATTAACTTATACATATAATTCTTATATCACTATTGTGATTATTATTATTAGATTATTTTAGATAAATACATATATATTATATATTTGATAAGAAAATAATTTTCCACATACAAATACTACCAATGAACTTCACATTTGCACACTTACCCAAACAAATAAACACTTTCTTCAACACCGATGAAACGATTTATCTTAAAACTAGTAATAGTAATTTTCAAAGAACAAACTTATTGAGAATAAATGTGACATTTGTATGTATTATATTTATTTCTATTTTTTTAGGGACAAAATTAGAAATATAAAAATTATAAAAATCTGCATTCTAACAAAATTGAAGTAGTGACCGCTGAAATCACTGCCCCATCGTATATCCGCCCATGCTTGCACCACATGAATCGTTCTCTAACATGTTGAAGCTAAAGTTCGTTTAACGATTGTAGATTAAGGATGAATTTGCTGAAATTAGAAAACATTGATACCATCAAGTGGTCCTTGCAACAATGGTATTAGTAGATTTTACATTTATTAATTAGGACGTAGGTTCAGTCAACTCTTTTAGAGATTTTAATGTCTATGTTTGTCGTTGCTCACCTTTTTGCTTAAATCTTATTAAAATGTAATGTAATGTGTGCAGGGAGATCAGGTTTCAATATTCTGTAGGAAACAGCTAAAACAAATTAATTCAGCTATTCAGAATTTTATCTATGATTTACCTCAAGTTAAAAACCATAACAAGGAATCTGACGTGGCAGTGTTAAGAACGCTTGTACTCAAGGCCATCACGGGGCAACATACAAATTTTAAGCAATCTCTTCTACATATCTTTAAATCAAACAAATTCTTGTCTGATAATCCCATCAAAGAAAGATCAAGAGAAGTTCATGGTAGACCGAGTGGGAGAATCCTTAAACCAAGGCACCGTCGACGGAGGAGGAGGCGACGGCGAAGGAGGCGCCGCCCTCGTCAACGATGGTCCGTGCCGTCACCAGCTCCATCCACTGAGTACCCCAGTGCTCCCATTCCAGTAACTGCCCCCAATGGTGCCCGGTCTCCAACAGACAGGGTCCCTTCTCCAGCCCGAACTCCATACGGAGCCCCATCTCCCACCATGACGCCTCACAAGCCCATATCTCCAACTCCGACCTCTTACGTGGATCTATCTCCAACACCGAATGTTGACCCTGACCCTGACCCTGATCCCGAACCTGACCCTGAACCTGAGCCTTTGCCCGAACCTTCAACAAAATCTTCACCGAATGTGGAATCACAGGAAAAGACTAAATTGGATCCTGATTCGCAGACAAAAGACAAAAACAAAGAGCGTAAACTGTTGATAATTGTCGTCGCTTTAATTATAGTGGCAGCTCTAGCTATTTTCTTCTTGTTTTTGGTTTGCTTCTTGAGATTTAAAAGGAGAGGATGCGAATTAAATGATGGACAAAGGAAGAGGAAGCTATTTTCTACTGGTAAACTATTCACCTGCATACTCTAAGCTATTTTGAAAGAGAAAATGTTATCTTCCAGTGGCACTGTCGTTATGTTTTGAGTATAGTTAACAATTTTTATTATATCAACAACAAACATTCAATAAATAGAATATGACTAACTGTCACGATGAAGACATATATGGCATACCCTATAGTATGACTCCTATGACCTATCAAGCTAAACCAGTAACAACATTGCAACAAACAATTCTGTGTTGAAACACATAAAACCCATGAATTCTTAAATAAAAAAATTTTGTTTCGTTTTTTGACACCGGGAGTATATTTAGTTATTGTTTTCAAACACATTAAAACAAACTATTAATTTGTATATCGGGACCTTTATTTAAAAATGAAGACTGAGTTTAAGTTACAATATTCAATTTAAGGTGTTTGGGTAGGGCAAAAATGGAGAGTCAGATTGGATAATGGGACAGCTTGATCCGAAATTTTTTTTGTCAAGTTTTGACTTTGTATATATAATCAGCATGTCGTGTTACAAAAATTACAGTCTTTTATTATTAATCTTATATTCTAAATATGCATGAAGAATACAATATAGGTTACCTTCTACATGTTTGGCTCGTTTAACTGATTTTCTTATAATCTTGTTTTTCTGGTATGCATGTTTGACTTGGTGATACCTAATGTGAATGGACTGATCTCTTTAGGTAGTTAGGATTCTAACTTTTTTAGGCTCGGACAAGGGGAAAAACCAAAACTTAGAGTTGGAGCAACAAGTAAGATATACAAACACTGATTATTGAGATAAAAGAAAATTACCCGCCTCTTCCTAACGTATATGTTCTTTTACCTGGTTTTTGATGATTTAAATCACAATAATCAGAACCAAACTGCACATGCATTCCCTTAAAGAGATTCAAATAAAGTTAAGTTCAATATCTCTAAAAAATTTTCAGGTTCTTTACTAAGATCCAAGAAAGCTAGAAGTGGGAGGGATGGGATGCAAAATGTATCAACCAAAAGTGCATCAACGTCAGGATATCAAGTATCTAGAGATGGATCATTACCATTTCCACCGGGAAGAAGAGTTCCTCCATCATCATCATCACCACCCTTGCCGCCGCCTCTTCCACCACCACCACCAGCACCACCACAAGCGATACATGCACATCCTCCCCCTGAAGCACCCCCACCACCCCCAAAGCCTGCTAACGTGCCTTATCCACCTAAGGCAAAGCCACCTACTCCACCAGGTTTACATCGCCGACACTCTAGAGATGAAAATGAAAATAGAGATTCTAACGCCAATAAAACCAAGTTAAAGCCTTTCTTCTGGGACAAGGTGAATACTAGTCCTAACCGAACAATGGTTTGGCATGACATCAAAGCTGGATCATTCCAGTAAGTCTCTCAAACGTTTACAAATAGTTATTTAGAGCTCTATAAAGGCTTGAACCTTTAAACATACTGTAATTTTTAATATTCATGTAGCAACATATTGGTTAATTAGTGATGTAGTTTATATAGTGGCGATATTGGACAAAACCTTTCATGTACAATATTATTATGGTAATTTCTGTGAAAATGATTGGATAAAAGGTCAGACAATATAAAATTTTGGCACCAATCAACGTACTTTTTGAATTGGCAGGTTCAATGAGGAGATGATGGAAAAGCTATTCGGTTATGGCTCAACTATTCAGAACAAGAATGATAATGGAAAAAACCCAGCAAATTTACAATTTCAGCCCAAATTGATTCAGATTATCGAGCTGAAGAAAGCACAAAATCTGGCGATTCTTCTTAAAGCATTAAACGTTACAACGGAAGAAGTGTCTGATGCGCTTATGGAAGGTAATTCTCCCTCTCTCTCTCTCTCTCTCTCTCTCCCTCTCTCCCTCTCTCCTCTCTCTCTCTCTCTCTCTCTCTCTCTCTCTCTCACTCACACTCACACACACACACACACACACACACACACACACCAATGAAATAACTTGTCCAGAAAGATAAATATTCCAAGTGTGGTTTCTGTTTCTTGTCAATTTTTTCCTACTTAATGGAGTAGCCGAAGTCTGTAAATATTAGCATAAAATAAGTGAGGCAAGTTTTCATCCAAGTTACGTATGAATGAGACCAATGGAATAACCTTATTATTTGTAACTGATCCAATTGGTAGAATTAAGTAAGAAAATTAATTTAGCAGATAGGCTGATAGGTGGGAGTCACCCAAAATGTACTTTTAATGCTTAAAGCCGAGGGTGTAAACTCTCCTAGCTATTCAGGCTTGACCCGTTAAAGTATTGATGTATTGATGCATAATACTTCAACTAGATTGCCAGTAACAACTAACAGGTCATTACAATGGAAGGAATTTAGTTAGAAGGAAACAAACTAAAGCTCGAGTTTTAAAGTTAGGTTTGGTTTAAATATATTCTTACAAAAACTTATTTATAAGTTTGTCAAATTAATTTAATGTTTGAAATAATATAACTAATTTAATGTTTGAAATAATATAAGCTTGGGCAGAAGTTATTTTTGACGTGAATATTGTTTCAGGTATTGAGCTTCCTGTCGAATTTATTTCTACCTTGTTGAAGATGGCACCCACACCAGATGAAGAACTAAAACTTCGATCATATAATGGAGATGTTGCTCTTCTTGGCACTTCGGAACGATTTCTCAAAGTCTTGGTTGATATCCCATTTGCATTCAAACGTCTTGAAGCTTTGTTGTTTATGGGTACGCTTCATGAAGAGTACTGTACTGTTAAGGAATCGTTCTCGACTTTGGAGGTATAACTTCCACACACTTTAGGGTTAAGTTGACTGTTTTATCACCTTGCAAAATCTTTACGTGCAGTTCGTAGTCAAACTGTTTTTAGTCTTTTGCTGGAATTACTATTTAATCCTTTTGAGGTGTCAAGTATAGATTCGGCCTATATTTTTGCCATTTTGACTCTCGAGGTGGAACGCCATTGTATTTAAAGGAGTGTTCTATTTATACACATCAACTTTCTATCTGAACAACCCATTCTTTAAAAGCATTTGGAGTATATACTTTGTCTGGTGCATCCGAGTGAATTTTTAGCTCTAAATTTTTTATTTATACCCTTGAACAACCTCAATCTGACAATTTTGCCATTTGGCTATACCATTTCAATCATTTTTGATCTAACTCTTTCTTTGGATTCATTTGAAGTTGACGATCCACATCGTCGTGTAAATACTTTTGGGAAATCCTTTAGCTAAAAAAAGATTATGCAGCCATTTGGTTTCATCATCGTAAATATATGGTCATTTTACATTTAGTTATCCAACTAGTTTATTTGATACACGGACACGTACATAGAAACCTTTACATATTGTTTGTTGATTGATTTCACATATGTTTCAAAATCTCAGGTAGCTTGCACAACCTTAAGAAATAGCAGACTCTTAAAAAAACTTCTAGAAGCAGTTCTTAAAACCGGCAACCGTATGAATGTCGGTACTTATCGTGGTGGGGCACAAGCATTCAAACTCGACACACTTTTAAAACTCTCTGATGTCAAAGGCACAGATGGTAATACCACACTCTTATCTTTTGTGGTTCAAGAAATCATCCGTTCTGAAGGAAATAAAGCTGCCCGGAGAACAAGGGCTGACCGAAGTTCTTCAGGAGACGTTTTAAAAGAACCAAGTAAAGAAGCTATTGATAGCTACCGAAAACAAGGCCTGGAGGTTGTTTCCAACCTGAGTGAGGAACTTGAGGATGTTAAAAAAGCTGCACTTGTTGATGGTGATACATTAACATCAACTGTTTTGAAACTAGGACATATGCTTAGAAGGACTAAAGATTTTCTAGACAACGAGATGAAAACTGTGGATGAAGATAAAGACAATGAGTTCAGGGCATTCCTCACGGAGTTTGTAGGTCGTGCAGAAATCGATATCAAGTGGTTGTTGGAAGAGGAGAAGAGGGTGATGGCCTTGGTCAAGGATACCGGTGATTATTTCCATGGCAAGTCAAGAAAAGATGAGGGCTTACACCTGTTTGTAGTTGTTCGTGATTTTTTGATACTTTTGGACAATGTATGTAATGAGATAAAAAGAACAACCCTGGTAAAAGCAAAGAATAATCCGACTGAAGAATCATCATGGCAGAGTGGTCTTCGTGATAAACTCTTTCCAGCTAACAAAGATAGCCAATCGGGTTGTCCCAGCTCGGATGAAGAGAGTGATTCTCCCTAAGTTTTGATCTGGAATATAAGGAAGGACCAAATATAATTGCGAGAAAGTTGGGGTTCTTGTGTTGTAAATAGTCGACGAAAGGTTATACAATGTGTATACTATCTGAAATGACAAAATTTCTCTTGTGTTGTGAACGGAGGCGAGAGAGCACAAGAATGTAGTCAATTTTATTTGTTAAATCACATTCATGTAACACTATAGAAACTTTTGAAAGTAACTACTCAGTTAGGAATAAAAGAATGATGAAGGTATCAAATTCTTGAAAAAAGAAGGATGTATATTATAAATACTTTAACACGCTACTACAACAAATACCTTGATTGTTCACACCTTTTTTTTTGACAAATCTATGCATTTTTTCTTCCGGTAAAAGGCCGTCACCTTTGGTTCAGATTTTACAAATCATCAAAAACAATGAAGTTCTGGCATCCTATCTGGATGATAGGACGACAATTACACCATGTAATAAAACAACAGCCAAATGCCACATACCCTATCTAGACACTATCATCATACAATGACTAGAAATTAACAAATTAAGAATTATTCACTAACGAAAAAGGAAGATCCCAAGCTATAAGAAATCGCTCCAGGCGCCTGGTCTTCTTGTAACGAAAAGTCATTAACTTTAGACGAACCGTGTTAATTATCTCCTTGATAAGCTGGTCTTTAGGTCATCGTTTCTTCTTAATCAACCTCTCATTCCTTTCCTGCCAAATGTGATAAACCGAAGCTCCAAGCAGCTACTTAAGTGCAATCACATGCATTGATTTTTTGTGTGAAACGGGCTGCAAAACAGCTACAATGTCTTCCCATACCGATGAGTTTTGTTGTAGTCCTTCTTTACTAGCCACAGGGGACCACACCTGTGAGGAACTTGAGGATGTTAAAAAAGCTGCACTTGTTGATGGTGATACATTAACATCAACTGTTTTGAAACTAGGACATATGCTTAGAAGGACTAAAGATTTTCTAGACAACGAGATGAAAACTGTGGATGAAGATAAAGACAATGAGTTCAGGGCATTCCTCACGGAGTTTGTAGGTCGTGCAGAAATCGATATCAAGTGGTTGTTGGAAGAGGAGAAGAGGGTGATGGCCTTGGTCAAGGATACCGGTGATTATTTCCATGGCAAGTCAAGAAAAGATGAGGGCTTACACCTGTTTGTAGTTGTTCGTGATTTTTTGATACTTTTGGACAATGTATGTAATGAGATAAAAAGAACAACCCTGGTAAAAGCAAAGAATAATCCGACTGAAGAATCATCATGGCAGAGTGGTCTTCGTGATAAACTCTTTCCAGCTAACAAAGATAGCCAATCGGGTTGTCCCAGCTCGGATGAAGAGAGTGATTCTCCCTAAGTTTTGATCTGGAATATAAGGAAGGACCAAATATAATTGCGAGAAAGTTGGGGTTCTTGTGTTGTAAATAGTCGACGAAAGGTTATACAATGTGTATACTATCTGACAAAATTTCTTTCCTCTTAATTTGTAGGTATGAATCCATTTCACCAATAATGATTCCTTAAGGTTAATGATGTTCCAAATATGGGTAGTAATGAGGGCCGAATTGAAAACATCCAATTTACGAATCCCCAGCCCCCTTCTCGTTTTGGCAAACAAACAATGTCCCAGGCCACTTTTGCTTTTCCTCTTTTTAATTCTCCTTGGCACCATAAAAAACCTCTAATAATATGCTCTATATCATGAATGATGCGAGCAGGGAGCATAAAAACGGACGACCAATAAACATGAAGAGAAGAGAGAACAGATTTTACCAATTAAAGTCTACCCGCAAAAGAAAGAAATTTATTCTTCCAATCCGAAACTCTCTGCTGCACTTTTTCAACCAGCTCTTTACAATCTCTTAAGTACAATCTCGATAAAACCAGAGGAGCGCCAAGAGACTTAATTCAGCTTGGTGACTTATGGGTGACTTCAATTCAGCTTTGTATTTAGAAGATAAGGCATCAGGTTCTTCTAATATAGACATCTCAATGCGCGAATTCCAAGAATGTGTGGAAAAGATTGAAGTTGCTGATGTGAATAGCATGGGGCTTCATTTTAAATGGAATCAAAAACCAAAGGGCTTGGATGGGCAATTGAAAAGGTTTGGCAAATATGGAATTCAATGATGGCTTCGTTGGTACTATTGCTGTGTTTCAACCTTATCGAATATCCGACCATTCTCCGGCTGTGATTCGTATCCCTATGAAGGCAAGATTTCGCCCTAAGCCTTTTAAATTCTCTAATTTTCTTCTTCACCATGAGAAGTTTCGGGATACAGTGAGTGAGACTTGGAACATAAAATTGACTGGTCATCGTATATCCTTGTAAAGAAGTTGAAAGCTCTCAAGATTCCTCTTCGACGATTGCTGTTCTCTCATGGAAATATTCATAAGAATGTGGAGTTACTTCGTACTGAATTAGATAAAGCGCAACTAGCACTTAATAAAGATCCACATAACCATTTTTTGAAGGAAGATGAAGCTAATTTGCTTACAGTATTCAATGATGCTATTTTAATGGAAGAACGATTTCTTAAACAGAAGGCGAAGGTGGAATGGTTAAAAGTAGGCGACTCAAACTCAGCATATTTTCATAAGGTTGTTAAAGGTAGAGTTAGTAGAAGCCGCATTGATGCCATACTTGATTCGAATGGAACTCAGGTGGATGGCGACAATCTGATTGCAAGTTTTTTGAACCATTATGAGATGTTTCTTGGTCGGGCAGGTATTACTACTAATCTGAACATGGACTCTTTATTTCCTAATAAACTTTCAGTTGAGTCTGCTGAAAGAATGATTTGTGCAATTGAAGATAAGGAAATTAAAGATGTCATCTTTTTCTATGGGGGATGATAAATCTCCGGGTCCTGACGGTTTTTCTGCAGCATTCTTTAAGGGATCATGGGATATAGTAGGGAAAGATCTTATAAGTGCAGTAAAGGAGTTCTTTTCTATTAGCATACTTGGAGTTTTTTAAGACATATTCTGCTCCGATTTGGTTTTCCTCAAAAATTGGTAGTTTGGATTATAGCTTGTGTTACTTCCCCTGCATACTCTATTAGCATCAACGGAAATCTTTATGGATTCTTTGATGGGAAGAGGGGGCTCAGACAGGGTGACCCTATGTCACCTTATCTTTTTACACTTGTTATGGAGGTGCTCTCTTTGATTCTGCAACATGCTGTGGTGACTGAGCAGGGTTTCAAATTTCATAAGGGTTGTGATCAGAATCAAATAGTTAATGTGTTCTTTGCTGATGATTTAATTTTGTTTGCCCATGGTGATTCGATTTCAGCTAAAGTAATCATGGATTCTCTTAATGAGTTCAAGGAAATGTCCAGGCTAGCCCCAAGTTTACCTAAAAGTCTTGCTTTCTTTTGTAATGTTCCTGCTTTGGTGAAGAATGATATATTAACTTTCACGCAGTTTGAAGAAGGCCAACTTCCGGTTCGTTACTTAGGGGTTCCTTTAATTTCATCTAGGCTTTTTTATCAGGATTGCGCCGTTCTTGTTGAAAAAATGAAAAATAGGATTAATAGCTGGATGAATAAGACTCTCTCTTTTGCGGGTAGGCTACAATTGATTCAGTCTGTCCTCTCTTCTATGCATATTTATTGGGCATCTGTGTTCATCCTCCCATCTCGTATTGTTAAGGAATTGGAACAGAAAATGAGAAATTTTTTGTGGTCACAAGGTGCTATTGCTAAGGGGAAGGCAAAGGTTGCATGGAAATTAGTTTGTACCCCAAAGGATGAAGGTGGTCTCGGCATAAGGAGAATTTCTGATATGAATAAGGCTCTTATGACTACCCATGTGTGGAAAATTCTTAACAACCGAAATTCCTTGTGGGTACAATGGGTACATGCTTATAAACTAAAAGGTAGGAGTTTTTGGGACGTACCAAGTACTAATAGTATGAGTTGGGGCTGGCAAAAACTCATTCAGTTAAGATCATCTATTAGGCCTTTTTTATGGTCAAGAATAGGTGATGGTAACTCAACATTTGCTTGGTTTGATAAATGGGATATCAATGGTCCGTTAAGTAGTGTTTTGTCGATGAGGACAATATTGCGAGAGGGCTTCTCTCTCAAGGATAAGATTTCGGATGTTATTGATAATGGGGTGTGGAAATGGCCGGAGGCTTGGAGGGATTTGTATCCGGTTTTAATTGACTTGCCTGTTCCAACAATTGATAGCACTAAAACTGACTGTATTGTTTGGCGGGATGGGAATGGGGAGGAGAAGCATTACTCGGCTTCCAATGTTTGGGAGGTGATTCGTAATAGAGGTGAAAGGATGGATTGGGCTAATATTGTATGGAATTCCAAATCGATCCCTAGACATGCTTTCTTGCTTTGGTTGGTGATGAGGAAAAAGTTGAAAACCCACGACAAATTGAAACCATGGGATGGGGGTGGGGCTGTCAATCTTAACCTTGTTTGTTGTTCTTTGTGTAAAACAGGTCCAGACTCTCATGATCATTTGTTCTTTGAATGTCCATATTCTGCGAAAGTATGGGACTTGATTAAAGATGTGGCATACATGGAACGTTCTTCATGCAAATGGGATGATATTGTTGATGACTTCTTATGTTATCTCAAGAATAACTCTGTTAAGAGTGTTATTGCTCGTCTTGTGCTTGCGGCTGCTGTATATTACGTATGGCAAGAACGAAATAATCGTATGTTTAGCAACCATGCAAGACCGCCTAAAAAGATCAGAGATATTATTATGGAGACTGTTCGCTATAGATTGGTCAAAATGCGGTTCAAGAATAATGCAAGGACGACTCACTTGCTGGCAGCTTGGAATCTACCAAAGGCCTTGCTCATGCATGATGCGAGTTACTAGTTTTTTGTTCATATTTGTAGTGTTATAGGTGCCTTGTAAATGTGTCCCTCTCACTGGTACTTGGATAGGTTGATGTGCATGTTTGAGGTAACTTCAGTTTCCTTGTAAATATGTCCCTCTCACTTGTCTTTGTATTAGTTGATGTGCATGTTTGAGGTTGCCTGTCTCACTCAAATGGTTGCGTTGTAATAGTCTTGGTTTTATGTTTGAGGTAACTTCAGTTTCCTTGTAAATATGTCCCTCTCACTTGTCTTTGTATTAGTTGATGTGCATGTTTGAGGTTGCCTGTCTCACTCAAATGGTTGCGTTGTAATAGTCTTGGTTTTATATGATTGATTAGTTTGCTTCTTGTATGGCTAGGATAGCTTGTTCACCCTATATGGCATGTCATATAGGGAACTAATGTGGCACTCAGCCTCATTACTTGCGATGTACTGTTATGTGTTGTTGGTATAAAAGTTTAAACAGGGTAATTCCTTTTACCCAAAAAAAAGGAGTTCTTTTCTAGTGGCAAGCTTTTAAAAGAATTGAATCATACTATCATTGCACTTATACCTAAGGTAAAATCTCCTTCTAGAATTAATGATTATCGACCTATTTCGCTTTGCAACGTGATTCTCAAATGTATTACAAAGATCATAGCAAATAGAATAAAAGATAATTTGGTTGATCTAGTAAGTGATAATCAGTCGGCTTTCATACCGGGGCGCAAGATTTCTGATAATATTCTCATGTCCCAAGAATTAATGCATAATTATCACCTGGATCGAGGACCAGCTACGTGTGCCTTTAAGGATGACATACAAAAAGCATACGACACGGTGGATTGGGGATTTTTGAAGGTAATTTTAAATGGGTTTGGATTTCATTGGAAGATGATTAATTGGATTATAGAATGTGTTACTACTACTTCATTCTCCATTTGCATAAATGGATCCTTGCATGGTTTCTTTGCGGGTAAGAGGGGCCTTAGACAAGGTGACCCGTTATCTCCTTATCTGTTTACTTTAGTTATGGAAATTCAGACTCAGATTTTACACAAATGGGTTGATGCTTCTTCGTCTTTTAGATACCATCATCATAGTTCTGAATTAAGGCTCGTTAATCTTTGTTTTGCTGATGACTTATTTTTATTTGCTCATGGTGATGTGGATTCTGCCCGAGTCATTAAGGAGTCACTTGAGGAGTTCAAAAATGCTTCTGGGTTAGCACCAGGTCTCCCTAAAAGTACGGCGTTCTTCTGTAATGTGTTAAATCATGTTAAGATTGCAATTTTGAATGTGCTCCCATTCGAAGAAGGAAGACAATCTATGCATTTTTAAATGCATAAATTTAATTTCTTCGCACTTCATCCTTGCGTGAAGAAATCGGTTGCGAAGAATTTTTGGGTAAAGGGATACCCCGTTTAAACTTTTATACCAACACCAAAAATAACAGTACAGTACAAGTAGTTGGCAGAGTACCATACTAATCACTTGCATGACATGCCATGCAAGTTATATCAAGCAAAAGAGCAATACAACGAATTAAAACCATCCTAAGACAACTTAGAATAAGTAGAATTAGGCTAATCTAGAGAATCACGCTGGACTAAGCTTCCACATATCAAGCAACTTTTTCACTTTTGCACCACCTTTAAACTTTATTGTCGCCATACGCAATCTAACAGTCTTCACAATAATGTCTATAAGGCTAGCAGGAGACCGAGTATGAGAGGTAAACAAACGATTGTTCCTTTCTTTCCAAATAAAGTACACTGTCGCAACAAGTAATAACCTTCCAATAATACTTACTACCGATTTGCCTCTTGAACGTTGAATAAGGCAATCCACAATGTCGTCCCAATTAGAAGAAGTATGACCCAAATCCGCCATATTTTTGATTAGCAACCAGACTTGAGAAGAGAAGCTACACTCAAAGAAAAGGTGATTGTGAGAGTCCGGACCTGATTTACACAATGAACAACAAAGAAGATTAAGCTTAGTCGCCCCCCCACATCCCATGGTTTCAATCGATCATGGGTTTTCAATTTCCGCTTTAGAACAAGCCATAAAAGGAACGAGTGCCGCGGGATACAAGACGAAAACCAAACCAAATTAACCCACTCAATTTCAGCACCCCTATGCCGAATCGCCTCCCAAACTTGACTAGCCACAAAATCAACTTCTTTTCCAGTCTCATTACGCCAAACCAATTTGTCTTGCTTACCAGGAACAAGATTAGGAGCCACACAATTAATAAGAACTGGGAAAAGATCATACCAAGCACTAGGCCATTTCCATACTCCTTCATGGATAATATCTGCTAGAGTGTCCTGCATAGAAAATCCTGCACTTTTTATAGTTCTTGGAGTTAGAAAGTCGCTAAGCGGACATACCATGTCCCATTTATCAAACCAAGCCGAAGTCGACCTGCCATCACCAATGGACGACCATACGAATGGTCGAATGACACTCCTAAGCTGTAAAATTTTCCGCCAGCCCCAAGACATACCAGCTCGTTGTGGAATATCCCAGAAGTTTCGCCCCTTCAGCTTATACGAATGAATCCACCTGACCCATAACGATTTCTTATCATTAATGAGCCTCCAAACATGCGAAGTCATAAGGGCTTTATTAACATTTGTGATTCGTCTAATGCCCAAACCTCCTTCATATTTAGGCACGCATATAGATTTCCAAGCCACTTTCGCTTTACCTTTAACCATATCCCCTTGACACCATAAAAAACCCCGCATTTTCTGTTCCAATTCAGCTATAACACGAGCAGGTAGTATAAAGACAGATGCCCAGTAGATATGTAAGGAAGAGAGAACTGACTTAATTAACTATAAGCGCCCAGCAAAAGACAGCGTCTTGTTCCTCCAACTAGTTATCCTTTTTTCCATTCTTTCCACAAGAGGAGCACAATCTTGATACACTAACCTGCTCGAAATCAAAGGCACCCCCAAATAACGAACCGGAAGTGTACCAACTTCGAATTTCATGACATCCATAATAGCCGTCTTCACTTGGTCCTTAACGTTACAAAAAAATGTCGTACTCTTCTGTAATCTCGGAACAAGCCCAGACATATCCTTGAATTCGTTAAGAATATCAATAATCATCTTCGCTGAAGTAATATCTCCATAAGCAAACAAAAGCAAGTCATCCGCAAAACAAACATTTATAATATTTTCCTTTTCACACCTGTTATGAAACTTAAAATCAGAGTTCCTAGCAGATCGTTGCAACAGACGAGACAAAACCTCCATAACAATAGTAAATAAGTATGGAGAAATTGGATCACCCTGTCTTAGACCCCTTTTCCCTCGAAAAAACCATGTAGTTGCCCATTTACACTAATAGAAAAAGAGGGAGAACTCACACAAGACATAATCCAAGCAACAAATTTTGGATGGAACCCAAATCCTAACAATGTTTTCCGTAAGAACCTCCAATCAACCGTGTCATATGCCTTTTGAATATCCACTTTGAATGCACACCTTGGTGGACCTCTATTAAGGTGATAACCATGCATAAGCTCCTGTGTAAGCAAAATATTATCTGAAATACTTCTATCGGGAATAAACGCGGATTGGTTAACATTCACCACATCATCTAGCACCTCCAATAATCTGTTAGACAGGATCTTGCTAATGCACTTATATAACACATTACAACAGGATATGGGGCGAAAATCATTAATATAAGTAGGATTTAATACCTTAGGAACTAAAGCAATAATAGTGTGATTAAGCTCCTTAAGTAAATTACCATTCCCAAAGAAATCCTTGATAGCAAGACAAACCTCTTTACCAGTCACATCCCATGAGTTTTTAAAGAACGAGGCCGAATAACCATTAGGCCCAGGAGCCTTATTATCACCCATGGAAAACATAGCTGCTCGAATCTCTTCATCCGTAACGTGCCTAATCATATTATTAGCCTTCTGAATATCAATACGGTTGGTAAAGAGAGTATCATCAGGTGACCGAGTTACACACCCCTCGACGCCCAAAAACCCTTCATAATACTTCACAAAAGCAGCCGGAACAGAGCCCCCAACATGAGCAGTACCTTCCATATCCGTTATCACCTCTATATGACTTCTGTGATTACGACACTTAACTGAGTTATGAAAATAGGCAGTATTAGAGTCTCCCACCTGCAGCCAGTTAATCTTAGCTTTTTGTTTGAGAAACAGCTCCTCATCCAATGAAGCTTCTTTGAAATCATTTAGACACTTGATTTCCTATTGTCTCAGCTCCAAATTTGAAGGATCTTTATCAATTTCAGCTTGCACCTTATCCAGATCCTTCCTAAGTTGATTAACTCGATCATGTAGGTTCCCTTGCTTGAAAAGCAAACGACGCAAAGGAGTTTCCAAAGATTTCAACTTTTTAACAATCTTAAACATATTATGACCTTCCATTTTGACATCCCAGGCAGCCTCAACCATTCCTTTAAATTCAGGCTTATCAACCAGAAAATTTGCAAATTTGAATGGCTTAGCACGTTGTCTAGTAACTTTGGGAAGTTTGAGAATGCACGGCGAATGATCAGAAACCCTATAAGGCTGGAAAATAGCATGAGATGCAGGGAATTCAACCATTAACTTCAAATTAGCCATAACTCTATGTATCTTTTTAAGGATGCCCATTCCTTTTTTAGGTTTTTGATTCCAAATACCTTCATTGTTCACACCTTTTTTTTTGACAAATCTATGCATTTTTTCTTCCGGTAAAAGGCCGTCACCCCTGGTTCAGATTTTACAAATCATCAAAAACAATGAAGTTCTGGCATCCTATCTGGATGATAGGACGGCAATTACACCATGTAATAAAACAACAGCCAAATGCCACATACCCTATCTAGACACTATCATCATACAATGACTAGAAATTAACAAATTAAGAATTATTCACTAACGAAAAAGGAAGATCCCAAGCTATAAGAAATCGCTCCAGGCGCCTGGTCTTCTTGTAACGAAAAGTCATTAACTTTAGACGAACCGTGTTAATTATCTCCTTGATAAGCTGGTCTTTAGGTCATCTTTTCTTCTTAATCAACCTCTCATTCCTTTCCTGCCAAATGTGATAAACCGAAGCTCCAAGCACCAACTTAAGTGCAATCACATGCATTGATTTTTTGTGTGAAACGGACTGCAAAACAGCTACAATGTCTTCCTATACCGATGAGTTTTGTTGTAGTCCTTTTTTACTAGCCACAGGGACCACACCTGTGAGGAATAAGAACATTCTAAAAATAAATGTGAGTGGGAATCCGGTTGCAATTCACAGAGTGAGCATACAACTGGACCATCAAGTGTAGAATGTTGCAAATCCCATTGAGTCAACAAATCCTGCGTTTTCAGCCTTCTTTTCATAACCAACCACATCAAGAATGCATGTTTGGGGATTCCATGCGAATACCAAACCAAGGAAAACCATGGTACTTCATCCGCTCTAAATCGAAGATCCTCCCATACAATACCAACTGAAAATTCCTGATCTATACCATTTCTGTCTTTCCATACCACTTTATCCGAAGTCTGAGGATTTAATAGAGGGCACATCAAATTAGAAAATTTACTGCTCCATTCTGATGGCCACGTCCAAGTACCATTATTAAATAGTGTATCGACTGTAGTATCATACTGGAAACCGGCTTGCGCAATTTGCCTGAAGGATAACTTGTCAATTAAAGGGCTATAAGGGCACCAATTCGCAAACCAGGCTGAAGTAGTAAGACCATTGCCAATTTGATGCCATATATGCTTTCTAACCAAGGTTCTTGTCTGCAAGATCTTCCTCCAGCTCCACGAACAATTCCCACCATGATTAACTTCCCAAAATTTATTTCCTCTTAATTTGTAGGTATGAATCCATTTCACCCATAATGATTCCATAAGGTTAATGATGTTCCAAATATGGGTAGTAATGAGGGCCGAATTGAAAACATCCAATTTACGAATCCCCAGCCCCCTTCTCGTTTTGGCAAACAAACAATGTCCCAGGCCACTTTTGCTTTTCCTCTTTTTAATTCTCCTTGGCACCATAAAAAACCTCTAATAATATGCTCTATATCATGAATGATGCGAGCAGGGAGCATCAAAACGGACGAACAATAAACATGAAGAGAAGAGAGGACAGATTTTACCAATTGAAGTCTACCCGCAAAAGAAGGAAATTTATTCTTCCAATCCGAAACTCTCTGCTGCACTTTTTCAACCAGCTCTTTACAATCTCTTAAGTACAATCTCGATAAAACCAGAGGAGCACCAAGAGACTTAATTCAGCTTGGTGACTTATGGGTGACTTCAATTCAGCTTTGTATTTAGAAGACAAGGCATCAGGTTCTTCTAATATAGACATCTCAATGCGCGACTTCCAAGAATGTGTGGAAAAGATTAAAGTTGCTGATGTGAATAGCATGGGGCTTCATTTTACATGGAATCAAAAACCAAAGGGCTTGGATGGGCAATTGAAAAAGATAGATAGGGTTTTGGCAAATATGGAATTCAATGATGGCTTCGTTGGTACTATTGTTGTGTTTCAACCTTATCGAATATCCGACCATTCTCCGGCTGTGATTCGTATCCCTATGAAAGCAAGATTTCGCCCTAAGCCTTTTAAATTCTCTAATTTGCTTCTTCACCATGAGAAGTTTTGGGATACAGTGAGTGAGACTTGGAACATAGAATTGACTGGGCATGCATCGTATATCCTTGTAAAGAAGTTGAAAGCTCTCAAGATTCCTCTTCGACGATTGCTGTTCTCTCAAGGAAATATTCATAAGAATGTGGAGTTACTTCGTACTGAATTAGATAAAGCGCAACTAGCACTTGATAAAGATCCACATAACCATTTTTTGAAGGAAGAGGAAGCTAATTTGCTTACAGCTTTCAATGATGCTATTTTAATGGAAGAACGATTTCTTAAACAGAAGGCGAAGGTGGAATGGTTAAAAGTAGGCGACTCAAACTCAGCATATTTTCATAAGGTTGTTAAAGGTAGAGTTAGTAGAAGCCGCATTGATGCCATACTTGATTCGAATGGAACTCAGGTGGATGGCGACAATCTGATTGCAAGTTTTTTGAACCATTATGAGATGTTTCTTGGTCGGGCAGGTATTACTACTAATCTGAACATGAACTCTTTATTTCCTAATAAACTTTCAGTTGAGTCTGCTGAAAGAATGATTTGTGCAATTGAAGATAAGGAAATTAAAGATGTCATCTTTTAAATTCTCTAATTTGCTTCTTCACCATGAGAAGTTTCGGGATACAGTGAGTGAGACTTGGAACATAGAATTGACTGGTCATGCATCGTATATCCTTGTAAAGGAGTTGAAAGCTCTCAAGATTCCTCTTCGACGATTGCTGTTCTCTCAAGGAAATATTCATAAGAATGTGGAGTTACTTCGTACTGAATTAGATAAAGCGCAACTAGCACTTGATAAAGATCCACATAACCATTTTTTGAAGGAAGAGGAAGCTAATTTGCTTACAGCTTTCAATGATGCTATTTTAATGGAAGAACGATTTCTTAAACAGAAGGCGAAGGTGGAATGGTTAAAAGTAGGCGACTCAAACTCAGCATATTTTCATAAGGTTGTTAAAGGTAGAGTTAGTAGAAGCCGCATTGATGCCATACTTGATTCGAATGGAACTCAGGTGGATGGCGACAATCTGATTGCAAGTTTTTTGAACCATTATGAGATGTTTCTTGGTCGGGCAGGTATTACTACTAATCTGAACATGGACTCTTTATTTCCTAATAAACTTTCAGTTGAGTCTGCTGAAAGAATGATTTGTGCAATTGAAGATAAGCAAATTAAAGATGTCATCTTTTTCTATGGGGGATGATAAATCTCCGGGTCCTGACGGTTTTTCTGCAGCATTCTTTAAGGGATCATGGGATATAGTAGGGAAAGATGTTATAAGTGCAGTAAAGGAGTTCTTTTCTAGTGGCAAGCTTTTAAAAGAATTGAATCATACTGTCATTGCACTTATACCTAAGGTAAAATCTCCTTCTAGAATTAATGATTATCGACCTATTTCGCTTTGCAACGTGATTCTCAAATGTATTACAAAGATCATAGCAAATAGAATAAAAGATAATTTGGTTGATCTAGTAAGTGATAATCAGTCGGCTTTCATACCGGGGCGCAAGATTTCTGATAATATTCTCATGTCCCAAGAATTAATGCATAATTATCACCTGGATCGAGGACCAGCTAGGTGTGCCTTTAAGGTTGACATACAAAAAGCATACGACACGGTGGATTGGGGATTTTTGAAGGTAATTTTAAATGGGTTTGGATTTCATTGGAAGATGATTAATTGGATTATAGAATGTGTTACTACTACTTCATTCTCCATTTGCATAAATGGATCCTTGCATGGTTTCTTTGCGGGTAAGAGGGGCCTTAGACAAGGCGACCGGTTATCTCCTTATCTGTTTACTTTAGTTATGGAAATTCTCACTCAGATTTTACACAAATGGGTTGATGCTTCTTCGTCTTTTAGATACCATCATCATAGTTCTGAATTAAGGCTCGTTAATCTTTGTTTTGCTGATGACTTATTTTTATTTGCTCATGGTGATGTGGATTCTGCCCGAGTCATTAAGGAGTCACTTGAGGAGTTCACAAATGCTTCTGGGTTAGCACCAGGTCTCCCTAAAAGTATGGCGTTCTTCTGTAATGTGTTAAATCATGTTAAGATTGCAATTTTGAATGTGCTTCCATTCGAAGAAGGAAGACAATCTATGCATTTTTAAAAGCATAAATTTAATTTCTTCGCACTTCATCCTTGCGTGAAGAAATCGGTTGCGAAGAATTTTTGGGTAAAGTTATACCCCGTTTAAACTTTTAAACCAACAACAAAAATAACAGTACAGTACAAGTAGTATGGCAGAGTACCATACTAATCACTTGCATGACATGCCATGCAAGTTATATCAAGCAAAAGAGCAATACAACGAATTAAAACCATCCTAAGACAACTTAGAATAAGTAGAATTAGGCTAATCTAGAGAATCACGCTGGACTAAGCTTCCACATATCAAGCAGCTTTTTCACTTTTGCACCACCATTAAACTTTATTGTCGCCATTCGCAATCTAACAGTCTTCACAATAATGTCTATAAGGCTAGCAGGAGACCGAGTATGAGAGGTAAACAAACGATTGTTCCTTTCTTTCCAAATAAAGTACACTGTCGCAACAAGTAATAACCTTCCAATAATACTTACTACCGATTTGCCTCTTGAACGTTGAATAAGGCAATCCACAATGTCGTCCCAATTAGAAGAAGTATGACCCAAATCCGCCATATTTTTGATTAGCAACCAGACTTGAGAAGAGAAGCTATACTCAAAGAAAAGGTGATTGTGAGAGTCCGGACCTGATTTACACAATGAACAACAAAGAAGATTAAGCTTAGTCGCCCCCCCACATCCCATGGTTTCAATCGATCATTGGTTTTCAATTTCCGCTTTAGAACAAGCCTTAAAAGGAACGAGTGCCGCGGGATACAAGACGAAAACCAAACCAAATTAACCCACTCAATTTCAGCACCCCTATGCCGAATCGCCTCCCAAACTTGACTAGCCACAAAATCAACTTCTTTTCCAGTCTCATTACGCCAAACCAATTTGTCTTGCTTACCAGGAACAAGATTAGGAGCCACACAATTAATAAGAACTGGGAAAAGATCATACCAAGCACTAGGCCATTTCCATACTCCTTCATGGATAATATCTGCTAGAGTGTCCTGCATAGAAAATCCTGCACTTTTTATAGTTCTTGGAGTTAGAAAGTCGCTAAGCGGACATACCATGTCCCATTTATCAAACCAAGCCGAAGTCGACCTGCCATCACCAATGGACGACCATACGAATGGTCGAATGACACTCCTAAGCTGTAAAATTTTCCGCCAGCCCCAAGACATACCAGCTCGTTGTGGAATATCCCAGAAGTTTCGCCCCTTCAGCTTATACGAATGAATCCACCTGACCCATAACGATTTCTTATCATTAATGAGCCTCCAAACATGCGAAGTCATAAGGGATTTATTAACATTTGTGATTCGTCTAATGCCCAAACCTCCTTCATATTTAGGCACGCATATAGATTTCCAAGCCACTTTCGCTTTACCTTTAACCATATCCCCTTGACACCATAAAAAACCCCGCATTTTCTGTTCCAATTTAGCTATAACACGAGCAGGTAGTATAAAGACAGATGCCCAGTAGGTATTTAAGGAAGAAAGAACCTAACTTAATTAACTGTAAGCGCCCAGCAAAAGACAGCGTCTTGTTCCTCCAACTAGTTATCCTTTTTTCCATTCTTTCCACAAGAGGAGCACAATCTTGATACACTAACCTGCTCGAAATCAAAGGCACCCCCAAATAACGAACCGGAAGTGTACCAACTTCGAATTTCATGACATCCATAATAGCCGTCTTCACTTGGTCCTTAACGTTACAAAAAAATGTCGTACTCTTCTGTAATCTCGGAACAAGCCCAGACATATCCTTGAATTCGTTAAGAATATCAATAATCATCTTCGCTGAAGTAATATCTCCATAAGCAAACAAAAGCAAGTCATCCGCAAAACAAACATTTATAATATTTTCCTTTTCACACCTGTTATGAAACTTAAAATCAGAGTTCCTAGCAGATCGTTGCAACAGACAAGACAAAACCTCCATAACAATAGTAAATAAGTATGCAGAAATTGGATCACCCTGTCTTAGACCCCTTTTCCCTCGAAAAAAACCATGTAGTTGCCCATTTACACTAATAGAAAAAGAGGGAGAACTCACACAAGACATAATCCAAGCAACAAATTTTGGATGGAACCCAAATCCTAACAATGTTTTCCGTAAGAACCTCCAATCAACCGTGTCATATGCCTTTTGAATATCCACTTTGAATGCACACCTTGGTGGACCTCTATTAAGGTGATAACCATGCATAAGCTCCTGTGTAAGCAAAATATTATCTGAAATACTTCTATCGGGAATAAACGCGATTGGTTAACATTCACCACATCATCTAGCACCTCCAATAATCTGTTAGACAGGATCTTGCTAATGCACTTATATAACACATTACAACAGGATATGGGGCGAAAATCATTAATATAAGTAGGATTTAATACCTTAGGAACTAAAGCAATAATAGTGTGATTAAGCTCCTTAAGTAAATTACCATTCCCAAAGAAATCCTTGATAGCAAGACAAACCTCTTTACCAGTCACATCCCATGAGTTTTTAAAGAACGAGGCCGAATAACCATCAGGCCCAGGAGCCTTATTATCACCCATGGAAAACATAGCTGCTCGAATCTCTTCATCCATAACGTGCCTAATCATATTATTAGCCTTCTGAATATCAATACGGTTGGTAAAGAGAGTATCATCAGGTGACCAAGTTACACACCCCTCGACGCCCAAAAACCATTCATAATACTTCACAAAAGCAGCCGGAACAGAGCCCCCAACATGAGCAGTACCTTCCATATCCGTTATCACCTCTATATGACTTCTGTGATTACGACACTTAACTGAGTTATGAAAATAGGCAGTATTAGAGTCTCCCACCTGCAGCCAGTTAATCTTAGCTTTTTGTTTGAGAAACAGCTCCTCATCCAATGAAGCTTCTTTGAAATCATTTAGACACTTGATTTCCTGTTGTCTCAGCTCCAAATTTGAAGGATCTTTATCAATTTCAGCTTGCACCTTATCCAGATCCTTCCTAAGTTGATTAACTCGATCATGTGGGTTCCCTTGCTTGAAATGCAATCAACGCAAAGGAGTTTTCAAAGATTTCAACTTTTTAACAATCTTAAACATATTATGACCTTCCATTTCGACATTCCAGGCAGACTCAACCATTCCTTTAAATTCAGGCTTATCAACCAGAAAATTTGCAAATTTGAATGGCTTAGCACGTTGTCTAGTAACTTTGGGAAGTTTGAGAATGCACGGCGAATGATCAGAAACCCTATAAGGCTGGAAAATAGCATGAGATGCAGGGAATTCAACCATAAACTTCAAATTACCCATAACTCTATCTATCTTTTTAAGGATGCCCATTCCTTTTTTAGGTTTTTGATTCCATGTGTACTGAAGACCGGACGCATTAATATCAATCACTTCAATTTCATCAACACATTCCTTAAATTTCCTCATGCCAATATTAACAGAAGACGAGCCAGCAAACTTATCAGAAAGAATCAAAGATGAATTAAAATCCCCAAGAATGCACCAAGGCTGATCATGAACAACCGTTTTATGCAAACACAAGCTCTTCCATAACGCACGCCTATCCTTGTAATAGTTCTTCGCATACACAAAAGGAACAAAACAAGACTTTATTATCCAACTTAAACTTAATTTGAACATGCATAACTTGACTCGTTTGTGACAAAACCATAACATCTACAAGATCTTTGTTCCAACCAATAATAATACGAGTACCTTTTTCACACATATTACCATTAGATGTCCAATCCCACATGGGGCAGATTTTTTTACACGTATCAAACACCAAAAGACACATCCAAATGCGACTCAATAATAGCACAGACCTGTAAGTGATTATCAGCCACTACCTGTCGAACCTCCTTTTGTTTTAGGGACCGGTTCAAGCCCCTTATATTCCAAGCAGCCAAACTACCCATTGGAACCAAGAACACCAGGAGTGCTTGCCCCCTCAGTAGTTTTTGTAGTTCGCTCAGTTCCTCCAACCATAAATGTTCCTGTTTCATCACATACCTCAAAATGTTCATCAATGTCAGCATCAAAATCATCTTTCACATTAACCGCCTTTGGCAGTTGTTTCTCAGGTTCATTCACCCTTTCCAATATGGGCTCCGGATCATAACCATAATCATTCAAAAGCTCATACTTATTACTAGTAGATACTTTTGAGCTGCTAGCCACATCAGTATTGGGTTTCGACACCGGTCGATACTCAAATTTTGGTTTCTGCTTGTTAACATTAAAACTCTTTTTAGCTTTCTTTTTCACTTCCTGAAAACCATCAGAATCAACCGTAACAGTTTTTTTAGGGGTCACCATAACCCTTTTTGGACATAGCTCCGACTTATGCCCAAACACACAACATGTCGAACATCTTGGCGGTTTCCACTCATATTCGACCTTCATCGTCTCCTTAACATAACCATCACCATCCAACTCTGGAATAGCCATTATTAACTCTTCCTTGAAATCATATCAGCTGAAATTTCAATCAACGCTCTAGCGTAACTACTTCTGCCCCAAGCATCAGTACACCAACTAGTATAGGAATCAAGCAATTTTGGTGTACCAAGTTTAGAAGTAAGTATACTCAACCCATCATCCGTGTATGCAGCAATGGGGACATTATGGATTTTAATCCATACAGAAAGCTGTTTAATATCATCTTTTTTCAGTCTTGATGTAGGTGTCCATATATTAATAAACAAAGGCATGCTGCGAATTAGCCATGGACCACCTTCAAGAACAGCTAACATCCCCTTTTTATCAGCAAACTAAAAGAAAAAGTAACCATCAGCATTCATCATCACTTTTTGTAGTCCATATTTCCCCCAGTTACTTTTAACATAGTATTCAACAATCCGGGTATGCAAGTCTATCACCTAGAAAGTAACCGAATAGAGTATTAGCGAATTTATCTTGCATAATTCGAACAGAACTTCTAGGTAGTACTACATCAACACCATCCTGTGTTTCCATGTTCTCAATTTTCCTGAAATTGACAACAGCTTTGAGTTTAGCAGCATAAGATTGAGGGTTTTTGTGATCAGGATTTGTATTTCCCGTTCCCTCATTCAAGTCACTTGAAAATTAAACATGTTTATGAACAGGAGCCTCCCAATCTTGATCGTTCACTTGTTTACTTGTTTTAAATTCCAGATTTGGGTCTGGATCAGTTGGAACCCCAAATTCATCACCGGTTTCATTAATCTTCACTTCACCAGAATTAGGGTTTTCTTCAATATTTGATCTAATTGGAATCGCAGCACCAGGAGTTTCACCAGGAGTTTCACCAGCAACATGCAAGCTACCACCACCTGGTTTTTCGACTTCACCACTGGACGACATCATCAACCTTTGCAACAAAATCTGGACTCACAGTAGGTGACTCTCCCTTACTCGAAGTAGAATCAATTTTCTTACCATCAGAATTAGGGTTTCGACCTTTATTAGGGCTTCCACCCTTATTCTTTTTGCCTGACATCTCCGGTTGTACACAAGTACCTGACCTCAATCTGTTAAAACGCTCTTCTAAAGCTTTAATATCAAAAGCACAATCTCTCTTCATACAAACAAAAAACCATGCAAACAAAAAACCCTAAACACCACGTAACCAACAAATGCAGAAAAAATTGACAAAAAAAACACAAAACCCTAATACTAGCCTCCCTACCCTATGGCGGCTCCTCAATTTGATAGAGTAATAGGTAGATCTAGGTATATTCCCGCAGGACCGATTAACCCACTGCTCTATACAATCGAAGGAAGACACAATGAGAATAAGGTTGGCGAAAGAAAAGAGAAAGAACCCTACAATCTGATCAAAACTCCACCATCAACAGCCAAGAATTGTAACAAGAAGGACGTTCCAATCAGATCTGAATGATATTTTAGATTGAACAAGAGAGGGGGGGAACGAAAGAGAAGCAAAATCGCCATATCTAGAGAGAGAGAATTAGGGTTTTTCTTATCGGCAATTAATACACACTTTAAAGTGTGTACAAGTAAACCAAGTTAAGAAGATTGAACTCAAGCATACTCGAAAAGTCTGCCAGTATCTTTTTTATCCTGTACTAAGCTCTCTCCCTAGAATGGCGATCTTTTCTTCCCGTTTCTTACCCTAATTCGTTTCTTAATCAACCTGGTTACGTAATTATTTGTGTGATTTGATAAGTTTTCTGATCATATTATATCTATTCTTGCGTTTTCTAGAAGTTTTGATGCGTATCTAGGGTTTTCTCTTTTTTCAAACGGTTACTTTTTATGTTTGATTGTGTGTGATGATTAAAACATCAAATCCTTGCACCGTTTGAGTTTACCAAAACATTACATTAGTTTTCTGAAATCCTAGTGCATAGGTTGTTTCTATATATTGTATGCTAGATGATAGCTTGTTACATTGCATGTCATGTCATGCATATGAACTAGTATGACACTCCAGCCTACTACTTATTTTGTAATGTTTTGGTTATGGTATAAAATTCACCGGGATATCCCATTAACTAAGAGTTTACCAAAGAGATTACAAGTATATTTTATATAAAGTTTGGATTACAACTTGCAAACCTACAACAAGTTTATATATAGATTTTCAGAATATATAAAGCCGTAACTAATGCGGAAATATCCAGGTTCACTGAACTGACTGACACCACTGAACTGAAGAAGCCAACTGAACTGAAAGATGGAACTGAACTAAAGAATTCAACTGAACTGAAAGGAACTGAACTGATAATGCCATCTGAACAAGCCATGTTAATTCTGCCAGCAGTGGCCAATTTAAGACAAGTTTTTACTGAACCAGTCCAGTCGCCAGTAGTTGTAACAACCCTCAATTTCCGACTAGGACAATTTACTTATATTCATCTAGATATCTATCCCTAGAGGTTTTAAGAGATTTTGCCTTCCAGACATTAAGGCATAGTGATACTTGCCATCTAGTTCAGTAGAATTCCCAAAGATAGCTAGTTGCCTTAGAAATGCCATGAACAATAACTATAATCATTCAACACAATCTCAAGCTATAAATTTGTTCCAATTTAACTTGGTGAAATGTCAATGAACCAAAAACTTCATTTCCATTAAAACTAGTTATATAAATAATAATGTAGGACTCACAAGTTGAGATAACCATCAAAAAAAAAATCCTTACGAAGGTCCAACAATTTAATCATTTAGTTAATTAAAGTAAATTTGGCCATGAAAATACCATGAGCACCTTAAAAATAATTAAAACTCCTTAAGTACATGAGAATGCTTGAATAATAATAAGTATATATGTACAAGTCCAATATAAATACAAGATTACAACCAATGAGCCTTGTAACAAATGAAAAACACAAAAATATACACATACATACCTACATACACGACATATATATATGTATACACATACTAGAATAAAAATCTACTTACACTACAAACTAATACAAATTAACCTTACAACACATATATACACTTAACCTATACATATATACACACACTTAATAAATAAAATAAAAAAAAAAAGGAAAATGAGAAACCCTACCTTATACTTGGCCGCCCCCCCCCTCACATACACCCTTCACCAACACAACACACACACAAGTCTCTCACATTTCTCTCTCAAAAATTCTGCACTTCCCCTTCCTTTTCTTCCTCCATTTTTGGCTCAAATAATCAAGAAAAACAAGAACAATAATCAATCTAAACTATATTAATAATAAGGGTTAAGCAAGGGTTGTTTCAAGCTTGGATTAAGGGTTATTAGGAGCATAAATAGGTCCGAAAATTCTGCCCATTTTTAACCTTCAAAACCAAGTTCTTCAAGGGTATAAATCTTCATCTCTTTACTAGATCTATATTGTTCTTGTTTATGTTTAAAGGTTTTATCAAAAGTTATGTTTTCTTCTTGTTTCTTTGTGATATACACTTGATGAAGGCAAAGTTGATAGGATCTTTCTCCTCATGCATATGCATGTCGAAATCTATGAGAAAGATCCAAGGATTCAACAAGTTTAAGACCCAAAAAGTGTTGTTATAGATTAGTAGCTTTTAAAGTGATTTTCCTTTTTATAGATCTATATTGTTCTTGTTTATGTTTAAAGGTTTTATCAAAAGTTATGTTTTCTTCTTGTTTCTTTGTGATATACACTTGATGAAGGCAAAGTTGATAGGATCTTTCTCCTCATGCATATGCATGTCGAAATCTATGAGAAAGATCCAAGGATTCAACAAGTTTAAGACCCAAAAAGTGTTGTTATAGATTAGTAGCTTTTAAAGTGATTTTCCTTTTTATAGATCTATATTGTTCTTGTTTATGTTTAAAGGTTTTATCAAAAGTTATGTTTTCTTCTTGTTTCTTTGTGATATACACTTGATGAAGGCAAAGTTGATAGGATCTTTCTCCTCATGCATATGCATGTCGAAATCTATGAGAAAGATCCAAGGATTCAACAAGTTTAAGACCCAAAAAGTGTTGTTATAGATTAGTAGCTTTTAAAGTGATTTTCCTTTTTATAGATCTATATGTTTTTGTATATTTTGAAGAATATATTTCTGAGATTTTTCATTAAAAAGATGTTTTTATGTTGTTGAAAGTTAGATCTATAAAGATTGGTATTGAAAAGTGTTGATTTGAATGAATGCATGTTAGATCTAAGAAAGTTGAATCTTGTCATTGGATTATGAGATGGATATGGACTTGTAATAAGTGAAAAATATGTTAAAAGAGGTATAATAATCTGGAAATTTGATGTTAAGAGGTATAAAAATAAAGTATTAATCTTGTAAATGATGAACTAAAGTGTTAATAAAGCAAGAATGGTCATTGGTGAGTTGTTTGGACCCAAATACTTTCTGACAGAATTATTCTTCTGTCTTTGAACGGATAAACTGAGCATGTGAGGGCCGTTTCAAGCAAAACTTTCAAAATATAAATGGTAGATAAAAGAGTTAAGATTAACCTCCAACTGGAATCACTCAAAAATACTAAACCAAACCAAACATATGATTTTTCTACCAAAAGTGGTCAAAACTGGATTTTTGTGTTAATGTTGAGTCAACTTTGACGATTTTTAATTCCTTAACTAATAGGTTTCAGAAGTTTAAACTTGGTGTGAACTGAGTTCAAAGTGTCCCTAACTTAAAATAAAATTGGGAGATTTTTCTTAAATGTCCATCATAGAAATCTTTTATAAAATATATTGAGTCGCACAGCAGCAAGCTTTCTGACCAACTTTGGTTTTGTAATTTTTAGAGGTAGTAAACAATGTCTAAAAAATTTAGCAAAAATTCACATAAATATAGGACACATATATGTCTCTGTATAAAAATCACCAACGTCCAAATAATTCAACTTAACCAAAAATGACTACTCAACATTTTATGAAAATAAGTGTTAAAACAGAAAATTCCAAGTAAAAGTTCTTCACAACAAAATAAGCTAAAAGTCACTAGGTTGCAAATTTAACCAACTCCAACAATCTCGTAACAAAAAAGTATTATAAACCTACTGAGAATATGTCAAATAAAAGTTATAAAACTTAACTTGGTTATTAAATGGCAAAGGCAAGCCTACAAATCACTAATTCGGTTCATATAAGCACTAACCGAAAGCTTTAACTTGCACACATCAAAATATAATCAAAATTTTGTAAATAATGAAATAAGGATGAAAATCCATTTTGACGCATTTGAATTGCTCGAAAAATGAGGCTTAAATCACTATTTCGGTAAACGATTTATAAGCTTAGAATCCTCAAAATGAGCAAGACACAAGAGAGGTTGAATTGATATGATTTTCCCATGATAAAATTTGCCTAAAAGGCCTGAGGTTTTTAGCCAAAAAGTTATGTGGTGATTTCTAAGAGTTTCTACTAATTATTAAATTTAAATGATAATTAAAAAGGTAAATAAATAAATAAATAAATTACATAAATCATGAAATTGGTTAAATAATCACAACCAATGATGAAAGTGACTAAAACCTACTGAAATAAAATCATTTTAAGTCAAAGAACAAATGTCATATAAATTAGAAATAATTAAGTAAGTGAAAATCACTAATAAATAACTATTTTTAAATTAATAGAAAAATTACATAAATAAATATATATATCACAATATTCTAAGTTAAAAGGCATAATAATCAGAATATAACCCAAATATAATTAGCCACGAATTATAAAGGCAAGTGAGGTACTTAAAAGTATTTTTAAAGAATTATTTTGTTAATAAATCAAGAAAATGAATAAATAATTAATTAAATAATATTAAATTAAATAAATAGTTATAAATCAGAAAGTATTCATAAATATTAATATTATGAAGTTACTAATGTATAATGAAAGTGACCCTTTTACACCAACACTCTCTACAACCAAAAAGATACAAACATTAACAATATACTTGGATCCCAAAATTTATGACAACATAATGAAAGTGACCCTTTTACACCAACACTCTCTACAACCAAAAAGATACAAACATTAACAATATACTTGGATCCCAAAATTTATGACAACATAATGAAAGTGACCCTTTTACACCAACACTCTCTACAACCAAAAAGATACAAACATTAACAATATACTTGGATCCCAAAATTTATGACAACATAATGAAAGTGACCCTTTTACACCAACACTCTCTACAACCAAAAAGATACAAACATTAACAATATACTTGGATCCCAAAATTTATGACAACATAATGAAAGTGACCCTTTTACACCAACACTCTCTACAACCAAAAAGATACAAACATTAACAATATACTTGGATCCCAAAATTTATGACAACATAATGAAAGTGGCATTTCTTAGTGATGGCTTAAGATAGGAACTTACGTATATTAGTCCTATCGTAGGGATAGTCTTGGCTTGAAGTGTGATTGAGGAATATGACGGATATATGGTCAAGGAAGCGATAGATGGGAAGTACCCATTTTGGATGAGTGAATATGAATAAGTATAGATAGTACCCATTTTGGATGAGTGAATATAATATGCGGCATATCAAGGTGAGTCATAGCCCCTTTTCAAACTCTTTTATATGTTTTACTTACGGGGTGAAAAGCATGATTAATTAAAATGACTTTATCTTATGAAATGATTCTTTGAAATAATGAAATGATATGGGAATTGTATTGTATCTTAAACGTGTTATATGTTATATGATGAGCTTGAGTACTGTCAAACGGTGGTCCCCTTTACACTACTATTAACTCATTTGAGGCCTGTAGTTAGAGGGTTGCGCAACTAGGACTTGTCCCCTCATCCACTATTATAGGTAACGGTGGGATGTTTGGTCTGCCTTGGTGGCCACCTTCATCGCCAGTCTGGCCTCGCGGTGCTCTAACTACTATATATTTATGGGCGTCTCCATGGCACGACCCTTGGTTATCTTTATGCACGTGATTGACAGCATGTGCTTATCATTATCTTATCATTTGGGACAATATATTGATTATTGGGACATAACCGGTCTTAGTAGTGGCTCAAGAGCAATCTCATCAAATTATGTCATGGTAGTCTTACCATTGACCAAGAGGTATTGATATTATATTGGATGGAAATTGTGGATTGAACATACGGTTTGGGTATTGGACCTTATATGGAATCTTGAAAGTTGTTGAAATTGGCGATATTGAAACATTGATGACCGAATGGTTTTGGTATAATGAATGATTAATCGGCTGATATATTTTTCTGTCACGATAAATGTGACAAATGAGAACTTTATAATTTACATGGATTTCTCAACTATTTTGAAAATGGATAGGTAATGAGATTTACTTGCAAACCTATGCACTCACCAACTACGTTTTCATAGTTGACACTTTTTCTTCATGCTTTTCAGGGTTTTAGCGTAAGCTTTGAGGAATTATATGCATCATGATTATTTGCATTGCACTTTGGAGTCAAAGATCAAACCTTGTGACGGGCAATGGAATCCGCCCTGAGCATTGTAGTATACCATCTCATGTATTTGTTATTTGTTTCGTGGACTCAATATCCAAGTATAGTAGACGTATTGTACTTGGGAATTGATTCACATGCTTGTGCATTGTAAAATTATTTTATCCAATAAAGCTATGGTGAATGTTATCTATTATCCTTTGCTTTGAATACTCGACTTTCTGTACATCTCAACGTTCCGCCTTAGTTGGGGTGTTACAGTAGTAACACTTCTCCAGTGGCAAGAAGCTCCAGTGACAACCAGCAGTGATCCACCAGTGAAGATGCCCACTGAAGAGTTCCAGTGACGAGCTCAAGTCAAGACACCAGTATGGATGCTCCAGTTTTAAGTTACCAATTTCAATAAATAAAGTTTGTTCCAGTCACATGTTTGTGGGCCCAATAAAGAAGGAATGTGCTTGACAGCTGTTGACAGGGATAAGAGAGAAGCGTGTGACAACGTTAATCCTAATGATTTGTGGGTCCTTGTGCAGAAGGAATCCTTCTAGAAGCTTTGTCTGTCCTTTTCCTATTGGCTGTTAAAGTAGTGGTTGTCCTTAGCCCATGACAACCTTTAATTATTTTATATTATTATTGTATTTTCTTTATTTTAGAAAATAGCATTTGTGGCTATAAATAGGGGCTCATTTTCTCATTGTAAGGGGAGTTGATGTTTTAATGAAATTAATAGAGCAACCTCTATTTCTTAACAAAAATCTTCATTTACCTTTATTTATAGTTGTGGTGGTTCGTCCTTTATCAATTATAGTAGTGAGGTCTTAAAATATTTGATTCCTTTACCTGTGTTTGTGGTGGCTAGACCTTTATCAAACATAGTGGTGGGTTGGAGTGTTTCCTTTATCCTTGATTCCGGTGGCTTATCCTTTACGAATCTTGGTGGTGGATTCTTTATCTATCTTTACTTTTATTGTCTTGTTTGTTTGTTTTGTTCATAAAAATTTATGAAAAATACCAAAAATAGTCTTCCGCTGTCGTTTGTCGCGTGATTTACGCATCAGTAACAATGAAGTGCATTTAATGCAGTTACAGTGCTACAGTTCTCAAAACATACTTTCTAAAGAATAACTGTCGTTCCCACCCAAAATATATTATAAACAATTGCAAGTGGGGAACGGTTAAAAATCCCTAGGTTTAGGTTCTGCCACGTTGCACAAGGAAGAGAAATTACTTCTAAGGATTATTTTATTTACAAAAGAGTTTTACTGATGATGGATAAGCAGTTTCTGAGAACTGCTTATGCTGACGCTTGATCAGCAGGATCAAGATTCAACATACCCAAACTACTGATGAGATATTTAAATCTGTTATAATCCAAAGGTTTTGTGAGTATATCAGCAAGTTGGTCATCAGTAGGAATGAAATGAAGTTCTGTTTCACCCTTCATTACATAATCTCTAATAAAATGACACCTTATATCAATGTGCTTGGTTCTTGAGTGCAAAACTGGAAATTTGGGAGATGGCAATAGCACTTGTGTTATCACAAAATATTGGGATTTTGGAGAAGGAAAAACCATAATCAACAAGTTGGTTTCTCATCCACAATATTTGTGCACAACAACTTGCATCAGAAACATATTCTGCTTCAGTAGTTGATGTAGAAATAGTTGTTTGCTTCTTGCTTGACCAACTGGTTAGTTTTCCACCAATCAGGTGACAACAATTTTCTTTGACTCCTGAGGGCAGTTTTGCTGGCTCGTCTACCATTAATATTGGTATGCGGGAATTCAAGGAATGTGTTGAAGAATTGGAAGTTTTTGATATTAATAGTATTGGGTTACACTATACATGGAATCAGAGGCCTAATAACGGAGTTGGTATATTGAAGAAAATTGATCGGGTCATGGGTAATATTCATTTTACGGATCTTTTTCCGTCTGCTTGTGCTATTTTTCAGCCTTATAGGGTGTCCGATCATTCGCCTTGTGTTCTGAAATTACCAAATGTTACTAGATCTCGTTCACAACCTTTTAAGTTTGCTAATTTTCTGGTTCATAAGGCTGGTTTTCAAGGTATAGTTAACGAAGCTTGGACTACTCATATCATCGGGGTAAATCAATTTTGCGTGGTTAAGAAGTTACGTATATTGAAGTCTCCCTTGCGAAATCTCTTATTCAAACAAGGCAATCTCCACAAAAGGGTTTCAGATTTAAGAACTAAGCGGGATGAACTCCAAAGTGCTATTGACAAGGATCCAGCTAACTTGGATTTACGTGACAAGGAAAGTGTATGTTTAAAAGAGTTTCATGAGGCCTTGCTTGATGAAGAACGATTCCTGAAGCAAAAGTCTAAAGTAGAATGGCTAGCTGTTGGTGATGCTAACACTGCTTACTTTCATAATTTTTTGAAATGCAGGAATCATAGAAGTCGAATAGATGTAATCAATGACGCTAATGGAAACTTTCATGAAGGTGGTGATGTCCAAAAAGTTTTTGTGAAGCTTTATGAGCAGTTTATGGGGTGTGTAGGTGATTCTACCTCTACTCCATCTCTTGATCTTTTTACGAAATCTCTCGACTCACAATGTGCATTGCAGATGGTTGGACCTGTAACTGATGAGGAAATTTAAGTCAGCCATGTTTGATATTGGTGATAATAAAGCTCCTAGTCCTGATGGTTTCACATCAGCCTTTTTCAAGAGCTTGTGGCCGACGGTGGGTAATAATGTATGCTTAGCGGTTCATGATTTCTTTAAGAAGGGCAAGTTGTTGCAAGAACTCAGCCACACTTTGATTGCGCTGGTCCCGAAGGTTACTACCCCATCATCTATTTCTGATTTTCGCCCTATCTCCTGCTGTATTGTGTTATATAAATGCATTAACAAGATTATTGCTAATCGTATCAAAGGTGGGCAAAAAGATGTGGTTAGTGTCAATCAGTCTACATTTGTGCCAGGGAGGAAACTTTCAGATAATATACTGTTAACACAAGCTCATATAAATAATTATCATAAGGATTTTGGTCCTCCGAGATGTGCTTTTAAAGTTGATATTCAAAAGGCTTATGACACAGTGGATTGGAAGTTCTTAAAGGCTGCACTTTTGGGTTTTGGTTTCCATCCTACAATGGTCAACTGGATTATGGTGTGTGTCTCGACTACATCTTTTTCTTTATGCATCAATGGTAATCTGTATGGCTACTTTAAAGGGAAAAGAGGTCTAAGACAGGGTGATCCGATGTCACCTTATTTGTTCAATCTAGTTATGGAGGTTCTGAATCTTATATTGCAACAATCTGTCCGAATTGATTCATCTTTCAGGTTCCATAACAGGTGTGAAAAACAGAGGCTTATTAACTTATGCTTTGCTGATGATTTGTTTCTGTTTGCAAGAGGTGATCCACAATCAACAAGTACTATTCGTGATTCACTTGAAGTTTTCAAACAGATGTCGGGTTTGGTTCCAAGTTTACAAAAGAGCATTGCCATCTTTTGCAATGTACCTGAGCTGACTAAGGCTACTATTCTTAGTATTCTGTCGTTTGATGAAGGAAAGTTGCCTGTCAGGTCCTTGGGAGTTCCCCTTATCTCTTCTTGGCTGTTATATAAAGATTGCAAAATTCTTGTTGAGAGAATGGAAAAAAGAATTAAAGACTGGAGAAATAAATCATTATCTTTTGCTGGACGATTGCAACTTATTTTTTCGGTTATGTGCTTCATGCATATCTACTGGTCATCTGTTTTCATTACCTGCTAGAATCATTAAAGATCTAGAGAAATCTATGAGGGGCTTTTTATGGTGTCAAGGTCCAATGCAGCGGGGTAAAGCTAAAGTTTCTTGGAAATCTGTTTGTGTTCCAAACGCCGAGGGCGGACTAAGTCGATTTGGGTTGATTGGATTGATGATTACAAGTTGAAGGGTCGTAATTTTTGGGAGTTACCTATTCCTGCGAATAGTAGTTGGGCATGGAGGAAACTTCTCCAATTGAGACCGTCTATTAGAAGGTTCATACGCACCAGAATTGGTGATAGAAGGTCTACTTGTGCTTGGTTTGATAATTGGTGCGATATTTCCCCTCTTGGTGATATTATTTCATCTAGGGAAATAAAAATAGCGGGTTTCCCATTGGATTCAAAGGTGGCTGATGTAAATATGGATGGAGAATGGTTGTGGCCTGATGCATGGAAGGATGAATCTATTTCCTGTCCTTATTAATATGCTGGTTATTCATACTCAGCTCGATACAAGGGATTCGTTGGTTTGGATGGATATGGATAGGCGTGAGCATGAATTCTCTTCTAATGTTTTATGGCAGTCAGTTCATAGTCGTGACTTGTTGGCTACATGGTTTAAATTTATTTGGACCTCCCATTGTATTCCTAGGCATGTTTTTCACATGTGGCTACTTATGCGTGGGAAATTGTTGACACAAGTTATTATTTTACAATGGAGTCGACTGAGGAGAAAGAACATGAATATGATGTGTTGTGCTCTTTGCATGACTCTCATAATCACTTGTTCCTTCAATGTACTTATGCTTCATAGGTCTGGCTCTCTGTGAGGACTCTTGCTGGTATGCAAACGGTTCCACCTGTATGGCAATCTATCACGGATTTTTTGGCTCTTCGTGCAAAGTCTAATTTAGTGAGGAGTATTATTAGAAGACTCCTTGTTGTTGCTGGGGCTTACTTCATTTGGCAAGAAAGGAGTAATAGGATTTTCTCCAACCACGCTAGACCGCCGGATTTGTTGAAAGAAGTTGTTATTGCTACGGTTCGTAACAAGTTAATGAGGTTGAAGTTCAAGAACACAGCTCGAGTACTCGTTCAACTTGAAGCTTGGGATATCGTGGGAAAACACTTGGTGCAAGATGATGGCTGATTTAATTATGTTTCTCTTTTCCAATATTTTGTCTATCTTATTTGGGGCATGTCTCGTATATGAATTAGCATGATATTCTGTCATGCTACTTGTACTAAACTGTTTTTGGGTGTTGTTATAAAAGTCAACGGAGGTCTTCCCACTTACCCAAAAAAAAAACCTCCACTTGTGCTTTTTCTATCAAGCTGACATCCTGCATAATCTGAATCTGAATACCCAATTAGATCAAACCCAGAGTCTTTGGGATACCAAAGACCAAGGTTTGGAGTACCTTTAAGGTACCTCAAAATTCTTTTAGCAGCAGATAAATGAGATTCTTTTGGTTCAGCTTGAAATCTTGCACAGCAACACCATTTTGCTCAGGGGTTCTTGCATTTGTGAAGTTTTGTGAAATTCCTTTTTTTTCTCAAAAACTTTCCAACTCTTGATTCCTGAATTCTGTTCCATTGTCGCTTCTGATCTCTTTGATAAGTATGCTGTTGAGTGTTTCCAAGTCTCTTTATCTCAATTTGTTTATGGTTTTGAAATTTAGATGTGACAAACGCTTGTGCCAAAGCCAATTCACATCTGCTATGCTTTTGCATAAAAACAAATTTCATTTTCAGGAACAATAGGAGTCATGTCTAACAAATAGACATCTTTTGTTCTTGAGCACTACTTCTTTATTAACATTTAAAATAGTTTCTTGGAGTTTATCAAAATGAACTTCAAACTCAGCATCACAAAGTTGAGATATGCTCATGAGATTGTGTTTTAAACCATTTACATAAGCACCTTTTGTAAATGTTATTTGACCATTTGAGACAACACCACGACCTTCAGTCATTCTAGTGGAGTTTTAAACCATTTACATAAGCACCTTTTCTCTTGATTAGCATCCAATTCCACCAGACACGAGCATAACTTCTCCGCCCCCAGGATTCAATACACATGGAACTAGTATACGTATCCAATGCTATCGGTTTCTCAATCTTTGTAGCCAACATGGAACTAGTATACGTATCCAATGCTATTGGTTTCTCAATCTTTGTAGCCAACAATGGAACAGATCGAATGAGCCAAGGCCCTTGCTCCATCACCTTATCCATACCTGATTTGGTTTCAAATTTGAAGAAAAAGAAGCCTGATGCATTCATCATAATTCGTTTTATACCATATTTAGCCCATGCATTTTTCACATAATTTTCAACAACTGGGTAGGCAAGTCGTTTCCCCAAACAATAACAAATCAAAGTATTTGCAAATTTACTATTAACCTGAATTACAGATTCCTTTGGAATAAGCAAATTAGTACCTTCTATACTGGAATCAATCATCAAACTACAAAAATTTACCTTTTTCGTTCCATTAGTGTCAGCTTGCACAACACTTGCATAAGAAGTAACCTTTGGCTTATCTTGATCAGAATTCACACTCAAATCCTTAAGAATTTTAGAATTAGCATTTGAACTATCATATAAGCTTTCAAGAGTTTCATCCTTTCTCAAAATACGGGTAGGTTGGAATTGTGTCCCACCTTGTGCATCCAGATTTTGTCCAGATTCTTTTTGCGATGCTTCCCCTATATTCTCATTCCCATTACTCTCTAATGTAAAATTCAACTTCGCAGGGCTTTTTACCTTCTTCCCATCATCCTTTTCACCAGATGTAGAGCATTGTGCATTAAGGGTGTCTTAGTCTCTGTAGTCCCCTCCCCCCCCAACATCTTTCCCAGACGCAACGAGATCATTACCAATGGCCTCGTTTTTCTGACCAGCAAGACCACCAACCTCATTATCATTAACTCCCTTATTAGGGTTTTTCAAAATAGAGCGAAACGGTTGCCTAGTCTTCCCATCAATGTTCTTGATTTTGGAGGTAATACCAGAAACCTTTCCCATATTATTAGACGATCTCTCCATGATTCAAAGACCCATGCAATCGAAACCAGTAAAATAAATAAGACGTAACTACGTGAAGAACAAAGAACAAACCCTAGACTAGAAAACGTTAAAACACTGTCAAACTCGATGAATGATTAGATAGCCAGGTAAAGTCTAAGATCCTATCTAGTAGTAATCCAACAGAACCCAACACGCTAACCAAACAAGGAAATCATTCAGGAATTAGGGCTGGCGAATTAAAATAAAGAAAGAAAAAACCTGAAATCGAATAAGCCCATTAACCTAACTCATAATCAAAATCAATCACCATGGTAAAGGAATTCGAAATATAAGCAGATTAAAGAAGCAAATTGATTGATTTTAGATTAGAAAAGGAAGAACAAGCAAATCGCCATTAGGGAGAGAACAAGTAAATCCATCTTCATTAACCTTTGCCTTCTGCTTAGCAACATGTACATTCGTTGAATATTTATTAGAATGATGCCCATAGACACAAAATGCACATATCTTGGCGATTTCCACTCATACTCAACCTGCATAATCGTCTTGGTATAGCCATCCCCCTCCAAATTCGGAATTGCAATAGAAAGTGTATCCTTTAACTCCGACATGGCAGAAATGTGAATCAAGGCTCGGTCATAACTACTTCGAGCCCAATATTCAGTACACATAACACTCGTATACGCATCAAGCATTTTAGGGGTACCATGTTTTGAAGCAAGCATGCTTAAACCATCATCTGAATTAGCAGTAATAGGGACATTATGAACTTTGATCCAGACTGATACCTCCTTAATATCTTCCTTCTTCAATTTCGCATTCGGTGACCACACATTAAGGAAAATGGGCATATTGCGGATAAGCCAAGGTCCCCCTTCTAGAACACTAGTCATTCCCTTTTTATCAGCAAATTTAAAGAAAAAAAAAAGCCATTAGCATTCATTATAACAAATTTCGTCCAATTATTCTTCACAAAATATTCAACAACCGGGTAAGCCAACTTATCACCCAAAAAGTAACCAAATAAGGTATTACCAAACTTATCATGAACAACACGAACCGATTCCTTTGGTAACACCACATCGACATCTTCATGCACCACCAAGTTTTCAAATTTTCAGAAATTAACCACTTTTTTAGTCGATCCGACCTTTAACTTTGTTGCATATGAAGTAAAAGTGTTTTGCACAGTGGATACAATAGATTCACCACCTTTTACACTCGACTCAGTTGCAAACTCAACATGTTTCTTACCAGCCTTTATTATATCACATGTTTACTTCAGTAATTCGACCCCCTCATGACCAGGAGGTGGTTGTGTGTCTGATACAGAAATAGATGATTTATTCTTAGCAGCAACTTCTGGACTCTCTTCTTCATTCACTATATTATCTTTTGCATGCATGGTCTCAAAAAAAGAAGCATCAACAACCACTGAATTTGACATACCGGTAGGTTTAGGATCAACCGCATCAACTTCACCTGGTAATGTCGAATTAACATCCCTAGCCTCTGATTCATCCGTATGAACAGGCAGCACATCATCAGATGTACTCTTTTTCATAATAGTTCGAGCAGGAATCCTAACTTTTCCATCAATATTCTTGATTTTTGAGGCAAGATCCTGAAGACTCTGAATGTTACTCATGATAATAACAACTCTCTCTAAAACGAAAACAACAAAATACACTAATGAAGACAAAGGAAACAAAAAAGTAAACTATACGAAGATCGTACGGAACTAAGAAACCCTAACCCTAGATCTCTCAAAATCAATTGTGCCTACCCCATGATCAATTAGTAAACCAAATTAATCAAAGAATTGGATCGCCACATCATCGATCCCAACAGATTCAGTCTAATAATCAACTAGAATAAGCAACAAATCGAATTGACAGTGGCAAAACAGAAACGAGTGAAACACTACCAGAAACGGAAAAGAAAAAACTCAAACATGCACTTCATCCAATCCAAGGATTAGTGAGAGGGACAAATTTACAAGCTTATCTCAATCAAAACCACGAGGGAGACATGGGAAGAAACAAAATCGCCAATCAGGGAGAGAGAGATTAGGGTTTCTTTTCTAACGATTATTTCCTCCACAATTCAGTAGTCATATTATTCAAAAAGGTAAGTGACGAGCAATAATTGCAACACAAGTGCGACTTTTATAATACTCTATCATACTAATTGTAATAACTATTTTTGGGTGATACATAAAAGCTAACCGAGGTTTAAAGTCCCCTTTACCCAAAAATATAAAATAGCAATGGAGGGAACCCTGTCGCTAAAACTACATTGAAATCCCATAATCCCATCCTGTAAAGGTTATGATGCCGGTAAAATATCTTCACATAAAAAATACATATGTATATATATATATATAGGGAAAGGTTATATTAGGAACCCTAAAAATTGCAGGAACCTTTAGGAACCTTCTTAAATTAAAATTATTTATTATATGATTGCTTACACATGTTCATATGACTATATAATTGCTTACAAATGTTCATATAACTATCTATATACATTTGATCATCACCAATTTCATTAAAACATTAATTTACAAAATACTTGCATACATATGATCGACCTGCATACATGTGCTCATAGCACTATTCGTGCACATGTGATCATAGAATTCATGTCTCCAAAAATTGTATAATGGATGATAATCGATGTCTCTACATAATTGTAAAATCCAAAATTGCACCTAAATAACTCAAAAACAATCAATGATTAAGCTTGATTTAAAAAGTTCTTAAAAGTTCCTGCAATTTTTGGGGTTCCTAAAATAGTTTTTAAATATATATATATATATATATATATGGAAACACAATGAAAAAAATGCACAAATACTATATAGAAAATAAAATGTTCTACATGATCGGATTATAATAATACGGTAGACAATATATCCTCACATTTAGATTTGTCACTGTGTAAGACGACTAATTTGTCTTTCATAATGGAAGTTAACAATACTAGAAAACAAATTCGATATCCCTCACATATCTCATATGTAAATTTGGAATGAAATGTAACAATCACTCATAGATTAAATCAAATGTTGACAAACATTGACAAACAAAGACACCTCTTTGGCTTACTCTTTACCTGATAGTGTAATTTAATCATTAAAGTCATTTTAGACAATTTCGTCCACGTAACTTTCAACAAGGGGAGTGTTTTTTCATTTTATAGTATCTATATATATGAAAAAATGAATATATGGTTGTTAACTAAAGCTTAGGTATATAACCTCCCACATCACATATTAAGTTTTTAATATTTATTATATAATGGATAAATAATTTGTCCCCTATGTTTTTATGGATTAAAATATTAATATATGAGAGGTTCCAATACCTAAACTTAGGTATCTAAGATCCACATATTATATATATTATAGATGAACTAGCCTTATTTCAAAAACCAATTTTTTTTCAAGATTCGTGAGAACTCCTAATTTTTGTATTGGAACATATATTTTTAAAGTTCTTTCATATGTGAAACCTTATAAAAATGTATGTTGTAGAAGGAATTGTTTTTTAAAACCTTCAAAACAGCCTTGTGCAAATTTGTGAATTAATTTGTTCAACTTTCTGTTCACATGTGAACAAACGGCTATATATAAGGTTTTGAAAAAAGTTTTGTTCTACAACATACATTTTTATCACATTTTACATGTGAATTAACTTTAAAAGCATGTGATCGAATACATAATTTAAGATTTTTCACGGTTCTTGCATAAAAAAAAGTTCTCGAAATAAAGGTACCCTATAAGATACTATATGTTTATGCATGTTATTTACAACCCTTATAAACGTTATTGGAAAAATCAATTTTTTAGTTATATATTCCAACTAATTGTTTGCATATTTTTGGGCAACGATTTACATATAGCTAGGAAGTTTTTGGTTTGAGTGTTATGCGGCTTCAATTTTTTTGGATAACTTTTGTTATTGATACAATTTTGTTATGTTAGTTTAATTAATAAATCCACAACCGCTTAATTGAACTAGTCCATCATAAACATGTTTGGTAAAAGTTTTCAACTTTTAAATTTATTTTTTATTTATAATATTATAATATATATATAGGGTTGAGTATTGTAAAACAAGTATTAAAGTAAAACAAATAAGACAAGATCTTGACCCTTAGATCATGGTTAAATTGATGCACGAATATTCACGAAGCAATTGATGCACGATGAGTTTCATGATGCACGGTGATCTTCAGTTAATAGAAACTTATTGTTTTATTTGTTTTACTTTAATACTTGTTTTATTTTACCTAAAACCTATATATATATATATATATATAATATTAATAATATATTTATTAAAAATTAAGGACAAGACCACAACCAAGCTAATATATTTGCAATATTAAATGCATTTATTTTACTTTGTGTAAGAAAATAAAGATTTAAAAGCAAACGGAATTTTTTTATTTAGAAAATCTATGAAAAAAATATTAAATCAAATAAAGCAAACGAAAACAAAACAATGAAAAATAGTTATAATATTGATTTTGTATTTGAGTGGGTTGTATTCATATGGATCCTTAAAAAATGGTGGAAACCAAGGGACTAATCTAAGCCTGGATCAAACAATCATCAAAATCCAATCAAACATGATTGGTTACTCCGGTGAATTACTCCGGTGACATTGTCCAATCATATTTGATTGGTCAAGCCAATCAAGCTTGATTGGTTACTCCGGCGAATTACTCCGGTGAATTACTCCGGCGACATTTTCTAATCATATTTGATTGGTCAAGCCAAATCAAGCTTGATTGGTAATCACTAAGACACTAACGCCGTCGAATCTTCTCCGGCGACTTCTCCGGCTAATCAATTTCGTTTTCGGATGGATACGGAACGGGCCAGAGGCCCTTATCCGTTCTAAACTGACCGTAAAGGGACGCATATGGGAATGGTATGGATTTGATGGGCGGCGATCCAAGAGATGATGGAATGTGATTTTTCCGGCGACACTGTGATTTTTCCGGCGAGCTCGAAAACAATGTTTATTGGCTAGGGTTTGTGCGGAATGTGTTTCTGAGTGATTTGGTACAAGTTTCATGCATTAATTCGAAGAAACAACAAAGCTATAGTGTTTTTAATTTTTCCGGTGAGTTTTTCAAGTTTTTCGGCGAGTATAGATCGGATTAATTTCTGGTCAGGGTTTGTTCGCGGTGTGATTGTGAGTGTTTTGGTGTAAGTGTGATGTTCTAATTCGAAGGAACGAAGGTTTTATCGGCGTTTGAAGTTTTCCGGCGAAGTTGTGTGTGTGTGTGTGTGTTCGGTGGGGGGAAGGAGACGAGGGGAAGGGGGAGGGGAGATAAAGGGTAGGGATTTATTTTTGAGGGGATAATCCAATGGCTAGGATTTGTCCCTTGGTTTCCATGGAAAAAACTAGACTCAAATGAACAAAACTCTTATCTACATATAATATAGATTATTATGGGTTAAAATGTTAATGAAAAATAAGAAGAATTGTTGGAAGGGGGTAATGATGTAACAACCCCCAATTTCCGACTAGGACAATCTACTTGGACTTACATAGACATCTATCCCTAGAGGTTTCTTAAGAGATTTTGCCTTCCAGACATTTAGGCATAGTGATACTTGCCCTCTAGTTCAATAGAATGTCAAAAGGAAGTCAGTTGCCTTAGAAATGCCATAAACAATAACTATAATCATTCAAGACAATCTCAAGCTATAAATTTATTCTAATTGAACTTGATGAAATATCAATGAACCAAAGAAAATTTTTATTTCACGAAGTTAAGTTATATAAATAACTATGCAAGACTCACAAGTTGAGATAACAACCAAAAATTATATAAATATCCAACAAATCAAACACCAAGCTAATTAAAGTATATTTGTACATAATTATGTAATGACCATCTTGAAAATTTAATTATAAGCTCTGAGTACATAATATTAAGTTTGAATAATAATAATAAGTACATATATATCAATTAGCAAATAAACATGCAACTAGTTCTTACAATCACACATATATACATATGTACATTATGTACAAGATTTAAAGTACCCAAAGTTTGAAAAATGCCTTAATATTTTTGGCACATCACACCACACACATGCACAACTCTTCACACCATCCCACCAATAGAATTTCAACTAGCTAAAGACTTCTTACACTCCCCATGGACCACTTTAGACAACTACACACCAACACCAAACCATGGTTAGTCTTCTACTACCATTGTCAACCAATGAGGAAGCTCCCAACCCACTCCATCTCCCTCTCTCTCACGGCTATACTCACCCAAACCCCCTCCCACTCTTTTTCATTTTGATAAAACAAAACACACACACTTCCCCATTCTCTCTCTCACTCCTCTCTTTTCTCTCAAACATCATCTTTCAAGAACTTCATCTCTTTCTTCTTGAATTCGGCCATGCATCACAAAATGGAGGTTTAATCTTAAATAAACAACAACAATAATAAAGGGTTTTAATCTAATAAACAACAACAATAATAAAGGGTTTTAATCTAGGTGCATCAAGAGATCGTTTGAAGCAAGCTTGGATTCATTTGGAGACTTCTTGAGCTCGAAAATCAGCCCCCAAACAGCCCCATTTTTTGAAATTAAAAGGTTGATAATACACCTCCTTGTTCAATAAATCTCTAGTTAATCTTGTTCTTTCAAAACCCAAATGTTTCTTCATCTTTTATTATCATTTTCTTCTTGATTTAAACTCAATGAGGGCAAGGTTGATAGATCCTTATCTCACATGTTCATGCATGTAAAGATCTAGAGAAAGGATTCAATGATTCAACAAGAACAAGACCCAAGAGTTGTTGTTGTAAGATTTGTTGCTAAATGGGTTTATAGATTTGATTAAAACTGATTTTTTTATAAAATAAACACCAATATATTCTGAGATTTTTCATAAAAAGAAAGCTTTTATGTTGTTAAATGATAGATCTATAAAGATGGGTATTGAAAAGTGTTGATTTGAATGCATGCATGTTAGATCTAAGAAAGTTGAATCTTGTTGTTGGATTATGAGATGGATATGGACTTGTATTAAGTGAAAAATATGTTAAAAGAAGTATAATAATCTGTATATTTGATGTTAATAGAACACAAAAGTGAATAACAACATGTGAGAGGTGATTAAGAGTGTAAGATAAGCAAACTAAGTCATTGGTGAGTTGTTTGGACCCAAATACTTTCTGACAGAATTATTCTTCTGTCTTTGGACGGATAAACTGAACATGTGAGGGCCATTTCAAGCAAAACTTTCAAAATAAAAGTTGTATATAAAAGAGTTAAGTTTAACCTCCAACTGGAATCACTCAAAAATACTAAACCAAACCAAAGATATGATTTTTCTACCGAAAGTGGTCAAAACTGGATTTTTGTCTTAATGTTGAGTCAATTTTGAAGATTTTTAATTTCTTAACTAATAGGTTTCAGAAGTTTAAACTTGGTGTGAACTGAGATCAAAGTGTCCCTAACTTAAAATAAAATTGGGAGATTTTTCTTAAATGTCCATCATAGAAATCTTTTATAAAATATACTGAGTCGCACAGCAGCAAGCTTTCTGACCAACTTTGGTTTTGTAATTTTTAGAGGTAGTAAACAATGTCTAAAAATTTAGAAAAAATTCACATAAATATAGGACACATATATGTCTCTGTATAAAAATCACCAACGTCCAAATAATTCAACTTAACCAAAAATGACTACTCAACATTTTATGAAAATAAGTGTTAAAACAGAAAATTCCAAGTAAAAGTTCTTCACAACAAAATAAGCTAAAAGTCACTAGATTGCAACTTTAACCAACTCCAACAATCTCGTAACAAAAAGTATTATAAACCTACTGAGAATATGTCAAATAAAAGTTATAAAACTTAACTTGGTTATTAAATGGCAAAGGCAAGCCTACAAATCACTAATTCGGTTCATATAAGCACTAACCGAAAGCTTTAATTTGCACATATCACACCACCACCACTATCACGACTTAAGACACCAAAATATAATGAACATTCTGTAAATAATGAAATAAGGATGAAATTCCATTTTGACGCATTTGAATTGCTTGAAAAATGAGGCTTAAATCACTATTTCGGTAAACGATTTATAAGCTTAGAATCCTCAAAATGAGCGAGACACAAGAGAGGTTGAATTGATATGATTTTTCCCATGATAAAAGTTGCCTAAAAGGCCTGGGACTTTTAGCCAAAAAGTTGTGTGGTGATTTCTAAGAATTTCTATTAATTATTAAATTTAAATGATAATTAAAAAGGTAAATAAATAAATAAAGTATATAAATCATGAAATTGGTTAAATAATCACAACCAATGATGAAAGTGACTAAAACCTACTGGAATAAAATCATTTTAAGTCAAAGAACAAATGTCATATAAATTAGAAATAATTAAGTAAGTGAAAATCACTAATTCGGTTCATATAAGCACTAACCGAAAGCTTTAATTTGCACATATCACACCACCACCACTATCACGACTTAAGACACCAAAATATAATGAACATTCTGTAAATAATGAAATAAGGATGAAATTCCATTTTGACGCATTTGAATTGCTTGAAAAATGAGGCTTAAATCACTATTTCGGTAAACGATTTATAAGCTTAGAATCCTCAAAATGAGCGAGACACAAGAGAGGTTGAATTGATATGATTTTTCCCATGATAAAAGTTGCCTAAAAGGCCTGGGACTTTTAGCCAAAAAGTTGTGTGGTGATTTCTAAGAATTTCTATTAATTATTAAATTTAAATGATAATTAAAAAGGTAAATAAATAAATAAATAAATAAATAAAGTATATAAATCATGAAATTAAATAAATAAATAAATAAATAAATAAATAAATAAATAAAGTATATAAATCATGAAATTGGTTAAATAATCACAACCAATGATGAAAGTGACTAAAACCTACTGGAATAAAATCATTTTAAGTCAAAGAACAAATGTCATATAAATTAGAAATAATTAAGTAAGTGAAAATCACTAATTAATAACTATTTTTAAATTAATAGAAAAATTACATAAATAAATATATATATCACAATATTCTAAGTTAAAAAGCATAATAATCAGAATATAACCCAAATATAATTAGCCACGAATTATAAAGGCAAGTGAGGTACTTAAAAGTATTTTTAAAGAATTATTTGGTTAATAAATCAAGAAAATGAATAAATAATTAATTAAATAATATTAAATTAAATAAATAGTTATAAATCAGAAAGTATGCATAAATATTAATATTATGAAGTTACTAATGTCAAATATTATAATCAAGCAAAGCACACAATGGGAACCATGATAATCAAAGGCAAGTTACCGAAATTCTAACAACTTATAACTACATGTATAATGAAAGTGACCATTTTACACCAACACTCTCTACAACCAAAAAGATGCGAATATTAACAATATACTTGGATCCCAAAATTTATGACAACATAATGAAAGTGGCATTTCTTAGTGATGGCTTAAGATAGGAACTTACGTATATTAGTCCTATCGTAGGGATAGTCTTGGCTTGAAGTGTGATTGAGGAATATGACGGATATATGGTCAAGGAAGCGATAGATGGGAAGTACCCATTTTGGATGAGTGAATATAATATGCGGTATATCAAGGTGAGTCATAGCCCCTTTTCAAACTCTTTTATATGTTTTACTTACGGGGTGAAAAGCATGATTAATTAAAATGACTTTATCTTATGAAATGATTCTTTGAAAACATGATTAATTAAAATGACTTTATCTTATGAAATGATTCTTTGAAATAATGATAACGATATGGGAATTATATGCATCATGATTATTTGCATTTCACTTTGGAGTCAAAGATCAAACCTTGTGACGGGCAATGGAATCCGCCCTGATCATTGTAGTATACCATCTCATGTATTTGTTATTTGTTTCGTGGACTCAATATCCAAGTATAGTAGACGTATTGTACTTGGGAATTGATTCACATGCTTGTGCATTGTAAAATTATTTTTATCCAATAAAGCTATGGTGAATGTTATCTATTATCCTTTGCTTTGAATACTCGACTTTCTGTACATCTCAACGTTCTGCCTTAGTTGGGGTGTTACAGGAAATGGTATCAGAGACTAAGGTTATAGAGAACATTGGGGTTCCTCCGGGAATTCCAAAACTATAGCCTCTTTTCAAAACGAATTTTATAGTCGAGTCGAGCATAAGGTTGAGCGGACTAGTTTGAGCTTTACATGGTAGGACCATAATTAAACGTAAAGTCATGAATCTACGTTTAATTATGAGAGGACCATGTAAAACTCAAACGGCCCCCTAGACTTATGTTCAAAAGGATTCCTTTTCAAAAAAAAAAAAAAAAAAAAATCTTTATTAAACTCGTTTTAATGAGAATACGTGTTGCATTTAGACATTCACCTAAGCATATATAGCGATTAGAGACTTGCCTTACTTGAGGATTATGCTAGTTTAGTAGGATTCCCCTTTTGCACATTAGAAGTGAAATGAATATAAGATTGAAAGGAATTCGTTGATACATGCTACTCTACGCTATAACATGTGAATTTGGGCATGATTTGATTGCAATGTGAAAGCTTATAGTGTGCAATGTGAAAGTTGTAATGTGCAATGTGAAAGTTTGAGATATCAATGCGAAAGTTTGGAATGTGCAATGTGGAAATTAGGGGAGAAATGCATGCGTAAAAGCCTTACGATTCATGATGTTGAACTTTAAGTTGCATATGCACTTTAAAATAATGAGATTATTATAAGGCACGAAATCATTTTGGGGTATGACTTGTTCAATTTATTGAGTAATGACGTTGACTATTTATGATCGATTTAGAAGGAAAATATAGGCCTGACGAGTTGATATGAAATTTCATGGACGATATGGATATAAGAGCCTTTACTCCCTAAGTTTGAGCTATTTGAAACTAGCGCATGAATATTGCGATGATTATGTAGTCATGCCTTACTATGGAGATAGTTATTGCGCCCTAAGATTGAGCTAATTGAGGGCTAGTGCATGAACGATTTAATGATTATATAGTTGTGCCTTATTATTGAGATAGTTATTATGCTCTAAGATTTGACTATTGAGAACTGGCACCTGCTAGATGTGATTATAATGTGGTTAGTCCGTACTACTGAGATATATATTGGTTGATGAGATTTGACCGCTTGGGAACTAGTGATTGTCCCTGAGAAATGCAAAATGAATTAGAAATTTCCTAAGTATGGAAGTTGTCATTAAGTACCCCTCTAATCCAATATTCGTTCACTCGTGCTCCTTTGAAATTATCCCACATCCTATTTCTTACGACACCACTATTCATTATGGACATATGATAACGGCGATATCATCAGTGGAGCATCTTTCCACGTACGTTGGACGATATACTCTGAGAATTGTAGACCCAAGAAATGACGCGACTCTATCCTCTTGGAAACGACGCATAACCTTGGTATTCGATATGAAATGGTGCGAAACATATGTAAACGTCGAATGAAGTTGGAGACTTGTGAAGGACGGGTGGTATTAAAGCCAAATTTCGATTTGACGACGCCGATAGAACACATTCCGATATACATTCTAGGCGACACACTCTGGGGATTGTAGCTCCAAAATCTAGTACGATATCTCTATAATAACACGCGTACACGAACGGTCATCCATATTATCTAAGTCGTTGCGACATATATTGACGTCATTGTAAGTTGGAGTCCATGGGGCGACGAAAGACAAAGAAGTGATTTCTCTAACTCGCGCAAGGAGTTTAATCCGAGCCTTAATGAATCTTTTGTTTTCCTATTTCATTCATTCGAAACCAAATTCTATATCCTTTATATTCTTGATTATTCAAAGTAATGATCACCACCACTTCTCCTCAAAGTTAGTACCCTAACAACACACCATTCACTTACGTAACACTTCGCAATGGCAAAATCGAGTAACTGGAACCCTTCTCTTACTGCGACGTCAAGGGATGCGAAAGACGTTGAGACAACAGTGGTCCATAAGTGAAATACTTGGGATAATTATATAGCATAGAAGATGCTAGTGGATCATGTACATAATGTAGGACGTGGAAGATATGTTGTGTGTCAATCAAAGTACAGGGAAGCACAATTGAGGAGCATACTAAGCCTTAACTTGGAGAAAGAAATTGAAGGTCTTCCCTATCTATGCTAATCGATCAAAAGGAAAAATTGAGCGGCCGATGAAAGGAAGGTCGTGTGACATGAAGGTCACCTTTGGATAAATATAAGACTTCCCTAGAACTTGGGGGAGATCACTAGCAATGTTGGAAGACGAAAGTAATTGGAAGAAGAAAACTAATTAAGGGCAATAAGATATTAGGATGGGTTGAGTAACCCTCATGATTAAAGAGTAACGAAAAGGATTCCGAGCTATTCTTTCTTTTTCAAAACAAGTGTGTAGATGGAGATTTGTTACACGAAGGAATAAGGAAATTGCTGAGTTGAAGATCGTCAAGGAAGGTGAGATGAAGTGAAGAGCAGGAGATCCCTCACATTTTTCTAGAGGAAAAATGTTAAGGGGGTAATCACAGCAAAGGTAGATACTCGAACAAGGAGTATGAAGTGCAAGATTATACTTTATCTTTCAAGAAGGGTTATTCACTAGCATCATTGAAGATGATTTGGAGTAGAATATGAAGTGAAGAAATGTCTTTTGACTCAAACAAATGAAGTGAAGAGCAGGAGATCCCTCACATTTTTCTAGAGGAAAAATGTTAAGGGGGTAATCACAGCAAAGGTAGATACTCGAACAAGGAGTATGAAGTGCAAGATTATACTTTATCTTTCAAGAAGGGTTATTCACTAGCATCATTGAAGATGATTTGGAGTAGAATATGAAGTGAAGAGCAGGAGATCCCTCACATTTTTCTAGAGGAAAAATGTTAAGGGGGTAATCACAGCAAAGGTAGATACTCGAACAAGGAGTATGAAGTGCAAGATTATACTTTATCTTTCAAGAAGGGTTATTCACTAGCATCATTGAAGATGATTTGGAGTAGAATATGAAGTGAAGAGCAGGAGATCCCTCACATTTTTCTAGAGGAAAAATGTTAAGGGGGTAATCACAGCAAAGGTAGATACTCGAACAAGGAGTATGAAGTGCAAGATTATACTTTATCTTTCAAGAAGGGTTATTCACTAGCATCATTGAAGATGATTTGGAGTAGAATATGAAGTGAAGAAATGTCTTTTGACTCAAACAAATGAAGTGAAGGCATTGACGCCATTTTCCAGATGTAGTTCCGGAAGCGCTCATCTTTACGGCACTCCACACGTTATTCTCTGAATATCAATTGGAAAACCTCTATCAAAAAAAAAAAAAAAAAAAAAAAAAAAAAAAAAAAAAAAAAAAAAAAAAAAAAAAAAAAAAAAAAAAAAAAAAAAAAAAAAAAAAAAAAAAAAAAAAAAAAAAAAAAAAAAAAAAAAAAAAAAAAAAAAAAAAAAAAAAAAAAAAAAAAAAAAAAAAAAAAAAAAAAAAAAAAAAAAAAAAAAAAAAAAAAAAAAAAAAAAAAAAAAAAAAAAAAAAAAAAAAAAAAAAAAAAAAAAAAAAAAAAAAAAAAAAAAAAAAAAAAAAAAAAAAAAAAAAAAAAAAAAAAAAAAAAAAAAAAAAAAAAAAAAAAAAAAAAAAAAAAAAAAAAAAAAAAAAAAAAAAAAAAAAAAAAAAAAAAAAAAAAAAAAAAAAAAAAAAAAAAAAAAAAAAAAAAAAAAAAAAAAAAAAAAAAAAAAAAAAAAAAAAAAAAAAAAAAAAAAAAAAAAAAAAAAAAAAAAAAAAAAAAAAAAAAAAAAAAAAAAAAAAAAAAAAAAAAAAAAAAAAAAAAAAAAAAAAAAAAAAAAAAAAAAAAAAAAAAAAAAAAAAAAAAAAAAAAAAAAAAAAAAAAAAAAAAAAAAAAAAAAAAAAAAAAAAAAAAAAAAAAAAAAAAAAAAAAAAAAAAAAAAAAAAAAAAAAAAAAAAAAAAAAAAAAAAAAAAAAAAAAAAAAAAAAAAAAAAAAAAAAAAAAAAAAAAAAAAAAAAAAAAAAAAAAAAAAAAAAAAAAAAAAAAAAAAAAAAAAAAAAAAAAAAAAAAAAAAAAAAAAAAAAAAAAAAAAAAAAAAAAAAAAAAAAAAAAAAAAAAAAAAAAAAAAAAAAAAAAAAAAAAAAAAAAAAAAAAAAAAAAAAAAAAAAAAAAAAAAAAAAAAAAAAAAAAAAAAAAAAAAAAAAAAAAAAAAAAAAAAAAAAAAAAAAAAAAAAAAAAAAAAAAAAAAAAAAAAAAAAAAAAAAAAAAAAAAAAAAAAAAAAAAAAAAAAAAAAAAAAAAAAAAAAAAAAAAAAAAAAAAAAAAAAAAAAAAAAAAAAAAAAAAAAAAAAAAAAAAAAAAAAAAAAAAAAAAAAAAAAAAAAAAAAAAAAAAAAAAAAAAAAAAAAAAAAAAAAAAAAAAAAAAAAAAAAAAAAAAAAAAAAAAAAAAAAAAAAAAAAAAAAAAAAAAAAAAAAAAAAAAAAAAAAAAAAAAAAAAAAAAAAAAAAAAAAAAAAAAAAAAAAAAAAAAAAAAAAAAAAAAAAAAAAAAAAAAAAAAAAAAAAAAAAAAAAAAAAAAAAAAAAAAAAAAAAAAAAAAAAAAAAAAAAAAAAAAAAAAAAAAAAAAAAAAAAAAAAAAAAAAAAAAAAAAAAAAAAAAAAAAAAAAAAAAAAAAAAAAAAAAAAAAAAAAAAAAAAAAAAAAAAAAAAAAAAAAAAAAAAAAAAAAAAAAAAAAAAAAAAAAAAAAAAAAAAAAAAAAAAAAAAAAACAATAAACATAAAAAGAAAAAAAAAAAACACAGAATAATAAAAAAATTTGACAGCCAATATCGGAAAAAAAAACAAAAACAAAAACAAAAAAAAACAAACAAGAGGAATTAGTAACGATATGACTTAGCGAATAATGAAAGAGGTGACTTTGGAAAAATAAGGGCGAAATTGAAGAACAAAGGTGAATGTGAGGAACAAGATGGAACTATCATCATACAATTCATGATTCCCTCGAACGCTATAAGGCAACAAAGACGACATTGGAAAACCCCAAAGTGAGGTACTACGTAGAAGTACCTTCGCAATTTTAGTGCAACTTGGCATAATGGGTTAGTATTACTCTTGTTAAGGGGGTAATCACAGCAAAGGTAGATACTCGAACAAGGAGTATGAAGTGCAAGATTATACTTTATCTTTCAAGAAGGGTTATTCACTAGCATCATTGAAGATGATTTGGAGTAGAATATGAAGTGAAGAAATGTCTTTTGACTCAAACAAATGAAGTGAAGGCATTGACGCCATTTTCCAGATGTAGTTCCGGAAGCGCTCATCTTTACGGCACTCCACACGTTATTCTCTGAATATCAATTGGAAAACCTCTATCGAAAGAGAAGCTATTAGTAGAACATATCAACTGAGCCAAGAGAAAGCGATATACGATCAACACCCGAGTTTAGAAGCACGGGGAGTCGTGAAAAGTATCCCCTCAAGGTCAACGGTCGTAGGGAGGTAAGCTAAAACAAGATGAATCTGAGTGAAAAACAATTTGCAGCACATGGTTAATCGTCAAGGACCATCGACCCAAGGAGTAGTGCGCCCAAGAAGAGTGAAGGAGAAAACAACATGGAATCGCTAAAGTTAACAGTGAAAGCGAATAAGGAATACGACGCTAGAAGTCAAAACCCATGCTACCACAACGATCAAGGAAGTTGGTCGTTGAACTACTTTTCAAGAAACTACAAACTCCGGGAGGAGCTAGTTATGGAATATTTGAACGGAAGGGTGATAAGGATAATTCGCATTTGTGATGAGTTAGGATCAAAGGACCTGTATCAACATGATGTGAAAAAGAATAGTGGAATTAACTTCAAGGACTAGTGACTGCGTGTGTGTCATCCAAGAGGACAATTACTCTAGTAAGAGATGGACCGAGTGGCAAAATGGTAAGGAGTATGGTGATCCAGAAGAATACGAAAGAAAAATGGAGAAAACTAAATGGTTGAGAAAAGGACGAGGTGTGAAGTTTCACCTAAATTATGTTACATTACAATTCCTAAGAACATTAGGCTAGTGTACTTGAAAGGAAGCTTAGCTTAGAAAACTAAAAATAAATATGAGGCTCAGGAGAGCAAAGTAATTGAGAGTTTTGTAGAGGTCAGGAGGACCTAAGAAGGATTATTTTAACGGAGGAGTTCATACGAATAAGGACATCAAAGTGTTTACCCTGAAATGATGGTGGTGATATGATTACTTAAGAGCATAAGGGTTGTGTAAATCCTATCATGAGGAATGCGTAGGTATAGCAAAAGAACTGAATAGGTTATAGGTGCGATGTTAAAAGAGATTTGTCAGTGATGAGTCATAGATAATGGTCCTTCTAGCGTAAAAAGAAGTAATTAAAGGTACCTTAAAACGATTTGACAGCCAATATCGAAAAAAAAAACAAGAGGAATTAGTAACGATATGACTTAGCGAATAATGAAAGAGGTGACTTTGGAAAAATAAGGGCGAAATTGAAGAACAAAGGTGAATGTGAGGAACAAGATGGAACTATCATCATACAATTCATGATTCCCTCGAACGCTATAAGGCAACAAAGACGACATTGGAAAACCCCAAAGTGAGGTACTACGTAGAAGTACCTTCGCAATTTTAGTGCAACTTGGCATAATGGGTTAGTATTACTCTTGTTAAGGGGGTAATCCCTTAACAAGTGATTAGTCACAAACGAAGCTAATATTTTCAAGTACCGGCAAACGAGTCCAACGTCAAACCAAAGAAGGATGAAAGGACGCGAGAAGCCATTGAGACGTTTCTCTAATTGAAAAAGCAAACGATAAAGGAAAGTACACCAAGTGACCAATGGAAATGAGTAGTCACCAACGATCGATATTCCAACGTCTCTCACTATTTTATTGCAACTCCCGTTACAAACCGTTTGTTCATTTTACATCTCCGTATTGCCATTCTTATTATCAATCCATTATTTAGTATTGATCTAGGCAATATTGACAGCCCTCAACGATCACATACGATTGATCTCTAGTCGTCTCAAGAAGTGAGCGACATTCGTAACCTTTAACTTTTTTCGAAGATTCTAATCACGAGAACTGTTAGGGCACAGAGCAATGGATGCCCCCAACCCTAGAGTTAAAAGCTCGCAAGAAACCAAGAATCGTGATAAAATCTTGCTTGACTTTCACGCATTTTATGTCTCCGTGTAGACACCCATACTGTTGGTCTATCCATTTTTACTACCGTATGAATGATTGAACTTCGAGGACGAAGTTATTGTTAAGGGGGTAATCCCTTAACAAGTGATTAGTCACAAACGAAGCTAATATTTTCAAGTACCGGCAAACGAGTCCAACGTCAAACCAAAGAAGGATGAAAGGACGCGAGAAGCCATTGAGACGTTTCTCTAATTGAAAAAGCAAACGATAAAGGAAAGTACACCAAGTGACCAATGGAAATGAGTAGTCACCAACGATCGATATTCCAACGTCTCTCACTATTTTATTGCAACTCCCGTTACAAACCGTTTGTTCATTTTACATCTCCGTATTGCCATTCTTATTATCAATCCATTATTTAGTATTGATCTAGGCAATATTGACAGCCCTCAACGATCACATACGATTGATCTCTAGTCGTCTCAAGAAGTGAGCGACATTCGTAACCTTTAACTTTTTTCGAAGATTCTAATCACGAGAACTGTTAGGGCACAGAGCAATGGATGCCCCCAACCCTAGAGTTAAAAGCTCGCAAGAAACCAAGAATCGTGATAAAATCTTGCTTGACTTTCACGCATTTTATGTCTCCGTGTAGACACCCATACTGTTGGTCTATCCATTTTTACTACCGTATGAATGATTGAACTTCGAGGACGAAGTTATTGTTAAGGGGGTAATGATGTAACAACCCCCAATTTCCGACTAGGACAATCTACTTGGACTTACATAGACATCTATCCCTAGAGGTTTCTTAAGAGATTTTGCCTTCCAGACATTTAGGCATAGTGATACTTGCCCTCTAGTTCAATAGAATGTCAAAAGGAAGTCAGTTGCCTTAGAAATGCCATAAACAATAACTATAATCATTCAAGACAATCTCAAGCTATAAATTTATTCTAATTGAACTTGATGAAATATCAATGAACCAAAGAAAATTTTTATTTCACGAAGTTAAGTTATATAAATAACTATGCAAGACTCACAAGTTGAGATAACAACCAAAAATTATATAAATATCCAACAAATCAAACACCAAGCTAATTAAAGTATATTTGTACATAATTATGTAATGACCATCTTGAAAATTTAATTATAAGCTCTGAGTACATAATATTAAGTTTGAATAATAATAATAAGTACATATATATCAATTAGCAAATAAACATGCAACTAGTTCTTACAATCACACATATATACATATGTACATTATGTACAAGATTTAAAGTACCCAAAGTTTGAAAAATGCCTTAATATTTTTGGCACATCACACCACACACATGCACAACTCTTCACACCATCCCACCAATAGAATTTCAACTAGCTAAAGACTTCTTACACTCCCCATGGACCACTTTAGACAACTACACACCAACACCAAACCATGGTTAGTCTTCTACTACCATTGTCAACCAATGAGGAAGCTCCCAACCCACTCCATCTCCCTCTCTCTCACGGCTATACTCACCCAAACCCCCTCCCACTCTTTTTCATTTTGATAAAACAAAACACACACACTTCCCCATTCTCTCTCTCACTCCTCTCTTTTCTCTCAAACATCATCTTTCAAGAACTTCATCTCTTTCTTCTTGAATTCGGCCATGCATCACAAAATGGAGGTTTAATCTTAAATAAACAACAACAATAATAAAGGGTTTTAATCTAGGTGCATCAAGAGATCGTTTGAAGCAAGCTTGGATTCATTTGGAGACTTCTTGAGCTCGAAAATCAGCCCCCAAACAGCCCCATTTTTCGAAATTAAAAGGTTGATAATACACCTCCTTGTTCAATAAATCTCTAGTTAATCTTGTTCTTTCAAAACCCAAATGTTTCTTCATCTTTTATTATCATTTTCTTCTTGATTTAAACTCAATGAGGGCAAGGTTGATAGATCCTTATCTCACATGTTCATGCATGTAAAGATCTAGAGAAAGGATTCAATGATTCAACAAGAACAAGACCCAAGAGTTGTTGTTGTAAGATTTGTTGCTAAATGGGTTTATAGATTTGATTAAAACTGATTTTTTTATAAAATAAACACCAATATATTCTGAGATTTTTCATAAAAAGAAAGCTTTTATGTTGTTAAATGATAGATCTATAAAGATGGGTATTGAAAAGTGTTGATTTGAATGCATGCATGTTAGATCTAAGAAAGTTGAATCTTGTTGTTGGATTATGAGATGGATATGGACTTGTATTAAGTGAAAAATATGTTAAAAGAAGTATAATAATCTGTATATTTGATGTTAATAGAACACAAAAGTGAATAACAACATGTGAGAGGTGATTAAGAGTGTAAGATAAGCAAACTAAGTCATTGGTGAGTTGTTTGGACCCAAATACTTTCTGACAGAATTATTCTTCTGTCTTTGGACGGATAAACTGAACATGTGAGGGCCATTTCAAGCAAAACTTTCAAAATAAAAGTTGTATATAAAAGAGTTAAGTTTAACCTCCAACTGGAATCACTCAAAAATACTAAACCAAACCAAAGATATGATTTTTCTACCGAAAGTGGTCAAAACTGGATTTTTGTCTTAATGTTGAGTCAACTTTGAAGATTTTTAATTTCTTAACTAATAGGTTTCAGAAGTTTAAACTTGGTGTGAACTGAGTTCAAAGTGTCCCTAACTTAAAATAAAATTGGGAGATTTTTCTTAAATGTCCATCATAGAAATCTTTTATAAAATAAACACCAATATATTCTGAGATTTTTCATAAAAAGAAAGCTTTTATGTTGTTAAATGATAGATCTATAAAGATGGGTATTGAAAAGTGTTGATTTGAATGCATGCATGTTAGATCTAAGAAAGTTGAATCTTGTTGTTGGATTATGAGATGGATATGGACTTGTATTAAGTGAAAAATATGTTAAAAGAAGTATAATAATCTGTATATTTGATGTTAATAGAACACAAAAGTGAATAACAACATGTGAGAGGTGATTAAGAGTGTAAGATAAGCAAACTAAGTCATTGGTGAGTTGTTTGGACCCAAATACTTTCTGACAGAATTATTCTTCTGTCTTTGGACGGATAAACTGAACATGTGAGGGCCATTTCAAGCAAAACTTTCAAAATAAAAGTTGTATATAAAAGAGTTAAGTTTAACCTCCAACTGGAATCACTCAAAAATACTAAACCAAACCAAAGATATGATTTTTCTACCGAAAGTGGTCAAAACTGGATTTTTGTCTTAATGTTGAGTCAACTTTGAAGATTTTTAATTTCTTAACTAATAGGTTTCAGAAGTTTAAACTTGGTGTGAACTGAGTTCAAAGTGTCCCTAACTTAAAATAAAATTGGGAGATTTTTCTTAAATGTCCATCATAGAAATCTTTTATAAAATATACTGAGTCGCACAGCAGCAAGCTTTCTGACCAACTTTGGTTTTGTAATTTTTAGAGGTAGTAAACAATGTCTAAAAATTTAGAAAAAATTCACATAAATATAGGACACATATATGTCTCTGTATAAAAATCACCAACGTCCAAATAATTCAACTTAACCAAAAATGACTACTCAACATTTTATGAAAATAAGTGTTAAAACAGAAAATTCCAAGTAAAAGTTCTTCACAACAAAATAAGCTAAAAGTCACTAGATTGCAACTTTAACCAACTCCAACAATCTCGTAACAAAAAGTATTATAAACCTACTGAGAATATGTCAAATAAAAGTTATAAAACTTAACTTGGTTATTAAATGGCAAAGGCAAGCCTACAAATCACTAATTCGGTTCATATAAGCACTAACCGAAAGCTTTAATTTGCACATATCACACCACCACCACTATCACGACTTAAGACACCAAAATATAATGAACATTCTGTAAATAATGAAATAAGGATGAAATTCCATTTTGACGCATTTGAATTGCTTGAAAAATGAGGCTTAAATCACTATTTCGGTAAACGATTTATAAGCTTAGAATCCTCAAAATGAGCGAGACACAAGAGAGGTTGAATTGATATGATTTTTCCCATGATAAAAGTTGCCTAAAAGGCCTGGGACTTTTAGCCAAAAAGTTGTGTGGTGATTTCTAAGAATTTCTATTAATTATTAAATTTAAATGATAATTAAAAAGGTAAATAAATAAATAAATAAATAAAGTATATAAATCATGAAATTGGTTAAATAATCACAACCAATGATGAAAGTGACTAAAACCTACTGGAATAAAATCATTTTAAGTCAAAGAACAAATGTCATATAAATTAGAAATAATTAAGTAAGTGAAAATCACTAATTAATAACTATTTTTAAATTAATAGAAAAATTACATAAATAAATAAATAAATATATATATCACAATATTCTAAGTTAAAAAGCATAATAATCAGAATATAACCCAAATATAATTAGCCACGAATTATAAAGGCAAGTGAGGTACTTAAAAGTATTTTTAAAGAATTATTTGGTTAATAAATCAAGAAAATGAATAAATAATTAATTAAATAATATTAAATTAAATAAATAGTTATAAATCAGAAAGTATGCATAAATATTAATATTATGAAGTTACTAATGTCAAATATTATAATCAAGCAAAGCACACAATGGGAACCATGATAATCAAAGGCAAGTTACCGAAATTCTAACAACTTATAACTACATGTATAATGAAAGTGACCATTTTACACCAACACTCTCTACAACCAAAAAGATGCGAATATTAACAATATACTTGGATCCCAAAATTTATGACAACATAATGAAAGTGGCATTTCTTAGTGATGGCTTAAGATAGGAACTTACGTATATTAGTCCTATCGTAGGGATAGTCTTGGCTTGAAGTGTGATTGAGGAATATGACGGATATATGGTCAAGGAAGCGATAGATGGGAAGTACCCATTTTGGATGAGTGAATATAATATGCGGCATATCAAGGTGAGTCATAGCCCCTTTTCAAACTCTTTTATATGTTTTACTTACGGGGTGAAAAGCATGATTAATTAAAATGACTTTATCTTATGAAATGATTCTTTGAAATAATGATAACGATATGGGAATTATATGCATCATGATTATTTGCATTGCACTTTGGAGTCAAAGATCAAACCTTGTGACGGGCAATGGAATCCGCCCTGATCATTGTAGTATACCATCTCATGTATTTGTTATTTGTTTCGTGGACTCAATATCCAAGTATAGTAGACGTATTGTACTTGGGAATTGATTCACATGCTTGTGCATTGTAAAATTATTTTTATCCAATAAAGCTATGGTGAATGTTATCTATTATCCTTTGCTTTGAATACTCGACTTTCTGTACATCTCAATGTTCCGCCTTAGTTGGGGTGTTACATAGAACTCATGAGTCCATGACCTTTTTGCCAATAGATCGAGATCAGCCTCAGCAGTACAACATATCATTATTCATAATGTGAGACTTAAGATTGCTACACTTAAGTTCAAACAAGGCATACAAGGTGGGGAGCTGCTCGACAAATGGAGGATACCTTCTTTTCTCTGGAATACAACATCTACTTAGTGTTATGAAGGGGGTCGTCTTCATTGACTTTATGATGGCGATATAGTTTGTTCCTTTTTATTGTCATTGTAATTGTTTTTTGCTTTCATTGCATAGTTGTTTAGCAAGGACTACATATACATGGCATGTCATGTATGTGAACTAATATGGTACTCTGCCATATTACTTGTACTTAAGTTTCAATGGTTGTTATAATATTGATCGGGGTAACCTTTTACCAAAAAAAAATAAAAAAAAAAGTTACAATTAATTAACTCTGTCTTATTATCCATGCATATTTATTTGACTTCATTTTTTATTCTTCTAATCAGAATTATCTTTGATTTAGAGAGAAGATGTGTGCTTTCCTATGGTGCCAAGGACCTATGTCTAATGGAAAAGCGAAGGTGGTGTGGAAGGATTGTTGTCTTCCAAAATATGAGGGTGGCCTTGGTATTAGACGAATTCGGGATGTAAACAAGGCGCTTATGACAACACATATCTGGAGCATTTTGAATAAAAGAAATTCGATATGGGTGAAGTGGATTTATTCTTACAAAGTAAAAGGTAGAAACTTCTGGGATATTCCTCTTAGAGCCGGTGCAACTTGGGGATGGAGGAAATTTCTTCAAATGAGGGACATGATTAGACCACACATATTGTACTCAATTGGTGATGGTACCTCCACATCAGCTTGGTTTGATAATTGGTCACCTATTTATGGAAGTTTATTTCAAATAGGGAGATTGCTAGAGCAGGTTTTCAGATGGACACAAGTGTTAAAGACATTCGGTTTATTGGACGCTGGAATTGGCCTGCTGCTTGGAATGATTTGTTTCTGGTCCTTATTCATATATCCAGACTGATTCTATGCCCTCACATAGCTGATCAGATCTATTGGAAGGATAGTAATGGGAAGGAAATAGAGTTCTCAGCCTCGAGTACTTGGGAATCCATACGACATCGCAATGATATAGTTCCATGGGTGGATTTTGTGTGGTTTGCGCACAGCATCCCAAGGCACTCGTTTCATATGTGGCTTATTATGAGGGAAAAGCCGAAGACTCAAGATAAATTAAAGCAATGGGATGTTAGTGGTTCAACGAACCTAAATCTACTTTGTTGCTCTCTTTGCAAACGTGGTCCAGATTCACATAGCCATCTCTTTTTTGAATGTGACTACTCCGTGCAGGTTTGGAACATGGTAAAACCGTTGGCTGGTTTGCAGTCTGTTTCACATAAATGGATTGACATTACTTCGACTCTGCTTAACAAGCCAATAGAAAATCTTGCTGCAACTAGTTACTACATCTGGCAAGAACGAAACAATAGATTGTTCACATCCAATGAGAGATCAGTGAACCAACTGAGGGATATCATTGTATCTACTGTGCGCCTGAAGCTAGCAACCTTCAATTTCAAGAAAAGAATTAAAGGCAGGAGTATTCTGGAAGACTGGAAGATATTAAAGACGTAGCATGCTGCAGTGTAGCTCAATCTTGAGCTACTTGTCTACATATTAGAATCTGATTTGTCGATCATCTTTTCGAAAACTTCTGATATGTATAGTTTGCGGTTTAGCTTGTGCTACATACATACGGGTTTGTGGTATGTATGAATTAGTATGGTATTCTACCATACTACTTGTAATAACTATTTTTTGGGTGATGTATAAAAGCTAACCGGGGTTTAAATTCCCCTTTACCCAAAAAATGGCAACCTAAGAATAATACACAAAAGGCGAGTACATCTGGCACTAAAGATGACTCTACTACTATGAAGGCCAGCAACTCTTTTGATGTGCTAAACGATGAACAAGCTCGATCCACCACCTAAAAAGGAGTCGGGTAAGAAAAAAACCGACTCAGTGACTAAATTGGGAGGTAAAGAGGATGGGGATTAGTCTGATGATGATGATGTTGAACTAATTTATAATGAAATGGATGAATACATGCAATCAGGAAATCATCCTAAAAAGACTTTTGAGGGGGCAAGCTGATGCGAAATTGCCCCTGAGTTGCCATGAACTCAGTTCAGATCGAGTCAGCTTGGACTCAGCTCAGGCCATGATGATGTTTCTCCCGATGGCACACTTTAGGAGGATGATTGGTGATCCTATCTGCCCCCTAAGATTCACCTTACTTTAATGGGAAAACTGAAATGTGGGGGGAAGTTTGAAGATCAACTCGCGAGTTCATCCAATCTGGGTCAGCTTGGAAGAAGAGTCAGCTTGGGACACCCAGTCTGGGTCAGCTTGGAGTAGGGCCAGCTTGGAACTGAATCAGCTTGGGATTTTCAAACACTTATATGTTTTGATGCTTTCAATAACCAGGTCAAGTCATGTCACGTGTGTGTGGCTGTTCTAAATGGTTCTGAATAAGGATAAGAATCCAGTTGTATGTTTTTATCTTGTTTTGGTGACACCTGATCGTGGGAGAAGAACCTTGTACTAGTTGTCTAGGGTAGAATATTTCCTTGTCTCTTGTAATTCCTCTATAAGTTCTATTCATTTGAAAATCTTCTTTACCTTTATGGATCTTTGATCTTGGTGGTTTGAAGTGGTCCCTTTATCAGTAATCTTGGTGGCTTTGCCTTTATAGATTATTGTGGTGAGATCTTTAAATCTTCATTACTTTTATTTGTATTTGTGGTGGCTCAGCCTTTATCAAATATAGTGGTGGTTTTGGAGTGTTTCTTGTATTTGATTCTGGTGGTTCAGTCCTTTACGAGTCAAGTATTAGATTCTTATCTATCCTTGTTTATTTTATCTTTCTGTTCTTATTTCATTCCAGTTTCACTGTTGATTGTTGTTGTACTATTTATTCTTATAGTCAGCTTGGGTGAGTGTTTCTTTATAAAATCCAGAAAATCTTCACAGAAAAATAGTTTTTAAATTCCGCCGTGCTTGTGTTTTGTGAGTTGACTCAGCTTGACCCTAAGTATTTCACATCAGAGTGGTATTAGAGACAGGTTTTAAAAAGGTTTCTTAATCTTTTTATCCTTGCGGTTTTGTTGTTTGAATGTTGTTCTAAGTTTTCTTTGTAAAAGTATGGCATTAGAAGAAACATGACCTTGGAAGAAGCTAATATCTTAGAAGGGATAGACGGATCGAGTCTCTCCAAGAACAGCTTGGAAGGGTTGTTAATCTGTTAGAAGATGGTGGTGTGAGGTTACATAGAAAAGATGTTGTTGTTAGTGAAAGGAGTTCTGGTTCTCAAGACCTTAGTCTTGGATCTGACAGTACTCCTAGATCTTCTAGCGAGTCTGATGCTTCGAGTCAGCCTAGGAGGAGGTATAGGAGATATAAGGTTGATGTTAAAGATATTAAGGTAGACCCACCAGATTTTGTTGGTTCTTCTAACCCTGAAGATTACTTTGAATGGGTTCAGATTATGGATAGGATTATGGAGATTAAGGGGTATGATGACAGAAAAGGTTTCAAGGTTGCTGTCATGAAGCTGAGTAAGTATGCATCAACTTGGTATGAAAACATGAAGGGTGAAAGAGAATATAAGGGTAAAAGTAAAGTCAAGACCTGGTCAAAGCTGAAGGAGGTTATGCAGAAGAGGTTTGTTCCCCAGGTATATAAGGGAGTTTGAACAACTTAAGATCAGAACAGGGGTGAAGGAAGCTGAGGAGATGGGTGGTCTGAATTCCTTAATTGTTGAGAAGCAATTAAAGAAGAAGTCAGCCTACAAGTCAATTCCTAAACCTATTGTACCTGCTAAGAATCCTATCTTTAAAGACGTTAATGCTAGAAAAGAGAAGGTTGGAGAAGGGTCCAAGGAGCCTAAGAAGAGATGTTTCAAGTGTCATGGGTATGGACATTTCCAAGCTGAGTGTCCCAATCTGAGGGCTCTCACACTGAAAGAAGTTGAAGAACTGAAGGCTGAAGCTTACTATGAAGACAAGTGTACTTATGATGAAGATCCTAGTTAAGAAGAGCTTGTTGAAGCTGATGTTGGTGACATGTTAGTGATTAGAAGAGCAATGCACACTGGTGAAGCTTCTGATGATAAAGCTCAAAGGGAAAACATTTTCCATTCAAGGTGCACTATCAAAGGGAAGGTTCCTATGGAAAGATTCCTTTGGAACAAAACGTGTGTTTTCCTTGACCGTTGTATGGGATACCTTACGATTTAGACAGGAGAATGTTGCGTGGCATAAAGTGGTCTGGTTCCCTCAAATGATACCTAGACATGCTTTCTTGACGTGGCTTATCATGCGGCGTAAGTTGAGAACCCAAGACAAGATGATTCAATGGTGCTCAAGAGGAAACATGAATTATAACCTTGATTGCTGCCCCCTTATGCAAGCAGGGACCTGATTCACATAACCAATTGTTTTTTTATTGTAATTTCTCTAAGCAGGTTTGGAGTCAAGTGCGCCATCTTGCTCAAATGCAGCAGATCAGTTGTAATTGGGAAGACATTAGTGCTTGGCTTTTTCCACGTGCAAACTCAAATTCGGCTAAGAGTGTAATTGGGAAGTTACTTGTGGCTTCGACTGCTTATTTTATATGGCAAGAACGGAATCGCAGGCTGTTCTCTAATGATGTTAGAAAGGTGGAACAGTTTTGAGATATTGTGGCTGCAAAAGTTCGTTTAAAGCTTGTCACTTTAAGATTCAAGAACTCGACTCAAGCTGGAAGATTTGTTGAAGCTTGGAATTTGCCAAGAGGGCTGGTGGTCTATGAACCGTAAAATGTTGGAATTGTCTTTTCAGTGTATCACTCATGTTAGTTAAGTTAGTGTCTAACTAGTATGGTATTTCAACCATACTACCACTATGTATCACTCATGTTAGTTAAGTGATGCGGAAATGTCCAGATTCACTGAACTGGAGGAACCCAGTGAACTGAAGAAGTCAACTGAGCTGATCATGCCATCTGAACAAGCCATGTTGATTCTGCCAGCAGTGGCCCATTTCAGACAAGTCTTTTCTGAACCAGTCCAGTCACCAGTAGTAACACTCCTCCAGTGGCAAGTCTCTCCAGTAACAAATACTGGTAAGCCACCAGTGACGCTCTCAACTGAAGCGCTCCAGATGACTGCTCCAGATAGATATTCCAGTGACCACTACTGAAGGCCACCAGTGAAGCGCTCCAGATGTTGTCTCCAGATGCAGTCCAGATGTATGTTCCATTGTCCAGATAATAAAGTCCCCACTGAAGCCCTTTGTCTGTGGGTCCAATAAAGAAGGAATGACAGCTGTCAAGGAAGGAGCGTGTGACTAACGGTATTATGGGACCACTTGCAGGGGAATAATTCTAGAAGCCCACGCTGTCCATTTTCTATTGGTCCAAATTAATTAGTGGCTTGCATGTGCCAACTTTTATGTATTATTTTATTATTTTGTCGTTGATTCCTAGGTAGAGTATGTGGCTATAAATAGAAGTTTTATCTCTCATTGTAAAGTTGGTGATTGTTGAATGAAGTTAATAGAGCAGCCTCTATTTCTTACAAAAATCTTCTTTTACCTTTATAGATCTTTTGATCTTGGTGGTTAGGAGTGACCCCTTTATCAATATTTGTGGTGACTTGTTCTTTATCAAATATTGTGGTGAGGTCTTTTAAATCTTCGGTTTCCTTTATCTATAATCGTGGTGGCTAGACCTTTATCGATTGTAGTGGTGGGGCAGAGTGTTTCCTTTATCCTTGATTCCGGTGGCTTAGCCTTTACGAGTCTTGGTGGTGGATTCTTTTATCTATCATTTTACTTTATTGTCTCGTTTAGTTGTTTATTTCATATAAAATCCAGAAAATACCAAAAATAGTCTTCCGCTGTCGTTTGTCGCGTGATTTACGCATCATTAAGTTAGTGTCTATTGGTGCTGTTTATCAAGATGAAGTTACTTGTGATGTTGTTCCTATGGATGCTTGTCATTTACTGTTTGGTAGACCTTGGTTGTTTGATAAGTATGTGTACCACAATGGTCACTTAAATACTTACTCTTTGTTTATTAATGGGAAGAAAGTCACACTGACTTCTCTAAAGCCCAATGAGATTATTAAAGTTGGACAACGACTGATAATATTTTGAAAATCTTTTAGTAAACTTGGCCAGTAGAAATGTTCAGTGAGGATTTCTCTAGTTTTATTAATGCCAAAATGACCAGCCAGCCCTTCTCCATGCGCTTCCCTTATCAGCAAATCTCTGATGGACCCTTTGGAATACACAACTTCCCACTTCTGAATAAGAAACCATCTTGAAGAACATATAGTCCTTTCTGATTAGCTTCAGTGAGATGATCAGCGAAGTCTGGATCAACATCATACAACTCCTTTATAAATGAAAATCCAAGAACTCTTGCCTCCAGAATGGATAACAATGAATATCTTCTAGTAAGTGCATCAGTAACAACATTAATTACTCCAGCTTTGTGCTTAGAAACAAATAAATAAAAATGCAAAAACTCCACCCATTTTGCATGTCTGGCATTAAGCTTATGTTAACCATTAATATACTTCAGTGCTTCATGATCAGAAAATAAGACAAACTGTTTAGGCTTCAGATAATGTGACTAGTGATTGATAGCACAGATGATTGCATAGAATTCTTTGTCATAAGCGCTATACTTCAGTTTTGAACCATCAAGTTTTTCACTGAACTAAGCAAAGTTTTTCACTGAAATAAGCCACTGGACGTCCTGCCTGGACTAAAACAACACCAATACCTACTCCACTGGAGTCACATTCCAACTCAAACAATACATTAAAGTCAGGCAAAAATAGAACTGGAGCTGAACTAAGCTTTTCCTTCAGTGACTCAAATGCCAACTAGGCTGAATTAGGCCAAGCGAATACACCCTTCTTCAAACAATCAGTGATTGGAGCCACCACAGTAGAGAAATTCTTGATAAATCTTCTATAGAAAGATGCCAGTTCATGAAAACTTCTTACTTCAGTGATTGTAGTAGGAACTGACCATGATCAGGCTTCTACCTTTGAAGGATCCATGTAAATACCTTCTTTTGATACCACATACCCAAGTAATATTACACTCTCTAGCATGAAATCACACTTCTCCAGTTTACCATACAACTGGTGTTTTCTCAGTAATTCAAATACACTTCTCAAATGATAAGTATGTTCAACTTCAGTTTTTGAATATACAAGAATATCATCAAAATAAACAACAACAAAATGACCAATAAGTGGTTTGAGGACTTCATTCATCAACCTCATAAAAGTACTAGGAACATTAGATAACCCAAAAGGCATTACTAACCACTCATAAAGGCCTCCTTTAATCTTCAATGCAGTCTTCCACTCATCTCCAACTTTTATTCTAATCTGGTGACAACCACTTCTGAGATCAACTTTGGAAAATACACTGGAGCCATGTAACTCATCAAGCATATCATCCAATCTGGGAATGTGATATCTATACTTAATAGTTATATTATTTATGGCCCTGCTATCAACACACATTCTCATCGAGCCATCTTTCTTTGGGACCATGAGAGCTGGGACTGAACAAGGACTCATGCTTGCTCTCACATAGTGATGCGTAACTCACGTGACAAACGACAGCGGAAGACTATTTTTGGTAGTTTTTGGATTTTATGAAACAAAACAAACGACAAGACAATAAATAAATGATAGATAAAGAATCCACCACCAAGATTCGTAAAGGACGAACCACCGGAATCAAGGATAAAGGAAACACTCCAACCCACCATATGTTTGATAAAGGTCTAGCCACCACAAATACAGATAAAGGAATCGAAGATTTAAAGACCTCACCACTATAATTGATAGAGGACGAACCACCACAATTATAGATAAAGGGGTCACTTCAAACCACCAAGATCTCTGATCTATAAAAGTAAATGAAGATTTTTAAGAAATAGAGGCTGCTCTATTAATTTCATTCAAAACATCCAAAAAACTCCCTTATAATGAGCAAATGAACCCCTATTTATAGCCACAAATGCTATTTTCCTAAAATAAAGAAAATACAATAATAAAAGGCTGTCATGGGCTAAGGACAACCACTACTTTTATAACCAATTGGAAATGGACAGACAGGGCTTCTAGAAATATTCCTTTTGCACAAGGACCCACAAACCGTTAGGAATAATGTTGTCACACGCTCCTCTCTTATTCCCATCAACAGTTGTCAAGCACATTCCTTCTTTATTGGGCCCACAAACATGTGCTGAAACAAACTTAATTTATTGAAACTGGTAACTTAAAACTGGAGCGTCCATACTGGAGTCTTGATTGGAGCTCATTACTGGAACACTTCAGTGGGCATCTTCACTGGTGGATTACTGGTAGTTGTCACTGGGACTCTTGCCACTGGAGAAGTGTTACTACTGGTGACTGGACTGGTTCAGTGAAAACTTGTCTGAAATGGGTCACTACTGGCAGAATTAACATGGCTTGTTTAGATGACATTATCAGTTCAGAACCTTCTTTCAGTTCAGAGCTAGCTTTCAGCTCAGTGGTGTCATTCAGTTCAGTGAACCTGGACAAATCCGCATCAACATAGCCTTTAGCAACCAATTCAACTACTTGCCTTTGCAACTCCTTTGCTTCAGGAGGTGAACATCTATAAGCAGCTTTGTTTGGAAGAATTGAACCTGGAACCAGGTTAATTTGGTGTTCAATACCTCTTACTGGTGGCAAACCTTCAGGTAGGTCTTCAGGAAAAACATCGGTGAACTCCTTCAGTAGAGACTTCAGGAGACTGGGACTCTAGTGAACTCCTTTTCATCAGTACGCTCAAGCACCAGTAACAAAGACTTGTTGGGCTGGACTTTCATATTAAATTTCAACAACTCATTGCGTTTGAAAGAAGTCAACGTGATCTTCTTCCCAATTACATATAATGAGTAAGAATTTAAACGACCATTATGAAATACATGACTATTAAATAGCCAAGGCCTACCCAGTAAAATATGACAAGCATCCATAGGAACAACATCACAAACAATCTTATCTTGATAAACAGATCCAATGGAAAAAGGAATAGTAACTTGTCGATTAACTTTTACATCAGATGGACTGCAATTCTATCTTCTCAGCAATGGTAGTATTTAACCCACCAACGAATCTGGCGATAGTATGTTCTTCAGTTCCCTTCACACGAGTAAGAGTCTCCAGTTGCTCAAAATTCTCTGATATACTCCACAACTTCTTTAGTACCTTGCTTCAGATTATTCATTAGAAGATACTGTTCTTGTTTATAAGACTGAGGAACAAACTTCTTCTATATATCTTCTTTTAGCTTAGACCAGGTCTTGATTTTACTTTTACCTTTGAACACTCTTTCAACTTTCATATTATCATACCAGGATAAAGCATACTTTTTCAACCTAATTATAAAACTTTTCTTATCATCATATCCTTTTATCTCCATTATTCTATCCATAACCTGAACCCATTCAAAGTAATCTTCAGGGTTTGACGAACCAACAAAATCTGGTGGATCTATCTTAATATCTTTAGTATCATCAACCTTATGTCTCCTTCGTCTTCTCCTAGGCTGATAAGACTCATCAGAATTACTAGAAGATCTGGGTGTACTATCAGATCTCTTAGTAGGACCTTGAGATTCAAAATCTCTTTCACTTACAGCAACGCATTCTCTATTAAATCTTAAACCACAATCTTCTAACAGATTAACAACTCTGCCAAGTGTGTCTTGGAGATCTTCAATCTGCCAATCACTTCTAACATTTTGAGCTTTTTTTAAGGTCATATTTGTTTTAAAAGCCATTATTGTTCAATAGTATAACACCCACAATAACAGATCTAAACAAAGGACAAACAAACTTCAATAGACTAGAAAGATTAAGATAACCCTTTTGAATCTGACCCAACAATCAAACAACAAAACCCATGGATCAAAAGATGCGTAAATCTCACGCGCCTATTTTTGTAAGGATTTTCTGATTTTTTGAAACGAAATAAACAACGAAACAGTAAAAATAAAAGATAGATAAAGAATCCACCACAAACACAGATAAAGAAATCGAAGATTTTAAGACCCCGCCACTATAATTGATAAAGGACGAACCACCACAATTATATATAAAGGGGTCACTTCAAACCACCAAGATCTCATATCTATAAAGGTAAATGAGGATATTTAAGAAATAGAGGCTGCTCTATTAATTTCATTCAATCATCAAATAACTGCTTACAATGAGAAAATGAGCCCTTATTTATAGCCACAAATGCTATTTTCTAAAATAAAGAAAATACAATAATAATATAAAATAATTAGAAGCTGTCATGGGCTAAGGACAACCACTACTTTAACAGCCAATAGGAAAAGGACAGACAAAGCTTCTAGAAGGATTCCTTCTGCATAAGGACCCACAAACCGTTATGATTAACGTTGTCACACGCTCATCTCTTATCCCCATCAACAGCTGTCAAGCACATTCCTTCTTTATTGGGCCCACAACCATGTGACTGAAACAAAGTTTATTTATTAAAACTGGTAACTTAAACTGAAGCGTCTATACGGGAGTCTTCAGTGGTCATCTTCCCTGGCGGATTACTGCTGGTTGTCAATGGAGACTCTTGCCACTAGAGAAGTGTTACTACTGGCGACTGGACTGGTTCAGTGAAAACTTGCCTGAAATGGGCCACTGCTGGCAGAATTAACATGGCTTGTTCAGATGGCATTACCAGTTCAGTTGCATCTTTTAGTTCTGTTGACTTCTCTAGTTCAATGGTGTCAGTCAGTTCAGTGAACCGGGACATTTCCGCATCAAGTCCTATTTTTCTTAATCTTTGAACACCATCTGTCATACTAGAGAAAGAAGATATTAAAACTGTTCCGGTTTGTGTTAAATTGCATAATGTCCCTTTGGCGGTATATACTGATGATGGACTTAGATTACTGGCTTCAAAGTTAGGAACACCTAAACAGTTGGATTGCTTTACTGAGGCTATGTGTGTTGATGCTTGGGGACGGAGCAACTATGCTAGAGCAATGATCGAGTTGCACGTTATTAATAACTTAAAAGATAATCTTGTAGTTGCTATTCCAAATCTGGATGGCGAGGGTCATGTTACAGCAAAAATTAAGATTGAATATGAATGGAGGCCACCAAGGTGTGCGACATGCTGCATTCTTGGCCATGACTCGTCTCAATGCCCAAAACTTGTTCTGTCGAAACCTAAAGCTAGTGTTATAGTTGACGAGGAGGGATTCCAGTTGGTCAAGGGTAAACAGAGGCAAAGCAGGGCTTTCCACGAAAAAGTCAGAAACAAAAACTGAAAGGCAAAGTTGAAATAAAAAAAAACCTAAACTCTTGATGCGTAAATCACGCGACAAACGACAGCGGAAGACTATTTTTGGTATTTTCTGGATTTTATACGAAACAAACAATAAAACAAGACAATAAAATTAGAATGATAGATAAAAGAATCCACCACCAAGACTCGTAAAGGCCAAGCCACCGGAATCAAGGATAAAGGAAACACTCCGCCCCACCACTACAACCGATAAAGGTCTAGCCACCACGATTATAGATAAAGGAAACCGAAGATTTAAAAGACCTCACCACAATATTTGATAAAGAACAAGTCACCACAAATATTGATAAAGGGGTCACTTCTAACCACCAATGCATCTGGAGGATCTTCACTGGAGAATGCATCTGGAGGATCTTCACTGGAGAATGCATCTGGAGGATCTTCACTGGAGAATGCATCTGGAGGATCTTCACTGGAGAATGCATCTGGAGGATCTTCACTGGAGAATGCATCTGGAGGATCTTCACTGGAGAATGCATCTGGAGGATCTTCACTGGAGAATGCATCTGGAGGATCTTCACTGGAGAATGCATCTGGAGGATCTTCACTGGAGAATGCATCTGGAGGATCTTCACTGGAGAATGCATCTGGAGGATCTTCACTGGAGAATGCATCTGGAGGATCTTCACTGGAGAATGCATCTGGAGGATCTTCACTGGAGAATGCATCTGGAGGATCTTCACTGGAGAATGCATCTGGAGGATCTTCACTGGAGAATGCATCTGGAGGATCTTCACTGGAGAATGCATCTGGAGGATCTTCACTGGAGAATGCATCTGGAGGATCTTTACAGAATGCATCTGGAGGATCTTCACTGGAGAATGCATCTGGAGGATCTTCACTGGAGAATGCATCTGGAGGATCTTCACTGGAGAATGCATCTGGAGGATCTTCACTGGAGAATGCATCTGGAGGATCTTCACTGGAGAATGCATCTGGAGGATCTTCACTGGAGAATGCATCTGGAGGATCTTCACTGGAGAATGCATCTGGAGGATCTTTACTGGAGAATGCATCTGGAGGATCTTCACTGGAGAATGCATCTGGAGGATCTTCACTGGAGAATGCATCTGGAGGATCTTCACTGGAGAATGCATCTGGAGGATCTTCACTGGAGAATGCATCTGGAGGATCTTCACTGGAGAATGCATCTGGAGGATCTTCACTGGAGAATGCATCTGGAGGATCTTCACTGGAGAATGCATCTGGAGGATCTTTACAGAATGCATCTGGAGGATCTTCACTGGAGAATGCATCTGGAGGATCTTCACTGGAGAATGCATCTGGAGGATCTTCACTGGAGAATGCATCTGGAGGATCTTCACTGGAGAATGCATCTGGAGGATCTTCACTGGAGAATGCATCTGGAGGATCTTCACTGGAGAATGCATCTGGAGGATCTTCACTGGAGAATGCATCTGGAGGATCTTCACTGGAGAATGCATCTGGAGGATCTTCACTGGAGAATGCATCTGGAGGATCTTCACTGGAGAATGCATCTGGAGGATCTTCACTGGAGAATGCATCTGGAGGATCTTCACTGGAGAATGCATCTGGAGGATCTTTACTGGAGAATGCATCTGGAGGATCTTCACTGGAGAATGCATCTGGAGGATCTTCACTGGAGAATGCATCTGGAGGATCTTCACTGGAGAATGCATCTGGAGGATCTTCACTGGAGAATGCATCTGGAGGATCTTCACTGGAGAATGCATCTGGAGGATCTTTACAGAATGCATCTGGAGGATCTTCACTGGAGAATGCATCTGGAGGATCTTCACTGGAGAATGCATCTGGAGGATCCAACTGGAGAATCCATCTGGAGGATCCAACTGGAGGATCCATCTGGAGCCTTGAAACTGAAGCATCTCACAGGAGTGCAACTGACGGATACTTGCTGAAGTGTCACTGGTCAGTAGCACTATTGAAATGAAGTTACTGAAGAGTTGTTGTTGATCAAGGCTTGTTTTGTCACTAATGAACTTTAAGACCAACGACTTTTGTCTTGGTTGCAAAACTTCAATACTCGAATTAGTATCAAGATCAACATACACCAGTAGTATAATGCCAATAAAGGATATCCAGGGGTACATGGTTGCTTGCTGATCTTTGATTAATAAATATACGAGCCAAGCCTTTTTGTGGAAATGACTCGGGGTCATTTCTGCATCAACTCTCTCCCCCTATTACGACTTTGAAATTATTCATTCAAACAACTAAAAAAACCTGATCGATCTTACTCTCTTGCTTTTTTGATATGATTATGACTGGATTTTCACAATCTGGTTCATAGTTACGCCATCTAGCGAGCTTTTTTCTGTCAAGGCTTCTTTTTTACGTTTTTTGAGGTTCCTTTAGGGTTAGGGTTTTCTTTATTTCAACTTTTTTTCGTTTTTTGGTGTAATCTGGGTTTTTAGTTAATTAGGGTTTGTTTTCTCATGTTTTAATTAGCTATGGAGGGATCGAATACTACTAAAAACAGTAATATTGGTGCTGGTTTAGCTAGTAAAGTAAAGAGGATTGATGGTAAGGTTCCGGTTCATGGTCTACTGAAAAATCCTAAGCCCATGTCGGGAACAAAACAAACAACACCTAGTAACGAAAAGGTGAAAAGAACGCAGATGCCAAGTGGTGGCTTACATGCTACTGGTGAAACTTCTGGTGTTGCGATTCCAATTATGTCGAATAATGAAGAAAACCCTAATTCTGGGGCAATAAAGATTATTGAAGCGGTGGATGAATTTGGGTTACCAACTGATCCAGATCTAAATCTTGAGGACAGATTTAGTGTACAAAAGGTCATGATGAACGCTAATGGATTTTTCTTTTTTAAGTTCTTAGATAAAGAAGGGTATGCTTGACGTGCTAGAAGGGGGACCATGGGTAAGCCGTAACATGCCCATCTTTCTTAATACTTGGTCACCATCAACAAAACTGAAAAAAGAAGATATCAAGGAGGTTGCGGTATGGGTTAAAATTCATGATGTTCCTATTGCAGCATATAAGTATGTTAGCTTGCACTGGAGGATCTTCACTGGAGAATGCATCTGGAGGATCTTCACTGGAGAATGCATCTGGAGGATCTTCACTGGAGAATGCATCTGGAGGATCTTCACTGGAGAATGCATCTGGAGGATCTTCACTGGAGAATGCATCTGGAGGATCTTCACTGGAGAATGCATCTGGAGGATCTTCACTGGAGAATGCATCTGGAGGATCTTCACTGGAGAATGCATCTGGAGGATCTTCACTGGAGAATGCATCTGGAGGATCTTCACTGGAGAATGCATCTGGAGGATCTTCACTGGAGAATGCATCTGGAGGATCTTCACTGGAGAATGCATCTGGAGGATCTTCACTGGAGAATGCATCTGGAGGATCTTCACTGGAGAATGCATCTGGAGGATCTTCACTGGAGAATGCATCTGGAGGATCTTCACTGGAGAATGCATCTGGAGGATCTTCACTGGAGAATGCATCTGGAGGATCTTCACTGGAGAATGCATCTGGAGGATCTTCACTGGAGAATGCATCTGGAGGATCTTCACTGGAGAATGCATCTGGAGGATCTTCACTGGAGAATGCATCTGGAGGATCTTCACTGGAGAATGCATCTGGAGGATCTTCACTGGAGAATGCATCTGGAGGATCTTCACTGGAGAATGCATCTGGAGGATCTTCACTGGAGAATGCATCTGGAGGATCTTCACTGGAGAATGCATCTGGAGGATCTTCACTGGAGAATGCATCTGGAGGATCTTCACTGGAGAATGCATCTGGAGGATCTTCACTGGAGAATGCATCTGGAGGATCTTCACTGGAGAATGCATCTGGAGGATCTTCACTGGAGAATGCATCTGGAGGATCTTCACTGGAGAATGCATCTGGAGGATCTTCACTGGAGAATGCATCTGGAGGATCTTCACTGGAGAATGCATCTGGAGGATCTTCACTGGAGAATGCATCTGGAGGATCTTCACTGGAGAATGCATCTGGAGGATCCAACTGGAGGATCCATCTGGAGCCTTGAAACTGAAGCATCTCACAGGAGTGCAACTGACGGATACTTGCTGAAGTGTCACTGGTCAGTAGCACTATTGAAATGAAGTTACTGAAGAGTTGTTGTTGATCAAGGCTTGTTTTGTCACTAATGAAATTTCAGCTTGCCAAGATTATAAAAAAGAGTTAACAATTGCAATTCCCAGCATGGATAACGAGGAGTACGTGACAGAAAAAATACGCGTGGAATATGAATAGAAGCCACCAAGGTGTGCTACTTGTAGTGTCTTCGGTCATGAAGGTTCTCAATGCCCAAAATATGTCTAACCAACATTGAAGACAAAGAAACAAGTGGATGAAGATGGTTTTAAAGAGGTTAAAAAGAAGGGCAGATCTAACACAAACAAAGGAGTCAATGTAAATAAACCAAAACCAAAGTTTGAGTATAGACCAGTTGTTAAACCTAGTAATTAATGGGTCGAATACTAATACCCCTAAAACCTCCATACCAACCAAGAATCAATATGAACTTCTAAATGATTTTGGTCCTAGTGCCAATGATTCGGTCTATGTGTTAAATACGGATGGTGAATCAAGTAGTTCGGGGACAAAAGCAGGGGTGACATGCAAGGAAGAGGATGATGATTTAATTGATAATGTTTATAACGTATCAGCCCAATTCATGGCGGCTAATACATGACCCAAACAAACTTCTGAGGGGGCAAGCACTCCCTGTGTGCAATGTTCTAATGGGTAGTATTGCATCATGGAATATCAGGGGGTTGAACCGCCCCTTAAAACAAAAAGAGGTTCGTCAGGTGGTAAGTGAGAATCATTTAAATATTTGTGCTATTTTAGAATCCCACGTTAATATTTCTAGCCTCTTTGATGTACGTAAGGTACTAGGATTATCCTAGGTTGGAATTCTGAAGTGGTTGATGTTATGGTTTTTCACAAACAGATCAAGTTATGCATGTACAGGTTATCTACACATTGGATAGTAAAGCTTTCTTTTGTTCTTTCATTTATGCTCATAATTACTATAAGCGGCGCAGATTCTTATGGCAGAACTTATGTGCGCATAGCCTTTTTGTGAGAGGAAAACCTTGGGTGTTGATGGGAGACATTAATTCCGCTTTGAACTTGGAAGACAATTTATCTGGTTCGTCTACCATTAGTACAACTATGTTGGATTTCAAGGAATGTGTAGAACAAATTGAGGTCATAGATATTATACTTGGATGCAAAAACCTAAAAAAGGAAGGTGAATTCTAAAGAAAATAGATAGAGTTATGGGGAATATTCTGTTTTGTGATGAGTTTCATTCTGCGCATGCTATTTTTCAACCTTATAGGATCTCTGATCATTCTCCCTGTGTACTGAAGCTACCCAATGTTACTAGAGAACATCCCAAACCGTTTAAATTTGCAAACTTCCTAGTGCATAAGGATGGATTTATGGATGTGGTGAAGACTCATTGGGATAGTAATAAGGAGGGCTGTAAAATATTTAGATTGGTGATAAAATTGAAATATCTTAAACACCCGATACGAAGCCTTCTCTTCAAACAAGGTAACCTTCACGAAAAAGTAAAACGAGTACGGAGCGAGCATGATAATTTACATAAAACTATTGATGTTGATCCATCTAATGAATATCTGAGAGGTCAAGACATTGTTACCCTTAATATGTTCAAAGAAGCAGTTTTAGACGAAGAACGATTCCTAAAACAAAAATCTAAAATTGAATGGATCGAGGTAGGTGACTCGAAATTCTCATACTTTCATAATTCTGTTAAAGCAAAAGTCCACAGAAGCCGTATTGAGAAGATTAAGGATGCTAATGGCTTGGATCATGAAGGAAGTGGGGTTGCAAAGGCTTTGATTGAGCATTACGAGGGTTTTCTTGGTATTGGTGGGGCTCCATCCGTTTTCTGCTCAACTAATGTTTTTAGTAGACAACTCAGTAGGGCGACGGCAGATAGTATGATTCAAGCTATTAATGATGATGAAATTAAGGAAGCTATGTTTGCCATTGATGATAATAAAGCCCCAGAACCAGATGGTTTCTCGTCTCTTTTTTTTTAAGAAGACCCTTGGATATTACGGGAAATGAGGTATGTCTTGCTGTTCATGACTTCTTTAGATCAGGGAAGATTCTAAAAGAAATTAATCATACTTTCCTAGCTTTAATTCCTAAGGTGTCTACCCCCAGCTGTATCTCTGACTATCGGCCAATATCTTGCTGTAATATAATCTATAAATGCATTAGCAAGATTATCACTTATAGAATTAAGGATGGCTTGGACGAGATTGTTGATGTTAACCAATCTGCTTTCATTCCGAGAAGACGTATTTCAGATAATATCCTACTTACTCAGGAACTCAAGCACAATTATCATAGAAATATTGGGCCCCCTCGTTGTGGTTTTAAAGTGGACATCCATAAGGCTTATGATACGGTTAATTGGAACTTCTTGAGAGAGATTCTGATTAGATTTGGATTTCACCATAGTATGGTTCACTGGATCATGACTTGTGTGACAACTGCTTCTTTTTCCATCTGCCTTAATGGTAATATTCATGGATACTTTAAAGGGAGGAGAGGGTTGAGGCGTGGAGATCCTTTGTCCCCTTATATTTTCACCATGGTTATGGAGATCCTATCATTGTTATTGCAAAAACCGGTTCAGAGTTCCCTCGGTTTTAAACATCACAACCTTTGTGTGAAGCAAAATATTATTAACCTTTGTGTTGCAGATGATATTTTCCTCTTTACACGTGGTGATCTATCGTCAGATAGAGCTATTATCAATTGCCTCAATGCCTTCTCTAATGCATCTGGACTGAACCCAAGCTTGGCAAAAAGTACAGCTGTTTTTTCTATAATGTCCTTGATCACATCAAGAGAGCTATCTTTAGTATTCTGCCCTTTGGGGAAGGTAATCTTCCAGTGCGTTATCTTGGTGTACCTCTTATATCATCGAAGCTGTTATACAAGGATTGTAAAATAATCGTTGAAAGGATGGAATCTCGCATAGATGATTGGAAAAATAAATCACTCTCCTTTGATGGAAGGTTACAATTAATTTGCTCCAAGTTTGGCAAAGAGCACTGTGTTTTTCTGTAATGTTTCTGAACCTGTGAAGCAGAGTATTCTTGCACTACTACCTTTTGAGGAGGGATCACTTCCTGTCAGGTATCTTGGAGTTCCATTGATTTCATCTCGACTGCTATACAAGGATTGTAAGATACTCATTGAAAAAATGGAAGGTTACAATTAATTTGCTCCAAGTTTGGCAAAGAGCACTGTGTTTTTCTGTAATGTTTCTGAACCTGTGAAGCAGAGTATTCTTGCACTACTACCTTTTGAGGAGGGATCACTTCCTGTCAGGTATCTTGGAGTTCCATTGATTTCATCTCGACTGCTATACAAGGATTGTAAGATACTCATTGAAAGGATGGAATCTCGCATAGATGATTGGAAAAATAAATCACTCTCCTTTGATGGAAGGTTACAATTAATTTGCTCCAAGTTTGGCAAAGAGCACTGTGTTTTTCTGTAATGTTTCTGAACCTGTGAAGCAGAGTATTCTTGCACTACTACCTTTTGAGGAGGGATCACTTCCTGTCAGGTATCTTGGAGTTCCATTGATTTCATCTCGACTGCTATACAAGGATTGTAAGATACTCATTGAAAGGATGGAATCTCGCATAGATGATTGGAAAAATAAATCACTCTCCTTTGATGGAAGGTTACAATTAATTTGCTCCAAGTTTGGCAAAGAGCACTGTGTTTTTCTGTAATGTTTCTGAACCTGTGAAGCAGAGTATTCTTGCACTACTACCTTTTGAGGAGGGATCACTTCCTGTCAGGTATCTTGGAGTTCCATTGATTTCATCTCGACTGCTATACAAGGATTGTAAGATACTCATTGAAAGGATGGAATCTCGCATAGATGATTGGAAAAATAAATCACTCTCCTTTGATGGAAGGTTACAATTAATTTGCTCCAAGTTTGGCAAAGAGCACTGTGTTTTTCTGTAATGTTTCTGAACCTGTGAAGCAGAGTATTCTTGCACTACTACCTTTTGAGGAGGGATCACTTCCTGTCAGGTATCTTGGAGTTCCATTGATTTCATCTCGACTGCTATACAAGGATTGTAAGATACTCATTGAAAGGATGGAATCTCGCATAGATGATTGGAAAAATAAATCACTCTCCTTTGATGGAAGGTTACAATTAATTTGCTCCAAGTTTGGCAAAGAGCACTGTGTTTTTCTGTAATGTTTCTGAACCTGTGAAGCAGAGTATTCTTGCACTACTACCTTTTGAGGAGGGATCACTTCCTGTCAGGTATCTTGGAGTTCCATTGATTTCATCTCGACTGCTATACAAGGATTGTAAGATACTCATTGAAAAAATGGATAAGCGAATTAGTGATTGGAGGAACAAATCTCTTTCCTTTGCTGGTCGATTACAATTGGTTAACTAGGTTCTTTCCTCTATGCATGTGTACTAGGCATCTGCATTTATTCTCCATCCCGTGTTATTAAGGACTTGGAGAAACGGATACGTGGGTTCTTATGGTCCCAAGGTGAACTTCAAAGAGGTAAATCTAAAGCATCATGGAAATCCATTTGCCTTCCAAAATGCGAGGGTGGTCTTGGTATTAAACGAATCACCGATGTCAATATTGCTCTTATGATTAAACACATCTGGAGTATTATTACACATCGTGAATCGCTATGGATTGATTGGATATATATTTACAAGTTGAAAGGTCAAAGCTTTTGGGACATTACACCCCGTGGTAGCATGGCTTGGAGCTGGCCCAAGTTGCTTCAACTTAGACCTACTATTCGGTCACATATCAAATCTTGTATTGGTAATGGTCAATCGGATCATCGGGGTATCCTATTACCCAAAAAAATAATGGTCAATTGGCTTTTGCATGGCATGATAATTGGAGCGCTATAGGACCTCTTGCTCCTGTTTTTAATACTCGTTCCATTGCTCAAGCAGTTCTCTCCTTAAGTGCCAAAGTTCCTGATATAGTAGATGGCAATAATTGGAAGTTCCCGGCTTCTTGGTTTGATCTTTTCCCTGTTCTCATTAAAGTTGAAGTTCCTCATATTAATGCTGAAATGACTACTATCATTGGTATGATTCTAGCAACCAAGTGAAACCATTTTCTTCTTCTGTGATTTGGGATACTGTTCATTATAGGCAAGCTGAAGTTCAATGGGTTGATATGGTATGGTTCTCCCAGTGTGTCCCACGATATTCTTTTCATCTATGGCTGGTATTTCAACAGAGTTAAACACAAGCTAACCTAGCCATACAAAAATCAAAATATCAAAACATCAAAACTCAAGGCTATTACAACGACAACCATTTGAGTGAGACATGCAACCTCAAACATGCACATCAACTAATACCAAGACAAGTGAGAGGGACACATTTACAAGGCAACCGTAATTACCCCAAACATGCACGTCAACCTATCCAAGTACCAGTGAGAGGGACACATTTACAAGGTACCTATAACACTACAAATAACAACAAGAAAACTAATAACTCGCATCATGCATGAGTAAATCCTTTGGAAGATTCCAAGTAGCCAGCAAGTGAGCAGTCCTTGCATTCTTCTTGAACCTCAGCTTGACCAGTCTATAACGAACAGTCTCCATAATAATATCTCTGATCTTCTCAGGTGGTCTTGCATGGTTGCTAAACATACGATTATTACGTTCCTGCCATACAAAATAGACAGCAGCCGCTAGCACAAGTCGAGCAATAACACTCTTAACTGAATTCTTCTTGAGAGAACATAAGAAGTCAGCAACAATATCATCCCATTTGTATGAAGAACGTTCCATGTATGCCACATCTTTAATCAAGTCCCATACTTTCGCAGAATATGGACATTCAAAGAACAAGTGATCATGAGAGTCCGGACCTGTTTTACACAAAGTACAACAAACAAGGTTAAGATTGACAGCCCTACCCACATCCCATGGTTTCAATTTGTCGTGGGTTTTCAACTTTTTCCTCATCACCAACCAAAGAAAGAAAGCATGTCTAGGGATCGATTTGGAATTCCATACAATATTAGCCCAATCCATCCTTTCACCTCTATTACGAATCGCCTCCCAAACATTTGAGGCCGAGTAATGCTTCTCCTCCCCATTCCCATCCCGCCAAACAAAACAGTCAGTTTTAGTGCTATCAATTGTTGGAACAGGCAAGTCAATTAAAACCAGATACAAATCCCTCCAAGCTTCCATCGTGGCCTGGAGCTTTGTTTTCACCAATAGAGAACATAGCAGCCTTAATTTCTTCATCCGTAACAATTCTTATCATATTAGTAGCCTTATCTGTGTCCACCTTCTTAACAAACAAATGATCAGGTGGGATCCTATTAATCAACCCTTCAACCCCCAAAAACCGCTCATAATGATGTACAAAAGCCTCATGAACAGCCCCACCCTCGTGCACCACACCATTACTATCCTTAACAATCTCAATTCTATTCCTATGATTACGACATTTAAGAGACTTGTGGAAGTAAGCAGTGTTAGAGTCACCAACTTGTAACCAATTCACCTTTGCTTTTTGTTTTAGAAACTTCTCCTCATCAAGTGATGCTTCTTGAAAATTACGAAGGCATTCACCCTCCTTTTCACGAAGAACCACATTCGCAGGATCAATATCAATTGCTTTCTGAATACTATCAAGTTCCTTTCGAAGTAAGTCAACCCGAGCATGAAGATTACATTGTTTAAACAATAAACTACGTAAAGGGGACTTCAAAGCCCGAAGCCTTGAAACCACTTTATACATATTATGACCGTCAATCTCCATTGCCCAAGTGTTAGCCACCAGCTCCCTATATCCATCCTTGTTAACCAGAAAATTTGCAAATTTAAACACCTTCGGCCTAGACCGTGCAACATTTGGTAGTTTAAGGACACATGGTGAATGATCAGAAACCCTATAAGGTTGAAAAATGGCATGTGCTCCCTGAAATTCAGCCATAAATTCGATATTAGCCATAACTCTATCAATCTTTTTCATGATTCCCATACCCTTCTTTGGCTTTTGATTCCAAGTAAAGTACAATCCAGACCTGTTTACATCCAGAACTTCAACCCTATCCACACATTCCTTAAACTCTCTCATACCAATGCTAATAGATGATGAACCAGAAAAATTATCTTCCAAGTTGAGGGACGAGTTGAAATCACCTAAGATACACCAAGGTTTGTCTTTCGTAAACAGTTTATGCATACATAAGTCATTCCATAGCTCCCTACGTTCCTTATAATGATTTTTAGCGTAAACAAACGAACAAAACAAAGCCTTGTTGTCAACCTTAAACACAATCTGTGTATGAATCACCTGAGAGGTTTGTGAAATAATCATAACATCCACAAGATCAGGATTCCATCCAAGAATGATACGAGTACCCTTATCACACAAATTCCCATTTGAAGTCCAATCCCAACTTTTTTTTTTTTTTTTTTTTTTTTTTTTTTTTTTTTTTTTTTTTTTTTTTTTTTTTTTTTTTTTTTTTTTTTTTTTATTCTTCACGATAATTTTTTTTTTTTTTTTTTTTTTTTTTTTTTTTTTTTTTTTTTTTTTTTTTTTTTTTTTTTTTTTTTTTTTTTTTTTTTTTTTTTTTTTTTTTTTTTTTTTTTTTTTTTTTTTTTTTTTTTTTTTTTTTTTTTTTTTTTTTTTTTTTTTTTTTTTTTTTTTTTTTTTTTTTTTTTTTTTTTTTTTTTTTTTTTTTTTTTTTTTTTTTTTTTTTTTTTTTTTTTTTTTTTTTTTTTTTTTTTTTTTTTTTTTTTTTTTTTTTTTTTTTTTTTTTTTTTTTTTTTTTTTTTTTTTTTTTTTTTTTTTTTTTTTTTTTTTTTTTTTTTTTTTTTTTTTTTTTTTTTTTTTTTTTTTTTTTTTTTTTTTTTTTTTTTTTTTTTTTTTTTTTTTTTTTTTTTTTTTTTTTTTTTTTTTTTTTTTTTTTTTTTTTTTTTTTTTTTTTTTTTTTTTTTTTTTTTTTTTTTTTTTTTTTTTTTTTTTTTTTTTTTTTTTTTTTTTTTTTTTTTTTTTTTTTTTTTTTTTTTTTTTTTTTTTTTTTTTTTTTTTTTTTTTTTTTTTTTTTTTTTTTTTTTTTTTTTTTTTTTTTTTTTTTTTTTTTTTTTTTTTTTTTTTTTTTTTTTTTTTTTTTTTTTTTTTTTTTTTTTTTTTTTTTTTTTTTTTTTTTTTTTTTTTTTTTTTTTTTTTTTTTTTTTTTTTTTTTTTTTTTTTTTTTTTTTTTTTTTTTTTTTTTTTTTTTTTTTTTTTTTTTTTTTTTTTTTTTTTTTTTTTTTTTTTTTTTTTTTTTTTTTTTTTTTTTTTTTTTTTTTTTTTTTTTTTTTTTTTTTTTTTTTTTTTTTTTTTTTTTTTTTTTTTTTTTTTTTTTTTTTTTTTTTTTTTTTTTTTTTTTTTTTTTTTTTTTTTTTTTTTTTTTTTTTTTTTTTTTTTTTTTTTTTTTTTTTTTTTTTTTTTTTTTTTTTTTTTTTTTTTTTTTTTTTTTTTTTTTTTTTTTTTTTTTTTTTTTTTTTTTTTTTTTTTTTTTTTTTTTTTTTTTTTTTTTTTTTTTTTTTTTTTTTTTTTTTTTTTTTTTTTTTTTTTTTTTTTTTTTTTTTTTTTTTTTTTTTTTTTTTTTTTTTTTTTTTTTTTTTTTTTTTTTTTTTTTTTTTTTTTTTTTTTTTTTTTTTTTTTTTTTTTTTTTTTTTTTTTTTTTTTTTTTTTTTTTTTTTTTTTTTTTTTTTTTTTTTTTTTTTTTTTTTTTTTTTTTTTTTTTTTTTTTTTTTTTTTTTTTTTTTTTTTTTTTTTTTTTTTTTTTTTTTTTTTTTTTTTTTTTTTTTTTTTTTTTTTTTTTTTTTTTTTTTTTTTTTTTTTTTTTTTTTTTTTTTTTTTTTTTTTTTTTTTTTTTTTTTTTTTTTTTTTTTTTTTTTTTTTTTTTTTTTTTTTTTTTTTTTTTTTTTTTTTTTTTTTTTTTTTTTTTTTTTTTTTTTTTTTTTTTTTTTTTTTTTTTTTTTTTTTTTTTTTTTTTTTTTTTTTTTTTTTTTTTTTTTTTTTTTTTTTTTTTTTTTTTTTTTTTTTTTTTTTTTTTTTTTTTTTTTTTTTTTTTTTTTTTTTTTTTTTTTTTTTTTTTTTTTTTTTTTTTTTTTTTTTTTTTTTTTTTTTTTTTTTTTTTTTTTTTTTTTTTTTTTTTTTTTTTTTTTTTTTTTTTTTTTTTTTTTTTTTTTTTTTTTTTTTTTTTTTTTTTTTTTTTTTTTTTTTTTTTTTTTTTTTTTTTTTTTTTTTTTTTTTTTTTTTTTTTTTTTTTTTTTTTTTTTTTTTTTTTTTTTTTTTTTTTTTTTTTTTTTTTTTTTTTTTTTTTTTTTTTTTTTTTTTTTTTTTTTTTTTTTTTCATACATTAAACAATTTTCCAATGTCCATATGTGATTCCATAATGGCACAAACTTGCAACTTATTACCATCAATGACTTTCTTGACCTCGTTTTGTTTCAGGGGACGATTTAAACCCCTTATGTTCCAAGCTGCCAAACTACCCATTGACACTATCTAACCCAGGAGTGCTTGCCCCCTCATAACCATTCACTTTATCCAACTTTGCTCCCATAAATGTGCCTGTTTCATCCTCAACCTCTATACATTCATCAACCTCAGAATCATAATCAACCCCTTTAGTAGCATCATCTGGAGCAGCAAAAGCAATATCAATGGCATCTTTCCTATGTTTCTTCTTAATATCAGCACGCTCCTCAATAGGAACTTCTTGGATGAATGGATCAGTTTCCCCTTTCCCATAATCCGACAACAACTCATACAAGTTTTTTGTGTGCACCATTGCCTCAATCGGTTTACGAACCGAACCTGAAGTACTAGCAATATTGGATACATCTTTCGTCTTATTCACAGGTCTATACTCAAATTTTGGCTTTTGTTTTGTGATCGGGATCCCTTGCTTGAAATTAGCTTTCTTTTTTCCTTTCACCTCTGTAACAACCCTCAATTTCTGACTAGGACAAGTTACTTAGACTTATCTAGGTATCTATCCCTAGAGGTTTATTAAGAGAATTGACCTTCTAGACATTTAAGGCATAGTGATAATTGCCCTCTAGTTCAGTGAAATACCGTAGATGAATAGCTATCTCAGAAATGCCATAAATAATAACCATGGACAATCTCAATCTATAAACTAATTCTAATTGAACTTGACAAAATGTCAATGAACCAAAAACTTTGCTTCGAGAAGTTAAGTTATAAAAATATTTGTACAAGGCTCACAAGTTGAGATAACGACCAAGAACTCTTATAAACGTCCAACAATTTAAACATCAAGTCAATTTGAGTAAACATGACATAAAAATAACATGCCTAACTCAAAAATATATTGATAAACCAGTATGCACATAAAAGTGCTTGAATGATAATAATAAGTATATATGTGTCTAATATAAATACAAAATGTACATACAATGAGCTAGGTGATAAAACAAAAATACAAACATATACTTACATACATACATATATAATAAGGCACAACTAATCAACTTACATGTACAAATAAATACATGTTACACTTATAAAACAAATACCCACTTAAAACATATATACATACACATACTTTACATACACACTTTTTATAAAAAAAAAAAAGGGTAAAAACCCCCTTCACTCCCCCCCCCCCCCCCCCCCCCCCCCCCCCCCCCCCCCCCCCCCCCCCCCCCCCCCCCCCCCCCTCTCTCACACACTTTCATTCAAAAATAACACTTCACTTACACTTCTCTTGTAACTCTCAAACCCTCTTACACTTCCAACAAACACACCACTTCATTTTCTCTCTCAAAAACACATTCTTCTTCTTCTTTTCTCTTAAATTTTCTGCACTTTCTCTTCTCTTCTTCCTCTCCATTTCGGCCCAATTAATCAACAAAAAGGCAAGGGAAAAATCATCTTAATCAATAATAATAATAAGGGTTAAGCAAGGGTTGTTTCAAGCAAGATTAAGGGTTGTTTTAAGCTTGGAAAAAAAAGGGTTATTTGAGGCTTTAGGGTCACGAAATTTCTGCCCAAAATCACTTTCAAAACCAAGTTCTTCAAGGGTATAAATCTTCATCTTTTTACTAGATTCAATCTTGTTCTTGTTTATATTCAAAGGTTTTATCAAAAGTTTATGTTTTCTTCTTGTTTTCTTTGTAATATACACTTGATGAAGGCAAGTTGATAGGATCTTTCTCCTCATGCATATGCATGTCGAAATCTATGAGAAAGATCCAAGGATTCAACAAGTTTAAGACCCAAAAGTGTTGTTATAGATTAGTAGCTTTTAAAGTGATTTTCCTTTTGATAGATCTATATGTTTTTGTATATTTTGAAGAATATATTTCTAAGATTTTTCATTAAAAAGATGTTTTTATGTTGTTGAAAGTTAGATCTATAAAGATTGGTATTGAAAAGTGTTGATTTGAATGAATACATGTTAGATCTAAGAAAGTTGAATCTTGTTGTTGGATTATGAGATGGATGGACTTGTATTAAGTGAAAAATATGTTAAAAGAGGTATAATAATCTGGAAATTTGATGTTAAGAGGTATAAAAATAAAGTATTAATCTTGTAAATGATGAACTCAAGTGTTAATAAGCAAGAATGGTCATTGGTGTGTTGTTTGGACCCAAATGCTTCTGACAGAATTATTCTTCTGTCTTTGGACGGATAAACTGAGCATGTGAGTGCCGTTTCAAGCAAAACTTTCAAAATAAAAGTTGTAGATAAAAGAGTTAAGATTAACCTCCAACTGGAATCACTCAAAAATACTAAACCAAACCAAAGATATGATTTTTCTACCAAAAGTGGTCAAAACTGGATTTTTGTCTTAATGTTGAGTCGACTTTGACGATTTTTAATTCCTTAACTAATAGGTTTCAGAAGTTTAAACTTGGTGTGAACTGAGTTCAAAGTGTCCCTAACTTAAAATAAAATTGGGAGATTTTTCTTAAATGTCCATCATAGAAATCTTTTATAAAATATATTGAGTCGCACAGCAGCAAGCTTTCTGACCATCTTTGGTTTTGTAATTTTTAGAGGTAGTAAACAATGTCTGAAAATTTAGCAAAAATTCACATAAATATATGACACATATATGTCTCTGTACAAAAATCACCAACGTCCAAATAATTCAACTTAACCAAAAATGACTACTCAACATTCTATGAAAATAAGGGTTAAAACAGAAAATTCCAAGTAAAAGTTCTTCACAACAAAATAAGCTAAAAGTCACTAGATTGCAACTTTAATCAACTCCAACAATCTCGTAACAAAACGTATTATAAACCTACTGAGAATATGTCAAATGAAAGTTATAAAACTTAACTTGGTTATTAAATGGCAAAGGCAAGCCTACAAATCACAAATTCGGTTCATATAAGCACTAACCGAAAGCTTTAAATTGCACACATCACACCACCACCACGATCACAACTTAAGACACCAAAATATAATGAACATTCTGTAAATAATGGAATAAGGATGAAAATCCATTTTGAAGCACTTTAATTGCTTGAGAAATGAGGCTAAAATCACTATTTCGGTAAACGATTTTTAATCATAAAACCCTCAAAATAAGCAAGACACAAGAGAGGTTGAATTGATATGATTTTGTATGGATTAAAGTTTCCTAAAAGGCCTGAGATTTTTGACCAAAATGTTTAGTGATGATTTCTAAGAATTTCCATGAATTATTGAATTTAAATAGTAATTAAAAGACATAAAAATCCATAAATAAATTATGTAAATCAAGAATGAAGTTAAATCATCTTAACCATTGATAAAAATAACTAAAACCTACTGGAGAAAAATAGTTAAAAGGCAAGAGACATGTGTTACATAATTTAAAGATAAATAATTGAGTAAAAATAATTAATTAAAAAATTATCATTAAAATAAATGGAAAATACACAAATAAAAGTATAAATCATGAAATTATAAATTAAGGAGCATATATATCAGAAGATAATTCAAATGAAATTATCCATAATTTATAAAGGCAATTATGACACTTAAAAATATTTTTAAGGAATTATTTAATTAATAAATCAATAAAATGAATAAATAATTAATTAAATAATATTAAATTAAATATATAATTACAAATCAGAAAATATACATAAAATATTAATATTATAAGACCACTAATGTCAAATATTATTACTAAGCAAAGTATACAATGGAAATCATATAAACCAAATCCAAATTACCGAAATTCCAATAAACGTACAAAAACGTATAATGAGAAAACGACTCTTACCACCAATCTTTACAACCAAAAAGATGTGAATATTAGCAATACACTTGGATCCCATAATTGATAACAACATAATAAAAGTGGCATTTCTTAGTGATGGCTTAAGATAGGAACTTACGTATATTAGTCCTATCGTAGGGATAGTCTTGGCTCGAAATGTGATTGAGGAATATGACGGATATATGATCAAGGAAGCGATAGATGGGAAGTACCCATTTTGGATAAGTGAATATAATATGCGGCATATCAAGGTGAGTCATAGCCCCCTTTCAAACTCTTTTATATGTTTACTTACGGGGTGAAAAGCATGATTAATTAAAATGACTTTCTATTATGAAATGATTCTTTGAAACAATGATAATGATATGGGAACTATATTGTATGTTCAACGTATTATATGTTATATGATGAGCTTGAGTACTGTCAAACGGTGGTCCCCTGTACACTACTATTAACTCATTTGAGGCCTATAGTTAGAGGGTTGCGCAACTAGGACTTGTCCCCTCATCCACTATTATAGGTAACGGTGGGATGTTTGGTCTGCCTTGGTGGCCACCTTCATCGCCAGTCTGGCCTCGCGGTGCTCTAACTACTATATATTTATGGGCGTCTCCATGGCACGACCCCTTGGTTATCTTTATGCACGTGATTGACAGCATGTGCTTATTATTATCTTATCATTTGGGACATTATATATTGATTATTGGGACATAACCGGTCTTAGTAGTGGCTCAAGAACAATCTCATCAAATTATGTCATGGTAGTCTTACCATTGACCAAGAGGTATTGATATTACATTGGATGGAAATTGTGGATTGAACATACGGTTTGGGTATTGGACCTTATATGGAATCTTGAAGGTTGTTGAATTTGGCAATATTGAAGTATTGATGACCAAATGGTTTTGGTATGATGAATGATTAATCGATTGATATATTTTTCTCTCACGATAAATGAGACAAATGAAAACTTTATAATTTACCATGGATTTCTCAACTATTTTGAAATGGATATGTAATGAGATTTACTTGCAAACCTATGCACTCACCAACTACGTTTTGTAGTTGACACTTTTTCTTCATGCTTTTCAGGAATTAGCGTAAGCTTTGAGGAGTTATATGCATCATGATTGTTTGCATTGCATTTTGGAGTCAAAGATTAAACCTTGTGACGGGCAATGGAATCCGCCCTGAACATTGTAGTATACCATCTCACGTATTTGTTATTTGTTTCGTGGACTCAATATCCAAGTATAGTAGACGTATTGTACTTGGGAATTGGTTCACATGCTTGTGCATTGTAAATTATTTTTATCAACTAAAGCTATGGTGAATGTTATCTATTATCCTTTGATTTGAATACTCGACTTTCTGTACATCTCATCATTCCGCCGTGGTTGGGGTGTTACAACCTCCGTGAACCCATCAGCATCAGTTTGGACAACTGCTTTCACATTCACTCTTACTTGCTTGGGACAAGTATCATATTTATGCCCAAAAACGCAGCAAGATGAACATCTTGGCGGTTTCCATTCATATTCCACTTGCAAAGTTTCCTTAGTATAACCATCCTCATCCAAATCCGGGATCGCAATTGACAACTTATCTTGAAAATCTGACATAGCTGAGATCTCTATTAAAGCTCGAGCATAACTACTTCGACCCTAAGACTCCGTGCACATAGCACTAGTATAAGAATCAAGTGACTTTGGATTGCCAAGTTTCGAAAAAATTAGACTCAAACCATAATCAGTATAAGCAGCAATAGGTACGTTGTGAATCTTAATCCACACCGTGATTTCCTTTAGATCTTCCTTTTTCAACTTAGCGGTTGGTGACCAAACTTTAAGAAAAATAGGCATATTACAAATCACCCACGGTCCACCTTCCAACACACTATTCATACCCTTCTTGTCAGCAAACTTAAAGAAGAAAAAACCATTAGCGTTCATCATCACTTTTTGCAAACCAAATTTCGTCCAATTAGTTTTCACAAAATACTCAACCACCGGGTAAGCCAATCTATCACCCAAAAAGTATCCAAATATAGTATTTGCATACTTATCTTGGACAACACGAACAAATTCTTTCGGTAAAACCACATCAACATCATCATGAACTATGAGATTCTCAATTTTCCAAAAGTTTACCACCTTCTTAATTGATCCAGCTTTCAATTTTGCAGCATAGGAAGGATGCACAGGCACACCAGCCTCCTGTGAAACCCTATTCTTTCCATCACCCTCACCATTCAAAGTAGGTGTCTTGCCCTCATCAATCTTCAGATTTACTTCTGAATTTTCCTTTTTGTCATCAACATTTGAATTTTTATCCCCTTCAAATTCAACAGAAACATTGTGTTGTGCAAAAATGGGATTTTCAAATGTTGTAGATGATGGTGGAGAACCCTTTTTTTTGGCACTAATAGGCTGCCCCTCCTTTATACCATCACTATTTGTAACCGATTCAACGCAACCAGGAGTTTTATCAGTGATATGAGAATCACTACCTGGGGCAGAAAACCCTTCATTGTTAGACCCCTTTCCACCAGATCCTTGCTTAGTACTCGATGTACCCTTTTTAGGGTTAGGGTTACGTACAGCACCACGCACAGGAGCATTGATTTTGCCATCAATTTTCTTAATTTTACTAGCAATACCACCAACAGGAATATGCCCCTTTGATGAATTCAATCCCTCCATCACTAATTAACCATGCAAAACAAGAAAAAACAAAAACCCTAGAACACCCGCAGCCAACAAAAACGAAACGAGCCAAAAGAAAACCCTAAACCTAGGAACCCTAATATGCGAACTCAATCCCCTTAATCGATTAAAAGACTCAATGATCTAACTGATCTACACTAGGTAGCCGAGATCCAAGCCCGTTAATTGATCAAGAAAAAAAAGATGACATATTAGGGTATAATCGAATTCAAGCTTGAGAACACAGAAAATAGAATTGCCAAAGATAAATTGCGCTGAAGCTAAATAAAATAAAATAGTCGACAAGAGGTAGATCCGAATTAAATAATGATCAGATATCACAATTGAGAGCACCGACCCATTAAAAGGAATTAGAATCAAGCTGCTCAAAATTGTGAAATAAAAGAATGGAGCATTAATTGTGATCAGATCCACCGACCCACTTTGTGAATTGAGATCGGATAGAAATTGAAATCACCACCGACCCACAAACCAATTAATTAATAGGAATTATCGAAAAGAATTAGATTTTGTGCAGATCGAGCGAGTGAAAATCAAGAAAAAATCAAGAAAGGAAGTCGGGCGTCGACTATCATGAGGGAGAGGTTTTTTGGTCTAACAACACACAAATACAGATTATCTTAAGTTTCAATGGTTGTTATAATATTGATCGGGGTAACCTTTTACCCAAAAAAAAGGGTTACAATTAATTAACTCTGTCTTATCATCCATGCATATTTATTTGGCTTCAGATTTTATTCTTCCAGCAAGAATTATCTTTGATTTAGAGGAAGATGCATGCTTTCCTATGGTGCCAAGTACCTATGTCTAATGGAAAAGCGAAGGTGGCGTGGAAGGATTGTTGTCTTCCAAAATATGAGGGTGGCCTTGGTATTAGATGAATTTGGGATGTAAACAAGGCGCTTATGACTACACATATCTGGAGCATTTTGTGTTAGAAATGCAAAAATAGTGATAAATTGTAATCTAGATTAGAGGAATTTCTTGTTGTTAAGTCATAGATAAATGATCACTAAGGTTGAGGGGCTAATTGTGACAATTAGCATAATTGTGTAATTAGACTATAAATAGCCCTCTCATACCTTAGAGATAATAACTTTGACATATAACTTTAACACAAAACTTTAATACCAGATTTACACACGGTTACACAATTCTCTCTCAAAACACACACAAACACCAAGAACACACACTCACCAAATCCACCATTGATGAATTGAATTCAGTAGTTAAAATCGTGTTATAACAAGTGATATCAGAGCGAAACATCAATCTGATGACGATCCATACCTGAATTCAATCACAAATTCATCAAAATCAAATTTAATTTCAAATTCTGTTCGTAATTTTTCACCTACTGGTTCATCAAAATTCACACTTCAAATCACATAAAATCACAATTGTTTGTTCACCATTAGATTTGTGGTTGTTGAAAACATAAATCTGTCAAGTTTCAAGTTCCAATTCAAACTATATCTCGAGATTGAATTTTGAGTTTTGGCGCGAATTTTGAGGGATTTGAAGCTGTTGTGTTTTGTGTTGAAGTTTGTTCATAATTTTGTTGCGGACATGAATTCAAACAGTTTGCCAGTTATTTCGTGATCTAACTCCTAGTAATTCAAAAGATATTGAAGTTTTAAAAAGTTGTTAATGGAGTTTTTCTGGAAACCTGTTGAGATGAAGAAGATGACCAAGACGATCTTCACTAGGACGATCTTCCTAAGATCGTTTTAGTTCCAGTGATTTGTGACTTGTTAGACGATCCTCACAAGATCGTTTTAAACAAGAGTGTGTTGTGGTAGTGTTTGTTTCTGGCTAATTAATCCGAAAGGATTGGTTGGGTCATTTCAAATACTTAGAAGTTTTGGGGAAGAAATCTAAAACGATCTTCAATCAAGATCGTTTCATTTCTTAAAACCTAAGACGATCTTCACCAAGACCGTTTCATTTCCTGGTTAACTCAAGATCGTTTCATTTCCTGATCTTACCAAGATCGTTTCAATTTCTATACTTAACCAAATTTCATTAAAATTCTAAGACGATCTTACTTAATACGATCTCACCCAGAACGATTTTCTCAAAGATCGTTTCATTTCTTGTTCTTCTCAAGATCGTTTCATTACCAGTTCTTCTCAAGATCGTTTCATTACCAGTTCTTCTCAAAGATCGTTTCATTTCCTGGTTAACTCAAGATCGTTTCATTTCCTGATCTTACCAAGATCGTTTCATTTCTTGTTCTTCTCAAGATCGTTTCATTACCAGTTCTTCTCAAGATCGTTTCATTTCCTGGTTAACTCAAGATCGTTTCATTTTTAAGATCGTTTCAATTTCTATACTTAACCAAATTTCATTAAAATTCTAAGACGATCTTACTTAATACGATCTCACCCAGAACGATTTTCTCAAAGATCGTTTCATTTCTTTTCTCAAGATCGTTTCATTTCTTGTTCTTCTCAAGATCGTTTCATTACCAGTTCTTCTCAAAGATCGTTTCATTTCCTGGTTAACTCAAGATCGTTTCATTTCTATTCTTCTCAAGATCGTTTCATTTCCTGGTTAACTCAAGATCGTTTCATTTCCTGATCTTACCAAGATCGTTTCATTTGCCATTATAAATTCAATTCAATTTTCAAATCAAATCAAATTCAAATGGCTTCTCGTGAAGCATTGGCATTGGGTTCAGATACAAGACCTCCAGTTCTCTACCGTGGTTCTTACGGACTATGGAAGAAACAATTTATGGACTATGTGGAAAGTCAGACAAATGGTCACATGATGAAAGATTCCATCCTTAATGGACTTGCAGTTCATCGCCATCCCACTACTGATGCAATTATTCTGACTCCTGATCTGTTGAATGCTGAACAAAAGGATCGAACAACTGCAGATAATAGAGCTAGGTCATGCCTATACAAAGCCCTACTGGATGAAATCTATGGCTCTGTTGATTCTTATGATACAGCCAAGGAGATATGGGATGAGGTGGCTAGACAGATGGAGGGAGCTGACGTGACTTCGACCATAAGATTGACAAATATTCTGACTGAGTTTGACAACTTCTCCAAATTGCCTAATGAATCTCTTGAAGCTGTCTACTACAGATTCTGCAATGTCATAAATGAGCTAAGGAAGAACAATGTCAAGAAAACTGAGATTGAGCTAAACATCAAATTCATCAAAGCTCTTGGTCCAGAATGGGAAGATTTTGGAACACAGATCAAGCAACATCAAAATCTGACCAAGTTCACCATTCATACTCTTTATGAATCCTTCAAACTCAATGAAAACCAAGTACTAAGCAAAGCTTCATCAAACAAAATGCCAGAAGTTGTATCTTCTGATCCTTTGGCATTGATAGTTGAGAAGAAGATTTCTGAAGCTCTTAAGAGGCAAATGGTGGTTGTTTCTTCGTCTGATGAGGAGGGAGATGATCTGATGGCTACAAGAGATGGTGTTTCAGATGAACTATATCAAGCTCTTGCCGCGGTAACAAAGCATTTCAGGAGGAAATTTTACAAAGCGAGGCCAACAAACAACAATCTCCACACTTCTTCTACAAGTGCATTTCCCAAGAAGGAACACTATCATCCAAGGAGCAATGAGCAAGGTGAAGCTAAAGGATCAAGGTATGGTGAAAAGAAGGAAGCCTATGAGAAACCAACTGTTGAGAAGGGTAAGGCATCAGACAAAAAGTGCTACAATTGTGGTATTCCTGGACATTTTGCCGTTGACTGCAAACAACCTCGAAAACGGGACTATGAGTATTACAAGCAGAAGATGCTGTTAGCCAAACAAGTTGAAGCAGGACATGCATTGCTTGCCGAAGATGACAAATGGCTGTTGCTCACTGATGATGAAGATCAAGATCTCTCCGCTAATGTTTGCTATATGGCGAGATTGGCCAAAAACAAAGTCCTTGAAGCAGAAAGCACTGATGATGAAGATCAAGATCTCTCCGCTAATGTTTGCTATATGGCGAGATTGGCCAAAAACAAAGTCCTTGAAGCAGAAAGCACTGATGATGAAGATCAAGATCTCTCCGCTAATGTTTGCTATATGGCGAGATTGGCCAAAAACAAAGTCCTTGAAGCAGAAAGCACTGATGATGAAGATCAAGATCTCTCCGCTAATGTTTGCTATATGGCGAGATTGGCCAAAAACAAAGTCCTTGAAGCAGAAAGCACTGATGATGAATACCCAGATGATGAGGTAAATCTCGAATCTACTTTTTCTTTGGTTAAAGACAAAGAGTCTTGTAGATTAGCTTTATCTAATTTAACAACTCATATCAAATCTTTAGCCAACAAAAATAAAAAGTTGACAAATAGCATTTCATTTTCTAAAAGTGAATTTACAAAACTTCTTGAAGAACATTCAAAATTACTTTTTGAATATGATGCTATTAAACAAGATTTTCAAGCTTACAAAGATAAGATGTTGGTTAAAGAATGTGAGCTGAATGTCTCTCCTGATTTTAAGTTATTACAAAAATGTCAAAATTTAGAAAAGACCATTCATGATCTTGAAAAAGCCAATCAAGATCTTGAAATTCAAAAGACCAATGAATGGCTTCGGGCAAATGCAAGACAAATGGATGTCGATATTCTTAATAAAAAGCTTCAAGAAGCTAAACCAAACAACGTTGAATTCGAAAGGAAGATTTCTGATTTAAATCATAATTGTTTTTTAAAAGACATTGAGATAGAGAATCTTGAAAAACAAGTTGAGGAATTTAAAAAGAATATACTTTTCTATCAAGAAAAGTTATATAAAGTTGAACAAAATCCTTTCTTGAATTTCACAGCCTACTTCAACAAGTCAAAAATTGACAAAACAGAACTTCTTCTCGGGTTGGGATTTGAGAATATCACACCATTGCAAAAAGCCAAAGAGGAAATTGAACCCTTGTATGATGAAAAATTCCTACGACTTGGTATGATACAACAATTTATTCGTCCATTGGATGACGAATTTGAGACTGATGAAGTTGAGAGAATACCAAAACAAGCATTTTTGGTTAATTATGATGCAATAAATGATTCATACAAAACAAAAGAATCTTCAATTTTCAAATTGGAAGAAATTGAATCAAATTTTCAAAACCAAGAATCTGTCGGTAATCCACCCAAACCAACTAAAATGTACTTTCCAACCACATTTTTGGAAAAACAAATAGAGGGTTTACAACAAAAGGTGGAATCTCAACAAAAAGTTATTAATCACCTCAAGTCTCAAAGTCCGAATTCAGAGGATAAATGTATTGCTGTTGATACTAAGAAAGTTTGTGAGAATGTTTCTACTCAAACTGACCAAAGTGCCTCAGTAGAAAATTCTACCCAAACTACTTGTGATTCATCCACCAATACCTCTACCCAGACCTTGACTGATTCTCTTGAATGTACTTGTCAAAATACTGCTACTTTTATAGCTGATGATTGTGTGCAATCTGATTTTTCTGATGAAGAAATTGCACATAGTTTAGTTTTGATATGGTACTTCTATAGGTTTTTCACATGCAACACTGTTGATGAGTTAGTTGTTCACCCTAAGCCTAGTGCTAGTATAGGTGTTGATACGTCTACTCAATTTTCTTGTGAGACCAAAGATGTGTCAGTTCAAGTTGACCTAATTTCTGAGACTACCCATAATGTGAAGTTGGACACCAAGATTCCTGAGGTTTCAAAACTTTCAGATGAATTTGAAACTAATCAATCTCCATTGAAATTTTCTTTTTCCAAAGATTTCACAAAGAATGATTTTGATAAATTCATGGAGGGAGAATATGTTTTTAATTCAGAAACTGAGAAAAAGATTGAATCTACCAAAATCAAAGTGGAAACAAAAGTGGAATCTCAAAAACCATTGTCCAAAGCTCCAACTTCATATTACTCAAAGAAACGAGTTAAGACCAAACTCGTCAAGACTGAACCAAAGACCATTAAGTTAGAAACATTTGTGGCTACCCCAGTGAAACATGTCAAAGATGAACAAGCTGAGACCCCACTCAGGACAAAGTACACCAAAGTGAAACTTCCGAAAGACTATCCTAATGCTTCTCAAACTAGCTCTCAATCTAGTTCTATACCTAAGGTATCTAAGTCTAGCAATGTTTCGCTAACTAAGGATACATCAAATGGTTCAACTAGATATAGGGATAGATATGGATGGTTTTCTCACGATAAACCAAAGAAGCAAGAAGTTTCATCACCTCCAAAAGATTCCAAAAAGATAAGAGTGTTTAAAACTCCTAGTTCTAATCTTCTTAATTTCAATTCAACAGGTGGAAAGAGTTTAACTAGTGGTGCTAGATGGGTTGCTAATACTTTAGTACCTAAGATCACTAGTAATCTAAAGAATGTTGAGAAAAAGATGAAAAGAAGGAGGAGAAAATCTGTCAATGGGAGGAAAGGTGTTACTGTAAATCAAAACAATTCATCTTTGTATAATAATGTTGAATGTGCCAAGGCAAGGCCTTGTGAGCTTGTAAACAATTTTAATTCTCGTGTGGTTGATGTGAATGCTTGTAGACATGTTACTTTTAATTCTAATGTGAAGTTGGACACCAAGATTCCTGAGGTTTCAAAACTTTCAGATGAATTTGAAACTAATCAATCTCCATTGAAATTTTCTTTTTCCAAAGATTTCACAAAGAATGATTTTGATAAATTCATGGAGGGAGAATATGTTTTTAATTCAGAAACTGAGAAAAAGATTGAATCTACCAAAATCAAAGTGGAAACAAAAGTGGAATCTCAACAAAAAGTTATTAATCACCTCAAGTCTCAAAGTCCGAATTCAGAGGATAAATGTATTGCTGTTGATACTAAGAAAGTTTGTGAGAATGTTTCTACTCAAACTGACCAAAGTGCCTCAGTAGAAAATTCTACCCAAACTACTTGTGATTCATCCACCAATACCTCTACCCAGACCTTGACTGATTCTCTTGAATGTACTTGTCAAAATACTGCTACTTTTATAGCTGATGATTGTGTGCAATCTGATTTTTCTGATGAAGAAATTGCACATAGTTTAGTTTTGATATGGTACTTCTATAGGTTTTTCACATGCAACACTGTTGATGAGTTAGTTGTTCACCCTAAGCCTAGTGCTAGTATAGGTGTTGATACGTCTACTCAATTTTCTTGTGAGACCAAAGATGTGTCAGTTCAAGTTGACCTAATTTCTGAGACTACCCATAATGTGAAGTTGGACACCAAGATTCCTGAGGTTTCAAAACTTTCAGATGAATTTGAAACTAATCAATCTCCATTGAAATTTTCTTTTTCCAAAGATTTCACAAAGAATGATTTTGATAAATTCATGGAGGGAGAATATGTTTTTAATTCAGAAACTGAGAAAAAGATGAAAAGAAGGAGGAGAAAATCTGTCAATGGGAGGAAAGGTGTTACTGTAAATCAAAACAATTCATCTTTGTATAATAATGTTGAATGTGCCAAGGCAAGGCCTTGTGAGCTTGTAAACAATTTTAATTCTCGTGTGGTTGATGTGAATGCTTGTAGACATGTTACTTTTAATTCTAATGTGAAGGTTCGTACCTTTTATTCAAATATGTTTGTTGATAATGTGCTTGTCAATGCTTATGTTGATTCGAAAACATGTTTGAATGCGCATCCTAAGTTATATACCCTGCCTGTTTTAACTAACCATAAAGGACCCGTCTTCAAGTGGGTACCTAAAAACGGTTAAATTTCATTGATTGCAGGAAATAACCATCTGTGTTTGGATACTCGATTCCGGGTGTTCGAAGCACATGACTGGAAATAAATCTTTGCTCAAGAATTTCGTTGAAAGATTCATGGGAACAGTTCGCTTTGGAAACAACAATTTCGCTCCTATCTTAGGTTATGGAGACATTGAACGAAATGGAATTATCATCAAGAAAGTTCACTATGTTGAAGGATTAAGTCACAACTTGTTCAGTGTTGGACAATTCTGTGATAACAATCTTCAAGTTCTGTTTCGAAAATCTCTTTGCAAAGTCCAAACTCTAGATGGAGTTGATATTCTTTGTGGTGATCGTGATGATAACCTGTTTACCGTCAATCTTGATGATAACCAACCAACTGATAATATTTGTCTCATTTCAAAGGCTACTTCAAAGAATTCTTGGTTATGGCATAGAAGGCTCTCTCATCTGAATTTCCAAACTATCAATACTTTGGTCAATAAGCATCTTGTTGAAGGCTTACCTGACTATAAGTATGAAAGTGAGCATGTTTGTCCTTCTTGTGCTGTTGGGAAGATCAAAAGAACTTCTCATAAACCGAAGAAATCTCCAAATTCTTTAGCACCTCTTCATTTGCTTCACATGGATCTTTGTGGGCCGATGAAAGTACAAAGCCGAAATGGGAAGAAATACATCTTGGTTATTGTTGATGATTATTCAAGATATACTTGGGTCAAGTTTCTTGCATCCAAAGATGAAACAACTCAGATGTTGATAGATTTCATCACTAATACTCAAGTAAATCTTCAACTTCCAGTTCGTTACATCCGTTCGGATAATGGAACTGAGTTCAAGAATGCTGTTTTTGATGAATTCTGCAAATCCAAAGGAATCACTCATCAATTTTCAGCAGTTCGCACCCCACAACAAAACGGTGTTGTTGAAAGGAGAAATCGATCGCTGGTAGAAGCAGCAAGGACAATGCTTGCTTATTCCAAATTACCATCCAATATGTGGGCTGAAGCTGTTGACACTGCTTGTCACACTCAGAATCGGTCCATTATCAATCAGCGGTTCGAAAAGACTCCTTATGAGGTTGTTAACAAACGCAAACCCAACATCAACTACTTTCACATATTTGGGTGTGTTTGTTACACATTGAATGATCGGGAGAATCTTGGAAAGTTCGAGAAGAAAGGTGATGAAGGATATTTTGTTGGTTATTCCAAAACATCAATTGCCTATCGAATCTATAATCGTCGAACCAACACAATTCAAGAAACAATGAATGTTTGGTTTGATGAGATGTCAGGCATGATTTTTGAGCAAGAAAGTTTGCTACCAACAAGTAATGATCCAAGTGCTTCAAGTCCTTCTACAAGGAATTCTACCTTAGCTTCTAAATTCAAGAAGTTTCCAACTCCTACAAGTGATGAATTAGATATTCTTTTTGAAGAATTCTACAATTCAAAACCGATTCATGATCAAGAACCTCAAGTCATCGTTGAACCAATTAAACCCAATGAACCTCTTCATAACAACGATCCAGTTCCTGACAATATTCATGAATCTTCATCAAGTTCTTCAGAGCAAGAATCCTCGTATCCTGATACTTCTCCACCATTCTCTCAGGATTATACTTCTCAAGTGAATGTTCAAGAACAACCTTCTCGATTAACTCAGACAACAAATCAATTGAACACTCCAAATGTGTATGTACCACTTGACTTTGATCATCCAGCTTATGAGGAAAGGATTACACCAAGTTATGATAACATCTCTCAACATAACTCAAGCTTTAATGATGATGATGTTGATCTTCAACAACAAGATCTTCTTCCTCATGATCACAAGTGGACACGTATGCAGAAATACCATCCTACTGAACAAATTATTGGAGATCCACAAGCAGGAGTAACTACTCGTACTTCAGTGAATGAGTGTCTCGTTGCACTTTCTCTTAGCAATATCGAACCCAAAACAGTATCTGAAGCTCTTCGAGATCCAGAGTGGGTTAAGGCAATGCAAGATGAACTCGCACAATTTGAAAGACTGAAGGTATGGAGATTAGTTCCAAATCCTAGAAAAGATGATCCAATCGGAACGAAGTGGATATTCAAAAACAAAAAGGATGAGAATGGAGTAGTAGTAAGAAATAAAGCTCGACTTGTTGCAAAGGGTTATTGCCAACAACCTGGTGTTGACTTCGACGAAACTTTTGCTCCAGTTGCAAGAATGGAGGCCATTCGGATATTCTTAGCTTATGCCGCATTCAGAAACTTTACTGTGTTTCAAATGGATGTGAAGACTGCTTTCTTGAATGGTGACCTCAAAGAAGAAGTTTACGTTGATCAACCAGAAGGTTTTGTTGATCCTCAAAGACCAAACCATGTCTACAGATTGGACAAAGCTCTCTACGGTCTTAAGCAAGCACCCCGAGCATGGTATGATTCTTTAACTACTTTCTTACTAAGAGGTGGCTTTACCAAAGGCACAATTGACCCTACCTTGTTCATTCGCAAACAAGGTAAGCATGTTCTACTTGTTCAAATATATGTTGATGACATTATATTTGGGTCGACCAGTCAAACATTTTGCCGAAACTTTTCATCTCTTATGGTTAATCATTTTGAAATGAGCATGATTGGGGAAATGAATTACTTTTTGGGTCTTCAAATCAAACAATTACCAACTGGTATTTTTATATCACAAGGTAAATACATAAATGACATGTTGAAAAAGTTTGATATGACTTCATGTTCTTCAATTTCTACCCCAATGGCTGCTCGAACAAACATAAATGCTGATACAAATGGGAAACCATTTGACCAAAAGAGATATCGAAGTATGATTGGTTCGTTGTTGTACCTAACAGCATCTCGCCCAGATATAATGTTTGCAATATGTATGTGTGATAGCAATCAAAGTTGTTCAAATAACGTTTTCAAAACTCTCAATTGTTGATATGAGACGCAAAGGATCGAACGCCTTTGTGTACTTCCAAGTGTTCTTATATGAATATGTATGTGTGATAGCAATCAAAGTTGTTCAAATAACGTTTTCAAAACTCTCAATTGTTGATATGAGACGCAAAGGATCGAACGCCTTTGTGTACTTCCAAGTGTTCTTATATGAATATGTATGTGTGATAGCAATCAAAGTTGTTCAAATAACGTTTTCAAAACTCTCAATTGTTGATATGAGACGCAAAGGATCGAACGCCTTTGTGTACTTCCAAGTGTTCTTATATGAATATGTATGTGTGATAGCAATCAAAGTTGTTCAAATAACGTTTTCAAAACTCTCAATTGTTGATATGAGACGCAAAGGATCGAACGCCTTTGTGTACTTCCAAGTGTTCTTATATGAATATGTATGTGTGATAGCAATCAAAGTTGTTCAAATAACGTTTTCAAAACTCTCAATTGTTGATATGAGACGCAAAGGATCGAACGCCTTTGTGTACTTCCAAGTGTTCTTATATGAATATGTATGTGTGATAGCAATCAAAGTTGTTCAAATAACGTTTTCAAAACTCTCAATTGTTGATATGAGACGCAAAGGATCGAACGCCTTTGTGTACTTCCAAGTGTTCTTATATGAATATGTATGTGTGATAGCAATCAAAGTTGTTCAAATAACGTTTTCAAAACTCTCAATTGTTGATATGAGACGCAAAGGATCGAACGCCTTTGTGTACTTCCAAGTGTTCTTATATGAATATGTATGTGTGATAGCAATCAAAGTTGTTCAAATAACGTTTTCAAAACTCTCAATTGTTGATATGAGACGCAAAGGATCGAACGCCTTTGTGTACTTCCAAGTGTTCTTATATGAATATGTATGTGTGATAGCAATCAAAGTTGTTCAAATAACGTTTTCAAAACTCTCAATTGTTGATATGAGACGCAAAGGATCGAACGCCTTTGTGTACTTCCAAGTGTTCTTATATGAATATGTATGTGTGATAGCAATCAAAGTTGTTCAAATAACGTTTTCAAAACTCTCAATTGTTGATATGAGACGCAAAGGATCGAACGCCTTTGTGTACTTCCAAGTGTTCTTATATGAATATGTATGTGTGATAGCAATCAAAGTTGTTCAAATAACGTTTTCAAAACTCTCAATTGTTGATATGAGACGCAAAGGATCGAACGCCTTTGTGTACTTCCAAGTGTTCTTATATGAATATGTATGTGTGATAGCAATCAAAGTTGTTCAAATAACGTTTTCAAAACTCTCAATTGTTGATATGAGACGCAAAGGATCGAACGCCTTTGTGTACTTCCAAGTGTTCTTATATGAATATGTATGTGTGATAGCAATCAAAGTTGTTCAAATAACGTTTTCAAAACTCTCAATTGTTGATATGAGACGCAAAGGATCGAACGCCTTTGTGTACTTCCAAGTGTTCTTATATGAATATGTATGTGTGATAGCAATCAAAGTTGTTCAAATAACGTTTTCAAAACTCTCAATTGTTGATATGAGACGCAAAGGATCGAACGCCTTTGTGTACTTCCAAGTGTTCTTATATGAATATGTATGTGTGATAGCAATCAAAGTTGTTCAAATAACGTTTTCAAAACTCTCAATTGTTGATATGAGACGCAAAGGATCGAACGCCTTTGTGTACTTCCAAGTGTTCTTATATGAATATGTATGTGTGATAGCAATCAAAGTTGTTCAAATAACGTTTTCAAAACTCTCAATTGTTGATATGAGACGCAAAGGATCGAACGCCTTTGTGTACTCCCTAGCTGTCTTACATTCAACATTGTTGTTGAAGCAAAACTTTTCCGAAATATCACAACAAAGATTTTACTCATGTTTGATCTCACAAAACCAATTTTTGCTCCACCTTTCTATGAAAATTTTTGATCTATTCTTGCATAGCTTAAGGAGGAGTTTGTGATTTCAACAACCTTCAAACCTTCAAATGTGTTTCAAATTTTTTTTCATGTACACATTTGATGTTTTTCCAATGATTTTCAATCAAATGGAGTTCGGTGATTAGTTTGCACATGAGTGATAAGTATTTCTCAAATTATACTCCATGAATTTCATCATCGCCGATGAGTTCTAACCCCGGAGTATTCACTTCTTTAACTAGATAGTGAGGGTATTTTGAGTGATGTTGTTTTCGTGCAAATAGGATGGAGGGAGTAAAGTCGAAAAGTGAGAGGTTAAGGTGATATGTTGTGAGAAAAGGGTTAAAAGAAATGATACCCTTCCCCAAATTCTCAAAAAGCCGGGTAAAACACGCTCCTATCAGATTTCATTTGTTGATTTCTTGATATTGAAGAAGTCTTCATGGACCCAGTGAAGCGATGCACATCTTTACCTAACCACTCAAGTGTTTCTTAACAAATACTTGTTTCATTTCTCACGGAGATTTTCACATTTCTATTGACTCTTCTTTCGGAAGATGTTGATATTGAAAAAGGGTGACATTCTGCTCCAGTCCCCGACTTCATTTGATCACGATGTGTCTAGAGCTATTTTGATTGATCATTGATTTGATTATCATTCATTTTTTTAGGGCACATTAGCGTCATGTCTTTGTGATATTATTGCTTATCTTTGTGATATAGCCGGAACATTTGTAGTGATATCTTAATTGATATTCCACGATGATCGAATGGAAATCCTACCAATGCTAACATCCTTTCCAACATTGAACGTAGGTCTCACATTTTCATCTATGAATTTGTTGAGTTAACGAGAAGTCTATGTGACCTCGGATGTTATTTCCCAAAAAGTCTTTAAGGATAAAATTGTGGTTATCAAATGCTTCGGTAGTGTTAACCATGATTTATATTCTTTGAAGCAATCTCGTGGTTGCAAAGCCGCAGATCGAACTATGTTAGAGACTTGTTTTGTGCATATCTCAATGATACATAGGAAATCCGAAAAATGTTATACATTTTAATCGGTCATTTCATTAATCCTTTTGATTTTTCAACATGCTAACGGATCATTCTTATCTGGTTTCATTTCTCATCACACAAACACAGAAAACACCAACACCATGCTATAACGTTTGTCCCAACAACTTCAATCTTCCATTTTAGTCACCCCTAGGATTTCTTGGGTTGGGCTAATGGTTAGGGTTGATGTTTTGATGGTTGATATTTCTCCATGTGTACATTCGATCATGTTATTCTTGTTGACAATTAATCAATCAATGTGTACATAATGAGATTGGTTCCCAATCTTGTCATTATGAGGGGGAGAAAACTTTTATGATTGATTTACTGATTGATAAGGAAACAAGGAAAAAAGTTCGTGTTTGGTTTGGTTGTTTCACTAAGTGTTAGGCTTATCAAAGCTCTAGGATTATCAAAGTTTGTGTATAGAGGGAGAAAATTCTTCATGATGTGTCAATAGTTTCAGATTTTCACTAGATTTTAGTTGATTGAGAATTTGATTTTAAAAAGGTGGAATCTGAATTGATGTCATAGATAAGAATGAAACCAAAGATGAAAAGATTTTCACTCAAGATGCTTCAAAAGTTCAAAAATGCTCCAAAATGTGTATACTCATGGATTAAGGGGGAGCATGATTACTTCATAAGAATTTCATCCAAACTTCATTCAATTGCTTACTCTCCAAAGTATTCAAGTTGATGTGATAAAGATCAAAGCTTCAAAAGAGTCTTCATCAAACATACTTCATTCAAGATCTTCAAGTCATACAACAACATTTTGTCAAGAAACTCCAGTGCATACATAAAGGGGGAGAGTTCATTTTCATGAAACTTCATTCCAAAAAGATGAACTTCATTCAAGAATCAAAACTGAAGAATCGAAAAGCTGAATTTCACTCAAGAATCGAAGATTGAAACATTCGAAACCAAGATTCATACCTTCCGCATTTCATTTTTTGACACATTCGAGTCATATCTTTGTAATATTATTGCTTATCTTTGTGATATAGCCGGAACATTTGTAGTGATATCATATTTTTGATATTCCACGATGATCGAGATATTATTGCTTATCTTTGTGATATTATTGCTTATCTTTGTGATATTATTGCTTATCTTTGTGATATTATTGCTTATCTTTGTGATATTATTGCTTATCTTTGTGATATTATTGCTTATCTTTGTGATATTATTGCTTATCTTTGTGATATTATTGCTTATCTTTGTGATATTAGAGCTATCTTGTGATATTAATTTGTATCTTTCATTCATTTTTTTTGACACATTCGAGTCATATCTTTGTAATATTATTGCTTATCTTTGTGATATAGCCGGAACATTTTGATATTCATTTTTTTTGACACATTCGAGTCATATCTTTGTAATATTATTGCTTATCTTTGTGATATAGCCGGAACATTTGTAGTGATATCATATTTTTGATATTCCACGATGATCGAGATATTAGAGCTATCTTGATTGAGCTATTATTGTATCTTATCATTCATTTTTTTTGACACATTCGAGTCATATCTTTGTAATATTATTGCTTATCTTTGTGACACATTCGAGTCATATCTTTGTAATATTATTGCTTATCTTTGTGATATAGCATCTTAGTGATATTCATTTTTTTTGACACATTCGAGTCATATCTTTGTAATATTATTGCTTATCTTTGTGATATATCATTAGTTTGATTATTCTTCTTTAGGACACATTCGAGTCATATCTTTGTGATATTATTGCTTATCTTTGTGATATAGCCGGAACATTTGTAGTGATATCTTAATTGATATTCCACGATGATCGAATGGAAATCCTACCAATGCTAACATCCTTTCCAACATTGAACGTAGGTCTCACATTTTCATCTATGAATTTGTTGAGTTAACGAGAAGTCTATGTGACCTCGGATGTTATTTCCCAAAAAGTCTTTAAGGATAAAATTGTGGTTATCAAATGCTTCGGTAGTGTTAACCATGATTTATATTCTTTGAAGCAATCTCGTGGTTGCAAAGCCGCAGATCGAACTATGTTAGAGACTTGTTTTGTGCATATCTCAATGATACATAGGAAATCCGAAAAATGTTATACATTTTAATCGGTCATTTCATTAATCCTTTTGATTTTTGAACATGCTAACGGATCATTCTTATCTGGTTTCATTTCTCATCACACAAACACAGAAAACACCAACACCATGCTATAACGTTTGTCCCAACAACTTCAATCTTCCATTTTAGTCACCCCTAGGATTTCTTGGGTTGGGCTAATGGTTAGGGTTGATGTTTTGATGGTTGATATTTCTCCATGTGTACATTCGATCATGTTATTCTTGTTGACAATTAATCAATCAATGTGTACATAATGAGATTGGTTCCCAATCTTGTCATTATGAGGGGGAGAAAACTTTTATGATTGATTTACTGATTGATAAGGAAACAAGGAAAAAAGTTCGTGTTTGGTTTGGTTGTTTCACTAAGTGTTAGGCTTATCAAAGCTCTAGGATTATCAAAGTTTGTGTATAGAGGGAGAAAATTCTTCAAATGAGGGACATGATTACACCACACATATTGTACTCAATTGGTGATGGTACCTCCACATCAGCTTGGTTTGATAATTGGTCACCTTTTGGCCCCTTATGCAAGTTTATTTCAAATAGGGAGATTGCTAGAGCAGGTTTTTGGATGGACATAAGTGTTAAAGACATTCTGTTTTATGGACACGGGAATTGGTCGGATGCTTGGAATGATTTGTTTCTGGTCCTTATTCATATATCCAGACCGATTCTATGCCCTCACATAGCTGATCAGATCTATTGGAAGGATAGTAATGGGAAGGAAATAGAGTTCTCCAGCCTCGGGTACTTGGGATTCCATACGACATCGCAATGATATAGTTCCATGGGTGGATTTTGTGTGGTTTGCGCACAACATCCCAAGGCACTCGTTTCATATGTGGCTTATTATGAGGGAAAAGCCGAAGACTCAAGATAAATTGAAGCAATGGGATGTTAGTGGTTTAACTAACTTAAATCTACTTTGCCTCTCTCTTTGCAAACGTGGTCCAGATTCACATAGCCATATCTTTTTTGAATGTGACTACTCCGTGCAGGTTTGGAACATGGTAAAACCGTTGGCTGGTTTGCAGTCTGTTTCACATAAATGGATTGACATTACTTCGACTCTGCTTAACAAGCTAATAGAAAATCTTGCTAAGACTGTTATTGGAAAGCTCCTCATTGCTGCAACTAGTTACTACATCTGGCAAGATAGAAACAATAGATTGTTCACATCCAATGAGAGATCAGTGAACCAACTGAGGGATATCATTGTATCTACTGTGCGCCTGAAGCTAGCAACCTTCAATTTCAAGAAAAGAATTAAAGGCAGGAGTATTCTGGAAGACTGGAAAATATTAAAGACGTAGCATGCTGTAGTGTAGCTCGATCTTGAGCTACATATCTACATATTATAATCTGATTTGTCGACCTTCTTTTCGAAAACTTCTGATATGTATTGTTTAAATAGTTTGCGGTTTAGCTTGTGCTACATACATACGGGTTTGTGGTATGTATGAATTAGTATGGTATTCTACCATACTACTTGTAATAACTATTTTTTGGGTGATGTATAAAAGCTAACCGGGGTTTAAATTCCCCTTTACCCACAAAAATGGCAACCTAAGAATAATACACAAAAGGCGAGTACATCTGGCACTAAAGATGACTCTATTCCTGTGAAGGAGCATACTATTGCAAGATTCATGGGTGGTCTGAATTCCTTAATTGTTGAGAAGATGGAGTTGCGGCCTGTGTGGACATTCAAAGGTGCGTGCAAGCTGGCCATTCAACTTGAGAAGCAATTAAAGAAGAAGTCGGCCTACAAGTCAATTCCTAAACCTATTATACCTGCTAAGAATCCTATCTTTAAAGAAGTTAATGCTGGAAAAGAGAAGGTTGGAGAAGGGTCCAATGAGCCTAAGAAGAGATGTTTCAAGTGTCATGGGTATGGACATTTCCAAGCTGAGTGTCCCAATCTGAGGGCTCTCACACTGAAAGAAGTTGAAGAACTGAAGGCTGAAGCTTACTATGAAGACAAGTGTTCTTATGATGAAGATCCTAGTTAAGAAGAGCTTGTTGAAGCTGATGTTGGTGACATGTTAGTGATTAGAAGAGCAATGCACACTGGTGAAGCTTCTGATGATAAAGCTCAAAGGGAAAACATTTTCCATTCAAGGTGCACTATCAAAGCGAAGGTTCCTATGGAAAGATTCATATGGAACTGAACGTGTGTTTTCCTCGACCGTTCTATGGGATACCTTACGATTTAGACAGGAGAATGTTGTGTGGCATAAAGTGGTGTGGTTCCCTCAAATAATACCCATACAAACTACAATGGCTCAGCCCGGGCAATGAGGTAAAAGTTAATCGCCAAGTAGTTATTCCTTTTTCTATTGGTGTTATTTATCAAGATGAAGTTACTTGTGATGTTGTGCCTATAGATGCTTGTCATTTACTGTTTGGTAGACCTTGGTTGTTTGATAAATATGTGTACCACAATGGTCACTTAAATACTTACTCTTTGTTTATTAATGGGAAGAAAGTCACACTGACTTCTCTAAAGCCCAATGAGATTATTAAAGTTGGACAACGACTGATAATATTCTGAAAATCTTTTAGTAAACTTGGCCAGTAGAAATGTTCAGTGAGGATTTCTCTAGTTTTATTAATGCCAAAATGACCAGCCAGACCTCCTTCATGTGCTTCCCTTATCAGCAAATCTCTGAACCCTTTGAAATACACAACTTCCCACTTCTGAATAAGAAACCATCTTGAAGAACATATAGTCCTTTCTGATTAGCTTCAGTGAGATGATCAGCGAAGTCTGGATCAACATCATACAACTCCTTTATAAATGAAAATCCAAGACCTCTTGCCCCCAGAATGGACAACAATGAATATCTTCTAGTAAGTGCATCATCAACAACATTAATTACTTCAGCTTTGTGCTTATAAACAAAAGAATAAGACTGCAAAAACTCCACCCATTTTGCATGTCTGGCATTAAGCTTATGTTGACCATTAATATACTTCAGTGCTTCATGATCAGAAAATAAGACAAACTGTTTAGGCTTCAGATAATGTGACTAGTGATTGATAGCACGGATGATTGCATAGAATTCTTTGTCATAAGTGTTATATTTCAGTTTGGAACAATCAAGTTTTTCACTGAAATAAGCAAAGTTTTTCACTGAAATAAGCCACTAGGCTTCCTGCCTGGACTAAAACTACACCAATACCTACTCCACTGGCGTCACATTCCAACTCAAACAATACAACGAAGTCAGGCAAAAATAGAACTGGAGCTGAACTAAGCTTTTCCTTCAGTGACTCAAATGCCAACTAGGCTGAATTAGGCCAAGCGAATACACCCTTCTTCAAACAATCAGTGATTGGAGCCACCACAGTAGAGAAACTCTTGATAAATCTTCTATAGAAAGATTCCAATCCATGAAAACTTCTTACTTCAGTGATTGTAGTAGGAACTGACCATGATCTGATGGCTTCTACCTTTGAAGGATCCATGTAAATACCTTCTTTTGATACCACATACCCAAGGAATATTACACTCTCTACCATGAAATCACACTTCTCCAGTTTATCATACAACTGGTGTTTTCTCAGTAATTCAAATACACTTCTCAAATGATAAGTATGTTCAACTTCAGTTTTTGAATATACAAGAATATCATCAAAATAAACAACAACAAAATGACCAATAAGTGGTCTGAGGACTTCATTCATTAACCTCATAAAAGTACTAGGAACATTAGATAACCCAAAAGGCATTACTAACCACTCATAAAGGCCTCCTTTAATCTTGAATGCAGTCTTCCACTCATCTCCATCTTTTATTCTAATCTGGTGATAACCACTTCTGAGATCAACTTTGGAAAATACACTGGAGCCATGTAACTCATCAAGCATATCATCCAATCTGGGAATGTCATATCTATACTTAATAGTTATATTATTTATGGCCCTGCTATCAACACACATTCTCATCGAGCCATCTTTCTTTGGGACCATGAGAGCTGGGACTGAACAAGGACTCATGCTTGCTCTCACATAGTGATGCGTAAATCACGCGACAAACGACAGCGGAAGACTATTTTTGGTATTTTTTGGATTTTATGAAACAAAACAAATGACAAGACAATAAATAAATGATAGATAAAGAATTCACCACCAAGATTCGTAAAGGACGGACCACCATAATCAAGGATAAAGGAAACACTCCAACCCACCATTATGTTTGATAAAGGTATAGTCACCACAAGTACAGATAAAGAAATCAAAGATTTAAAGACCTCACCACTATAATTGATAGAGGACAAACCACCACAATTATAGATAAAGGGGTCACTTCAAACCACCAAGATCTCTGATCTATAAAAGTAAATGAAGATTTTTAAGAAATAGAGGCTGCTCTATTAATTTCATTCAAAACATCCAAAAAACTCCCTTATAATGAGCAAATGAACCCCTATTTATAGCCACAAATGCTATTTTCCTAAAATAAAGAAAATACAATAATAAAAGGCTGTCATGGGCTAAGGACAACCACTACTTTAATAACCAATATGAAATGGACAGACAGGGCTTCTAGAAATATTCCTTCTACACAAGGACCCACAAACCGTTAGGAATAACGTTGTCACACACTCCTCTCTTATTCCCATCAACAGTTGTCAAGCACATTCCTTCTTTATTGGGCCCACAAACATGTGCTGAAACAAACTTAATTTATTGAAACTGGTAACTTAAAACTGGAGCGTCCATACTGGAGTCTTGATTGGAGCTCATTACTGGAACTCTTCAGTGGGCATCTTCACTGGTGGATTACTGGTAGTTGTCACTGGGGACTCTTGCCACTGGAGAAGTGTTACTACTGGTGACTGGACTGGTTCAGTGAAAACTTGTCTGAAATTGGCCACTGCTGGCAGAATTAACATGGGTTGTTCAGATGGCATTATCAGTTCAGAACCTTCTTTCAGTTCAGAGCAAGCTTTCAGCTCAGTGGTGTCATTCAGTTCAGTGAACCTGGAAAAATCCGCATCAACATAGCCTTTAGCAACCAATTAATCTACATGCCTTTGCAACTCCTTTGCTTGAGAAGGTGTTCACTATAAGAAGTTTTGTTTGGAAGAATTGAACTTGGAACCAAGTTAATCTGGTGTTCAATACCTCTTACTGGTGGCAAACCTTCAGGTAGGTCTTCAGGAAAAACATCGGTGAACTCCTTCAGTAGAGACTTCAGGAGACTGGGACTCTAGTGAACTCCTTTTCATCAGTACGCTCAAGCACCAGTAACAAAGACTTGCTGGGCTGGACTTTCTTATTAAATTTCAACAACTCATTGGGTTTGAAAGAAGTCAACGTGATCTTCTTCCCAATCACATATAATGAGTAAGAATTTAAACAACCATAATGAAATACATGATTATCAAATAGCCAAGGCCTGCCCAGTAAAATATGACAAGCATCCATAGGAACAATATCACAAACAATCTTATCTTGATAAACAGATCCAATGGAAAAAGGAATAGTAACTTGTCGATTAACTTTTACATCAGATGGACTGCAATTCTATCTTCTCAGCAATGGTAGTATTTAACCCACCAACGAATCTGGCGATAGTATGTTCTTCAGTTCCCTTCACACGAGTAAGAGTCTTCAGTTGCTCAAAATTCTTTGATATACTCCACAACTTCTTTAGTACCTTGCTTCAGATTATTCATTAGAAGATACTGTTCTTGTTTATAAGACTGAGGAACAAACCTCTTCTACAAAACTTCTTTTAGCTTAGACTAGGTCTTGATTTTACTTTT
>CM067170.1:66286427-66431427 GCA_034093135.1 Erigeron breviscapus
ACTCTTCCTTTCTTTCCTTGTTAACTCTTGGTCACCAGTTGATGGAACTGACAATTTTCCCCCTTTGGAATGATCTCTAGTCCTGGACTTCAGATCATTCCACAACTCTTCCATCATATGCCTGTCTAGTGAACCAAAAGTTCTTCCTTGTTCTGGCAAGGAAGCAGTCATACCAGTCTTGAGTGCCTGGACTTCCCTTTTAATATTTTCAATTGCTTCTGGCAAGTCCTTTGGCAGCTCAACCTCAATCATCTTCACAACTTCTGGCAACATAACATCCTGAAATGATCTAAGGATAGATCCAGATATTTCTTCAGTGATCTCTTTCAGCATATCACCCCTAATCTTTCTAACAACTTCATCACTAAGGGTGTTAACCAGATCATTCTGATCAACTGTTGGCCTGTTCTCCAGTGTACCAACTCTTGTAACCAGTTTCTCCATCTCATCTTATCTGGTGATAACCACTTCTGAGATCAACTTTGGAAAATACACTGGAGCCATGTAACTCATCAAGCATATCATCCAATCTGGGAATGTCATATCTATACTTAATAGTTATATTATTTATGGCCCTGCTATCAACACACATTCTCATCGAGCCATCTTTCTTTGGGACCATGAGAGCTGGGACTGAACAAGGACTCATGCTTGCTCTCACATAGTGATGCGTAAATCACGCGACAAACGACAGCGGAAGACTATTTTTGGTATTTTTTGGATTTTATGAAACAAAACAAATGACAAGACAATAAATAAATGATAGATAAAGAATTCACCACCAAGATTCGTAAAGGACGGACCACCATAATCAAGGATAAAGGAAACACTCCAACCCACCATTATGTTTGATAAAGGTATAGTCACCACAAGTACAGATAAAGAAATCAAAGATTTAAAGACCTCACCACTATAATTGATAGAGGACAAACCACCACAATTATAGATAAAGGGGTCACTTCAAACCACCAAGATCTCTGATCTATAAAAGTAAATGAAGATTTTTAAGAAATAGAGGCTGCTCTATTAATTTCATTCAAAACATCCAAAAAACTCCCTTATAATGAGCAAATGAACCCCTATTTATAGCCACAAATGCTATTTTCCTAAAATAAAGAAAATACAATAATAAAAGGCTGTCATGGGCTAAGGACAACCACTACTTTAATAACCAATATGAAATGGACAGACAGGGCTTCTAGAAATATTCCTTCTACACAAGGACCCACAAACCGTTAGGAATAACGTTGTCACACACTCCTCTCTTATTCCCATCAACAGTTGTCAAGCACATTCCTTCTTTATTGGGCCCACAAACATGTGCTGAAACAAACTTAATTTATTGAAACTGGTAACTTAAAACTGGAGCGTCCATACTGGAGTCTTGATTGGAGCTCATTACTGGAACTCTTCAGTGGGCATCTTCACTGGTGGATTACTGGTAGTTGTCACTGGGGACTCTTGCCACTGGAGAAGTGTTACTACTGGTGACTGGACTGGTTCAGTGAAAACTTGTCTGAAATTGGCCACTGCTGGCAGAATTAACATGGGTTGTTCAGATGGCATTATCAGTTCAGAACCTTCTTTCAGTTCAGAGCAAGCTTTCAGCTCAGTGGTGTCATTCAGTTCAGTGAACCTGGAAAAATCCGCATCAACATAGCCTTTAGCAACCAATTAATCTACATGCCTTTGCAACTCCTTTGCTTGAGAAGGTGTTCACTATAAGAAGTTTTGTTTGGAAGAATTGAACTTGGAACCAAGTTAATCTGGTGTTCAATACCTCTTACTGGTGGCAAACCTTCAGGTAGGTCTTCAGGAAAAACATCGGTGAACTCCTTCAGTAGAGACTTCAGGAGACTGGGACTCTAGTGAACTCCTTTTCATCAGTACGCTCAAGCACCAGTAACAAAGACTTGCTGGGCTGGACTTTCATATTAAATTTCAACAACTCATTGGGTTTGAAAGAAGTCAACGTGATCTTCTTCCCAATCACATATAATGAGTAAGAATTTAAACAACCATAATGAAATACATGATTATCAAATAGCCAAGGCCTGCCCAGTAAAATATGACAAGCATCCATAGGAACAATATCACAAACAATCTTATCTTGATAAACAGATCCAATGGAAAAAGGAATAGTAACTTGTCGATTAACTTTTACATCAGATGGACTGCAATTCTATCTTCTCAGCAATGGTAGTATTTAACCCACCAACGAATCTGGCGATAGTATGTTCTTCAGTTCCCTTCACACGAGTAAGAGTCTTCAGTTGCTCAAAATTCTCTGATATACTCCACAACTTCTTTAGTACCTTGCTTCAGATTATTCATTAGAAGATACTGTTCTTGTTTATAAGACTGAGGAACAAACCTCTTCTACAAAACTTCTTTTAGCTTAGACTAGGTCTTGATTTTACTTTTACCTTTGTACTCTCTTTCAACTTTCATATTATCATCCCAGGATGAAGCATACTTTTTCAACCTAATAATAAAACTTTTCATATCATCATATCCTTTTATCTCCATTATTCTATCCATAACCTGAACCCATTCAAAGTAATCTTCAGGATTTGATGAAACAACAAAATCTGGTGGATCTATCTTAATATCAACATTATGTCTCCTTTGTCTTCTCTTTTTTTTTTGGTTAATGGGATACCCCTGTAAATTTTATACCATCACCAAAAAGCATTACAAATCAAGTAGTATGGCTGAGATACCATACTAATTCATATGCATGACATGCCATACATATGTAAGCTACTAGAATCAAGCAAACTAGCTAACAAAGGCCAACCTACACACTAGTAATTACAATAAAAGAACTAATGTGATAAAAAGGAACAATAATATCATCCGCGCCAGTTATCTGAGATGGACCACAATATCACGTGGTACTTTCAAAGCCTCAAGTAAGCACTCTACACTTGTTGAGTTTTTAAACTTCAAAGTTACCAACTTGAATCTGATTGTAGTAACAATAAGCTCCACAATAGTGTCTGGAGGACGGGCATGGTTAGAAAATAACCGATTGTTTCTTTCCTGCCAGACGAAATAAGCCGTAGCTGCTACTAGTAGTCTTCCAATAACATTCTTTGCAGATCTAGACTTCGCTTTAAGTGTAATCTAATGGACGATGTCTTCCCAATCATCAGATAAGAAAGCAACTCCAGCTAAAACTTTGATTCTACTCCAAACCTGCGATGAAAAAGAACATTGAAAGAATAGATGTGCATGAGAATCCGGTCCTTTGTTACACAACGAGCAACAATACAGGTTGTAGCTCGCTTTCCATTGCATGATCACATCTTGTGTCTTCAACTTCTTCTGAACAATGAGCCAAACCAAAAATACATGTCTTGGAATACAATGAGAAAACCAAATTGCATTTGCCCAAGCGACCTCGTTGTTCTTAGATCGAATGGAATCCCAAACTGCTCTTGAAGAATACACTTGGTCATTTCCTTGCAAATCTCTCCATACTATTGAACCCGGTTGATTTGTATTCAACACAATTGTTAGGATATTTAATAAAACCGGAAATAAATCTAACCAAGCACGTGGCCATAGCCATTCACCATTTTGATTAATATCAGCAATTTTTGAGTTTAAATCAAACCCCGCTTGCATGATTTGTCTTGGAGATATAACTTTACATAATGGCGACTCACCTGACCATTGATCAAACCAAACCGAAATCTGCTTGCCATCACCCACTTTAGACCATATGAATGGTCTAATATCTTGTCTTAACTAAAGCAATTTCCTCAATCCGCAACTACAATTTTGTGGTTGATGTACATCCCAAAAGTTTCTACCTTTTAACCTATAAGAGTGCACCCATTTGACCCATAGAGAATCTCTACGGGTTAAAATGCTCCAAATATGGTATACCATAAGGGATTTGTTTACTTCATTAACACGCCTAATATCTAAACCACCCTCTGATTTAGGTAAACAAATAGATTTCCATGACACCTTTGCCTTACCTTTCACCATCGGTCCTTGACACCATAAAAATGCCCGCATCTTCCTTTCAAGATCCTTTATAATGCTAGCTGGAAGGATAAAAACCGAAGCCCAGTAAACATGAAAAGAAGATAACACTGACCTTATCAACTGAAGACGACCAGCAAAAGATAAGCTTTTATTCCTCCAGTCAGCAATTCTACTCTCCATTTTCTCCACCAAGATCTTACAATCATTATGGAGAAGTCTAGTGGATATTAAAGGAACACCAAGGTACCTCACAGGGAGCTTCTCTTCATCAAAAGGCATGATCAAAAGTATAGCTTGCTTAACAAAATCCGAAACATTACAGAAGAAAGCTTTACTCTTGGGCATGCTAGGAGCTAACCCAGACATATCTTTGAATTCATTTAGTGTATTCATAATAACACTAGCTGAACTCACATCACCCCTTGCAAACAAAAAAAGGTCGTCTGCAAAACAAATATTAATAATTCGCTCCTTTTCGCATTTGTTATGAAATCTGAAACTAGCCATACTCATAACTGCATGCTGGAGAAGTAAAGTAAGCACTTCCATAACAAGTGTGAATAAGTATGGGGACAAAGGATCTCCTTGCCTTAATCCTCGTTTACCCTTGAAGAATCCATGCACATTCCCATTAATAGCTAAGGAAAACGAAGTAGAAGTAACACATACCATGATCCATTTGATCATTCTTCCATGGAAACCAAAACCATGTAATGTCGATTCCAAAAATCTCCAATCCACAGTATCATATGCTTTCTGTATATCAATCTTGAATGCACATTTTGGAGGACCAACATTGCGATGGTAGTTATGCATAAGTTCTTGCGTGAGTAGGATATTATCAGAAATCCTACGACCAGGAACAAATGCTGACTGATTTATGCTAACGAGATCCGATAACCCATCTTTCATTCTATCAGTTATTATCTTACTAATACATTTAAAGAGTGTATTACAGCAAGATATAGGTCTATAATCAGTAACAGAAGTCGGGGTTGCCACCTTAGGAACAAGAGCGATTTTAATTTATTTATTATTATACTTATATCTTACTTCTTACTTATATATATACATATTCATTATTAATATATTATAATAATATAATAAAAATAAAGGGTTAAGTGCACGGAAATGTAATCAACTAAGGCCGAAAAGTTATTGTATACATGAACTTACAAAAGGTTTATTGTATACATGAACCCTTAAAAAATGGTTATAGAGTACACGTTTTACCTGCTATTCCCTTAGCCGGTAACCCTTGTGAATTCTTACAAATTTGCTGACGTCAGCATGACGTCAGCAATTTTGTCTTATTCTTATTTTGTCATTTTCTGCATTTTTTTTTTTTTTTTACGATTGTATATTTTTATAGTTTCTTATTTTTACCACTTAACTTACTTTTAAAGTTTTTAATTTTTATCAATTAACTTTGGATTTTAACTTTAATCATCAATTTTTTTTAATTTTTTTTTCTACTTTCTATCTCTTAATTTAACGCTTTTAACTTATTTGTACCACTTAACTTATTGGTTTTTTAACTTTAGTCTAACTTTTTGTATACAAACTTAATTATAGTTTAGTTTTAAAGTTTTTAATTTTTATCAATTAACTTTGGGTTTCTAACTTTAATCATCAAATCTTTTTTTTTCTTTACTCTCTATCTCTTACATTAAGGTTTCTAACTAAACTATAGTAAATTTTATGTGTCCAAACTTTTAGGTACCGTTGTATGTATAAATGCTTGCATGACGCAGTGTCGATCCCGGACAACGTCCCCCTGGGGTCAAAAAACTAGTTCTAACTACACACATTCATCAGAATTTAGAACCATAAGAATTTAAAAAAAAAAAATCGGATCTCCATATCTCGATGATGATGATGTCAAATAAATGAATAACAAACACAATCACTGATGAAAAACGATGTCAAACCACCGCACACAATAATAGAAGTTTTGTAAGTTCATGTACACAATAACTTTTTGTAAGTTCATGTACACAATAACTTTTTGGGCATAGTTTATTACATTTTCATGCACTTAACCGGCCCACATCAAGACTTTAGCCGGTTTCGTTATACAATAGAAAAATAGCAGGGTTCATGTATACAATAAACCTTTTGTAAGTTCATGTACACAATAACTTTTCGGCCTTAGTTGATTACATTTCCGTGCACTTAACCCTATAATAAAAATATATAATATAGTATTTGTTTATATTATAAATTATAAATAAATATTTGTATTTGATTATAATTTATAATTCTAAATTGGAATTATTACTACTTAAAATTTTTATTAATATCTATATCTATTAAGATTAAGAATTAATTAAAATTAAAAATAATATAATATAAGTATCTACTATCTAAGTCTAAGTGAGTATATAATGTAGTTTTTCGTCTTTCTACATGAAAAATTTGAGAGGATATGGATGAGATATTATTTTCTTCATTTTTTGCTCTTAACTTGTGGAGCAATTTCCCATTCCTGAAGAACTCATGAACAGCGAGACATATATCATTTCCTACCACATCCCAAGCACCCTTAAAGAATGCCGAGGCATACCCATCCGGACCCGGGGCTTTATTTTCTCCTATCAAAAACATTGCCTTCCTTATCTCCTCATTTGTGATATTACGAACCATGGCTTCAGTTTTTTGAGGGGATAACTTCTTTGTGAAAACATCAGGAGTAGGATAACGGGATGTGACCCCAACCTGACCCAAAAACTTCTCATAGTGATCAACAAAAGCCTTAGGGGCTGCACCACCTTCATGAATGATCCCATTACCATCACGGATGACCTCTATTCGACTTCTATGGTTTTTGCTTTTGACAAAGTTATGAAAGTAGGCTGAATTTGAGTCACCCACCCCTAGCCATTCCACTTTAGACTTTTGTTTCAGAAAACGCTCTTCATCTAATTGAGCAATTGGAAATTCTTTCAAACAAGCTGTCTCTTTCTCCAATAAACCCGTATTAGTTGGGTCCTTATCAATCTCACCTTGTAGCTCATCAAGGCAACCCCTAAGTTTCAAAACCTTTGAGTGAAGGTTGCCTTGATCATGCAGAAGCTTACGTAGAGGTTTCTTGGTGGCTTTAAGACGACTAATCACCTTAAAGAAGTGATGGCCTTCAACATTTAGTTTCCACACATTAACAACAGCATCAAGAAAACCCTGCTTATGAACAAGAAAGTTAGCAAACTTAAAAGGTTTAGGACGACTTCTCGTAATAGAAGGAAGTTTCAGGATGCATGGCGAGTGATCAGAGATTCTGTAGGGATGAAACAGTGCACAAGCTGCTGGAAATGCATCTATGAACCTCATATTCCCCATAATCCTATCAATTCCCCACCTCGTTTCGGTTTTTGATTCCAAGTAAAATGTAATCCGGAGCTTTTTACATCAAACACTTCAATAGATTCCACACACTCCTTAAACTCTCTCATGCTAATATTAATAGTCGATGATCCATGAAGAGAGTCTTCAAGATTTAGTGCCGAGTTAAAGTCCCCCATAATAACCCAAGGTTTCTCACGTACAAAAACCTTATGCATACACAAATTCTGCCACAGAGTTCTTCTATTCTTATAATAGTTACCAGCATAAACAAAAGAACAGAATAACAATTTCTTATCATCTTTGAAAACCACCTGCACATGAATAACCTGGTCCGATTGTGACAGAACCATGACATCAACTACCTCAGTTGTTGATGCACGTTGATGTGACAACAGCAACTTAGATTTGATTATGTCTTATTTGTATATGTAATTGATAGATTATGAACATAATGTTTTGGTAATGATCGATTACATGTTTAGGTGTTATATATGTTTATATATGATGTTTGTTATGTATGTTATACAAGTACAAACATAATATACGTTAGGATTCCTTGTATGTGAAATACTAAGGAATATAACTATAAAGATGATTTACAACTAACGAAGATAATCTTCGTTAAGATGGGCTGGGCTGCTAAGTTCGTAAGAACAAAGCCCAGCGAGTCCAATATAATCTGAAACATATAAAAACCCTAAAAGGAATAGACGACGTTCAGTTTTTACACACCTAAAGCAACTAAGTTCGTTTGTGACATATACCAAACGAATATAGTGCAATATAAGGCTGATTATACACTTATAATTAGCAATATAATAGATAACTAATCAAACAGTTATCTCGTGAGGATTCCGCACTCACGACATAACCATAGACGATCTCGAGAGCGATCCATAGCTATCGAGGGACTCACAAGTGGTATCAGAGCCTTTCGATATCTTATCGAAGGTTTCAGATCGTCTGTTTGATTTTTTATATTTTATTTTCTGAGAAATTCGAAAACCCAAACTGTCTTTTAAGTTCGTTTTCCTCTACGAACTTAGCCAAACGAATTTAATCTTAAATTCGTTCCTTGGCTTTTGAATCTTCCTACGAAGTTATTGTTCAACGAAGTTATTAACGAAGTCAAACCTATCTTCGTTAGCTTTACGAATTTAGGCCATCTTCGTTTTGAACTCTCTTTACGAAGTTAAATTTATCTTCGTTCTGTTTCACCTTACGAACTTAGAACTTCTTACGAACTTAGATTTATCTTCGTTTGTAGTTCTATCTTCGTTCCAACCTTATCTTCGTTTGATCATTTATCTTCGTTCCTTTAAGGTTTTTGCTATATTAGCTCATGGCTTCCACATCGTCTGTCAACAGTGCTGTTGCACAATATCTGAATTCTCTGGTTTATCATGATCATCTAGTCGGAAGGACTAATTCTCCACCGAAGTTAGTCTCATTAGCTGATTTCTGGGCGTGGAGAGGTCGATTCGAGGATTTTATTCAAAGAGAAGACTTGAATATGTGGATTATGATTACTGAAGGATATGAGTGGCCTACTCTTACAGTCAATGGCGTTACTTCGACATACAAGATGGCAGAATTAAAAGGAGAAGAAAAGACTGCATATGCAATCGAAGTAAAGGCTCTTTCGACTCTTCGGATGTGCATTCCACAAGAGTTAGTGCATTTGTTTCCCAAACAAGAATACAAAACTTCAAAGCAGCTGTTCGATGCTATTGAAGCACATTGTGAAGGAGATCCACTACTGAAGAAAAACAGAATTAAAATGCTTAAGAAACAATTTGACTGTTTCAACGCTACCAAGAACGGACAAGTTGAAGATCTTATTCTGAGATATCAACATCTGCTTGCCGAGTTAGCGTATTTTGATCTTAAGTATTCTCCAATTGAAATTGTGGATAAATTCTTGGATGGTTTACCGAAGGCCTATAAAGAGTTTTGTCATGGACTACAAGAAAGAGATGATTATGCATCTTTGCGTATAGATGGAGTTATATCTACTCTTAGGAACAGAGTGATGAAAGACAAAGCAAAGGATCTCCAAGATAATTACACTCAAGATCCTTCTCTGTATCATGCCACCATGAAGAACCCAACAGCTGATGTAAATGCATTCTTTTCGGGAGTTGGTAGTTCTGGGACAACAGAGAATACTGATGGAGATGATTTTGTTGGTTTCATTGCTTCGGATGCTGGGAACAAAGGTAAGAAGACTGCTGAAGGTGTAAAGACTGGAAGTTTAAAGTTCGGTAACATTACATCTTCTGTTGCTGGTTACAAGTCCATGCCAATGGATATGAAATCAGCTGAGGGTCGGATGAATGTCTTTGCTGCAATGTGTGCTGCTCATGAAGCGTTTGTTGCAGGAAGAATCACAGATCCTGCACTCATAGATGAAGATTATGACCAAATTGATCCAGATGATGTTGAAGAGATGGACCTAAAATGGCAATTGGCTATGATCACAAGAAGAGTGCAGAAATTCATGAAAAGGACAGGACGACCTCTTACTGGAGGCACTCAGGGCTTTGACAAGTCAAAGGTTAAGTGTTACAACTGTGATGGATTTGGACACTTCGCTAGAGAGTGTCAACGACCAAAGAGGGATGTCAATACTACCCCTACGCGACAAGACAGAAGTGGTAATCGTCCATATAATCAGAATGCAAATAGAGCACTTGTGTTGACTGAAGATACTGCTGCAAATGACAAGGCCATCGTAGCTGTTCAATCTGATGGTTCTTATGTCTGGAATCTTCCACAGGACGAGGCCAACAATGCTTATTTGGCTGAAATTGTTGATGATATGGCTCATATTGTGGACTCTCCTGATGACTTTCTTGACACCACAGTTTACCATAATGATGAGCATTTGTATGAAAATGTTCACAGTTCGAAAGTGGAAAGTTCTGCTGAGGGTGTTTATGATACTGATTCCGAATCTGAAGATGAGTTCGAAGATGATAAGAACCAAGAGGAAGTGAAAGCTACTGCAGAGGTAAAAGCTACTGAAGTTAATGAAGATTCTGCTACTGAAAAGGTCGAGAAGACAATTAAAGAGCAGATGAAAGATTTTGAGATTCCTGAAGGGATGACTGTAGATGACTTTGTTGCCTACATGGCCGATTGTAAAGAAGCTGACCAACAGGTATCTTATTCCTTACATACTATTGTTCATGTTTGTAAAATTGTGAATAAAATGTATGATGAAATTGAATCGAAGAATAATCAAATTAGGAATTTAGAATCTATTGTTAATGCTACACAATCAGAGAGAGATAGGCTAATTAAAAAGGATTTAACAGTCAATGATAAAGAAAGATTTTTTAAGGAAAAGATTAAGTCCTTAGAGTCTGATCTAAGTGCAATGAAGGACAAAGTCAAACAGTCGGTAGCTGTAGAAAGAGTAGGTGGTGAAGCTTACTCGTTGTTAGCAAAGAAGTGTGCCACTATCGAAAAAGAACTAGCTGATGCTAAGATAGAGATTTTGGATTTAAATGCTAAATTAGATTCTGCTAGGCATTCTGAACTGTTAATGCATATGAACAAATTTGAGGATTCTTCCACTAAGAGTCTAGACCCAGTTAAGATCTCTTATAACGATGTTCCTCCACCTTTCAACAACAATTATACCTCCGTTGAACCCAACATTCCTGAAGTTCTACTTCAATCTAGTACTGAAGCTAGTAAACCAAAAGACTCAATTCCCGAAGCCAAGTTGTCTAAGGAAACAAAAGAGTCTGTAGGAGGTTCTTCTCAACCTAAAACGGAACAGAAATTGAAAGGTATTGTTCAAAATAAGTCTAATTCTTTTGGTCAGAAAGATAGTGTTACACACTTTACTCTTCACAAGAGTCATAGGGTATATACTGAGTTAGAATTCCCTTTAGAATCTATTGACCCTAAAAGGATTGATAAAGTCTGGGATGTGATTGTTGAGGACATGAAGAAATTAAGTCAGTCACGTCTCACTCCTTTGGCTAGGCAGACTAAAACTAGAAAATCTGAGGATAGATCAGCTGTTGATGAAGTAGCTACTAGGACTTTGAAGCAAATCCTTATGCCTGCACTTAAGAAGTCTCCAATTATAGGTAAGGATGAAATAGTTGATGCTAGAAAATCTAGGAATTCACCAACTAAACGTAACTTTGATGACAGTAGAAAAATGAGTAAGGCAGTGGACACTAGGACTAAAATTGAATCTGTAGGTACCGATAAAAAGGTAGATACAAAGAATAAGGTCAAGGTCCTTTCTTGTTTTGCGTGTCATGAAAAAGGTCATGTTTACAGTGTATGTCCCAACAGACCTCGGAGATCAGGTTCTCCGTCGAAGGGTTCTACCTCGGAAGACAAAAAGGGGTTGGGTAATGATAAAAAGGTTGATGAGTCACAAGTTGCATCTTCTTCAAAAACGTTTACTATACCTCAACGACGTGAATCTCCATTGAAAGTTTCATCTGGAAATGTTCATAGGAATTCAAATCAAAAGAGGATTGTATCATTTCAATCTAGGAGTATATCACCTAGAGAAGATAGATTCATGAACCATGGTCGTAACTCATATTATGACAAAATTCACTCAAGTGTTCGACCTTCTTTTGGCCCTCATTCTCCTAGAACTTCTCCAACGAGAGGTCCGAAGACTTCTCCAGTGAGAAGACAAGATGAGAAACGTGTTCCATCCAAGGCTTCTAGCAATGGATATTGGACCGAACTTCTTCTCAAGGATGAGAAGGGACGACCCAAACCAATGAAGGTTTGGGTCCCACACGAAACTAACTTATCTCATTTTATGTGCAGGGAGTTCCTAGGAAACCAATTCATTTGTGGTACCTTGACAGTGGATGCTCCAGGCACATGACAGGGGACAAGAAGCTTTTGTCCAATTATGTTGATATACATGGGTCATATGTTAGTTTTGCTGGATCCAAGGGCGGTAACATCACCGGTCAAGGAGATGTCGTCAATGGACAACTTACTCTAGAACGAGTAAACTTTGTGGAACAACTTACTCATAATCTTATGAGTGTCTCACAGATCTGTGACAAGGGCAACAATGTTCATTTCACAGAAAAGGAGGCATTCATCTTGAAGCCGGGTTTTGTTATTCCTAAAGAATGGATTATGCTCAGAGCTCCTAGGAAGAGAGACATCTATGGTTTAGTTTTAGGTGTTGATAATCCAAAGGAGTCCCTTTGTTTGTTGAGCAAGGCCAATGAGTCGGAATCTCTCTTATGGCATCGAAGAATGGGACATATCAACTTTCGGAAGATGAATGAACTTGTCAGTCTTGAATTAGTTGAAGGTGTTCTGGTAAAGAAGTTTGGGATGGAAGATAAATGTGTACCGTGTTTGAAAGGGAAGCAACATAAGAATCCCCATAAATCAAAGGTGCAAAATTCTATATCCAAACCATTCGAGTTACTTCATATGGATCTCTTTGGTCCTGTGAACATAAGAAGCATTGGAGGGATGTCTTACTGTTTGGTGATCACTGATGATTACTCAAGATTCTCATGGTATTCTTTTTGAAGACCAAGGATGAGACTGCTGCTCGATTTATGGATTTCATTAAACAAGTCGAGAATGTCCATGAGATTAAAGTGAAGAGAATCAGGAGTGACAATGGCACTGAGTTCAAGAATAATACTATTAATGCATTTTGCTTGACCAAAGGAATTCAACATCAATTCAGTGCACCTTATGAGCCACAACAGAATGGAGTAGCTGAAAGGAAGAACAGGACATTGATAGAAACAGCCAGGACGATGCTTGCTGATTCAGGGCTTCCTATTATTTCTGGGGAGAGGCGGTGAATACAGCTTGCCACATTTTGAATCGGGTTTTAACAGTTAAACGGTTTAAGAAGACTTGTTATGAGCTGTTGCACAACAAAAAGCCCAATTTGCAGAATGTTGAGCCGTTTGGTGTTCCGTGTACTTTTCTGAAAGTTCTTCCTCAAGGGAAATTTGATCCTAAATCTGAGGAGGGATTCTTTTTAGGTTATGTGCCAAGTACACCGATTCGGCGTGTGTACAATCAGAAAACTGGCAAAGTCAATTTTGGTACAAATGTCGTAATTGTCAGTCATAAACCTGCTGTGCACATTGGTCCTGCTAATGACTTTGATTATGATGGTGTTTTCACTTCTTTTCGTGGTCCTGTTTCTTTTACAGGTGTTCCGATTGTGGAAGATGTAGTTACTCTACATGATCCATTTGATGGTGGGCCGGTTCCTGTTTCCACTCCTGTTTCCTCACCATTCGTTGAGCCTGCTTCTAAATCTGGTGAATCAAGTGGGACCAAAGAAGCAGACTCTACTTTAGATACTGCTCTTAAAAATCTTACTGATCCTTTACATATACCGCTACCTGATGATCCTTTCTATGATACTGATGACACGGAAGGTGAAAATCAGGAAGAGCCTAAAACTCCAGAACATCATGTCCAGACAAACTTGGGAAGTGATCTTACGGTCGATAAGGTTCCTCAGACAAGAGTCAACAAGGATCATCCAGTAGATCAAATTATTGGTGATGCTTCAGCCTCTACTCGCACGAGGAATCAGCATAAGAAGATGTCAAGTATGTTTGCTGAGGTTAAGGATACTGGGGCGATTACTTGGTACTTGTACTATTGCTTCATCTCTCAGGTTGAGCCTAAGAATGTTGGTATGGCTCTTAAAGATCCGTCATGGGTTGAGGCGATGCAAGAAGAATTGGCTCAGTTTCGGAAGCTTGATGTATGGAAGTTAGTTGACTTACCTCTTGGTGAATCTCCTTTGTCTACGCGATGGGTTTTTCGTTGTAAAAAGGATGACAAAGGTGTTGTCACTCGCAATAAGGCTCGGTTGGTAGTTAGAGGATTTGAGCAACAAGAAGGTTTTGATTACGATGAGACTTTTGCACCTGTAGCTAGACTAGAAGCTATTCGATTATTTCTGGCATTTGCTAGCTATCAAGGTATAAAGGTGTATCAACTTGACGTAAAGAGTGCCTTTTTGTATGGAGAAATTAGAGAAGAAGTGTATGTAGATCAACCTCAGGGGTTTGAGGATCCAGATTTTCCCAATAGAGTATATCGTCTTGATAAGGCTCTATATGGTTTACATCAGGCTCCTCGATCATGGTATGAAAACTGTCTACTCATTTGCATGAAAATGGTTTTACTCGAGGTTCTATTGACAGCACGTTGTTCATCAAATGGAAAGGGAAGGACTACTTGCTTGTACAGGTTTACGTTGATGATATCATTTTTGGTTCATCTGATAAGACCATGTGCAAGGAGTTTGAGCAGAGCATGAAGGCTAAGTTCGAAATGAGTGCTATGGGGGAATTAACTTTCTTCCTTGGATTACAGGTGGATCAACTGAAGGATGGGTTCTTTATTCATCAGAGCAAGTATGTTCAGGATCTTCTCACAAGGTTTCGAATGACCGATGCTAAAGATGCAATTACTCCCATTCAGACTAATCATGGGCTGTGTCCTGATAAGACTAATGATCCAGAAGTCGATGCAACTCAATATCGGGCTATTATTGGTTCCTTGATGTATCTGACGGCTTCACGTCCAGACATTACCTTTGCTGTTTGTATGTGTGCTAGATATCAGGCTAATCCGAAAGAGTCACATATGAAAGCTGCGAAAAGGATTCTTCGTTATGTGAAGGCCAAGCCTCGTCTAGGGCTTTGGTATCCCATGCATGGTTCCTTTGAATTCAAAGCTTATACTGATTCGGATTATGGTGGCTGCAGTTCGGATAGGAAATCAACGTCAGGTGGATGTCAACTTTTAGGGGGGAGAATTATATCGTGGCAGTGCAAAAAGCAGACATCTGTTGCACAGTCTACCTGTGAAGCAGAGTACATAGCTGCTGGTCAATGCTGTTCTCAGGTACTTTGGATACAGCAACAATTGCGCGACTATGGTATGGATATCTCAGACTCTCCTATTTGTATGATAATAAGTCTGCCATAGATATTACTAAGAATCCGAAAAACTTTAAAGTCACCAAGCACATAGATATAAAGCATCATTTTTTGCGTGACTGTTTTGAGAAAAAGCTTATTCATTTAGAAAAGGTTGTTACTGATGATAACCTTGCTGATCTTTATACTAAAGCTTTTGATAGACCTCGTCATGAGTTGTTATATCAACTCAATGGTATGAAGAATGCCGAGTAGTTTCTCTCAAAGAACTTAAATTTTTCGGTTTTGTGTCTTTGTAGTTTAAGTCGTACATAGATAGAGTCATTAAAATACAAAAAGAGTTGTTTTAGTATAAGTTTGTACATATCTAGTGTCTGAAAAATCCAAAAACATCAGAAAAATTGGAAAATCCAAAAATATAATAAATGAAGTACGGTCACTGCACTAAATGATTAGACGTGACGATACTTTAGCTTTTAAGCCTACTTAATTGTACTTTAAAATGCTTAGTCAGTGATACCATTATATGATGTATCGATAGGCACAAAGTACCAAGGTTTCCTTATAATCTGAACTTAAATGTATACAATGTTCTTATGGGAAACTTATTCAGATATATGGCTGAGAATACTTGTTCTTAATATAGACAAGTCCTTTAAATCTTATGAAAGATCTTGCATTGTAATTAGGTATATTTGGTCTTTATAAAGAAGGTCTCGGGTACATATATGTGTATGTATTGCTTTTTCGGATGTATATTTGTGACAAGATATGCAAATATCAAAATAAATCTATTGAAAGTATGAAGCTAATGTGGCCTTTGAGATTCGAACAAGTAAGTCCTTGGGGTGTCGTTGTATACCTAGCCTACCTAAAGTTTTCAACTTGGGATAGGTTGTCAGAAAGTTCGCTACACGGGTCTCATAGAAAGTCACGGGTTTTCATAAGTGCTTTAAAGTAAATTAATGTCACAAATATGCAAGTACTTGGCATTATGCAATGTTAAGTATATTTCCGTACGTGAGTCAAGTTATGTCGCTTTACGCGTGAGGAATCACCGACCTGTCACCGCTGACTTGATTCTTAAAGACTTTCTCACTTTAATCACCAAATGTCTTAATCTTAGTGCTTTTTCGATTGTAAGAGTGTATCTGAATATGGGGCACATAAGTTCGCAAACTAAAATTGTGGCATGAGTAACTTACTAGGTTACATGGTGACTGTCCTTGGCTCAAGTAATACGAAAGTGCCACAAACCAAAAAGGAGACTGGAAGTACCGAGTGTTTAAGAGGACAAACATATTGGTAATCGTTTTTGGATCACTGTTCATAACTAATAATAAGAGAATTATTTCTCACCCATAGGCTTATGTAATTGCTAAACTGATCTAGTCAGCAGTAACCAAGCATCATGTAAATAATGAATAAATGATGAATAAATTCAAGTTAATTAGTGTATAGCTTAGTTTATTATTCTGTTATTTTAATTCTAATTTATTTTTCTTTATATTGAGTCAAAATAGTATTTTTATAAGTTCTTATTGCACGAGAGATCCTATTCCAATTCTGAGTATATGTCTTACTGAATTCTTTCATGAGAATTCTTGATGAGGTTGTGTGGTTTGTGTCAAAAGAAGATTTTCTGATATGGACATTAATTTGTTTAAGTTTAGAAAATGATCTTTTGTTGTCTTGCCACTGCGAATTCTACTGGTTTTCTGGGTGTGTTCCTCTCATAGGCCTTTGGATTTTCTTCGAGGGTAGAAGTCTCCTTGTGGTTTTCCATTTCGAGCTCTTTACTGTGATGTGCGCATTTGAAATTGGTGTCTTCAATTTGGCGGGATAATAGAAAATGATATTTCAAGTGTTTTGTGAAAAGTCAAACTTATTTGAAATCTCACAAATTTTCAGTTGTTACAAGTTAAGAATTTAATTTATAACTTGGTGACATTTTAGGGTTTGACGATGAAATGACCTTCCTTGATCTTTTGTTAGATTCATTGTTATTTCGTATTTGTTAACCTTGTTTTTGAATGATTTTAGCTTGAAATTTTCTGCATTATTCTGTTATGCTCTTAATGCGTTAATGAGTTTTCATTAAGTGTGCAGTGTTCAGGTTAAAAAGATTAAGTTGAAGTGCTATATTCTGCAAATACATTGTTATTCGTATGGATGATATCCTAGAGATAAGATCCTTGCTGTGTGATGACAATTTGTGTGATACAGATATGAGCATGTGAAGGAAGAATACATGAACTTGATATTGGTGTATTTATTTATTTTATGATTCATGTATTTAGTGAAAATAATCAGATCTGTTACTTTTAATCTTCGTACTATAATTTATGATATGATTTCGGAAACCTTATAAGGTTCTTAATTGAATTTTGGACTACTCATTGTTTGACTGTTTTGTAGACGGCATTTCGTATGGGACTTAAGTGTTTCAAGATCATTTGTCGTTAAGCATCTCAATGATTAGTGGAAAGTTCTTCGTTTCATGGTCATGATTGGTAACGTTATTCATATGTCAATTGATTATTTTCAGGTTTGTTGATGAATTGATTTGAGGGATTAGGGGTTATTATTCACGATTGTAATGTTCGTTGAACAACTTACATTATGATGATGATATTGTATGATGGCAATTTTTTGGTACAAGGCATGAACAGGTTGTTTGTTAACGAGTTTTTGCTATATACAGGATTAGGTAAAGGGTCGAATCGTGGAACATTTTGTGAACGAACCTAGCTGAATCTGAAATTTTCTAAGTCCAAAGATTGTTCTTACGAAGATAGCATTATCTTCGTTTATGATTGTTCTTACGAAAATATCTTTCATCTTCGTTGTTTGTTCTTACGAAGATATCATCTATTTTCGTTCAGAAAGTTGGAAGTATATGGTTCTTACGTAGATCATCTTCGTACGCACATATTTGTGACCGGATTCCTACCCTACCCGTTTTAAACCATTTTTACCATCTATATAAATACAAGCTGCCTTCGTTTTATTATTTACACTTTCAAATTTTTTCAAGCAATAAACGAATTTAAGCTGCTTCATCCCCATAATATCATCAATCACAGCTTTTGATTTCGATCAAATTTCTACTTCTTGTTTCGATTTCTCTTGAAATTAGTGATTCAGGTACAATAATCGAGTGTAATCATTCACAAATCACTAATACAAATTCGTTGTTTGTCCAATTTATGCACGAACTCAGTCAGCTTCATAAGAATTTTGATTTTAGGGTTTTAATTTCGTTTTGAGATTAATCCTCTATTATATCTTGCATTCTTGTTATAATCAAACTGGGTTATGCTATAATTAATGGATACAAATTTTTCAAAACGATTTTGGGCAAAAACAAAAAGTTAATCAATTTAAATTGTTGATGAAGTGCTGCTCAGACATAGCGAACGAATTTAGTGTTCAATCAAACGAAGTTAGCCTTCGTTTATAACTTACGAACTTAAGTTTAGGTTTATAAGTTACGAACTTAGGATTTCTACAAGTGTTTACGAATTTAGGACTTAATTTGTCAAACTTACGAAATTAAAGTTTATCTTCGTATGTTATTTTAACTTACGAACTTAACCCTTATGTTCGTTCTTTTAGTTCTTACGAACTTATATCTTCGTACACTTTGTTCTTACGAATTTAAGTTCTATTTTCGTTTGAATTTTTCTTACGAATTTAATACTATCTTCGTACAGTATGCTTACGAATTTATACATTATCTTCGTAAAGCTCCTTCTTACGAACTTAACGACTATCTTCGTACAGTTTAACTTACGAATTTAGTGATTAGGTTTTACAAGTCTGCAAATCATTTTCTATGCTTATTTTACATTTGTTTCAATACTGTGATTTGTTTTGCAGATATGGCTTTAGCACCGAGACAATTCTTTGAGAAGCATAATCTGGCTCTCAACCTTGATCCAGATCAACGTAACTGTGATCATTATCATCAAATGTTTGCATTTATAGCTCGTTCAAGATTATCATTTGTGTTCACTCATTCACCACGACTTATTAGACAGTACATAGATGAATTCTGGAGTACTGCTCATGAAGTAATGGTTAATGGTCATGGTTTTATTCAAGCTACAGTTGCTGGGATCACTTTTGCATTCAATGCTGCAAATCTACGTCATATTCTGCGTTTAGGTGAAGAACCAGACGAAGCGGTAGATATGACATATTCGTTTCAGCTTCTTTATCAATGTTTTCAGAGGATGGGTTACGTTGGTGCAATAAAATTACCTTTTGACAAAAGTGGAATTAAAGGAAGATGGAGATATTTGGCATATGCTTTGCTAGTTTGTTTAAGCAATCGTAAAGCGGGCTTTGATCAACTTTCTGCTCAAATAGCATCGCAGATGGTTGCATTGGTCTACAATCGCCCGTATCCATTTTCTGTCTACTTTTATCAGGAATTTCTTGAACAACTGAGTGCCAGAGGACGAAAGAGATTTTTACTTTATCCTCGCTTTGTTATGGCCATTGTTAGACACTTCTGTCCGAACTTGGTTTTCGATCAAGGACCTCGTTATAATCTACATGCTTGGCCTTTGCGTCTTTTCGCTGATTTAGAAGCAAATACTCGCAACGTAGAAGGTCTTACTGATCCACCTTTGTTTGGTCACTTGATCAATCCTAACTATCGTTCTCGTATTGAGGATGATATGTTCGTGGACGACGATGACGAATCAGATGAAACAGAAGGTTCTGAAGGTGGTTTAGAAGCTGATGATAGTGATTCTTCAAGTGATGATTCCGATGATGATGATTCAGATCACGGGAATGATGCTAATGAGGAAGATAGTACCAGTAGTTCAGCTGATAATGTTGTTGTCTCGGAAGACACAGGTGAATATGAGCATCGCACAAAAAGGGCTCATGATGTTCCTGTAGCTTCTGCAAGTGATCATTCTTATCACTTATCTCAAGAAGGTGTATCTAGTGAGCTACGTAGAGAACGTCGAAGCAAGGCATGTCATGCTTCTCCGATAGTCTCTGATACGGCTCAATCTGTTCATGATAAGGTAAATTTTGTTCATGATAAGGTACTTTGCAGGATTATTATGTTTTACTTAACCAATCTTTGGATGTTTTGCATGATGTTTCTTTACAGTATGATGCAAATGTTTTACTTCCTCCTGAGGTTGCGGCTCGATTTAATCCTGAACTAGCCAGCCTTTTTGAAGATATTGATGATCCGGTCAATGCACCCAGTTCAAGTGATACTAGGAGTTCTAAAAGATCAATGGATGCTACTCTTACTTATCAAAGAGTTAAGCGTGCACGTATCACTGAAGCTACATCAGTTTCAATTCCTGATCCTCCAAGTTCAACTGCTGCTGCTATTCCGGTTGTATTGTCTCCCAGAGTGCCTGTTACTCCTCTTCCTTCAGATTCTTCTCTGGTTCGACGTGTTGAGGTTCTAGAGACTCGTGTTTACACGTTAGAGTCTGATCTCTCAGATGTCCGAGCTGCTCTGACCTTTCTTGTCAATTGGGTCAAGAATCAAGGGGGAGATGTGCCTGAAGAGATATGCAGATTATCAGTGCCAAGACGTCAAGATGATGATGATGATGATGATGATGATGATGATGCTGATAATGCTGGTGATCGAAGTGATTCTCGCCCAGTTCTTGACAAAGGAAAGGGTGTTGAAGTTCAGGGGGAGATAGGGGGAGATAATACTGAGGTTGGTACATCTGGTGCTGGAGATTCAAGTGCTCCTCGTGATGCTGAGGCTATTGAAGCACTTGACTCAGGTAATTCTTCAAAATCAATTGATTATTTAAGTGATGATCAAGTTGAAGCTGAAACTGATCGATTAAAGCGTGAAGTTGAAGCAAAATTTGGACATGACTATTATTCTGAAGAAAACGCCTTTCATGATGTGTTTGATGTTTTATTAGATAAACAACAACATGCAGAAAATGAAAGAGAAAAAGAATTACAGATTCAAAAGCGAATAGCTTTGGAATCTGATTCTGATTCTGATTCAACTTATGATGTTAATAATGATTAGATGAATTGTATTTTAGGTTGCATGTAATAAGTTATGACATGTAAATGTAATTTATCTTATTTCAATGCAATTATATTTCATCTTTATTATCATGATTAATCATTGTATTCTGGTGTTATTTTGTGTAATCTTATCAGATGATACAGATGATACGGAATTACTCTTTAATGGAAATGAGCTTGAGGAAGGTGAGATTATTCCTGAACCGGATCTAAACATGTTCAAGAAACCTTATGGTTTTGATGATGTTTGGGACTCAATTCCTGAAGAGCCGTCTATGGTAGAAAGAAATGTGTTAGAATTGAAGAGAAAAGAAGTAAAGGAAAGAATGCTACAAGCTCCAATTAGTAGCACCGCTGAAGTTTTAAACTTTGTGGTATACGCAAAGGTTGATGATGCATTGATTCCTTTTGAATATGAAATAAACTTGACAAGACCTTTTAATCTAAATAGTTATCCAGTTCCTCTCAGAGATGATGATCCATTACAAGAAATTGATCGACTTGTGCCTGGACAAAGGATTAATGATCGTATAGTCACATGGGATACTATGAAACCCAGTATGTTTTGGACTCATATCTCAGATAAAGATGCTGCAAAATATAAGACAAAAATCTGGAGTTGGTTCTATGATGAAGAATTGAAGCTATTCATTCTTAAAAGACCAGAAGGTTGTCAGTATTTAGCATGGCGTGAGAGACATTTCAGAAGTTTGTGTGAAGAAGATTTACATGAACTCGGAAATAACTCGATTATCAATCCTAGTGGTTATGGTCTTGCTGATGTGGTTGGTAAGAATCTTCATCATGATTTTAAGTTGAGGTTGAATATGAAAGATTCAGATAAACCAATGTTTCATATTGAACCAAGACAAAAGAAGAAGATGGTTAAGCCAGATAAAAGCGTTGAGTATATTCAACGAGATATCAAGTGTATGATCAAAGTCCCTGCCAAGAAATGGGCACAAGATGTCTTGGATAAAATGGACAATTGGGAAATTGATCGAGATTCTGGTGAAGCCAAGATGTATGCAGATTCAGAAAAGAAAGATTTTGCTGAGAAGGATGTATGATCCAATGCAGTTGGTCAACTTCTCAAGAAATGATCTGAGGAAATTATACGATACAGAATGTTCATTTTTGCCGTTTTGGAAATATGAAGAAAGTCGATATCGTAAGATTATCCAAGTTTGCTTACATGAAAATATCCATGCAAATAGCAAGCGATTGTTATTTAATGGATGACAGAATTTTGAAGACTGAAGAAATCGAAGGTGCTGCTGTCAAGGGGGAGTTTGTTGATGCACGTTGATGTGACAACAGCAACTTAGATTTGATTATGTCTTATTTGTATATGTAATTGATAGATTATGAACATAATGTTTTGGTAATGATCGATTACATGTTTAGGTGTTATATATGTTTATATATGATGTTTGTTATGTATGTTATACAAGTACAAACATAATATACGTTAGGATTCCTTGTATGTGAAATACTAAGGAATATAACTATAAAGATGATTTACAACTAACGAAGATAATCTTCGTTAGGCACTAACGAAGATAATCTTCGTTAAGATGGGCTGGGCTGCTAAGTTCGTAAGAACAAAGCCCAGCGAGTCCAATATAAGGCTGATTATACACTTATAATTAGCAATATAATAGATAACTAATCAAACAGTTATCTCGCGAGGATTCCGCACTCACGACATAACCATAGACGATCTCGAGAGCGATCCATAGCTATCGAGGGACTCACATCAGTATTCCATCCAATGATAATTCTTGTACCTTTAGTGCATAAATTACCATTAGAAGTCCAGTCCCAAGTTTTGCAAATCTTCTTACATACATTAAAAACATTAGACACATCTACATGCGATTCCATAATAGCACATAAATTCAGATAGTTATCAGTAACTACCTGTCGAACCTCTTTTTGTTTTAGCGAGCGGTTCAGCCCCCTAATATTCCAGGATGCTAAACTACCCATTAAAACCATTACCACCGGGAGTGCTTGCCCCCTCAGAATTAACCTTCTCCTCAGTACCCATTTTCATGAAATTGGCTGTCTCAGTATACACATTCTCAACCTCCTCATCATCCGATTCATCTAGAGCACCAGTAGATGTTCCTACAGCACTCTTTCCCTTAACATTTCCCTCAACAGGATGGATCACCGGTTCATTCAGACCTGAACCATAATCTGACAACAATTCATATGGGTTTTGAGTACTCACATTTATCGTTGCTTTGGAAGTATTAGTTGCCGATCCTGAAGTACTAGGGATATCCTTATCCTTCTTTTGGTTCACAATAGGTCTATATTCAAACTTTTGCTTTTTCTTGTTCAGATTAAAGCTCGTTTTATTGTGATTCTTCTTTCCCTTCACCTAAATAAAACCCTCATCATCCACTATAGTCTTTGGCTTTTCAGTTCTCACTTGTTTAGGGCACACATTTGACATATGGCCGAAAACACAGCAATGTGAACACCTCGGAGGTTTCCATTCATATTCAACTTGCATGAATTCCTTTGTACACCCATCACCCTCCATATCTGAAATTTCGATTGATAGCACGTCCTTAAATTCAAAATCTGCTGATATTTCAATAAGTGCTCTAGCATAGCTACTACGCCCCCAAGACTCCGTACACATGGCACTCCTATAGGCATCAAGTAATTTCGGGTTACCTAGCTTAGAGGCAATCATGCTTAAACCATCATCTGAGTAAGCTGGAATCGGTACATTATGTATCTTAACCCATCTGTCACCTCCTTAATTTCTTCTTTATGTAATTTCACATTTGGTGACCATACCTTTAGAAATAAAGGCATATTTCGAATTATCCAAGGTCCTCCTTCAATGACACTTCGCATACCATTTTTATCCGAGAATTTAAAGAAAAAGAAGCCATTAGCATTTATCATTACTTATTGTAAACCAAACTTCTTCCAATTCATCTTGACAAAGTACTCAACCACCGGGTATGCAATTCTATCACCGAGAAAGTAACCAAACAAAGTATTAGCAAATTTATCTTGCACTTGTCAAACGGATTCCTTTGGTAGGACAACATCAACTCCTTCCTTTTGAACCAAGTTTTCAATTTTTCTGAAATTAACAACTTTTTTGATAGACCTAGCCTTCAATTTAGCCGCATAAGAAGTATTATGCAGCTCATTCGTAGTACCAGTTCCTTGTACAACTTTAGCAAAAGACTCGGAAGCTTTATTTATTGTTTCAGTATTTTCAGGAGGCTGTGTGCCAAAGTTAATATCATCAACAAGTGGATCAGGTTGGTTCGGAGCAAAGGAAAATTCAGAATTCTTAGCAAATGCAGAATTCTTATTCTGCTCATCATTAATACTCGATCTCATCTCAGAATTTTCATGCACACCATTCGACTCCTCCAACCCATCATCATGTTTATCATCAATCCCATCTTTCCCTACATTCTCATTCTGACTCGAACATGCAGCCTGGACGTTGCCATTTTTACTTGATGTGGGGTTTCATTCTGTCAAATTAACCTTCAAATTTACACCACAATCAGAACTATCCATATCACTTCTGCCCATCGAAGAAAACGATGGCATGTTTGGCATAGGAGACGTCCCACTTCCCTTTTGATTCCCATCACCACCACCCATTGAAGAAAACGATGGCATGTTTGGCATAGGAGACGTCCCACTTCCCTTTTGATTCCCATCACCACCAGAAGGAGAGACTGGAGTTTTGTTTGGCGATGGAGAACCATTCTTATTCTTTTTATTCTTTCCCATATCAGTACGATAACCAGATTTCTCAAATGAATTTTTCAGAACATCCAACTTAGCACGAAAATTATGTATATCAGAAAAATTAGAGAGTTATTCATACACCTCTCTCAATATCGATCATCAATAACAAGAAAACAACCAGCGAACAACAACAAAGACGAACGAACAGCAAACAAGAAACAGCGAATCAAGCGACTATGTGAAGAACAGAAATGAAACCCTAACCCTAGATACTGAATGAAAACCCTAAATCCGTTAGAGATACACCAGCGATCTAGCTAAACTACATATGCAGCCGCGATCAGGTGTATCCCTAAAAGACCAGAAGAAAACAAACACGTCTCCAGGAAGGAAATAAACGATCAAATCAGAAAACCCTAATCTAATGTGGACGACAAAAAGAAAAAAACCTAAGCAATCGGGCTTAAATAGAAATCTTCAATCATAATCATTTATGGATGAATCCATAGCAGAATCATGAAGAAAAAATCCAATAAGATCGATAGAAAGAGGAGGGAGGAGATCGCCCACATTAGATAGAGAGAATAGGGTTTTTTATGTTACAGGAAACTTTCAATACGTATTAGTATATCCCAAAACCTTCCATTTGATCAAGTATGCATTTTTTCCTTCATCTTCTCCTAGGCTGATAAGACTCATCAGAATTACTAGAAGATCTGGGTGTACTATCAAATCTCTCACTAGGACCTTGATATTCAAAATCTCTTTCACTTACAGCAACACATTCTCTATTAAATCTTAAACCACCATTTTCTAACATATTAACAACTCTACCAAGTGTTTCTTGGAGATCTTCGATCTGCCAATCTCTTCTAACATTTTGAGCTTCTTTTAAGGTCATATTTGTTTTAAAAGCCATTAATGTTCAACAATATAACACCCACAATAACAGATCTAAACAGAGGACAAACAAACTTCAACAAACTAGAAAGATTAAGATAACCCTTTTGAATCTGATCCACCAATCAAACAACAAAACCCATGGATCAAAAGATGCGTAAATCTCACGCGACTCTAGCACAACGGAATGTAAACAACTAAATAAAGAACTAGCACAACGGAATTACTATTTTTGTGAGGATTTTCTGATTTTATGAAACGAAATAAACAACAAGACAGTAAAAATAAAAGATAGATAAAGAATCCACCACCAAGATTCGTAGCAGACGAGCCACCGGAATCAAGGATAAAGGAAGCACTCCAACCCACCACTATGTTTGATAAAGGTCTAGCCACCACAAACACAGATAAAGGAATCGAAGATTTAAAGACCTCACCACTATAATTGATAAAGGACGAACCACCACAATTATAGATAAAGGGGTCACTTCAAACCACCAAGATCTCAGATCTATAAAGGTAAATGAAGATTTTTAAGAAATAGAGGCTGCTCTATTAATTTCATTCAATCATCAAGACTGCTTACAATGAGAAAATGAGCCCCTATTTATAGCCACAAATGCTATTTTCTAAAATAAAGAAAATACAATAATAATATAAAATAATTAGAAGCTGTCATGGGCTAAGGACAACCACTACTTTAACAGCCAATAGGAAAAGGACAGTCAAAGATTCTAGAAGGATTCCTTCTACATAAGGACCCACAGACCGTTAGGATTAACGTTGTCACACGCTCATCTCTTATCCCCATCAACAACTGTCAAGCACATTCCTTCTTTATTGGGCTCACAACCATGTGACTAAAACAAAGTTTATTTATTAAAACTGGTAACTTAAACTGAAGCGTCTATACGGGAGTCTTCAGTGGTCATCTTCACTGGCGGATCACTGTTGGTTGTCACTGGAGACTCTTGCCACTAGAGAAGTGTTACTACTAGCGACTGGACCAGTCCAATCAAAACTTGCCTGAAATGGGCCACTACTGGCAGAATTAACATGGCTTGTTCAGATGGCATTACCAGTTCAGTTCCATCTTTTAGTTCATTTGACTTCTCCAGTTCAATGGTGTCAGTCAGTTTAGTGAACCTGGACATTTCCGCATCAAGTCCTATTTTTCTTAATCTTTGAACACCCTCTGTCGTACTAGAGAAAGAAGATATTAAAACTGTTCCGGTTTGGGTTAAATTGCATACTGTCCCTTTGGCGGTATATACTGATGATGGACTTAGATTACTGGCTTCAAAGTTAGGAACACCTAAACAGTTGGATAGCTTTAGTGAGGCTATGTGTGTTGATGCTTGGGGACGGAGCAACTATGCTAGAGCAATGATCGAGTTGCACGTTATTAATAACTTAAAAGATAATCTTGTAGTTGCTATTCCAAATCTGGATGGCGAGGGTCATGTTACAGCAAAAATTAAGATTGAATATGAATGGAGGCCACCAAGGTGTGCGACATGCTGCATTCTTGGCCATGACTCGTCTCAATGCCCAAAACTTGTTCTGTCGAAACCTAAAGTTAGTGTTACAGTTGACAAGGAGGGATTCCAGTTGGTCAAGGGTAAACAGAGGAAAAGCAGGGCTTTCCACGGAAAAGTCAGAAACAAAAACTGAAAGGAAAAGTTGAAAGGTAAGAAAATAAAAATAAAAACCCTAAACTCTCTCCCCCTATTACGACTTCGAAATTCTTCATTCAAACAACTAAAAGAACCTGATCGATCTTACTCTCTTGCTTTTTTGATATGATTATGACTGGATTTTCACAATATGGTTCATAGTTACGCCATCTAGCGAGCTTTTTTCTGTCAAGGCTTATTTTTTACGTTTTTTGAGGTTCCTTTAGGGTTAGGGTTTTCTTTATTTCAACTTTTTTCGTTTTTTGGTGTAATCTGGGTTTTTAGTTAATTAGGGTTTGTGTTCTCATGTTTTAATTAGCTATGGAGGGATCGAATACTACTAAAAACAGTAATATTGGTGCTGGTTTAGCTAGTAAAGTAAAGAGGATTGATGGTAAGGTTCCGGTTCGTGGTCTACTGAAAAATTCTAAACCCACGTGGGGAACAAAACAAACAACAGCTAGTAACGAAAAGGTGAAAATCTAAGGTTGAATGGCTTCAAGTGGGTGACTCTAATTCGGCTTACTTTCACAATGCAGTTAAAAGTAAAAATTATAGAAGCCGTATTGAACAGATTCGAGATAACAATGGAATAACTTATGATGGTGGAGGAGTTCCAAGTGTTTTTGTGCAGCACTATGAGCAGTTTTTGGGTATGGAGGGCATCACACAACCTCTGTCGATTGATGGATTATTTACGAGGAGGCTGGATCCAGAAAAAGCTGCAAATATGGTTAGGCTTGTAACAAATGATGAAATTACAAATGCTATCTTCTCCATTGGTGATAATAAAGCTCCAGGACCGGATGGTTTTACTTCAGTGTTCTTCAAGGAATCTTGGAATCTGGTGGGAAGTGAGGTATGTAAGGCTGTCCAAGACTTCTTTCGTAATGGTAAGCTTTTAAGAGAACTGAATCATACAATAATTTCTCTTATTCCTAAGGTGCCTACACCTAGTGGGGTGAATGGCTATCGTCCTATCTCTTATTGCAATGTATTGTATAAGTGTATTAGTAAAATAATTACTAATCGGATTAAAGATGCTCTGGATGATCTTGTGGATATGAACCAATCTGCATTTGTTCCTGGTCGAAAGATTTCAAATAACATTCTTCTTACTCAAGAGCTCATGCACGACTATCATATGAAAGTTGGCCCTCCTAGATGTGCATTCAAGATCGACATTCTGAAAGCCTATGATACGGTTGATTGGAACGTTTTGAGAGGTATCTTGATTGGTTTTTGATGCGGAAATGTCCAGATTCACTGAACTGGAGAAACCCAACGAACTGAAGAAGCTAACTGAGCTGAAGGAAACTGAACTGATAATGCCATCTGAACAAGCCATGTTGATTCTGCCAGCAGTGGCCCATTTCAGACAAGTCTTTTCTGAACCAGTCCAGTCACCAGTAGTAACACTTCTCTAGTGGCAAGATTCTCCAGTGACCAACAGTGGTAATCCACCAGTGACGCACTCCAGTGACCAGCTCCAGATGAATGTTCCAGAGTTCTCCACTGAAGCACTCCAGATGACCAGCTCCAGATGAATGTTCCAGAGTTCTCCACTGAAGCACTCCAGATGACCAGCTCCAGATGAATGCTCCAGATTTTGTCTCAAGTGGAAGTCCATATCATGTTTCCAGTTTTCAGTCAATAAAGTCCCCACTGAAGTTCCATGTTCGTGGGCCCAATAAAGAAGAATGACAGCTGTAAGAAAGGCGCGTATGGCAAGACGTTTCTAACGGTATTGTGGGACCATTTGCAGGGGAATATTTCTAGAAGCTTTACGTGTCCTTTTTCTAGTGGTCAAATAATTAGTGATTGTCTTTAGCATGACAACTTTATTGTAATATTTTATTATTTCGTTAATTCCTAGGAAATAGCTTGTGGCTATAAATAGAGGCTTTATTTCTCATTGTAAAGTAGTTTTTGATGTTTAATGAAATTAATAGAGTAGCCTCTATTTCTTACAAAAATCTTCTTTTACCTTTAGAGATCTTTTGATCTTGGTGGTTAGGAGTGACCCCTTTATCAATATTTGTGATGACTTGTTATTTATCAAATATTGTGGTGAGGTCTTTAAATCTTCGGTTTCCTTTATCTATAATCGTGGTGGCTAGACCTTTATCGATTGTAGTGGTGGGGCGGAGTGTTTCCTTTATCCTTGATTCCGGTGTCTTGGCCTTTACGAATCTTGGTGGTGGATTCTTTTATCTATCATTTTTAATTTTATTGTCTTGTTTTGTTGTTTGTTTCATATAAAATCTAGAAAATACCAAAAATAGTCTTCCGCTGTCGTTGTCGCGTGTTTTACGCATCAGTTTTGGGTTTCATTTAACTATGGTTGAATGGATTATGTCTTGTGTTACAAGTACTTCCTTTTCCATAGCCATTAATGGGAATTTACATGGTTACTTTAGAGGAAAACGGGGCTTGCGACAAGGTGACCCTATGTCACCTTATTTGTTCACCCTAGTCATGGAAGTACTTACTCTGATTCTTAATCACTCGGTTAAAGATGGTAGATTATTTAAGTATCATAATCGGTGTGCAAAACAAAAAATCATCAACTTATGTTTTGCTGATGATCTTTTTATTTTCTCCAGAGGTGATGTGAGCTCGGTAAAAGTTGTTATGGATTCCTTGAATCTCTTTAAAGATGTCTCTGGCTTAGTTCCTAGCTTGTCCAAGAGTACTATTTTCTTTTGTAATGTTTCAAATCAAACTAAACAAGCTATTCTCAATATTATGCCATTTGAAGAAGGATCTTTGCCAGTTAGGTATCTTGGAGTCCCGTTAATATCATCAAGATTGTTATACAAAGACTGCAAAGTGCTTGTAGAAAGAATGGAAAGCCGAATAGGGGATTGGAAAAATAAAACGTTGTCTTTTGCTGGTAGACTACAGCTGATCAGGTCTGTTCTTTCTTCTATGCATATCTACTGGGGATCTGTTTTTATTCTTCCTGCTAGTACTATTAAGGAATTGGAAAAGAAAATGCGAGGATTTTTATGGTGTCAAGGGCCCTTGATCCGAGGGAAAGCAAAGGTTTCATGGAGATCTATTTGCCTACCTAAAGGGGAAGGTGGTTTAGGGGTTAGACGAATAAAAGAGATGAACAAGGCACTAATGACTGCTCACATATGGAGTATTGTCAATAGAAGAAAGTCTCTGTGGGTGAATTGGGTTTATTCTTATAAGCTTAAAGGACGTAATTTTTGGGATATTCCACCTCAGGCGGGTATGGCATGGGGCTAGAGGAAACTTATACAGCTCAGAGAGACTGTACGACCACCACAATTAAGATAAAGGGGTCACTTCAAACCACCAATATCTCAGATCTATAAAGGTAAATGAAGCTTTTTAAGAAATAGAGTCTGCTCGATTAATTTCATTCAATCATCAACTAACTGCTTACAATGAGAAAATGAGCCCCTATTTATAGCCACAAATGCTATTTTCTAAAATAAAGAAAATACAATAATAATATAAAATAATTAGAAGCTGTCATGGGCTAAGGACAACCACTACTTTAACAGCCAATAGGAAAAGGACAGACAAAGCTTCTAGAAGGATTCCTTCTGCATAAGGACCCACAAACCGTTAGGATTAACGTTGTCACACGCTCCTCTCTTATCCCCATCAACAGCTGTCAAACACATTCCTTTTTTACTGGGCCCACAACCATGTGACTGAAACAAAGTTTATTTATTAAAACTGGTAACTTAAACTGAAGCGTCTATACTGGAGTCTTCAGTGGTCATATTCACTGGCGGATCACTGCTGGTTGTCACTGGAGACTCTTGCCACTGGAAAAGTGTTACTACTGGAGACTGGACTGGTTCAGTGAAAAGTTTCCTGAAATGGGTCACTTTTGGCAGAATTAACATGGCTTGTTCAGATGGCATTCCCAGTTCAGTTCCATCTTTCAGTTCAGTTGACTTCTCCAGTTCACTGGTGTCAGTCAGTTCAGTGAACCTGGACATTTCCACATTAGATTTACTTTAACGCTTTTAGTGACATGTCAGGTTTGCAGCGGAGTTTACCTAAAAGTACTACCTTTTTTCTGTAATGTTCCAGATCAGACTAAACAGGCTACTTTATCCATTATTCCATTTGAGAAGGTAGCCTACCAGTAAATTACCTTGGAGTTCCACTCATATCTTCTCGTTTATTATATAAAGATTGTAAATTTTGGTGGAGCGAATGGAGAAACGTAACACCGATTGGAGGAATAAGTACTTGTCTTTTGCGGTACCGGTTGAATTGATCAGATCTGTGCTATCATCGTTACATATTTATTGGGCATCATTCTTTATTGTTCCATAACGTATTATTGATGATTTGGAAGCCAAGATGCGGGACTTCCTTTGAAGTCTAGGAGATTCCATCAAAGGCAAAGCAAAAGTCTCATGGAAGAATTTATGCCTACCTTATTCTAAGGGTGGTTTGGGTATTAGAAGAATTGCTGATGTTAATAAAGACTTGATGGTTAATCATGTTTGGAGTCTACTTAATCATAGGGAGTCATTGTGGGTTAAATGGATTCATTCCTGTCGTTCTAAAAAAAATGGATTCATTCCTATAGATTAAAGGCACGTAACTTATGGGATGTTCCGATCCCACATAATTGCAGCTGGGGTTGGCGTAAACTGTTACAATTGAGAGATCAAATCAGACCTCATACATGGACCAGAATTGGTGATTGTATGCGTACATCTATTTGGTTTGACAAATGGATAGACTTATGTCCTATCCTTAACATTATTTCTTACAAGGAGGTGTGCGAGCTGGATATAACTTAAAAAGCTAAGGTTGTAGATGTTATTCAAGATGGAGTGGGGAAGTGGCCTATTGCTTGGCGGGACATATTTCTTGTTTTACTTTCTCATAGGATACCGAGGCATGCCTTCTTGATGTGCCTGATCGTCAAGCGCAAATTAAAGACCTAAGACATCATAAAAAATGCAATGTAAGGTGGAACAAATATGAACTACAACCTTGTTGCCCGCTCTGCAAAAAAGGACCGGACTCACGTAGTCATATATTTTTTGATTGTTCCTTCTCTTCCCAGTTTTGGCATCATGTTCGCCATCTCGCTCAAATGCAGCTTATTAGCTCAAAATGGGATGATATATATGATTGGTTGCTACTTCGAGCTAAATCTAATTCAGCTAGGGGCGTGATTGGAAGATTACTTGTAGTAGCTACAACATACTTTATCAGGGAGGAAAGGAACCAAAGATTCTTCTCCAACAAGACTCACACACCGGACCAGATTTTAGACTTAGTTGCTTTCAAACTGTATAAGCAACTAAGTGGACCGCTTTGTCAAACCTTGGAACCTACCACGTCAGTCGGTAGTATTTGATTATATCAAGCGCTAATATTGTTCTATTTATAATTATATCACTTCACGTAAGCATTCTGTAACTATTATGAAGTGTTGGTTATGATTGATAGCTAGTTTGCTTGTTTACTAGGACACTTTTGTTTTATATATACATGGCATGTCATGTATATGAACCAGTATGGTACTTCAGCCATACTACTTATTTTGTAATGTTTTAGTGATTGTATCAAATGAATAGAGATATCCCATTAAGGAATCTCAAAGCTATTTCAGAATCACAACGTTATGATTTTGAAGTGTCAATGTGATTTCTTCATTTCGAGTTGCGATTCAACTAGCGTATGTGTTAATGAAGGTTTCACATTTTACGTTGCGATTCCATTGTTTGTGATTTCAAAATAGCATAACAACTTTTCTGTTTTGCATTGCAATTTCACTATTTCGCATTAAAATTTCGAATTGCATTGCAAGCTCGTTGTTTCGCGTTGTGATTTGACATTTTTTCGTAGTGATTTCGATGTTTGGCATAGTAATTTCATTGGGTTTTTGTACAAACCCGAAAATCACCCCTTATCATATACTTCAAATTATTTCGTATCATTAGAATTAATTTCACATCCAAAGGTCCTAGCTATAATTGTGGATTAGAATTTCTCCTCCAACATATAGATAAAAGTTATAAAATGAGAGACTAAAATGTTTTGAATTGTCCAAATGCGTTAGTCAACCACTTGATGTTTCCAACGTCAAAGATTCGAATATGCTGCTCAATAATTATATTTAATATATTATTCATTTAATAGATGCATATAACAATATACAAAACATTATATAGCATGGTGTCCATAAACTATGACATTATGCTATGTCTTAATTTATTATTTTTCATTTTGACTGTAAGCAATTTTATGATGGCCCGGCTATACAATATTGGATTGGTAGCGAATCATAAAAGGATATTCCTGTTTTTCGCCAATAATTGATGCCTATAATAAACTAGCGTATGTTTGCGCGATACACGGGTTGAAAAAAATTCATTTATTGAAAAGTGAATTAAACTTGTACGTCTTACGGGGTTGACTATAAATATAAATAAAAGTAATTAATGTTACATATTATTCATAGTTATGACAATATAAAAACACTATAAGATTACGATGCAAATAATAAGATTGTAATAAAATATATGATATATATCAAATATTTAAATCATAACTAATGAGAAATAATATTATTCAGTTATAAAAGTCTTTCTTATAATCTATATATATCATTAAATATAATTTAAAAAACAATCTCATTTTTGTAATAAAAAAAAAAAATCATAGTGATTCCGGTGGTAATGTTATACTCATACCATGTGGGAGGTCATGGGGTCTATACCAACCTCTGGTATTTTTGTAACATTTATATATATTGGTGATTAAGATTGAAATATAGATTAGTTAACATTTATTTATTGAAAAGTGAATTAAACTTGTACGTCTTACGGGGTTGACTATAAATATAAATAAAAGTAATTAATGTTACATATTATTCATAGTTATGACAATATAAAAACACTATAAGATTACGATGCAAATAATAAGATTGTAATAAAATATATGATATATATCAAATATTTAAATCATAACTAATGAGAAATAATATTATTCAGTTATAAAAGTCTTTTTATGATCTATATAGTCATAAAATCTAGACTAAGAGAAATTGGTTAGTCACTCACAATAAAAAAAATTAAATTAAAAATATATGTCGTATGTAAATGTTAAATTGTATATAAATTATCCAATACTTGAAAAACGTAAAAGTATACAAGGCTTATTGTTGAAAGTGAGAAGTTTTCTTAATACTATTCTTTTACATATTCAAATGTACAAAATGATAAAATGTTTACCCTTGTTAACTTTTATAAATCAGAATAAAAACAGGCAAAGTGGTTGAATACCACTTTGGCTTTACAAAGAACGCACAATGTGCATAAACCAAACACCAAATACAACCAGCTACCAACAAGTAACTAATTCGGAACAATAAGAAATACTAGAATTACATATTACGAATTAAAGACATAGGCAGCTTCCATTTCTCCATTGCAATTTCCACAGCTTGATCTTTTGAACCGAAAAGTAAGTATTTTAAGCCTGACCGTAGCCACAATAGCCTCAATTAGTTGAGTTTCGGACCTTTTCTTTTTGGCAAACAACCTAGAGTTTCTCTCTTGCCAGAGGTAATACGTAGTAGCAGCAAGCAAAAGTTTAGAAATAATGATTGAGATAGATCTTCGTCTGCCAAGAATTACTCGTCTAAAGAATGTTGGGATACTATTAGAGCTAGACAATCTGAAGTTCCATGGTCGAATGTTATTTGGTTTTCTTAATGTGTACCTAGACATACATTTCTTGTATGGCTGATTGTCAGAAAAAATCTCAAGACACAAGATATGTTTATGCAATGGAACAAAAATGGAAACGCTAACTTCAATCTCATGTGCTGCTCATTGTGTAAAAAAGGTCCGGATTCACATGATCATTTATTTTTTGAATGTTCTTTTTCTTCACAGATTTGGAGCATAATAAAGACCTTGGCTGAAGTTCCATCCATTTCTGACAAATGGGAAGACATACTACAATGGCAGATTATCAAATCGAAGTCGAGATCTTTCAAGAATGTGATTGGGAGGTTGCTTGTTGCGGCTACGGCTTACTTTGTTTGGCAAGAGAGAAATCTACGCCTTTTCACACACCAGACGAGACCACCTGATGTGATTATTGATCACATTATTTCTACTATTCGACTTAAGTTAGTGACATTCAGATTCAAGAATTCTAGGTTGGTTGATCGTTGGTTACAAGCCTAGAAGGTGCCACGAGAGATTGTCTTCATCAGAAGATGAAAGCTAGATAGCAACAGAAGAAGTTGATTAAGATAGTTTTGTATTAGTTTCAAATTGTAATACTATAATGTCCATAGGGGCAGAAACAAGATACCCAGAGCTCGAGAAATTAGTCGTAGCACTAGTCCACACATCCAGAGGTACTTCCAGGCTCATAACATTGTAGTCCTAACAGATAAACCAATCAAACAAGTCTTATTGCAGCAACCAAAACCGGGAAGAGTAGCTAAGTGGGCAATCGAACTAGGAGACCACGACATCGAGTACCGAGCCTGAAATTCAGTAAAAGGACATATACTGGCCGACTTCATCGCAGAAACACATCATAATGAAGACTCAGGAACAACAAGTCACTCAAGCACATTAACAATTACAGAAGAACCGGATCCAGATCAATGGCACCTATACACCGACGGAGCCTCAAGCAAAAGTGGCTCCGGAGCAAACCTAATGCTCATAGGACCTGATAAGAAAGAGTATACATATGCCTTAAGATTCAAAAAAAATTTCAGTAAAAGGCCGTCACCCCTGGTTAGATTTTATATAAAAATTAAAACAGGCGCTTGACTAAGTGTCAAGACGACTTACAACCCATGCACCCTAGTGCAACATCCAAGTAAGAAGTGACATGCCACATCCCATATTACAAATCGATTGAGCTTGTTTAGCTAGATCGTTGAGCTTGTTAACAGGTTAAGGGGACTGATTTACGAATTAGGGTTTCCTTTAGAGTGTTAGGGTTTTGTCGGTTCACTTTTCTTCATTAAGATTACTTTCTTCGTCGGTTTAGTTGTTATTGTTTGCATGTTTGTTATTTGATTATGGAGAGATCAGATCCCTTGGGCTGCCCTCCTGGGGTCGCTTCAAAAGTTAAAAATATTGATGGTAAGCCTAGAATGCCTGTTCGCTTGATCTTGAAAAACCCTAATAAAGGTTCTAGGGATAGCAATGGTGCTGGTAAGGATTCTGCTGCGTCTAGGAAAGCGGTTGGGGGGATTAAGACAACCCCTAATGCACAAAGTTCAGTATCTGGTGGAAAGGATGACGAGAAGAACGTAAACAGCCCTGCGAAGGTGAATTTTATGTTTGATAATAATGGGAATGAGAAAATAGTGGAAGAAATGCAGAAAGAAGATGGACAAAATCTGGATGCACAAGGTGGGATATGTTAGGTCCAGATTTACTGGACTCGCTTCAGACTCGACTACCGGAGCCTTACTGAAGATCTGTCCAGAAACGTGTTCTACTGGACCTACTCCAGACTTGGAATCTGGAGTCCCTCTGAAGATTTGTCCAGAAATAATGGAAGACCAGTGAGCAAATACTTGTATAGGAAATCTGGAGTATTCTCCAGATTAGCTCATTGGACTTCACCCCAGTCCAGATCTACTCTACTGAAGACGTTCTCACTGAAGTCAAAGACTGAAGTCAGAATAAAGAAGACTGACAAATGGCGGAGTCCACTGGAAGTCTTACCAGATCTGTACACTGGAGGATTGTCAGTGTTCTAGACCTTACAAGTCTAAACACTGATATCGAGGAATTGACTTTTGCCTTTACACACTTTCCAAAGAACAATCCACTTGTTCTTTACCAAAGTTTATACGTGTGTAAAGGTGGTTGGTTAAAAGAATAAAATCATATCAATATGACTTTATCCTTGTACCATTAACCAATGCATTTAATGTTCTTGTCGGATCATTAAATGCATGCAACCACATTTGTACGGCACAAAATTCACTGGTGAATTTTGTTGCCTATAAATACAAAGTCATTTCTTTGAGAAAATACTTTTAAGCATACATTTTGCATTAGAGTGAATTTGTTTAAATACTCTCGATCTTAAACTGGGATACTTCACAACTTTAAGTATCTCGATCCAAAAGAGTTATTTGACAAATATAGATCATTTGTAATTCATAGGTTGTTAGGATACATACTTATTTGTATTATCTTGATTCCGCACAACCTTGTATTTTATTTAACATCATAAATAAAATACACCATTGAAAAATACATAATGTTCCACTTTACTTGTTTATTGCTTTAAGTCTTGTATTACTTTGTTTATATATTATTGCATTTATTTACAAGTAATACTAGTCCATTCTAGTGATTATTAGACTTGTTGTATTTTACACTTCTAGGTTAACCATCGTATTTCAGGGACTCACATTTGGTATCAGAGTAGAAGGCTAAACATTGCCTAGATCTGTTTCTTTGATGGCCAACCTAGAAAATACACAAGGAAGCTTTAATTTTGGCCCCGATCCTAATGTTAATGTTAATGATCAAAATAATGAACCACCTATTGTTAATAACACTAATCCACCACCTCCTCCTCCTACTCCTACTTCTCCACACGTGCATGTGCACTATTCAAATAATCATGTTCCTAAATTCAGTGGGAACAGTGATGAGTTTGGTACGTGGAAGGCTAGGATGATATTGCATATCACTGGTATTGAGAGGAACATGATGAAAATCTTAAATGAAGGTCCTTATGTCCCTACATCACCTCTCAATCCCCTTCTTGATCCTTCTGGATCTAGAAGAGGAAGGGAAAAGAGGGGGAAACATTGGTCTGAAGAGGAGAGGAGACTGGTGAATCTAGACACCCTTCTCAAGAACATGATCCTCGGGGCCGTTCCAGAAACCCTAATTCCCACACTAGTTCTTTTTCCTAGTGCTAAAACCATGTGGGATGAACTTTTAAACCAGCATGAAGGAGGAGATGACACCATTGTCACCAGAAAGGTCTCCTTAAACAAGAGGTATGAGTCATTTTTTGCTCAGCCTAATAAGTCTCTCACTGGTACTTACACCAGATTTATGAGTATCATAAACCAGTTGAGAGGTCTCGGGGTTGAGAAGGACAAGGATATACTTCTGGAGAAATTTTATGTTATTCTGCCCACCAAATGGTCTCACATGATCCTGGTGTTACGACAAGGTAAAACTCTGCACACACACACTCTCTCAACTCTTTATGGAGCTTTCAGGTACACTAAAGAAAATCAAGCTCAGAGAGTGGTGGCAGAACAAGATGCTTATAACCATGCCTCCAGTAGTCCTAATGTGGTTAGTCATACTGAACCACAAAGTACAGCACTGATATCTTCTGAGAATGTATTTTCTATGAAGAAGATGGTGTCTGAACTCATGGATTCTGGAGAGTCCAGTCAAATCTCTCCAGACTGTTGTGATGAAACTGATGATGATGACCTTATTGCAATGATTGCTAAAATGTTTAACCGTTTCAAAGCAAGAGCAAATAGGCCATCTGAACAATTTGCATCCAGTAGTCCTAATGTGGTTAGTCATACTGAACCACAAAGTACAGCACTGATATCTTCTGAGAATGTATTTTCTATGAAGAAGATGGTGTCTGAACTCATGGATTCTGGAGAGTCCAGTCAAATCTCTCCAGACTGTTGTGATGAAACTGATGATGATGACCTTATTGCAATGATTGCTAAAATGTTTAACCGTTTCAAAGCAAGAGCAAATAGGCCATCTGAACAATTTGCATCCAGTTCTTCAACTGATAAGACAATTTGACATGCTTTAAGTGTGGCAAAAAGGGTCATTTCATGAAAGATTGCAGGTCCAGCCAGTTTGTATTCAAGCCTGGTCCATTTTCTTCAAATAATAAGCCTGATGATAGCTATAAATTGAAATATAAAAAGCTTAAGGCCCAGATTGCTCTCATGGCACATAAAACTGAAAACAATAATAAGTGCATGATCGCAACAACTGAAGAGAAGTGGGTTCCTTCTGATGAATCATCTGCTGATGAAGAAGAAGAAAGAGATTGCTGTTACATGGCTCTGGCAGACGAAGAGCACCTGGTGAAGGAGGATGTCACATCTGGACAATGGGTGGACATTGTTATTAAAAAGGTTAGTGATTATGATACTGCAACTGACCAAGAATTAAAACTGGACATTGCTGAAGCTCTTAATTCTGATTTGATATTTGTAGAAACTGTTAGATCTGATTGTGTAAATGGTCTAGAAACAGATTTTTCTGAAATAACTGTCTTAAAATCAAAATTGAAAGAACTTCAAGACATTGAACTGGCATTTCAAGCCCAGGTTCTGGTAACTGAACAATTGATTCAAGAAAAACAAGATCTTGAAGTCATTTTAGAGAAAGAAAAACTGGTGATTAAAGGCTAGAAACCAGAAAGCCATATGATGCTGGAGTAAATCAATTTCCTGCTCAAAAACGTGCATACTTAGATGGAAATACTCATGTAGCATCATTAATACCAGTAATCGATCGATTACCAGAGGAGTTCAGGCCCACCACTGTTTATGATGAGCCTGTAACTCCCAAGGCCAATATTTTCCCAGTTCAATCCCCAGAGGTTAAGACTGGAGCATTCCAGATGACTGCTCCAGTTAAAGAGGTTTATCGGAATAAACCTTTGCCTCAGACCAATCCCCTACCTAAGCCTAGGACTGGAAAGGCTAAGGTATCATCTGATGAAAATGTTTTGTCCAGGTTAGAGAACCAGATTCAAATACTGACTCGTCAATTTCAAAGTTTTAATGCAAGATTAAACTTTATTGAGGGTACTTCATCTGGCCCTAGACAAAATACAAAACCTTTTGCAAAGAAAGTTAAATCTATTTCTCCAGTTGAGAAAAAGAAAAAGGTTTCAAAACTATCAACCCCAGTGGTCTTTTCAACTAAGACCACTGTTGAAGAAAGTGAACTAAACCAGATTGCCCCAGGGACCTATAAGGGAGGGTCCAGCGAACCCATCAGTCGATGGGTTCCCAAATCTAACTGATAATATCTGGTGTGTGTGCAGGGCGATCGAAAGAAATATATCTGGTATCTTGACAGTGCTGCTGGCAGGACGATGACCGGATGTAAGACCCTGCTGGAGGAGTTCACCATTTCTGATGGACCCTCCATTACTTTTGGAAATGATGGTTGTGGAAAGACTGAGGGATACGGTGTTCTGAACAATGGACAAGTCAAGTTCAGACGTGTTGCATTTGTGAATGGTTTAAAATATAACCTGATCAGTGTAAGCCAACTGTGTAATGATGGCTATCAAGTTCTATTCAATATTGCTCAGGGTATCGTATTCAACAAGGACTGGAAGGTAGTGTTGATTGCTTCCAGAAAATGGAATGTGTACGTGATGGATATGGAAAGCTCTCATTCAGAGCAGTGTTTCTATACTAAAGCTAATGCAGACACAAACTGGTTATGGCACAAAAGGTTATCCCATTTAAATTTCAAGAATATTAATAAGTTGTCCAGAAAACAACTTGCAGATGGGATACCTTCAGTTTCCTTCAAAAAGGAAAGACCATGTCTAGGATGTGAGATGGGTAAGCAGAAACGTACCAGTTTCAAGACCAGACAGAATTTCAGCATATCTGAACCTCTTCATATGCTTCATATGGACCTCTTTGGTCCAGTGAACGTTCAGACTCATGCTGGTAAAAGATACACCCTGGTGATCGTAGATGAATTCTCCAGATATTGTTGGGTGATCTTTCTGAGGTCTAAAAGTGAAGCTGCTGCTTAAATCATCAGTCTTATCAAGCAAATTGAGCTCAAGTACAGTCGAAAGGTGTATCAGTTAAGAAGTGACAATGGAACAGAATTCCAGAATGCAACTCTGGAGTCATTCTGTACTGACACTGGCATCTCCCAGAACTTCTCATCAGCCCGCTCTCCAGAACAGAATGGAGTGGTGGAAAGGAAGAATCGAACGCTGATAGAAGCTGCCAGGAGTATGCTTGCTGAATCTGGTCTGTCTACCAGTTTCTAGGCTGAAGCAATTGCTACTGCTTGCCACACCCAGAACCGGTCAGTGTATGTGAAACGACACAAAAAGACAGCCTATGAAGTCTTAAGAAATAGAAAACCAAATATTGGTTATTTTCATGTTTTTGGATGTCCAGTTTACATCCTGAACCACTCCAGTCAGTTAGGCAAATTTGATGCCAAAGCTGATGAAGGGTATTTCTTAGGCTATTCAGCCATTCGCAAGGCCTTCAGAGTCTACAACAAGAGACTAGAGAAAGTCCATGAGTCAATTCATGTCACATTTGATGAATCAAGTGCTGCAATCAACAAGAAGCCAGCCCTTGACACTCCCCAGTAACTCCAATTGTCTTTTGTGAATCTGATCCTATCAACTACAATAAAGAAGATTCAGAAGACACAGTTTCCAGTCATCCTGATCTGGAACCTGTTCAGAAAAAGAAACGCTACCGTAGTACTCCTTTCTATCCCTCTATTATTTTCAAACTACCCTCTGAAATTAATATTGGATCAGATGTTCGTACTACTCCCCCAGTATCAGTGTCAGTTGAGAATATACCAGAAATGTCTTCTTATGAAGAATTCCATACTGAACCAGTACTTCAAGAAATGCCTTCAAATGAAGAATTTCATGATGCAAATCGTGATTTAAATGACTCAGATGAAGATGCTGAAGTAGTCTGGCAATATCCTCCTCCTGAAGCAACTCCAGAGGAGACTCAACTGAATTCTTGCACTGATATTGTTGTCAGTAATAATCCTGGTCAGTACTCCAGACGGACAAAAGCTCATCCTATTGATCAGATCATAGGTGACTCCAGTAGAGGAGTTCAGACCAGAAGAGCCTCCAGTAATCAATGATTATATGTTAGTTTTCTATCATTGATGGAACCAAAGAAGATTGGCGAGGCTATGGAAGATCCAAGCTGGGTGACTGCTATGCAAGAAGAGCTTCACCAGTTTGAAAGGAACAAGGTCTGGTATCTGGTTCCTTTCCCAGTTGGAAAGAAAGAACCAATTGGAACAAGATGGGTCTTCAGAAACAAGGTAGATGAAGATGGCCACGTAATCAGAAACAAGGCCAGACTGGTAGCACAAGGCTACTGCCAGTCAGATGTTGACTTTGATGAATCATTTGCTCCAGTGGTTAGACTTGAAGCGATCAGAATATTCTTAGCATTCGCTGCTTATCATCAGTTCAAAGTCTACCAGATGGATGTAAAGAGTGCTTTATTGAATGGAAAGCTTGAAGAAGAAGTTTATGTCAGACAACCACCAGGTTTCGTTGATGAAAAGCATCCACATTGGGTATATCGTCTGGACAAAGCGCTGTATGGCCTCAGACAAGCCCCACGTGCCTGGTATGACACTCTGACTAAACATTTGTTGAAAAATGGTTTCAAAAGAGGTGCAATTGACAATACCTTATTTATTCTTCATGAAAAAGGTAATCTGCTAATGGTACAAATTTATGTTGATGATATTATTTTTGGGTCTACTGATGAAAACATATGCAAGAAATTTTCGAAAATAATGTCAACTGAATATGAAATGAGTTTGATGGGTGAATTAACATATTTTCTTGGACTCCAGATTAAACAAAACAAAGATGGCATTTCTATTAATCAGGAAAAATATGTTAGAGATCTTTTAAAGAAATTTGATATGAACTCTTCACCATCTAAACCAACTCCAATTTCTGCACCACTGACACTGGACTCCGATCCAGATGGAAAACCAGTGAACACCACTGTCTATAGAGGCATGGTTGGTTCACTGATGTATTTAACTGCCAGTAGACCAGATATTATGTTTTCAACATGTTTATGTGCCAGATATCAGTCTAATCCAAAGGAATCTCATATGCTTGCTGTAAAGCGCATACTGAAGTACCTTAAAGGTGTCCCCAGTCTAGGTCTTTGGTATCCCAAAGGCTCAGGCATGGATCTAATGGGTTATTCAGATTCAGATCATGCAGGTTGTAAGATAGACAGGAAATCCACTACTGGTGGATGTCATTTCCTTGGTGACAAACTGGTCAGCTGGACCAGTAAGAAGCAAACTTCAGTTTCATTGTCCACTGCTGAAGCTGAATACGTGTCTGCAGCCAGTTGTTGTGCTCAGATACTCTGGATGAAGAACCAGTTGCTTGATTATGGTATTAAGTATTCAAAGACCCCAATCTTTTGTGATAATACCAGTGCCATTGCTATCTCAAACAATCCAGTCATGCACTCCAAAACGAAGCACATTGATCTCAGGTATCATTTTATCCGTGATCATATTATGAAAAACAACATTGAACTCCATTTTATTCCCACTGACAAACAACTCGCTGACATTTTTACTAAACCTCTGGATGTCAAAACTTTTGAATATCTTGTTGGTGAGTTGGGAATGTTAAACCCTTAAATCTGGAACCTTGGTATTGAACGCCATTGTGTACTACTGAGGATCTTTGATTTAAAGATTTATAAATTTATAACTGCTCAGATATTGAACGCCAATGTGTACTATCTTTGCATTTATAGATTTCTGGATCAACATTCCAGGGGGAAAGACTTGAAAGATATTTTTGCTCTTAAAAATGTTTTAAGTTCAGGGAGAATTTATTAATTTATTTTCTCACTAGACAAATTTTTCAGAAAATATTACTGGTACTTTGTAAATGTGTCCCTCTCACTGGTAATTGGACAGGTTGAAGTGCGTGTTTGAGGTGACTTTTGTCTCCTTGTAAATATGTCCATCTCATTTGTCTGTATTAGTTGACGTGCATGTTTGAGGTCACCAGTCTCTTTCAAATGGTTTTCACTGGTACTTTACTGGAGTGTCCCTCCAGTGTACCATCAGTGCATACTTCACTGGACTAATCCACCAGTGATACTGGAGTGTCCAGTCAACCTCCAGATGCACTGAAATAAGTCATAATATTTTTTTTTAATACTTGGTCATTGTGCGTGCCACGTAAGCAAACTTTTTAAAGATATTTATCTTATAATCCTATGTGGCATGTAAATTTCTCAACGTAATGATGGTATTTTTACCTTGGGAAGTCAAAAAGAGCAACTTGATACTGTTTGTGGGCTGTAAACCGTCACACATTTATGTGTGATGTGATGTAATTAATGCGGATCTCAAAACCCGATCAAAATTTTATTTGATAGTTTCAAATTAAACCGTTTGAGTTCCACATTCTCTCTCCTATAAATACCCACTTTCAATTTCATTTGCATTTACTTCGAACATATTTACTCCCAAATCTTTCAAATTCCTTCATTTACTTCTTCATTCAATTTCCAATCATATTTATCTCTCTTATTTACTCCATTTCCATTCAATTCTTCATCAAATCTTCATCATAACCCTATATATTCAATTTCATCTTCATCTATTCATCATAAAATGGCACCTAGACAATCCAAATCGCTTAAAAATCTACTCGCCGCTGAATATGCTCCTTCTGGAAATGTTGACAGGGAACCTCATATCACATTAGAGGCAAACACAATAAGAATAAACATGAATAACTGGATGATCAGACTTTCACTTTCCAGTGTTCATGATGCCCAATCTGTTATTGGGAGATTAAACACATTTTTTCTCTCTTGTCCATTATATGGTGCGTTGACATTAAATCCAGGAAGGATGTACCATGATTACCTTTGTGAATTCTGGTACACTGCCCAATATGATGATACAACTTCATCAATCACTTATACTCTCAAGGGAGGTACCAGATCCTTGGGTTTCACTGCTAGTCTACTCAGGTCTGTTCTACAGTTGAATTATTTTGAACAGAATGAGTTGCCCATTGAACTTCCCTCTGGTATCAATACAAGGGAAGTGTGCAGACTGATGGGGCACACAGATATTATGGATGAGCATGGCCAGCTATCCAGGAAGGGAACTATCTACATGAGCAAACTATCAGACTCATGGAGATACTTCTTCACCCACATTGTTGAATGTCTGGGAGGCAGTTCTGGAGGGTTAGACCAGATAAATCAAACCCATCTCCAGATTGCCTACTACCTCTGGTTTGGACTTAGAGTGGATTTTGCTCAGATCCTTTTTGATGATCTGGTAGAGCGTCTTAGAGTGAAAGGAAGAAAAGCTTTTGTTCCTTATATCCGTTTTCTTTCACTGATGTTTAAAAGAGCTCTTGGAGACCAGTATGATTATGAGACTACTCACTTTTCTGTGAGTGAGTATATGAGGGATCTGACCAACCTTAGATCTCCACTGAATGAGGTAGATATTCCTGAGTCCATGCTCTCCTTTCAAAGAGAAGAAGTTGAAATGGCTCCAGGTAGAGGTCAAGTTGGTGAAGGACCATCTGGTGACCAAGATGTACAGATAATAGAAGTTGTACAACCCATTAGACAAGTTGCTCCTGAAGGTCAAGGACAAGAATTTGTTGAACCTTCCAGACGACCTAGAACAAACATGCGTCTGATGAGAGCTGGAGTTCAGGTGAATCCTGAAAGACATCCTGGTGATGTAATGAATTTGGATGGGTCTCCGATTTTTGAACCTGAAGAGAATGTTGAGCAAGAAAATGTGGCCCAGATTATTGAGCAGGTTGTTGAGCAAGTCGAACAAGATGTTCAGACTGATGAACATGTATCTGGTGAGCAAGAGGCTCAAATCGACTTGAATGTAGAGGCTGGTGAGCAAGTTAGTGAACAGGCTGGTGAACAGACTGGTGATCAGACAGTTGGGATGACTCCAGATTGGGATGATGTAGATTCCCCAATGTCTGAAGGTTTTGATGTAAACATGAATTTCCTGGTGATGAAGAAGAAAATATTGACACATCTGCTATTGCTTCAGTCACCCAACCAATTATATCTGCTGAAATGCCACCACCACCACCAGAATCAAATGAACCTCCACCAGAATCAAACATGCCACCACCACCACCACCTTCAATTCCAAGAAATACTCAATACTTCACTCCTGCAACCACTCAAACTCCAGTCAACGTAACTGAACCTCGTGCGCTGGACTCAACAGTTGTAACATCTGAAACTGCAACTGAAGAGGACTGGGCACAAGTACCTCTTATGACCAGATTGCCTTCCAATCTTGAACCTCCCAGTGGTCTCTCCACTTCATCTTCTGCCGAGGTCCAAGGCCTTTTAAGTAAGGTGGCGGACCTGGAGAGATCACTCCAGACTTCATCGCAGGTTATTTTAGACTTTAAATCTTTATTATCAAATAACCTTGCATCTGAGATGAATGTGTTTGCTGGGAATGAGAAGCTTGATGAACTGGTACTGGCCACAAACAACAATACTGAAAATTTCAAAGTGGCAGTCCACGGATTGGAGACAAGGCTGGTGAACTCTGTTCAGACTGCAGTGCAAGGTGAACTTGTTCAACCACTGGCAGGTCTGAATGAAGAGGTTCAGAAGTTGGTTACCAGGATAAGTTCTCTGGATAGTAGATCCACACTTGATCAGGATGCAGTTGTAAGTACGATTAGTGATGAATGTACAAAGAAGTTCAGAATCAGTATGCTGAATGAATTATCTGAAGAAATTTCTGAGACTGTTCTTCGAACTCTTCAAGATGGGCTGTTACCCCAAGTGGAGAGGTTGATGGAAGAAAAATTGCCAAAGCACTTGCCTAAAGAAGTTGAAACTGTTAAAAAGGAAGTGCAGGCACTTAAGAAAGTTGTGACTGATACAACTCCAGTGGCAGGAAGAACTTTTGGTGCACTGGACAGACATATGCTAGAACAATTATGGAATGATCTCAAGTCCAGAACTGGTGATCATTCCAAGGGGGAAAAGTCGTCTGGTGACCAAAAACAAGTGACACTGAAGCATTTGGCACAAAGAGCATTTGGCACTAAAGCCACTATGCTGTCTGACGAAGCTGTTGGTACTGAAGCCAGTGAGCCCCAGTTTGAGTCTTTCCCAGATATACCAACTACACTGAAGTTTGTTAAAGGAAAAGCACAATTGGTATCTGGTGAAGAAGAACAAACTGCTGAAGAATCATCAGAGTATCCTACTGCTGATGATGAAACCTCCAAGAAGCTAGAACAAGAATGCATAATGATAGAGATCTTTAAGAGAAATCAAAAAGATGAACTGCTGGCCCATCAAAGGGAGATGGCAACTATGGGGACTCTGAACTCTTACAATGCTGGCAGGTTAGGCATAAATATTGATGTGTACAAAAAGATGAAGGAAGACCCTATATGAATGCATTGAATGATGTTCATGTACGCTCCTTTTACGCTGAAGAAGAACAGGTTTATGATTCTATAATTTATGGCGTTAGTGTACCAGAACTCATCAGGCAGAGGAAGGAGGAACTGGTGATGCTCCAGAGGAAGATAAGGAAGAATGCTAGTGCTCTGGAGTTAGAGTACAGAAAGAAACTGACTGGCTTACCAAAACTGACTGCCAAACAGATCAAAGCTATTAAAGATGTTGATGTAAGCTGATTCATTCCCCTGGACACTTCTCTGAAAATTAATCGTCAACAACTCTGGTCTGCTGTTGAGCAAAAGAGAGTGTCAAAGGAAACTGAAGTATTGATCCAGACAGCCAAATTGAAAGACAAGTATAATGAAATGTTAAATTTCATGGCTGATGCTAGACGGATCACTGGTGCAGAAATCAAGCTTGCTGGTAATCATGAAGGTATGTCCAAGTTTGAAGTAAAGTTGACTAGGGAAGGTAACTTTACTAATGAAAGAAAGAGTACTTCAGTCCAAGCGTTTGGATGGAGTGAACTGAAAGAGATTGCTTTAACGTTCAGGGGGAAGACAAATGTGTCGACTGATGTTAAAGCATTTCTGAAGAGAATTGAGAAGGTATGGAGAAGAAAGCAACAGATGGAAGTTGCAATGGGCATGAAATCGCCAGAATCAGTACCATCTTCTCCATCACCAAAGAGAAAGGCTTCTGAAGATGCTCCAGGACAGACATCAAAGAGAAGGGCCTGACTCTTATCATTTACTTGTTGTAATTTATTGTTTGATGAAAATTGTAAACTATTTATCAGTTGATGTATGTAATATTAGTTGCAATTTTTGATTCATAAAAGTAAATGATCAGATTTAGTCTAAGTTAGAACTTAAAAGATGAAACTGAAAACACTCATAATCTATAAAGTGTTTTCCAGTAACTTAGATTTTTTTTTTTAGACTAAAATCAAAACTTGTGTTTTTCAAGCATACAAAATTGTATAGATTTAAGCTTGAAAACACTTGCATTATTTCTAAACAAATAGGGGGAATTTGTTAGGTCCAGATTTACTGGACTCGCTCCAGACTCGACTACTGGAGCCTTACTGAAGATCTGTCCAGAAACGTGTTCTACTGGACCTACTCCAGACTTGGAATCTGGAGTCCCTCTGAAGATTTGTCCAGAAATAATGGAAGACCAGTGAGCAAATACTTGTATAGGAAATCTGGAGTATTCTCCAGATTAGCTCACTGGACTTCACCCCAGTCCAGATCTACACTACTGAAGACGTTCTCACTGAAGTCAAAGACTGAAGTCAGAATAAAGAAGACTGACAAATGGCAGAGTCCACTGGAAGTCTTACCAGATCTGTACACTGGAGGATTGTCAGTGTTCTAGACCTTACAAGTCTGAACACTGATATTGAGGAATTGACTTTTGCCTTTACACACTTTCCAAAGAACAATCCACTTGTTCTTTACCAAAGTTTATACGTGTGTAAAGGTGGTTGGTTAAAAGAATAAAATCATATCAATATGACTTTATCCTTGTACCATTAACCAATGCATTTAATGTTCTTGTCGGATCATTAAATGCATGCAACCACATTTGTACGGCACAAAATTCACTGGTGAATTTTGTTGCCTATAAATACAAAGTCATTTCTTTGAGAAAATACTTTTAAGCATACATTTTGCATTAGAGTGAATTTGTTTAAATACTCTCGATCTTAAACTGGGATACTTCACAACTTTAAGTATCTCGATCCAAAAGAGTTATTTGACAAATATAGATCATTTGTAATTCATAGGTTGTTAGGATACATACTTATTTATATTATCTTGATTCCGCACAACCTTGTATTTTATTTAACATCATAAATAAAATACACCATTGAAAAATACATAATGTTCCACTTTACTTGTTTATTGCTTTAAGTCTTGTATTACTTTGTTTATATATTATTGCATTTATTTACAAGTAATACTAGTCCATTCTAGTGATTATTAGACTTGTTGTATTTTACACTTCTAGGTTAACCATCGTATTTCAGGGACTCACAGGATACGTGCCCAACCTACTCGCATTCTGAGGAGGAACGAAACTCTTGAAGGATTGGAAGATAATCCAAGTGCTAATGCTGAAGTTCTTAAGGATTCGAGTGTGAATTCTGATCAAGATAAGCCAAAGGTTACTTCTTATGCAGGTGTCGTGCAAGCTGATTCAAATGGAATGAAAAAGGTAAACTTTCGAAGTTTGGTAATTGAGTCCAGCATTGATGGAATTGATTTGCTCATTCCAAAGGAATCTGTAATTGAGGTTAATAGCAAATTTGCAAATACTTTGGTTGGTTATTGTTTGGGGAAAAGACTTGCGAACCCAGTTGTTGAAAATTATGTTAAAAATGCATGGGCTAAATATGGTATTAAACGAATTATGATGAATGCATCAGGTTTCTTTTTCTTCAAATTTGACACCAAATCAGGTATAGATAGGGTGATGGAGCAAGGGCCTTGGCTCATTTGATTTGTGCCATTGTTCTTAAATATTTGGACTCCTCCTTCAAGCTTGAGTATTTCTGAAATTACAAAAGTTTCGGTATGGGTGAATTTACATAATGTCCTACTTGTAGCATTCACAGAAGATGGACTTAGCATGTTGGCTACAAAGATTGGGAAACCAATAGCTTTAGATACGTACACTAGTTCCATGTGTATTGAGTCATGGGGGCGGAGTAGTTATGCTCGTGCCTTGGTGGAATTGGAAGCTAATCAGGAGATTAAAAAGGAACTAGTCATCGGTATCCCGAATATGGATCGGGATGGTTTTACTAAGCATACTATTGAAGTAGAGTACCAGTGGACACCTCCTCGTTGCTCCACCTGTAAGGTTTTCAATCATGCAAATGACCAATGTCCTAAGCAAGTTAAGAAAACTGTTGAGGTAGAAACTGCTCATGATGATGAAGGTTTTATCAAAGTTACTCGAAAAAAGGGGAAAAGGAAAAGTTGTGCAACAAGAAAAACAATATGAAGGGGTGAAGCTTACTAATCCAAAACCAAACTTTATATACCGAGTTAACCAGGTTAAACTGAATGGGGGAAAACAGAATAAAATGGAGCTTCTACATCACAGGTACAGGTCGAAACAAGTAACCCATTCTCAGCTTTGGAGAAGGACACTCGAGCTTGGGAAGATGAGTATCCAGGAGATGTTTTATCTGAAATTAATGAGACAAAATCTCAGGAACAAAAACAGGAACTGAAACCTACGCAACAAGAGGATGATTCTGATGATGATGAGGTTGAGGTTATTTTTGATGAAAGTGTTGGAACGAATAGAAGCAATCACTCCTGATATTGATAGTTTTAATGTATAATATAGCAGCGTGGAACATAAAGGGTTTGAACAAATCCCCAAAACAGAAGGAAGTACGTCAAGTTATTACTGAAAGTCAGCTATGTGCTTGTGCAATTTTGGAATCTCATGTGCATAATTCAAGACTTCAACAACTATGTGCTAACGTATTCACGAGATGGACCTGGACCTCTAATGGAATGTTAACACCAAGGGGTCTAGGATTATTTTAGGCTGGAATCCAGATGTGGTGGATTTAATGGTTTTAGATCAATCAGATCAAGTGATGCATACACACATTATCTTAAAGGCTGCCAAAAAAAAGTTTTATTTTGTTCTTTTGTTTATGCACATAATAGGTACATCGATAGGCACGAGTTGTGGAGCAATCTTGATGTTCATAAATCGTTTATTGGCAGTAAACCTTGGTGCCTTATGGGTGACTTCAATTCAGCTTTGTATTTAGAAAATAAGGCATCAGGTTCTTCTAATATAGACATCTCAATGCGCGAATTCCAAGAATGTGTGGAAAAGATTGAAGTTGCTGATGTGAATAGCATGGGGCTTCATTTTACATGGAATCAAAAACCAAAGGGCTTTGGATGGGCAATTGAAAAAGATAGATAGGGTTTTGGCAAATATGGAATTCAATGATGGCTTCGTTGGTACTATTGCTGTGTTTCAACCTTATCGAATATCCGACCATTCTCCGGCTGTGATTCGTATCCCTATGAAGGCAAGATTTCGCCCTAAGCCTTTTAAATTCTCTAATTTTGCTTCTTCACCATGAGAAGTTTCGGGATACAGTGAGTGAGACTTGGAACATAGAATTGACTGGTCATGCATCGTATATCCTTGTAAAGAAGTTGAATGCTCTCAAGATTCCTCTTCGACGATTGCTGTTCTCTCATGGAAATATTCATAAGAATGTGGAGTTACTTCGTACTGAATTAGATAAAGCGCAACTAGCACTTGATAAAGATACACATAACCATTTTTTGAAGGAAGAGGAAGCTAACTTGCTTACAGCTTTCAATGATGCTATTTTAAGGGAAGAACGATTTCTTAAACATAAGGCGAAGGTTTTGGTTAAAAGTAGGAGACTCAAACTCAGCATATTTTCATAAGGTTGTTAAAGGTAGAGTTAGTAGAAGCCGCATTGATGCCATACTTGATTCGAATGGAACTCAGGTGGATGGCGACAATCTGATTGCAAGGTTTTCGAACCATTATGAGATGTTTCTTGGTCGGGCATGTATTACTACTAATCTGAACATGGACTCTTTATTTCCTAATAAACTTTCAGTTGAGTCTGCTGAAAGAATGATTTGTGCAATTGAAGATAAGGAAATTAAAGATGTCATCTTTTCTATGGGGGATGATAAATCTCCGGGTCCTGATGGTTTTTCTACAGCATTCTTTAAGGGATCATGGGATATAGTAGGAAAAGATGTTATAAGTGCAGTAAAGGAGTTCTTTTCTAGTGGCAAGCTTTTAAAAGAATTGAATCATACTGTCATTGCACTTATACCTAAGGTAAAATCTCCTTCTAGAATTAATGATTATCGACCAATTTCGCTTTGCAACGTGATTCTCAAATGTATATAGATCATAGCAATTAGATAAAGCGCAACTAGCACTTGATAAAGATACACATAACCATTTTTTGAAGGAAGAGGAAGCTAACTTGCTTACAGCTTTCAATGATGCTATTTTAAGGGAAGAACGATTTCTTAAACATAAGGCGAAGGTTTTGGTTAAAAGTAGGAGACTCAAACTCAGCATATTTTCATAAGGTTGTTAAAGGTAGAGTTAGTAGAAGCCGCATTGATGCCATACTTGATTCGAATGGAACTCAGGTGGATGGCGACAATCTGATTGCAAGGTTTTCGAACCATTATGAGATGTTTCTTGGTCGGGCATGTATTACTACTAATCTGAACATGGACTCTTTATTTCCTAATAAACTTTCAGTTGAGTCTGCTGAAAGAATGATTTGTGCAATTGAAGATAAGGAAATTAAAGATGTCATCTTTTCTATGGGGGATGATAAATCTCCGGGTCCTGATGGTTTTTCTACAGCATTCTTTAAGGGATCATGGGATATAGTAGGAAAAGATGTTATAAGTGCAGTAAAGGAGTTCTTTTCTAGTGGCAAGCTTTTAAAAGAATTGAATCATACTGTCATTGCACTTATACCTAAGGTAAAATCTCCTTCTAGAATTAATGATTATCGACCAATTTCGCTTTGCAACGTGATTCTCAAATGTATTACAAAGATCATAGCAAATAGAATAAAAGATAATTTGGTTGATCTAGTAAGCGATAATCAGTCGGCTTTCATACCGGGGCGCAAGATTTCTGATAAAATTCTCATGTCCCAAGAATTAATGCATAATTATCACCTGGATCGAGGACCAGCTACGTGTGCCTTTAAGGATGACATACAAAAAGCATACGACACGGTGGATTGGGGATTTTTGAAGGTAATTTTAAATGGGTTTGGATTTCATTGGAAGATGATTAATTGGATTATAGAATGTGTTACTACTACTTCATTCTCCATTTGCATAAATGGATCCTTGCATGGTTTCTTTGCGGGTAAGAGGGGCCTTAGACAAGGTGACCCGTTATCTCCTTATCTGTTTACTTTAGTTATGGAAATTTTCACTCAGATTTTACACAAATGGGTTGATGCTTCTTCGTCTTTTAGATACCATCATCATAGTTCTGAATTAAGGCTCGTTAATCTTTGTTTTGCTGATGACTTATTTTTATTTGCTCATGGTGATGTGGATTCTGCCCGAGTCATTAAGGAGTCACTTGAGGAGTTCAAAAATGTTTCAGGGTTAGCACCAAGTCTCCCTAAAAGTACGGCGTTCTTCTGTAATGTGTTAAATCATGTTAAGATTGCAATTTTGAATGTGCTCCCGTTCGAAGAAGGAAGACTACCTATTAAGTATCTCGGCGCTCCTCTGGTTTCATCGAGATTGTACTTAAGAGATTGTAAAGAGCTGGTTAAAAAAGTGCATTAAAGAGTTTCGGATTGGAAGAATAAATTTCTTTCTTTTGCGGGTAGACTTAAATTGGTAAAATCTGTTCTCTCTTCTCTTCATGCTTATTGGTCGTCCGTTTTTATGCTCCCTGCTCGCATCATTCATGATATAAAGCATATTATTAGAGGTTTTTTATGGTGCCAACGAGAATTAAAAAGAGGAAAAGCAAAAGTGGCCTGGGACATTGTTTGTTTGCCAAAACGAGAAGGGGGCTGGGGATTCATAAATTGGATGTTTTCAATTCGGCCCTCATTACTACCCATATTTGGAATATCATTAACCTTAAGGAATCATTATGGGTGAAATGGATTCATACCTACAAATTAAGAGGAAATAATTTTTGGGAAGTTAATCATGGTGGGAATTGTTCGTGGAGCTGGAGGAAGATCTTGCAGACAAGAACCTTGGTTAGAAAGCATATATGGCATCAAATTGGCAATGGTCTTACTACTTCAGCCTGGTTTGCGAATTGGTGCCCTTATAGCCCTTTAATTGACAAGTTATCCTTTAGGCAAATTGCGCAAGCCGGTTTCCAGTATGATACTACATTCGATACACTAGTTAATAATGGTACTTGGACGTGGCCATCAGAATGGAGCAGTAACTTTCCTAATTTGATGTGCCTTCTATTAAATCCTTAGACTTCGGATAAAGTGGTATGGAAAGATAGAAATAGTATAGATCAGGAATTTCCAGTTGGTATTGTATGGGAGGATCTTCGATTTAGAGCGGATGAAGTACCATGGTTTTCCTTGGTTTGGTATTCGCATGGAATCCCCAAACATGTGTTCTTGATGTGGTTGGTTATGAAAAGAAGGCTGAAAACGTGGGATTTGTTGACTCAATGGGATTTGCAACATTCTACACTTGATGGTCCGGTTGTATGCTGACTCTGTGAATTGCAACCGGATTCCCACTCACATTTATTTTTTGAATGTTCTTATTCATCACAGGTGTGGTCCCATGTGGCTAGTAAAGAAGGACTACAACAAAACTCGTCGGTATGGGAAGACATTGTAGCTGTTTTGCAGCCTATTTCACACAAAAGATCAATGCATGTGATTGCACTTAAGTTGCTTCTTGGAACTTCGGTTTATCACATTTGGCAGGAAAGGAATGAGAGGTTGTTTAAGAAAAAAAACGACCTAAAGACCAGCTTATCAAGGAGATAATTAACACGGTTCGTCTAAAGTTAATGACTTTTCGTTACAAGAAGACCAGGCGCCTGGAGCGATTTCTTATAGCTTGGGATCTTCCTTTTTCATTAGTGAATAATTCTTAATTTGTTAATTTCTAGTCATTGTATGATGATAGTGTCTAGATAGGGTATGTGGCATTTGGCTGTTGTTTTATTACATGGTGTAATTGTCGTCATACCATCCAGATAGGATGCCAGAACTTCATTGTTTTTGATGATTTATAAAATCTGAACCAGGGGTGACGACCTTTTACTGGAAAAAAAAGGGTTCGTATGTCAACCGTCAAGCCTGGTGACTACGTGCTAAGATTGAATAGTCAGAGCAAAGGAGAAGACAGAGGAAAACTGAGCCAAACATGGGAAGGGCAAATAAAGTAGCAAAAGCTTATTGATGTGAAATATTCAGTGGTAGGCTGAGTCAACTCACCAAAACGAAAGCACATCGGAATTAAAAACTATTTTTGTGAAGATTTTTCTGGATTTAATAATAAACACGCTCAAGCTGACTATAAGAATGACTAGTACAGCAACAATGAAATAGTGAAAAATGGACTGTAATAAGAATAGAAAGATACAATAAATAAGGAAAGATAAGAATCTAATACTTGACTCATAAAGGACTGAACCACCAGAATCAAATACAAGAAACACTCCAAAACCACCGCTATATTTAATAAAGGCCAAGCCACCACAAATATAGGTAAAAGTAATGAAGATTTAAGATCTCACCACAATAATCTGTAAAGGCAAAGCCACCAAGATTACTGATAAAGGGACCACTTCAAACCACCAAGATCAAATATCTATAAAGGTAAAAAAGATTTTTCAATTGAATAGAAATCGGCTCTATCAAACTTTCATAAACACAGTCTAGGTGTCCCAAGATGACTCTTTTTCCAAGCTAACCCAGATTGAACGAACTCATGAGTTGATCTTCAGACTTCCACCACATTTCAGTTCTCCCATTTAAGTAAGGTGAATCCTTGGGGACAGATAGGATTACCAATTATCTTCCCAAAGTGGGTCATCGGGGGAAACATCATCATGCCCTAAGCTGAGTCGAAGTTGACTCAGTCTGAGCTGAGTTCAGGGCAACTCAAGGTCTGTTAGAAATATAAATGTAGTAGTTGATTTGTATACTTTATATTGTTTTATACTTAGAATGTAAATGTCTAAGTATGGAAGGGGCTTAGTGTAAATTAGTCATATGTATATAAATCCCTTCCATTAAGCATTTTGTAACCTTTGACCATATAATACAAGCTAATCTTTCCCTGACATCTCTCTACTCTCTCTCTACTTTCTCTCACTAGAAACCTCCATTAACACACACTAAAACACACACTAAAGCTCGAATTCTAGTCTTAACAATTGGTATCAGAGCACAATCAGAGTTGCTGAACGATCCACAAGCTTATTACAAGCTTAATTTGTGCTTAATTTCAGAATTTGAGCATTTTTCTGAAAGGTTCATTTGCAGAGCTCACTGTTTCAGTGATTCCTGCAAATTAAGTGTGTTTCTGTCCTTATTTTGTTGACCGATCGATTTTATATCAATATATCTTCCTTCGCTATCAATTTCAGAAGCTAAATTCATCATTTGAGTAGTTTTCGATCGAGCTCTACAAATCGCATGTTCGTGAGGGTTTGAGTTCCAGTTGAAATTAGAATCTAATTTGTTTGAGGATTTGTGCGCATTGATTTTCTGAACATTTTGATATAAAGTTCGAGTTCTAATTCGCAAAAATGAAGAAGATATCGAAGATTTACAATCTTCTCTGCAAATGAGGTGTTAGTTGAACGAAGAAGACAACAAATAACCGACTATTTTGTCGTGTTGTTGAATTCTTACTTGTACTATTTGCAGAGAATTAAGCTCGGCATTTAGTTGTTTTTAAGAATTTGGTCACTTACACTATTTGCAGAGAATTAAGCTCGGCATTTAGTTGTTTTTAAGAATTTGGTCACTTACACTATTTGCAGAGAACTAAGCTCGGCATTTAGTTGTTTTTAAGAATTTGGTCACTTACACTATTTGCAGAGAACTAAGCTCGGCATTTAGTTGTTTTTAAGAATTTGGTCACTTACACTATTTGCAGAGCATTTTGCTCGGCAAATAGTTGTTTTTGAGAATTGAGAATTCTTGATTTGAGACTGGTGCTACTTGCATTGTTTGCAGAAGTTTAGCTCGGCAAACAAGTGGTTTTGGGTGGTGTGACTAAGTACAAGTTCTATTTGTACTATTTGCAGAGAATTAAGCTCGGCACTTAGTTGTTTTTAAGAATTTGGTCACTTACACTATTTGCAGAGAATTAAGCTCGGCATTTAGTTGTTTTTAAGAATTTGGTCACTTACACTATTTGCAGAGAATTAAGCTCGGCATTTAGTTGTTTTTAAGAATTTGGTCACTTACACTATTTGCAGAGAATTAAGCTCGGCATTTAGTTGTTTTTAAGAACTTGGTTACTTACACTATTTGCAGAGAATTAAGCTCGGCACTTAGTTGTTTTTAAGAACTTGGTTACTTACACTATTTGCAGAGAATTAAGCTCGGCACTTAGTTGTTTTTAAGAATTTGGTCACTTACACTATTTGCAGAGAATTAAGCTCGGCACTTAGTTGTTTTTAAGAATTTGGTCACTTACACTATTTGCAGAGAATTAAGCTCTGCATTTAGTTGAAATTGAAAAATCTCAAATTTTGTTTAAGTCTTTTATTGCTTGCAATGGCTTCAAGAGAGGCTTTAGCACTTGGTTCTGAAGGAAGACCACCTGTCTTATTTAGAGGATCTTATCCTCAATGGAAGAAAAGATTTCTGAACTGGATAGACAGGCAAAAGAATGGAAAACTGCTAAGGAAATCATACAAAGAAGGTCCTGAAATTCCAAAGAACCCTGTGAGTGGAGAAGTTTTACCTGAAGAAAGTTGGAATACAGATCAGAAAAACAGAGTTGAGGCTGATCAAAGTGCAATTGTATACCTATACCAAGCACTTCCTGATGACATTTACTGCAATGTTGATTCCTATGAAACAGGAAAAGACATTTGGGATGAAGTGGAGAAGCAGATGGAAGGATCAGATGTATCAAACACCATTAGGTTGTCAACTGTTTTGAATATGTATGAAACATTCAAACAATAAAAAGGTGAACCTTTGAATGAGGTGTACATCAGATTCTGCAATGTCATCAATGAGCTGAGAAAGAATGATGTGAAGAGAACCAATATGGAACTGAACATCAAATTCATCAAGAATCTGGAAGAGGAATGGTAAGTGTATGGAACCCAACTCAACCAACAATCAGATTTTGGAAAACTCACCATTCACACCTTATTTGAGAAGCTGCAACTGAATGTTGAGGATGTCAAGAGAATTCAGAAGCAAAAAGGGGAGAGTTCTCATTCCGATCCATTAGCCTTGGTAGCTGAGAAAAAGAATTCAAGAGTATCAAAACAAAGATTTGTTGAGTCTGAAACTGATTCTGATTTGAGTGATATGAGTGATTCTGATCTTGATGAAAGACAGAAAGAGATGTATAAGGAACTCGCTTATTTCACGAAGGCTTTAAAGAAGAAATTCTTCAAGAAAAAACCAACCAACAATCAGCTTAGGACTTCATCAGTCTCTTCGTATGCAAAGCATACAAATGCTCCTAAGTTTGATCCGAAGAATGAATTTGTTGGTGGTGAGAAGAAGTTTAACAATCAGAAGAGGTTTGAGAAAAAGGGTATGGATAAAAGGAATGAAGACAAGAAATGCTACAACTGTGGAATTCCTGGACATTTTGCTATAAACTGCACCAGACCTCGACAAAAGAACTCCGAGTACTATAAATACAAACTGATGCTCGCAAGACAAGAAGAAAGTGGCATTGCTCTTCTCGCTGAAGATGACAAGTGGTTGCATCTATCTGATGAGGAGACAGATGAACTTGCAGCAAACGTGTGTTTCATGACAAAGATCAAGAGATCAACGGAGTTGGAGGAAGCTGATGAAAGTTCTTCAGAGGTCGAGGATGAGGTAATTAACATTACTCAATCTGATTTAGATTACTTAATGAATAAGAGTGCTCAATCGATGAAGTATGGGAAAGGGTTGAGTAAACAAATTTCTCAATTAACAAAGCTTTTGGAAGACAAAGAGATCGAATTTCAAAATTCTAAAGATAAATTTGAATCACTTCAAAAGGATTTTGACAATTTGAAAACTGAAAAAGCAGCAGTCATGTTTCCTCCGACCTCCAAACTGCATCTTGAGAAACAAGAACTTGAGACCAAAGTTCTTGAACTGAGCAAGACTGTCAGTCAACTTCAGGTTGAAAAGACAAATGAGATGTTTAGAGCAAATGCTTTGGCTGAAGACATTGAGTCTTTAAATGTCAAATTCAAAGAATTTATCCCTGATGTGACAGAATTTGAAAACAAAATTTCTGACCTAAAATATGAATGTTGTATAAAAGATTCTCTTAAACAAAAACTTGATAAAGAAAATGATGAGCTGAAAGCTGAAATCAAGTCTTATCAAGAAAAATTGTATAAGATCAATCGTTCATATCAACAAGTCTTTTTAAATAGGCCAAGAAGTTCTGAAACAATATTCACATCAGGGCTGGGTTATAACAATCCAAAATGTTTGCTCAAAGCACAGGAAGAAATCCCATCCTTATACAAGGAATCTTATTTGAGGTGTGGGATGACAGACCAATTTGTGAGACCGACTGATAGTGATTATGAGGCTGATGATTAAAGGGTGCGAAGGTCTATTTTAACTATGCGTTAATGGATGAGTCATATGACTTCTTTGCTAACTCTACACAGAAGACAATCAAAGACAATCATGAGGCTGTAATACCCGAAATTCTAGAGTGTTTTACTGAAAAACCTTTGGAAAATTCTAATCCTATTCCAAAACCTGAAAATTTGAGACCTTATGTGCCACAAAAAGTTTTGGAAAAGGTAATTGAAGATCTGGAAAAGTCTCTTGAGAAAAAGCAATCTTTGATAGAAAATTTGAAGACTCAAAATCATTATGTCATTGACTCACCCAAGAATCATGAAAATGAGTGTGACCACCCCAATTGTCCTGTTTGTGAAGTTATGGCCACTCCATCTCCATCAACCAAATCTGCCTGTCAAAATGAGACAACTTCACAAAATACATGTTCTATAAGTGAAATCATGAATGCATCTGTGAAAACTGAGAGTCAAGTTGTCCATGTTTCTGTTCAAACTGATGGTGATTTAGATGATGTTCATGATATTGATGATTATTTTTTCCCAATTACCTCTGAAATTGAGACTTTCACCAAATTTTCTGAAGGAACTCAATCTTACTTGAATGAAATTGATGCTTTCAAACAAAAGTTTGAAAAAGAAAGAAAACAGAGATTAAATGTGCTAAAGGAACTTAATGATTTAAAAGTTGAATCCCAACTTCAGAAAATAGCACTTCAATTTCATAAAGAAAATGAAAAAGCATCAATTTCACTCAAGCAAAGTCCATGTCCAATGAAGAAAAGTGACGTCAGTGTGAAGTTGGAAACTGATGAAATGTCAACATATTTGAAGACAATCATGAGGCTGTAATACCCGAAATTCTAGAGTGTTTTACTGAAAAACCTTTGGAAAATTCTAATCCTATTCCAAAACCTGAAAATTTGAGACCTTATGTGCCACAAAAAGTTTTGGAAAAGGTAATTGAAGATCTGGAAAAGTCTCTTGAGAAAAAGCAATCTTTGATAGAAAATTTGAAGACTCAAAATCATTATGTCATTGACTCACCCAAGAATCATGAAAATGAGTGTGACCACCCCAATTGTCCTGTTTGTGAAGTTATGGCCACTCCATCTCCATCAACCAAATCTGCCTGTCAAAATGAGACAACTTCACAAAATACATGTTCTATAAGTGAAATCATGAATGCATCTGTGAAAACTGAGAGTCAAGTTGTCCATGTTTCTGTTCAAACTGATGGTGATTTAGATGATGTTCATGATATTGATGATTATTTTTTCCCAATTACCTCTGAAATTGAGACTTTCACCAAATTTTCTGAAGGAACTCAATCTTACTTGAATGAAATTGATGCTTTCAAACAAAAGTTTGAAAAAGAAAGAAAACAGAGATTAAATGTGCTAAAGGAACTTAATGATTTAAAAGTTGAATCCCAACTTCAGAAAATAGCACTTCAATTTCATAAAGAAAATGAAAAAGCATCAATTTCACTCAAGCAAAGTCCATGTCCAATGAAGAAAAGTGACGTCAGTGTGAAGTTGGAAACTGATGAAATGTCAACATATTTGGAAGACAATCATGATTTTGATCCTGAGTTTGAAAAACATTTTGTTAAAAAGGAAGAAAAACTTGATTTTCATCTAAAGAAGATTCCAAAGTCACACTCTTCACAATCTTCATCAATCAATAAGTTCCAAAGACCAAAGACCACCCAACAATCAAAGTCCAACCCATTACCAAAGACTGCTTCAAAACCAAATACCAAACCAATACCCAAGACTGCTTCAAAACCAAATAACAAACCAATACCAAAGACTGTTGCAAAACCCAAGACTGCTTCAAAACCAAATAACAAACCAATACCAAAGACTGTTGCAAAACCCAAGACTGCTTCAAAACCAAATAACAAACCAATACCAAAGACTGTTGCAAAACCCAAGACTAACCAATCACCTGAGACTATTTCAAGACCAAAACCAAAGAAAGGTCCCAATGTGACCTCTAGGCAAACACAGATGTACAAGGTCAAATCTGAACCTAAATCACAGAAAGAAGTCAAAACAAGCAGTGGTCCGAAGATTGTTAAGATTGAAACTTTCTCATTAGGTAACAAACAACCTCAGCAGGTTAGGTATTCTAGTTTTCCTCGATATTCTCGAAAGAATCCTAAGTGCACTTTACAAAGGGTTAGAGATACTGTCACTGGAAAGACTAAATACAAAGACCAGTATGGTTGGTTGTCACCTAATTACATAAAGAAAGTGAATAAGACTACTGAACCCATCAAGAAGAAACCTGTTCAGAACATAAATGCAAAATTAGTTGCTAATTCTAAGAATGTTCGTGTTTCAGGTGACTTGTGCATGAAAAGTAGTAGTAAATGGATTCCAAAAGATAGATTCTTGCATGCTACTAGAAAACTCAAACTTGATGGAAACATAACCCATGTCAAACAAGTGTGGATTGTCCGTAGATCAAATACATTAGATAATGTTACAACATCTAGGACTAGTCCTGCTTGTATCAAAAAATGTGTATAAACTTTTACAGTTCCTTTCTTGTAATTCGTATGTGTGTTTTGAATAATTTTGTGTGTTTGTTTAATGATTGAATAACAAGTTTGCTTGTGCGTTAGTTTTTTTTTTTATGAGTACTTGCATGTTATTCCTCTAACCTGCAAGGACCCAATCTACATGGGTACCTAAACCATATTCCCTGTCCTTGCAGGAATTTCTCATTTGTGTATGGTATGTCGACTCGGGATGTTCTCGCCATATGACTGGAAACAAGTCAATTCTTTCGAACTTTGTTGAAAAGTTTATGGGAACCGTCAGATTCGGAAATGATCATATCGCTCCTATTCTTGGTTACGGAGACATTGTCAAAAATGGAGTCACCATCAAGAGAGTTTCCTACGTTGAAGGACTTGGACACAATCTCTTTAGTGTTGGTCAATTTTGTGACAATGATCTTCAAGTATTATTTAGGAGATATGAATGCAAAGTGCAGACTGAAGATGGTGTGGATATTCTGACTGGAACAAGAGACAATAATTTGTTCACAATTGATCTCAACAACATCCCATCCAACTCTTCAGAGATTTGTCTTCTTTCGAAAGCAACTGCACAAAACTCTTGGTTATGGCATCGCCGACTTTCTCATCTTAACTTTCAGACGATTAATACACTCGTGGATAAACAACTTGTTGAAGGTCTTCCGGATTACAAGTATGAAAGTGAACATGTTTGTCCAGCTTGTGCAATTGGGAAGTAACACACAAACCCAGAATTCAATGTCCACAAGCTTCCACAACTCAGACTGCATCAAATGTCAAATCATTCTCTACTCCGACTTCACAAGATTTGGATATCTTGTTTGAAGAATTTTTCCACGTTCCGAAGAAAGTGTCTGAATCTGATGAGAATTCAAATGAACCATCAAGTTCAAATTCGAAAGAGATGGATCCAAATGAGTCTTCACCATCACAATCATCAGATGTTAGTTCACCATCTGATTCTCCTCCACCTACTGATTATTCAGAGTTGCATACTCAACCTCATGTTATCTCTCAAGTGACAAATCCATCAACCAATCCAGAAGATTATAATCAAGATAACTTTGTTGAAAAGTTTATGGGAACCGTCAGATTCGGAAATGATCATATCGCTCCTATTCTTGGTTACGGAGACATTGTCAAAAATGGAGTCACCATCAAGAGAGTTTCCTACGTTGAAGGACTTGGACACAATCTCTTTAGTGTTGGTCAATTTTGTGACAATGATCTTCAAGTATTATTTAGGAGATATGAATGCAAAGTGCAGACTGAAGATGGTGTGGATATTCTGACTGGAACAAGAGACAATAATTTGTTCACAATTGATCTCAACAACATCCCATCCAACTCTTCAGAGATTTGTCTTCTTTCGAAAGCAACTGCACAAAACTCTTGGTTATGGCATCGCCGACTTTCTCATCTTAACTTTCAGACGATTAATACACTCGTGGATAAACAACTTGTTGAAGGTCTTCCGGATTACAAGTATGAAAGTGAACATGTTTGTCCAGCTTGTGCAATTGGGAAGTAACACACAAACCAAAGAAGTTTCTAAGTACAGAAGGTTCATTGCACCTTATTCATATGGATTTGTGTGGTCCAATGAAAGTTCAAAGTATACATGGAAAGCGATACATTCTAGTGATTGTAGATGATTATTCTCGATACACTTGGGTATTTTTTCTTCACGTAAAGAGTGATGCTCCGCAAGTGATTATTGATTTCATCAAGAAGACCCAAGTCAATCTCAAATCATCTGTTAGAATTGTTCGCTCAGACAATGGCACTGAATTCAAGAATTCAACAATTGATTCTTTCTTCAAATCCATGGGTATTTCTCACCAATTTTCCGCTGCCAGAACACCTCAACAGAATGGAGTAGTTGAACGTCGAAATCGAACTCTTGTTGAAGCAGCTAGAACAATGCTTGCCTATTCGAAGTTGCCACCGAATCTATGGGCTGAAGCTGCTACTGCTTGTTTTACTCAAAACAGATCCATAATAAACAAGAGGTTTGATAAAACTCCGTATGAGGTGATAAACAAAAGAAGTTTCTAAGTACAGAAGGTTCATTGCACCTTATTCATATGGATTTGTGTGGTCCAATGAAAGTTCAAAGTATACATGGAAAGCGATACATTCTAGTGATTGTAGATGATTATTCTCGATACACTTGGGTATTTTTTCTTCACGTAAAGAGTGATGCTCCGCAAGTGATTATTGATTTCATCAAGAAGACCCAAGTCAATCTCAAATCATCTGTTAGAATTGTTCGCTCAGACAATGGCACTGAATTCAAGAATTCAACAATTGATTCTTTCTTCAAATCCATGGGTATTTCTCACCAATTTTCCGCTGCCAGAACACCTCAACAGAATGGAGTAGTTGAACGTCGAAATCGAACTCTTGTTGAAGCAGCTAGAACAATGCTTGCCTATTCGAAGTTGCCACCGAATCTATGGGCTGAAGCTGCTACTGCTTGTTTTACTCAAAACAGATCCATAATAAACAAGAGGTTTGATAAAACTCCGTATGAGGTGATAAACAAAAGAAAGCCCAATGTGAACTTCTTGCACATTTTTGGATGTGTGTGTTATGTTCTCAATGATCGAGACAATCTGGGCAAATTTGAACCAAAAGGCGATGAGGCATATTTCATCGGTTATTCAAAAGAATCCATTGCATATCGTGTATATAACCGAAGAACCAAGAGAATAGAAGAGAGTATGAATGTCAAATTTGATGAACTCTCAGGAATGGTTCTTGAACAACACAGTTCAAGACCCGAACTTCAATGTCCACAAGCTTCCACAACTCAGACTGCATCAAATGTCAAATCATTCTCTACTCCGACTTCACAAGATTTGGATATCTTGTTTGAAGAATTTTTCCACGTTCCGAAGAAAGTGTCTGAATCTGATGAGAATTCAAATGAACCATCAAGTTCAAATTCGAAAGAGATGGATCCAAATGAGTCTTCACCATCACAATCATCAGATGTTAGTTCACCATCTGATTCTCCTCCACCTACTGATTATTCAGAGTTGCATACTCAACCTCATGTTATCTCTCAAGTGACAAATCCATCAACCAATCCAGAAGATTATAATCAAGATAACTTTGTTGAACCAAAGACAGTACATGAAGCTCTAAGTTGTCCAGATTGGGTGAAAGCTATGCAGGAGGAACTGAATCAATTTGAACGACTTGAGGTGTGGAAATTGGTTCCCAATCTTTACAAGAACAAGGAGCCAATTAAAACCAAGTGGATCTTCAAGAATAAAAAGGATGAAACTGGAGTTGTTGTACGCAACAAAGCACGATTGGTTGCAAAGGGATATTGCCAACAAGATGGAATTGACTACGATGAGACATTCGCACCAGTTGCACGAATTGAGGCTATTCGGATGTTTCTTGCCTATGCTGCCTACAAGAACTTCACAGTCTACCAGATGGATGTTAAAACTGCCTTCTTGAATGGAATTCTCAAAGAAGAAGTCTACGTTGAACAACCAGAAGGTTTTGTGAGTTCCAAACATCCTGACTACGTTTACAGGTTAGACAAGGCATTGTATGGTCTGAAACAAGCGCCTCGTGCATGGTATGATGCTCTATCTTCTTATCTTGTGAAATCTGGTTTTAGCAAAGGTTCGATTGACACTACCTTGTTTATAAAACGACAAGGAAGTGACATCATTCTAATCCAGATTTATGTTGACGACATAATTTTCGGGTCAACTAACCCTAAATACTGCAAGAATTTCTCTGCTTTAATGATCAAGAAATTTGAAATGAGCATGATGGGTGAATTAAATTTTTTTCCTTGGTCTACAAGTAAAACAGTTGTCAAATGGTACTTTTATTTGTCAATCTAAGTACATTCTTGACATGTTGAAAAAGTTTGATATGATGGATTGTCAAACAATTGGAACACCCATGGAAGCTCGAACAAAGATAAATGCTGACTTAAATGGAAAATCTTTTGATCAAAAGAAATATCGCAGTATGATAGGGTCACTCATGTACTTGACTGCAAGTCGCCCGGATATTATGTTCGCCACATGCATGTGTGCCAGGTACCAGGCCAATCCCAAGGAAAGTCATTTCCAGGCCGTTAAACGGATCTTCCGATACCTGAAAGGCACAGTGAACCTTGGTCTCTGGTATCCTAGGGATACCGGGTTTCAGTTAATTGCATATTCGGATGCTGACCATGCAGGTTGTAAGCTTGATCGAAAAAGTACTTCTGGGAGTGTACAGTTTCTAGGGGATAGATTGGTCAGTTGGTCTTCAAAGAAACAGAATTGTGTATCCACATCTACTGCAGAAGCTGAATACGTTGCTGCAGCAAGTTGTTGTTCACAGGTTCTTTGGATGAAGACACAGTTGACTGATTATGGATTTCAATTCAACAGGATTCCCATCTACTGTGACTCTAAGAGTGCTATTGCTATTTCTTGCAATCCTGTACAACACACAAAGACCAAGCACATAGATGTTCGGTACCATTTTCTTAAAGATCATGTCGAGAAAGGTAACATCGAACTCTATTTTGTCCCAACAGACTACCAACTTGCAGATTTTTTCACTAAGCCTTTGGATGAAAACAGGTTCAATTTTCTGAAAACCAAGTTGGGAATGCTTGATTTACAAACTTAAATGCTTTCATGCCATGTATTCTCTATTCATTCTCTGTTTCAAACATTGATGTGTTTTCCTTGTTATTACATGCAATGTTTGAGGGGGAGAAAAAGGGTAGAATGCATGAGTTTAGGGGGAGTTTGTAAATTTAGTATAGTCTAATATGCTTAATTTGAGGGGGAGTGTGCAAATGCATGTAAATGAATAAAAATTAGAAAATCCAAAAATTATTTTTTTATTATTATTTTTTTTATTATTATTTTTTTATTATTATTTTTTTATTATTATTTTTTTTATTATTATTTTTTTTATTATTATTTTTTTATTTTATTTTTTTATTATTATTTTTTTATTATTATTTTTTTATTTTATTTTTTTATTATTTTTTTATTATTATTTTTTTTTATTTTTTTTTATATTATTTTTTTATTATTATTTTTTTATTTTATTTTTTTATTATTATTTTTTTATTATTATTTTTTTATTTTATTTTTTTATTATTTTTTTATTATTATTTTTTTTTATTTTTTTTCTATATTATTTTTGTTATTATTATTTTTTATTATTTTTTTTAATTATTATTTTTTTATTATTATTTTTTATTATTTTTTTTTATTTTATTTTTTTATTATTATTTTTTTATTATTATTTTTTTATTGTTATTTTTTTATTATTTTTTTATTATTATTTTTTTTTATTATTTTTTTATTATTATTTTTTTATTATTTTTTTATTATTATTTTTTTATTATTTTTTTATTATTTTTTTATTATTATTTTTTTATTATTATTTTTTTTATTATTATTTTTTTTATTATTATTTTTTTATTATTATTTTTTTATTATTATTTTTTTATTTTATTTTTTTATTATTTTTTTATTATTATTTTTTTTTATTTTTCTTTCTATATTTTTTTTTATTATTATTTTTTTATTATTATTTTTTTATTATTATTTTTTTATTATTATTTTTTTATTATTATTTTTTTATTATTTTTTTATTATTATTTTTTTATTATTTTTTTTCTATTATTTTTTTTTATTTTATTTTTTTATTATTATTTTTTTATTATTATTTTTTTATTATTATTTTTTTATTATTTTTTTATTATTTTTTTATTTTTTTTTTTTACCTTGTTTATAAAACGACAAGGAAGTGACATCATTCTAATCCAGATTTATGTTGACGACATAATTTTCGGGTCAACTAACCCTAAATACTGCAAGAATTTCTCTGCTTTAATGATCAAGAAATTTGAAATGAGCATGATGGGTGAATTAAATTTTTTTCCTTGGTCTACAAGTAAAACAGTTGTCAAATGGTACTTTTATTTGTCAATCTAAGTACATTCTTGACATGTTGAAAAAGTTTGATATGATGGATTGTCAAACAATTGGAACACCCATGGAAGCTCGAACAAAGATAAATGCTGACTTAAATGGAAAATCTTTTGATCAAAAGAAATATCGCAGTATGATAGGGTCACTCATGTACTTGACTGCAAGTCGCCCGGATATTATGTTCGCCACATGCATGTGTGCCAGGTACCAGGCCAATCCCAAGGAAAGTCATTTCCAGGCCGTTAAACGGATCTTCCGATACCTGAAAGGCACAGTGAACCTTGGTCTCTGGTATCCTAGGGATACCGGGTTTCAGTTAATTGCATATTCGGATGCTGACCATGCAGGTTGTAAGCTTGATCGAAAAAGTACTTCTGGGAGTGTACAGTTTCTAGGGGATAGATTGGTCAGTTGGTCTTCAAAGAAACAGAATTGTGTATCCACATCTACTGCAGAAGCTGAATACGTTGCTGCAGCAAGTTGTTGTTCACAGGTTCTTTGGATGAAGACACAGTTGACTGATTATGGATTTCAATTCAACAGGATTCCCATCTACTGTGACTCTAAGAGTGCTATTGCTATTTCTTGCAATCCTGTACAACACACAAAGACCAAGCACATAGATGTTCGGTACCATTTTCTTAAAGATCATGTCGAGAAAGGTAACATCGAACTCTATTTTGTCCCAACAGACTACCAACTTGCAGATTTTTTCACTAAGCCTTTGGATGAAAACAGGTTCAATTTTCTGAAAACCAAGTTGGGAATGCTTGATTTACAAACTTAAATGCTTTCATGCCATGTATTCTCTATTCATTCTCTGTTTCAAACATTGATGTGTTTTTTAAATTCAACTGTTTGCAGAGCTTTTTGCTCGGCAAACAGTACAAAATGAGAATTTTCTCAAAGTTTTTAAAATCAACTGTTTGCAGAGCATTTTGCTCGGCAAACAGTACAAAATGAGAATTTTCTCAAAGTTTTTAAAATCAACTGTTTGCAGAGCATTTTGCTCGGCAAACAGTACAAAATGAGAATTTTCTCAAAGTTTTTAAAATCAACTGTTTGCAGAGCATTTTGCTCGGCAAACAGTACAAAATGAGAATTTTCTCAAAGTTTTTAAAATCAACTGTTTGCAGAGCTTTTTGCTCGGCAAACAGTACAAAATGAGAATTTTCTCAAAGTTTTTAAAATCAACTGTTTGCAGAGCATTTTGCTCGGCAAACAGTACAAAATGAGAATTTTCTCAAAGTTTTTAAAATCAACTGTTTGCAGAGCTTTTTGCTCGGCAAACAGTACAAAATGAGAATTTTCTCAAAGTTTTTAAAATCAACTGTTTGCAGAGCATTTTGCTCGGCAAACAGTACAAAATGAAAATTTTTCACAAAGTCTTAAATTCAACTGTTTGCAGAGCATTTTGCTCGGCAAACAGTACAAAATGAGAATTTTCTCAAAGTTTTTAAAATCAACTGTTTGCAGAGCATTTTGCTCGGCAAACAGTACAAAATGAAAATTTTTCACAAAGTCTTAAATTCAACTGTTTGCAGAGCATTTTGCTCGGCAAACAGTACAAAATAAAAATTTTTCACAAAGTCTTAAATTCAACTGTTTGCAGAGCATTTTGCTCGGCAAATGGGTACTTTGTTCTTGATCTCTTTCAAATCATCAAGTGTGATTAACCTGTTCATAATTTTGCCAAAGTTTTTTTTTGGATCACAAGTGCCATTTGCAGAGCATTTTGCTCGGCAAATGCTTGTTTTCATCAAACCAGAAAATTTTCACCAAGTTTTTAAACACAACATAATGCAGAGCATTTTGCTCGGCAAACAGTACAAAATGAAAATTTTTCACAAAGTCTTAAATTCAACTGTTTGCAGAGCATTTTGCTCGGCAAACAGTACAAAATGAGAATTTTCTCAAAGTTTTTAAAATCAACTGTTTGCAGAGCTTTTTGCTCGGCAAACAGTACAAAATGAGAATTTTCTCAAAGTTTTTAAAATCAACTGTTTGCAGAGCATTTTGCTCGGCAAACAGTACAAAATGAGAATTTTCTCAAAGTTTTTAAAATCAACTGTTTGCAGAGCATTTTGCTCGGCAAACAGTACAAAATGAGAATTTTCTCAAAGTTTTTAAAATCAACTGTTTGCAGAGCATTTTGCTCGGCAAACAGTACAAAATGAGAATTTTCTCAAAGTTTTTAAAATCAACTGTTTGCAGAGCATTTTGCTCGGCAAACAGTACAAAATGAAAATTTTTCACAAAGTCTTAAATTCAACTGTTTGCAGAGCATTTTGCTCGGCAAACAGTACAAAATGAAAATTTTTCACAAAGTCTTAAATTCAACTGTTTGCAGAGCATTTTGCTCGGCAAACAGTACAAAGTGAAAATTTTCACCAAGTTTTTTTAAAATCAACTGTTTGCAGAGCATTTTGCTCGGCAAACAGTACAAAGTGAAAATTTTCACCAAGTTTTTTAAAATCAACTGTTTGCAGAGCATTTTGCTCGGCAAACAGTACAAAGTGAAAATTTTTCACAAAGTTCTTAAATTCAACTGTTTGCAGAGCTTTTTGCTCGGCAAACAGTACAAAATGAGAATTTTCTCAAAGTTTTTAAAATCAACTGTTTGCAGAGCTTTTTGCTCGGCAAACAGTACAAAGAGAATTTTCTCAAAGTTTTTTTTTTTTTTTTTTTTTTTTTTTTTTTTTTTTTTTTTTTTTTTTTTTTTTTTTTTTTTTTTTTTTTTTTTTTTTTTTTTTTTTCTCAAAGTTTTTAAAATCAACTGTTTGCAGAGCATTTTGCTCGGCAAACAGTACAAAATGAAAATTTTTCACAAAGTCTTAAATTCAACTGTTTGCAGAGCATTTTGCTCGGCAAACAGTACAAATTGAAATTTTCCTCATTGAAATTGTTCTTTATCAATTGACAACATTTTTGTTGTTCAATATAAGAAAATTTCATACATTTCAAAGGAGTGAATCTGAACAGCTCATTTGCAGAGCTTTGAGCTCTGCATTTACATGTTTCAACTCCAATACAAATTAGAATTTCAAATTTTTTATTCTTTATTTTTATTCTATGTTTCTTTTTATTATTTGTGCTGTGTTTTAAAATGTTTATTTGTATATGTGTATTGTGTATGTAAATATATAGTATTTCATAAGTGTTTAGAGTGAGAGGCAAGGTATCGAACGCCTTTGTGTACTACCTTGTTTTCTTATCTTTTAATACTTATGTGATTCTATATATTGTCATGTTTTGTATATATATTTGGGTGAGATGCAAGGTATCGAACGCCTTTGTGTACTACTTTGTTCTCTCATTTTTAATATATATGCAAAACATTGTCTGTGTAATAAATGTGTTTCTTAAAAGTTGGTATATTTTGTTATTTTTTTTCTGTGTTTAACATGTCTTTTCTGGTCAAAAACTTTGGTCAGTTTGTCTTGAACAGAAAAAAAATAATAAAGTATCCAGATGGCAATGTTTAGAGAAGGAGATTCAATGAAAATGCAAGCTAATCAAGCATTACATATTCCTTTTGCTTGCAAATTTCCTATCATTCCAGAGATTCTCAGCTATCATCCACTAAATAATGCTTTAACTGGAGGTGCACTTGTACCTGAGAAGTATGTCTTTGAGCTGTGGGAATCTATTGAATATGTGCGAGGAAGTAAAAGGCACCACACAGCAGAATACTTCAAATTTTCACTAGAATCAGAAACTGAAATCTTCAACTGTAGATTAACTCTGGATGAATTTAGAACAATCATTGGATTTCCTGTTATAGAAGAATACGAAGAACTCCCATCTGTTGAGGAAATGTTGGCAGGAGTTCATTCGTTGGGTTATGCAGGAGGTTTGACAACGATGAGAGATTTTCGAAGAAGTAATGTAGCAACTCTCTGGCATACGATGTACAATATTCTTTCAACCTGCTTGATGCCGTCACAGAAAGGAATTGATCTGATGACAAAAGATTCTTTGGCAATCTATTATGCAGTCACTCACAATGTGCAGTGTGACTTTGCGACTATAATATGGAAAAAGCTGATTCAAGTTGTTAAGGGAAAGGATAAACAAGACAGAAAGTATATTCCATTTATCATATTTTTCACATTGGTTATCGAAGATGCTCTTGATAACAGGGAAGAAATCCCAAAATTGGAGAATAGCTTTAAATGTGTGATTGCCTTGTATAAATCAAATCTGAGAGGCACAAGTTGTGACACAGTAAGACCTTTTCTGATTCCACCATTTTTGATAAACCTGGTTCCTGCTCAGAGTCCTCACCTTAGGGCTTATCTCGAGTGGTTAGTCTCAGTAATGGGGTCTGAAAGCCGACAGACTCCTACCCAGACTGAGCATAGGTCGCCAAGTGAGGGTCCTAGTTCGTCAAAAAGAAAAAGAGGGGTTAGTGATGAAGGGGCCTCTGAGCAGAGGAAAAGAAAGTCTAAAAGAGTCATGTTTCAGCAAGATGTTGCTTTACCTGAACCTATTTCATCACCTGTTTCACAATCCACACCAAACATTACATCACAAACATCACCTTCACAATCTACACAATCTACACCAACCGTTCCCCTTTCACAATCTTCACCTTCGCAATCGACACCTTTACCATCCGTTGTTTCACCGAATCCACCAATTCTAACACCACCTCGATCAATTGCTTCAATACTACCTGATGAACCAACTCCACCACCAGGTAGACGACTTAAAATGTCTGCTAGAAGTGTTCTAAAGCAGACTTCAAAGAAGAAGAAATCAAAAAGAAAACATAAGTTGTCTAGATCTGCAAGACAAAGACTAGAATCTTCTTCAGCAGATGTGAATGACCAACCTGGTGCCTCAGCGGAGTTTGATGTTGAACAAGCAACAAGAATTGTGCATAATGTTGAATTTGAGATTGAGCCTGAGAATGTTTGCACTGGAGATGATGTTGTGCAGGAGGAACAAGGCGGGACTGAGGGAGGAGTTGAAAATACCAGAGAGGATGTGCGGTCCGGGTTAGGACAAGGGCAAAAAGAAAACGATGGCCCTCCATTAGTTTAAACAAATGTGTCTAGCCGGATTGTTTACCCTAGGGTAGAAATCGGGAACTGCCCATTCTCGTTTGCACCAACCTCTCCCAGCCATTCTGACTCCTCACAACAGGAGTTAGTCTCAGAAATACACGGGGATAAACACGCTCACCACACTCTCCTCATTTGGAGGATGAGAGTGTTGAAATTAGAGAGGACCAGCCCCACCTCTCGCCTTCAGTTCATGCACAAGAGTCTAGATCCCCTAGGGACACTGATTCACAAGCCCAGTTGAGTACTGGTGCCGGAACAAGCGAAGAGGGACCCACTTTGTGTGACCCTCAAGGACAGCTTGGAAATCCTGCCTTAGCTAACATCACGCCAGCTTTAGCCGCAGGTAACAGTCCTCAGACCGAGACTGGGGAGCAGTATGAACGCCGTAGTGACACTGCTGTTCCTCAGGATCAACCTGAGACTGTATTAACGGGCATTCTCAGTGACCCCGGCGTTGTTAGAGGTGTTGCCCAACCACAACAAGTCCAGGACAGTGATTTATCACAGTCTAGGACATCAATTGATTCGGGTTGCAAAGCCCATGAATCTGAAACTGCTGGTGAGGGTACAACCCGAGGATCCGCAGGAAATCCTGAATCAGCATCACTGAATTTAGGTCACACCTCGAGTGTGCCAACAATCCACGGGTTGGATTCTTCACATCAAACACCACCACAAAGACCACCAACACCAACTGAAATTCCATCAACATCAACAAATCAACCAACCAAAGATTCTGCATGTGAGGTTTTATTGAATATATTAAGATCGGAGGGTGATTTGTTGACTGTTACGGAAAGAGGCGTATTGAATGCCTTGGAAGTTAGAGAAAGGGAACTTGCAACTGACAAACGAGTCAAAGCTTTACAAGAACAAGTTCAAAGACAAAAGGCTGAGTATGATGCTAAACTAGCTGAATTTGAGTTAAGATTGATAGCATTAGAATCTTGCCGACCGGCCTCGGTTCCTTCTCGTCGGGATGATCCTGATTCTGATGATCACTCCGAGGGGGAGAACCAAGGAGAAGGTCAAGCGAACATTGATAATACTTCGGCAAGAGTTGAAGGAAATGTTGGAGATGTGGTGATGGAAGAAAGAGCCGAGGGCGTAAATGTTGAGAATGTTGAGAATGTTGAGAATGTTGAGGAAACAATAGATGATGTGATTAGAAGAAGGTTAGTTGATGTGTTTGGTGCTGAGTCGGATGTAGAAAGTGAAGAAGAGTTTGGAAATATTGAGGTTAATGAAGAAGAAGGATTTGTGATTGAAAGTGAAGTTATGGAATATGCTGAAGATGATGCAGATATTGAAGCATTAAAAGATAATGTAACATTTGATGAGCCAGAAATAGTTGAGAATCCAACAAATGATGAAGCAGTTCAGGAACCTGTGTTTGAAGACTTCCCAGATCTTGATTATTTTGAAACAGGTTCTTCAAGCAGAAAAGAAGCTGGAGAATCTTCTACTCAGGGTTTCACAACTCCTCAACACTATACGTTTGAAGACTTCAATAGTTTTGATGAATTAAGAAAGACTCCTGAAGCTGCATCCCAGAATTTCAAGAAATCAACGTATAAACAAGTGTTGAAAGAAGCAATCATATCCGAGGAAATCCTTCCTGATTATTTTCCAACAGAATTAACTGAGGAACAAAGGAGATTTATTAATCGGGGATACTTTTTTTTGGGTAAAGGGGAATTTAAACCCCGGTAAGCTTTTATAAATCACCCAAAGAGAAGGTTATACAAGTAGCTTGGCAAAGAACCAAACTAATTCATACATATGACATGCCATATGTATGTGAAACAATAACGTCACAAGCGACCTTGCTGAACAATACATAAAAAGGCTAAAAACATCAAAGGCATTAATAATACACCTCTTAATATGTAAGTAACCAATATCAAACATCAACCTCTATCATTCTACCAAATCGAAACCAAATCTCAAACATGCACATCACAGTGAAGAGCTCAAAATGGCTAACCAAATGGAGACTCCTACCCTTAGATAAATCCAAAGGCCTGTCAGAGGGACACATTTAGAAGACTGGTTGACTTCTTAATGGCAAACAATAAAAGTGATGTTTAATATAAGTTTACGTGGTATCCAACTTCCATTCTTCTAGGATGCTTCTTCCTTGAATCTTTTTCTTGAACTTCATAGTGGCTAACTTCATCCGAATGGTAGACACAATAACATCACGCAATTGAGCAACCGATCTTTCTTTAGGAGAAAATAATCTGGAGTTTCTCTCTTGCCATAAGTAATAGGCCGAAGCAGCAATCAAAAGCTTAGCAATAACCGTCTTAGCAAGATTAGGCTTTGATGTCAACAATAGCATTGAAGTGATATCAGTCCATCGGTTTGGAACCGCTTGAAATCCCATTAAGGGGCGAACCAAATTCCAAATCTGCAATGAGTAATTACATTCAAAAAATAAATGTTGATGCGAATCAGGTCCACGCTTGCAGAGGGAGCAGCAAAGTAGATTTAAGTTAGTAGAGCCACTAACATCCCATTGCTTCATCTTATCATGAGTCTTTAGTTTTTCTCTCATAATAAGCCAGACATGAAATGAGTGCCTCGGAATACTGTGTGCAAACCAAACAAGATCAACCCAAGGAACAACTGGTCTTCTAACTCGGATGGTTTCCCATGTGGAGGAGGCTGAAAAATCAGTTTCCTTCCCATTATTATCATACCAAGTAATTACATCAGAAATAGCAGGACGAAGAACAGGAGGAGTAACATTTATAAGCACTGGAAATAGATCAAACCAGGCAATTGGCCATTTCCAGCGTCCATTAGTTAGAACATCATTAACAGTTGCATCAAGACGAAATCCCGCCCTAGTCATCTCTCTATATGTAATAAACTTACATAAAGGGCCAATAGAAGCCCAATTATCAAACCAAGCTGAAGTAGTACACCCATCCCTATCAGATACTTAATATGTGGTCGGATTACTTCTCGCAATTGAAGAAGCTTACGCCATCCCCATGTTGAGCCAGCTTTCAAAGGGACATCCCAGAAATTTCTTCCTTTGAGTTTATGCACATTAATCCACTGTACCCAAAGAGACTTACGATTATTCAAGATACTCCATACATGAGAAGTCATAAGAGCTTTGTTAACATCACAAATTCTTTTAATTCCAATTCCTCCCTCATACTTAGGAAGGCAACAATCCTTCCATGCCACCTTAGCTTTACCTTTGCTCATGGGACCTTGAGTCCATAAAAAAGCCCGCATCTTCTTTTCCAAATCAGAAATGATACTAGCAGGGAGAATGAAAACTGAAGCCCAATAAATATGCATGGAAGAGAGAACTGAATTAATTAATTGTAACCTGCCAGCAAACGAAAGAGACTTGTTCTTCCAATCACTTATTCTAGCCTCCATCCTTTCAACCAAAATTGTGCAATCTTTGTGTAAAAGTCTAGATGAAATAAGTGGAACACCAAGATAACGAACCGGAAGAGAGCCTTCTTCAAATGGGAGGATCTCCAAAATAGCCCTCTTAATACGGTCAGGAACATTACAAAAGAAAGCCGTGCTTTTAGCTAGACTAGGCATAAGTCCTGAGGCATTAGAAAACTCCATAAGCCCGTCCATAATAGCTTTGGCTGAAGTAAGATCACCTCGGCCAAAGAGAAAGAGATCATCTGCAAAACAAATGTTAATAATTCGTTGTTCTCCACACAAGTTATGAAACCTGAAGCCCGGAGAATGTTGCACAGATTTGTGTAACATCAGAGTTAACACCTCCATAACCATAGTAAAGAGATATGGGGACATGGGATCACCCTGTCTAAGGCCTCGTCTTCCTTGGAAATGACCATGAATATTACCATGCAGGCTGATAGAGAAAGAAACACTGGTAACACAAGACATGATCCAATGTACCATAGTCGGATTGAATCCAAAACCAATTAATGTTGCTCTTAAGAAGCTCCAATTAACAGTATCATATGCTTTCTGAATGTCAACCTTAGCAGCACATCGTGGGGGGCCAATCTTACGATGATAATTATGCATTAATTCTTGAGTTAGAAGAATATTATCCGATATAAGCCTACCAGGAATGAATGCGGATTGATTAATATCCACAATATCGTCCAACCCATCCTTAATGCGATTAGTAATAATTTTACTAATGCATTTATATATTGTATTGCAGCAAGAAATTGGGCGATAATCTGTAACTCTATTAGGAGTGGACACTTTCGGAATCAATGCTAAGAAGGTATGGTTGATTTCTTTCAAAATTTTGCCAGTCTTAAAGAAATCATGAATGGCAAGACATACCTCCTTTCCCGTAATATCCCAAGTCTTCATAAAGAAGAGCGAGGTATACCCATCAGGACCCGGGGCTTTATTTTCATTAATTGAGAACATAGCTTCTTTAATTTCAGCATCAGTGATCGCTCGAACCATATAATCAGCTTTTTGCCTACTAATAGTTCTTCTGAAAATTCCATTAGGATTAAAACAAGATGGAGGCCCTTCAGTTCCCAGGAAGTCTTCATAATGTTTTACAAGCGCAGTCGCCACACCACCCCCTTCATGATCAACTCCATTAACGTCTTGGATCTTCTCTATCCGGCTCCTGTGAGTTCTTGCTTTAACAGAGTTGTGAAAGTACAAAGTATTAGAGTCACCCACCTCTAACCATTCAATCTTGGCTTTTGTTTTAAGAAGCGTTCCTCATCAAGAACCGCCTCTTTAAAATCATAAAGTGCAGCAATCTCCTGGTTTCTTAATTCTTTATCAGAGGGATCAGCCTCGATAGCTATTTGGAGGCTATCAAGCTCAAGACGAAGCTTCTTAACCTTATTATGCAGATTTCCTTGCCTAAAGAGCATACTTCGGATCGGATGTTTCAAAAGTCTTAGCTTTTTCACTAATCTGTACATCTTGCATCCAGTAAAAGGAGTATCCCAATGAGTTTTAACCATTTCAGCAAAAGCCTTCTTATGAACTAGGAAGTTAGCAAATTTAAATGGTTTGGGTCTTTGCCTAGTAACATTAGGAAGTTTCAAGACACATGGGGTATGATCCGAGATTCTATAGGGTTGAAAGATGGCATGAGCGGATTGAAACTCATCACAAAACTGAACGTTTCCCATGATTCTATCAATTTTCTTCAATGTTCCCGTTCCATGCTTGGGTTTTTGAGTCCATGTAAAATGGAATCCGGAAGAGTTAATATCCATTACATCAATTTGTTGTATACACTCCTTAAAATCACGCATACCAACATCAATTTTGGAAGAACTAGAGAAGCTATCCTCCAAATTAAGCGCTGAGTTAAAGTCTCCCAACAACACCCACGGTTTTCCTTGTATAAAATGCTGATGTGTACAAAGATTATCCCATAATAATCTTCTATGAACATAATAGTTGTCCGCATATACAAACGAACAATAGAAAGCCTTTCGATCTAACTTATATATAATCTGAATATGTATGACTTGATCCGTATGTGACAAAACCATAACATCCACAACCTCAGAGTTCCACCCCAGAATAATCCTCGTACCCTTACTACAGGACGAAGCATTAGAAGACCAATCCCAGGTTTTAAACACCCTTTTGCACACATCCATAAGACTAGAAATATGTACATGGGATTCCAAGATAGCACAAACATTAAGATTATTTTCACTTACCACCTGCCGAACCTCTTTCTGTTTGAGGGGTCGGTTCAAACCCCTAATATTCCATGCAGCTATACTACCCATTAAAACCGTGCATACCGGGGGTGCTTGCCCCCTCAGAAGTGGAATTAGGCTTAGTATGTGCAGCCATAAAATCATCAGATTCATCATAGATATTTTCCACATAATCATCATCGACTTCATCATTATCAGAATCAGCAGAAAATGCCACATCCATCGTTGCCTTTAATTTCGCAGCCTTTTCAGCCCTTTCATTTTCTGTGGCTTCCCGAAGTACAGGTACACTTTGTTTAGTCCCATAATCAGATAACGGGTCATCTCCTTTTTGTCCATCTTCATCTACCAAGACTCCAAACGAATTATTGGTTGGAATCTGCCCTTTAGAGGTGCTTGCTTGATCAGTACTCATTTTTGGTTTCACCACGGGCCGATATACGAACTTATTCTTCTGATTTTGGACCGGAAATCCTTGCCTTGAACCATTTTTTTTGCCAACTAGCTGGAAACCATCACTGTGCACCTCTGGTGTAACCTTTTTAGGAATTGGTATGACCTTTTTAGGCATTTTTGGGCATTGGTCGCTTGCATGATTAAACACCTTGCAAGTCGAACAATGAGGAGGTTTCCATTGGTACTCAATGTTAATAGCGTGTTTTGAAAAACCATCACTAACCATATTAGGGATTCCAACAGTCAACTCAGATTTTAGCTCATTATCTGCATCCAATTCAATAAGAGCCTGAGCATAACTACTACGACCCCATGCATTAATGCACATGGAATTCGTATAATCATCCAGAGCAACTGGTGTTCCAAGCTTGGTCGCAAGCATGCTTAGACCATCTTCATTAAATATAACCAAAGGTACATTATGCATCTTTACCCAAACCGGGACCTTCTTAATGTCGGACATACTAAAATCAGGAGTCCAAATATTAAGGAAAAGTGGAACTGAGCGAATTAACCATGGTCCTTGTTCTAACACTTTCTCCATACCAGATTTCTCCTCAAATTTGAAGAAAAAGAAACCGGATGCATTCATCATAAGACGCTGAAACCCATATTTAGCCCAAGCATTCTTCACGTAGTTTTCAACAACGGGGAAAGCAAGTCTTTTTCCAAGAAAATATCCAACCAAAGTATTAGCATATTTGCTATTTGCTGACATAATAGCTTCTTTAGGAATAATCAAATCAATGCCTTCAACACTAACTTCCACACTCAAAGAACGGAAATTAACTTTTGGTTTATTATTCACATCAGATCGCACCGCCTTTGCATACGAACAAGGGATATTAACTACCGGAGGATCAGACTGGTTCACCTTTTCAGGCTGCACCTCCTTTGCAACTGGTGGTACAGATTGATGAATCCCATCACCAACACCATCGCCATTCACGGAAAAACTAGGAGTTTCATTGGTAGTATTAGAACCACCACCTAAATTCCCATCATTCACATGCTGTTTAACAAATTCAGAGTTATCATCCATGCTACCTTCCACTTCCCCATCTTCACCACGTTCCACATTCTCAGTATTAGAACTGGTAGAATTGTTTTTTGGACCCTCAGCCTTCCCCTCCGCCCCATACAAAGGGTTACCACATTCTTCATCTACTGTCGGAGTCGGCTGATGATGATTCGACTTTTTCTGACCCAAATTAGTGTTTTCGGGAGGATTATGTTTCCCATCATCATTATCCGTCGACAACAAGTTTCCTTTCTGATTTACATCATCTCCAAGCAAATTTGGCAAAGGAGATGTCCTTCTTATATTTTGGTTCCCATCTCCACCAGACGAAGAACCTGAAGTTTTATTAGGAGAGGGAGATCCATTCTTTTTCTTTTTACTCTTTCCCATATCACCAGAACTAAGTTCGTTCAGCTAAGTTCGTTCAGCTAAGTTCGTTCAGCTAAGTTCGTTCAGCTAAGTTCGTTCAGCTAAGTTCGTTCAGCTAAGTTCGTTCAGCTAAGTTCGTTCAGCTAAGTTCGTTCAGCTAAGTTCGTTCAGCTAAGTTCGTTCAGCTAAGTTCGTTCAGCTAAGTTCGTTCAGCTAAGTTCGTTCAGCTAAGTTCGTTCAGCTAAGTTCGTTCAGCTAAGTTCGTTCAGCTAAGTTCGTTCAGCTAAGTTCGTTCAGCTAAGTTCGTTCAGCTAAGTTCGTTCAGCTAAGTTCGTTCAGCTAAGTTCGTTCAGCTAAGTTCGTTCAGCTAAGTTCGTTCAGCTAAGTTCGTTCAGCTAAGTTCGTTCAGCTAAGTTCGTTCAGCTAAGTTCGTTCAGCTAAGTTCGTTCAGCTAAGTTCGTTCAGCTAAGTTCGTTCAGCTAAGTTCGTTCAGCTAAGTTCGTTCAGCTAAGTTCGTTCAGCTAAGTTCGTTCAGCTAAGTTCGTTCAGCTAAGTTCGTTCAGCTAAGTTCGTTCAGCTAAGTTCGTTCAGCTAAGTTCGTTCAGCTAAGTTCGTTCAGCTAAGTTCGTTCAGCTAAGTTCGTTCAGCTAAGTTCGTTCAGCTAAGTTCGTTCAGCTAAGTTCGTTCAGCTAAGTTCGTTCAGCTAAGTTCGTTCAGCTAAGTTCGTTCAGCTAAGTTCGTTCAGCTAAGTTCGTTCAGCTAAGTTCGTTCAGCTAAGTTCGTTCAGCTAAGTTCGTTCAGCTAAGTTCGTTCAGCTAAGTTCGTTCAGCTAAGTTCGTTCAGCTAAGTTCGTTCAGCTAAGTTCGTTCAGCTAAGTTCGTTCAGCTAAGTTCGTTCAGCTAAGTTCGTTCAGCTAAGTTCGTTCAGCTAAGTTCGTTCAGCTAAGTTCGTTCAGCTAAGTTCGTTCAGCTAAGTTCGTTCAGCTAAGTTCGTTCAGCTAAGTTCGTTCAGCTAAGTTCGTTCAGCTAAGTTCGTTCAGCTAAGTTCGTTCAGCTAAGTTCGTTCAGCTAAGTTCGTTCAGCTAAGTTCGTTCAGCTAAGTTCGTTCAGCTAAGTTCGTTCAGCTAAGTTCGTTCAGCTAAGTTCGTTCAGCTAAGTTCGTTCAGCTAAGTTCGTTCAGCTAAGTTCGTTCAGCTAAGTTCGTTCAGCTAAGTTCGTTCAGCTAAGTTCGTTCAGCTAAGTTCGTTCAGCTAAGTTCGTTCAGCTAAGTTCGTTCAGCTAAGTTCGTTCAGCTAAGTTCGTTCAGCTAAGTTCGTTCAGCTAAGTTCGTTCAGCTAAGTTCGTTCAGCTAAGTTCGTTCAGCTAAGTTCGTTCAGCTAAGTTCGTTCAGCTAAGTTCGTTCAGCTAAGTTCGTTCAGCTAAGTTCGTTCAGCTAAGTTCGTTCAGCTAAGTTCGTTCAGCTAAGTTCGTTCAGCTAAGTTCGTTCAGCTAAGTTCGTTCAGCTAAGTTCGTTCAGCTAAGTTCGTTCAGCTAAGTTCGTTCAGCTAAGTTCGTTCAGCTAAGTTCGTTCAGCTAAGTTCGTTCAGCTAAGTTCGTTCAGCTAAGTTCGTTCAGCTAAGTTCGTTCAGCTAAGTTCGTTCAGCTAAGTTCGTTCAGCTAAGTTCGTTCAGCTAAGTTCGTTCAGCTAAGTTCGTTCAGCTAAGTTCGTTCAGCTAAGTTCGTTCAGCTAAGTTCGTTCAGCTAAGTTCGTTCAGCTAAGTTCGTTCAGCTAAGTTCGTTCAGCTAAGTTCGTTCAGCTAAGTTCGTTCAGCTAAGTTCGTTCAGCTAAGTTCGTTCAGCTAAGTTCGTTCAGCTAAGTTCGTTCAGCTAAGTTCGTTCAGCTAAGTTCGTTCAGCTAAGTTCGTTCAGCTAAGTTCTTCAACTAAGTTCGTTCAGTTAAGTTCGTTCAGCTAAGTTCGTTCAGCTAAATTTCAGCTAATCGGGGATACTTCTTGAGGGATAAAGAAAGAATGGTTGCTCTGGGTGTCAAGCCAAAGGAGGCAGCTAAGAAGTCAAGATTTCTGGAAGAAAGAGCTTATCCAATCTTCTGTGGAGCTACAAAAGTAACCAAAACAAAGAGACCAGAATTGGATTCGATGTATAAGTTTAAGGAAGCAAGACAAATCAAAGAATACAAAGAGCTTCTCAAACTCACTAAGCAATACAATCCAAAGCTTCTGGAAGAACAAAGAAACCACAAGATTTTGGTGCTCGTCAGAGTGATTTTGGTTAAAAGGATTTCTATATCTGTACCTTGCTTTCATGTGAAAAGAGATAACAATAAGATGTACAGATTCACAGAAGCTCAGTTCAAGCTGCTACCAGTTGATGACATTATCTTTCTCTACAACCATTTCTTGAATGCAATGCAAAGGTACAAGGAAGATGTTATTGCCTTTGAAGCAGTTAAAAGATACATGTCAAGCTGCATTCAATACGCTTCATTGGAAGACTTTCAAATTGGTTTTGAAGTGGTTAAGAGAAAGATCAATGTACCATATCCAGATCAAAGTCTTTACACCAGAGACATTGAACAGCTCAGTATTGGTCAGATCATAGAAGAACCATCCTTTGGTGTCTTTTTGAACAGCAGAAAAAAGAAGATCTTCATTCGTATGGATGAACTTGCTTCTTATTCAGATGGAACACTAGAATTTTGTAAAAATGTTTTGTTGTGCTTGAAAGAAGATGATCAAGATGAAAAGAAAAAGGAAGTATTTGATAAGGTAATATCCAAGATCAACCAAAGACTCGAGTACAGAGACAGTATCAGAATGATGAGAGAGGCAAAGAATGTTCAAAAGTCTAAGTACGTCGTACGTCGAAGAGGAGGTTGTTGGATCAAGTACGAGCCAAGTCATCTTCCAGGCCCAAAAAACATTCCACCAAGAAACTATGAATCAAACATGATTGTTCCTGATGACAGACCAGAAGGAGATAATTGGTTCTGGCATCCAAATAAAGATAGACCGAATACAAGAGCTTGATGAATGACAAGTACTGGATATTTTTGACAAATCACTACTAAGGGGGAGATTGTTAGAAATATAAATGTAGTAGTTGATTTGTATACTTTATATTGTTTTATACTTAGAATGTAAATGTCTAAGTATGGAAGGGGCTTAGTGTAAATTAGTCATATGTATATAAATCCCTTCCATTAAGCATTTTGTAACCTTTGACCATATAATACAAGCTAATCTTTCCCTGACATCTCTCTACTCTCTCTCTACTTTCTCTCACTAGAAACCTCCATTAACACACACTAAAGCTCGAATTCTAGTCTTAACAAGGTCTCATTTGTATCATCCTCCCCCTCTAATTTTGGACTTGTCCTCAAGATATTCATCCTCCAAGTATGGCATCAGATCACCAACATTAAAGGTACTTGAGACCGAGGTAACTCCAGGCAGCTCAACTTTGTAGGAACTTTCTCCACATCTCTCTAACACCTTGAAAGGACCTTCAGCTCTAGGCATCAACTTACTCTTTCTTTTTGAAGGGAATCTTTCCTTCCTAAGGTGGATCCAAACCAGATCTCCTGGTGCAAAAGTGGGTTGTCTTCTATTCTTGTTTGCCTTGGCCTTGTAATCAACATTAACTTCTCAATTCTGGCCTTGACTTGCTCATGCAGCTTCTTGATCACTTTGGCTCTACTCTCAGCTTCAATGCAGGCTTTTGGTTCAATGAAAAAAGAATCATGTCTGTGGGTGTTAGTGGATTCACATTATAACAAATTTCGGGTAAAGGGGATTACCCTGGTTCGATATTATATATATCACTGATAAAATAGGCGCTTGACTGAAATGTCAAGACGACTTACAACCCATGCACAAAAGTGCACCAACCAGAAAAAAAAGTGACATGCCACTTTCACAGTTCTATAAACGATTACAAATCATAGATAAGAAACTACATATTGTAGACTAATGAAAAAGGAAGATCCCATGACGTCAAAAAGTGCTCTACTCTCTTAGTCTTCGTATATCTGCACGTCACCAACTTGAGTTTAATAGTAGATAAAATTAAATCTACCAATCTTGAGCACCACCTCTTCTGTTTCTTAAACAAACGGGCATTTCGCTCTTGCCATATGAAGTAAATAGAAGCCGCAAGGACCAATTTGGCAACCACACTTTGGACCGAATTTTTCTTTGCAAAAAGACTAATCTCAGTAACAATATCTTCCAAAACACCTTAATTATTTTGTAGTCCAGCTTTGAGACTCACTTGCGGCCATACCTGGGGAGAATAAGGACATTCAAAGAATAGATGATCATGAGAATCCTGTTGATTCTCACATAGCGAACACACTTGGGGGTATTAGACTGCGCATTAACATCCCAATGTGCAAGATTGTCTTGAGTTTTCAGCTTTTTCTTCATGACTAACCAAGAGATGAAAGCATGTTTAGGTATATTCTGACTATACCAAACAATATCACACCAAACTACTTTGTCAGCAGACTGTCGAATAGATGACCAAACACGTAAAACAGACATCTCTTTGATCACTCCTTGATCATTCCATAGCAGCTTATCAGTCATTCCTTCTTGGAGATTTGGTACAATCAGATTAGGAAGCAAGTCATTCCACTCCGAAGGCCAGACCCAGCTCCTATTAGCAATAATATCCGAGATAGATGCATTTAAACTTAGACCTGCATTCGCAATCATCTGTGGGGTAACAACAGATTTTAAAGGACCAAAAGTACTCCAATTATCATACCATGCAGAAGCAAGTCAGCCATTACCAAGTAGGAACCATAGGAATTTTTGAACAATTTGCCTAATCTGAAGCAATATACTCCAACTCCAAGTCAAATTGCCTTGAGCTGGAACTTGCCAAATGCTCTTCCCTCACAACCTATACGTATGAATCCATTTTACCCAAACGGATTCTTTTTTCATAATGATATTATGAAAGTGTATCGAAAGCAGGGCAATATTAAAACATTCTAGTTTTCGCAGGCCAAGACCCCCTTCTTCCTTTGGTAAACAACATATCCCATGCCACTTTGCTTTTCCTTTTTGCATATCACCCTGACCCCAAAGAAATCGGCGCATAATCTGCTCAATATCAAGCAAGGTACTGGCAGGTAACATAAAAACTGAGGACCAGTAGACATGAATAGAAGAAAGAACAGATGAAATTAATTGTAACCGCCCAGCAAAAGAGAGGAATCTATTCCGCCAGTCATCAACTCTCTTCTTCACTTTTTCAACAAGAATCTTGCAATCCCTAATCATAAGCCTTGACGAAATTAGAGGAACACCAAGATACTTAACTAGTAAAGTACCTTCTTGAAAAGGAAGGACATTCAAAATAACCCGTTTCATATTATTAGGAACATTATAGAAATAAGCCATGCTCTTGGGTAGACTAGAAGCCAATCCAGATACACTCTTAAACTCCTCCAAAGCATCCATAACCACTGAAGCCAAATCAATATCACCCCGCATAAATATAAATAAATCGTCAGCGAAACAGAGATTAATAATCTCATTTTCTGCGCATTGGTGATGATACGAAAAGATCCCAGATTCCCTAACTTTCCGCTTTAGAATCAAAGTTAGTATTTCCATAACCAAAGTAAACAGGTAGGGAGAGAGAGGATCACCTTGCCTTAACCCGCGCTTCTCTTTAAAGAAACTATGGAAATGGCCATTAATATTAAGAGAAAATGACGTGGATGTAACACACTCCATAATCCACGCCACCATTCTTTCATGAAATCCAAATCCAATCAGAATTGCTTTCAAAAATTCCCAGTTAACCGTATCATAAGCCTTCTGAATATCGACCTTAAGAGCACAACGGGGTGGTCCTCTATCAACATGATAATTATGCATGAGTTCCTGAGTTAACAATATATTATCTGAAATGCTTCTCTCTGGAACAAAGGCGGACTGATTAATATGAATCAAATGCTGAAGACACCCCTTAATTCTATTAGATATAATCTCCGTAATGCATTTAAAGATAAAATTACACAACGAAATCGGCCTGTAATCATTGACTCGTGAAGGGTTAGAAACCTTAGGAATCAAGACAATTACAGTTTGATTTACCTGCTTGAGCAGCTTGCCACTATTAAATAATTCCTGTACAGCTCGAATTACCTCAGGACCGACAATACTCCAAGCATTTTTAAAGAAACATGTTGAGTAGCCGTCTGGACCCAGGGACTTGTCATCACCCATAGAAAAGAGTGCCTGCTTAATCTCATCATCTAATTGTCTTTATCATTGCATTGGCTTGATCATGCGACAAAATGTGAGTGAATAAATCAGATATGTTTAGAGGAGCAACCGAAGCAGCCTGTCCTAGAAAATTAAGATAGTGTTCCAGAAAAGTAGAAGCAACATTATCCCCATCTTTCAAATCTCCTCGTGAATCAATGACGGCATCAATTCTGCTTTTAGAAGCTCTAGCCTTAACCACATTATGAAAGTAAGCTGAGTTAGAATCACCAACTCGTAACCATTCCACTTTAGCCTTCTGTTTAAGAAACCTTTCTTCATCAATCACAACCTCATTGTAGGCGCGCAAGTAAATAGCAGCTTCATCATGTAAGTCCTTGTTATAAGTATCACGATCCAAAGCAGATTGAATTCCATCTAGCTCATGTCTTAACTTGCTAACCTTTTCATGTAAATTTTGTTTCTCATAAAGAAGTTTTCATAATGGCTTCTTTAGAGATTTCAGTTTCTGCACAAGACAATACATTGGGCGCCCCTGAACTTTCTAATTCCAAGTATCCTTCACGACATTAGCAAATTTCCCATGATGGACAAGAAGATTAGAAAACTTGAAAGCTTTGGGTCAAAATTTAACACCCCTTGGAAGTCGAAGAACAGCAGGAGAATGATCAGAAGTTCGATAAGGTTAGAACATTGTAATAGAGCCAGAAAAAATATCATCAAAATGAGAATTTGCCATTATACGATCAAGCTTCTTTAGTACTCCATGACTACCCTGTAGTTTCTGATTCCAAGTGTATTGGAGGCCAACATGATTGACATCAGCCACTTCAATACCCAAACTACAATCATTAAACTCCCGCATAGCAATATCAAACTTCGAGCTACCACTTGAATGATCTTCAAGATTTAAAGTGGTATTAAAATCGCCCATTAAACACCAAGGTCGATCTTTAACAAACTGCTTATGAAACAGTAAATCACGCCACAACTCTCTTCTTTGAGTGTACCTATTATGAGCATAGACAAAGGAGCAAAACAAAGTTTTTTTATCAGCTTTTCAGAAAAACTGTGCATGAATCACCCGATCTGATTGAGAAATAACCATAATATCAACATCATTTGGGTTCCATCCAAAGATAATGCGAGGAATTTAACACATAAAGATCCATTCGAAGTCCAGTTCCAGGAAGAGAAAACTTTAGAACAAAGAGTAGTAAGACGATCAGAAGAAATATGAGACTCAAGAATAGCACAAACAGATAGTTGATTATCTGTTAGTGCCTGACGATCCTCTTTTTGTTTCGGGAGTTGGTTCATACCCTGAATATTCCATGATCCGATATTGTACATTGGATAAACTAGAAGTAGGAGTGCTCTCCCCTGTATTACCCACATCATTTTGAACATCCTGAATCGATTCATCAAAGATAACTTCATCATCATCACTATCAGGAACATTTTCAGTTTCTTTTGGGTACTTATGCGCATCCTTTGAATTATCATCATCAATATCGTCCAATACAAAATAAAGGTTACCAGTTCTAAGAGGACCTGTCTTTGAAGTACCTGGTTCATCAGTATTACTTTGTTTTTTTTGAGGATTCCGAGCGATTAATCTTGTGCTGATTGTGTATTAGGTTGTTTTGGTCTGTACACAAATTTCGCCTTTGACTTGTTCATCTTAAGCCCCTCCACCTGCTTATCAGCAGTCGTTTTGCCCTTTCCCTTTCTCCGATTAACCACAGTGAAATCATCCTCCTTTGCAGCCTGTTGTGGTTTCTTTACTTGAAGTGGACATAAGTTATCCTCGTGTCCAAAAATCTTACAATGCTTATAATGTGGTGGTTGCCATTCAAACTCAATATGTACTGTTTCTTTCGAAAATCCCCCACCATTTAAATTCCGGATACCAATGACCAACTCATCCTTCCATTCTTTAGTGGCGTCAAACTCTACTAAAGCTCTAGCATAGCTATGTCGGCCCCAAGAATTCAAACACATTTGACTCATGTAGGAATCCAACAGAATCGGTTTGCCCAATTTAGAAGCAATCATGCTCAGCCCATCTTCTGTATAAGCAGCTAGAGGTACATCATAAAATTTCACCCAAACTGGCACATTCGTTAGTTCAAGTTTTGTTAAGCAAACATTCGAATTCCATTCTTTTAGAAAAATGGGAGTGGATCTAATCATCCAAGGTCCTTTTTCCAACACCTGTTGCATACCCTTTGAGGATTCGAATTGAAAGAAGAAAAATCCAGCATTGTTCATCATTACTTTCTTAAGCCCGAATTTCGCCCAAGCGTTTTTAACGTACGCTTCAACCACTAGAAACGCTAATCTATCACCAAGAAAATAACCATATAAAGAATTAAGAAATCGGCTATTTACCTAAATGACGGAAGCCAAGGGGATTACTAAATCAACTCTTTCAACCTCATTATCAACATGCATCGGCCTGAAGTTCACTTTTTTCTGCATTGTTTCCTTCTTGAGAGCCGACGCATAAGAAACATGTGGAGGGACATCACTAGAATTTAGCGAGCTTGGTCCCTTATTGCCATGCAAACCCTTATCAACATTGCTACCCATAGCTTCTGAGCTTCTAGATGAATCAACATTAGAACCAGTTTCTTTTGGAGGAAAAGCATCACCACTAACCGGAGGTTTTGTAGCTGTATTAGTCATCCTTCTCAAACGTTCACGTAAATCTTCTAAATTAAAATTACTATCTCTCATTCAATAAACAAAAAACAAATCAGACATAATCAGCTAACCCATTGTATCATGCACAACCCTAAATCAATACAAATGCAGCAAGGGAAATAAAAAAACACACGAGGAAAACCCTAACCCTAAAACAGAAAAACAGTCGTTAAAGGATGAAACGATTGGAGAAATAGAGACAATCACAATTCAGAATCAGCCTATTAGCCAAGTAATCAGATCGATTAATCAGAAAATAGGAGAAATTGAGAATGAAATTGTCATGAACAAAGAAGGAAAAATCGCCTAGGGAGAGAGAGAAAGTCGTGTTTGTTTGAACGGTTGCCTTTATAACAAATTTCAAAAAGAGATTTTATAGTAAAATAATTTTTTTTTTTTTTTTTTTTTTTTTTTTTTTTTTTTTTTTTTTTTTTTTTTTTTTTTTTTTTTTTTTTTTTTTTTTTTTTTTTTTTTTTTTTTTTTTTTTTTTTTTTTTTTTTTTTTTTTTTTTTTTTTTTTTTTTTTTTTTTTTTTTTTTTTTTTTTTTTTTTTTTTTTTTTTTTTTTTTTTTTTTTTTTTTTTTTTTTTTTTTTTTTTTTTTTTTTTTTTTTTTTTTTTTTTTTTTTTTTTTTTTTTTTTTTTTTTTTTTTTTTTTTTTTTTTTTTTTTTTTTTTTTTTTTTTTTTTTTTTTTTTTTTTTTTTTTTTTTTTTTTTTTTTTTTTTTTTTTTTTTTTTTTTTTTTTTTTTTTTTTTTTTTTTTTTTTTTTTTTTTTTTTTTTTTTTTTTTTTTTTTTTTTTTTTTTTTTTTTTTTTTTTTTTTTTTTTTTTTTTTTTTTTTTTTTTTTTTTTTTTTTTTTTTTTTTTTTTTTTTTTTTTTTTTTTTTTTTTTTTTTTTTTTTTTTTTTTTTTTTTTTTTTTTTTTTTTTTTTTTTTTTTTTTTTTTTTTTTTTTTTTTTTTTTTTTTTTTTTTTTTTTTTTTTTTTTTTTTTTTTTTTTTTTTTTTTTTTTTTTTTTTTTTTTTTTTTTTTTTTTTTTTTTTTTTTTTTTTTTTTTTTTTTTTTTTTTTTTTTTTTTTTTTTTTTTTTTTTTTTTTTTTTTTTTTTTTTTTTTTTTTTTTTTTTTTTTTTTTTTTTTTTTTTTTTTTTTTTTTTTTTTTTTTTTTTTTTTTTTTTTTTTTTTTTTTTTTTTTTTTTTTTTTTTTTTTTTTTTTTTTTTTTTTTTTTTTTTTTTTTTTTTTTTTTTTTTTTTTTTTTTTTTTTTTTTTTTTTTTTTTTTTTTTTTTTTTTTTTTTTTTTTTTTTTTTTTTTTTTTTTTTTTTTTTTTTTTTTTTTTTTTTTTTTTTTTTTTTTTTTTTTTTTTTTTTTTTTTTTTTTTTTTTTTTTTTTTTTTTTTTTTTTTTTTTTTTTTTTTTTTTTTTTTTTTTTTTTTTTTTTTTTTTTTTTTTTTTTTTTTTTTTTTTTTTTTTTTTTTTTTTTTTTTTTTTTTTTTTTTTTTTTTTTTTTTTTTTTTTTTTTTTTTTTTTTTTTTTTTTTTTTTTTTTTTTTTTTTTTTTTTTTTTTTTTTTTTTTTTTTTTTTTTTTTTTTTTTTTTTTTTTTTTTTTTTTTTTTTTTTTTTTTTTTTTTTTTTTTTTTTTTTTTTTTTTTAATGGAGAAAGCTTCAGATATCTTTCAAAGTCTTCTTCACCAGTGTTCTCAGCAGCATCCCAATGGTTTTGTTTGTCACTTCAGTCTGACCATCAGTCTGGGGATGGTGAGAAGTGCTGAACAACAGCCTTGTACCTATCAGCTTCCACAATGTCTTCCAAAAATAACTTAAAAACTTTGCATCTCGATCCAAGATAATAGTTTTTGGAATTCCATGAAGCCGAAGTATTTCTTGGAAGAACAAGGCTGCTACTTTGGTGGCATCATTAGTAGTGTGGCAAGGAATGAAATGAGCCATCTTTGAGAATCTGTCTACCACCACCATAATAGAATCTTTGTCACGCTGAGTCCTAGGTAGAGAAACAATAAAATCCATACTCAAATCTTCCTAAGGCTGAGTGGGAACTGGAAGAGGGGTATACAAACCCTTGTGAAAAGTAGATTTAGCTTGCGGGAAAGTAGAACATCTCTTGACTATATCTTGTACGTCTTTCTCCATTGAAGGCCAATGAAAATGTTCACTCAGAATCTCCATAGTTTAGTAATGCCTAAATGACCAACCAAGCCTCCCCCATGTGCTTCTCTAATCAACAAATATCTAATAGAGCCCTTTGAAATACACAACTTACCATTCTTGAACAGAAATCCATCTTGAATAACATAAGGCCCTTTAGCTTCATTTGGAGATGAACAAATAATAGAGCCAAAATCTGGATCAGCCTCGTACAATTCTTTGATAAATGAGAACCCAAGAACTCTGGATTCCGGCACCAGAAGAACCAGACGTAGAAGAAAAACTTGCAACAAACCCAGCATTTTCTGAGCAATTGTTCACCATAGGGAAACAACTGCTGAAGGAGTTCAAAAGAAAGCTACAAAAGCTGCTCGAAAAGAATATGGAAGTTTTCGCACCAAACAATACTCTGACATGACAGGTGTCCCGTGAACAATATCAATCCAAGGTGAAAAATTCACTACGGAACACAGGCTGAACGTGCCTTCAAAATTGATATTCTAAAGGCCTATGATACTGTGGACTGGAATTTTCTAAGATTTCTTCTATGTGGCTTTGGTTTCCATCCTATTATGATAAACTGGATTATGAAGTGTGTCTCCTCCACTTTGTTCTCCTTATGTATTAATGGGAATTCCTATGGTTATTTTAAGGGTAAGCGAGGCCTACGACAGAGATCCTATGTCTCCATATTTATTCACACTGGTTATGGAAGTACTAACCCTGCTGTTGCATAAAGCGACATCTAGTCCTTCCAGGTACAGGTTTCATATCAAGTGCGAAACAGAAAGAATTGTCAACCTTTGTTTTGCAGATGATTTGATCTTATTTGCACGGGGTGATGTCAGTTCGGTTAAAGTCATTATACAAGCTTTGAAAGATTTTAAAGAAATGTCTGGTTTAGTACCTAGCCCTCCCAAAAGCACTGTCTTTTTCTGCAACATTCCCGATCAGGTTAAGCATGAAATACTTCTTAAAGGAAGGTGGTTTGGGCATCAAACGGGGTAAAGCTAAAGTATCATGGAATACTATTTGTCTCCCTAAAAAGGAAGGTGGTTTGGGCATCAAACGACTAGCAATTCAGAATAAGGCACTCATGACCACACACCTCTAGAGCATTTTGACTCATCCGGAATCTCTTTAAGTCAAATGGTACATTCGTATAGGTTGAAAAACAGAAGCTTATGGGATGTTCGCATCACGTCAGGATGTACATGGGGATGGAGAAAGTTATTACAACTTCAGGAACAGGTTAGACTGTTAGAAATCCAAAAATAGTGATAAATTGTAATCTAGAATAGAAGAATTTCTTGTTGTTAAGTCATAGATAAATGATCACTAAGGTTGAGGGGCTAATTGTGACAATTAGCATAATTGTGTAATTAGACTATAAATAGCCCTCTCACACCTTAGAGATCATAACCTTGACATAACATTTCATAACTTTTACACATACTTTAGAATCTTAATTCCAGATCTACACACTTTCATACGATTCTCTCTCAAAACACACACAAACACCAAGAACACACACTCACCAAATCCGCCATTGATGAATTGAATTCAGTAGCTAAATAGTGTTATAACAAGTGGTATCAGAGAGAAACATCAATCTGATGACGATCCATACCTGAATTCAATCACAAATTCATCAAAATCAAAGTTATTCACGAATTCTGTTCGAACTTTTCACCGTCTGGTTCTTCAAAATTCACACTTCAAATCACATAAAATCACAATTATTTGTTCATCAATAGATTTGTGGTAGTTGAAAACAGAATCCTGTCAAGTTTCAAGTTTCAATTCAATCTAAATCTCGAGATTGAATTTTTGAGTTTTGACGCGAATTTTTGGGATTTGATTCTGTTGTGTTTTGTGTTGAATTTTGTTCATAAACGTGTTGCGGACATGAATTCAAACAGTTTGCCAGTGATTTCATGATCTAACTCCCAGTAATTCAAAAGATATTGAAGTTTTAAAAGTTGTTAATGGAGTTTTTCTGGAAAACTGTTGAATTGAAGAAGACGACCAGAACGATCTTCACTAGGACGATCTTATCAAGATCGTCTTAGTCTTTGAAAGCTTGTTTCACTTACTTGTGTTTTGTGACTTGTTAGACGATCCTCACAAGATCGTATTAAACAAGAGTGTGTTGTGGTAGTGTTTGATTCTGGCTAATTAATCCGAAAGGATTGGTTGGGTCATTTCAAATACTTAGAAGTTTTGGAAAGAAACATAAAACGATCTTAAACCAAGATCGTTTCATTTCTTAGAACCCAAGACGATCTTAACCAAGACCGTTTCATACCTTCAAAACCCAAGACGATCTTCACCAAGATCGTCTCATTTCCTTGAATAATTTCAAACCAAAATCACTTTTATTCAAGACCGTTTCAATTCAAGATCGTTTCATTTTCAATACTTAACCAAATTTCATCAAGATTCCAAAACGATCTCACCTAAGACGATTTCACCTAGGACGATTTTGTTCAAAACGATCTAGCTCAAGACGATCTTACCTAGAGCTAATTGGTCAAGATCGTTTCACTTTCTGTTCTACTCAAGATCGTTTCAATTTCTGTTTGTATCAAGATCGTTTCATTTCCTGGTTAACTCAAGTTCGTTTCATTTCCTGGTTAACTCAAGATCGTTTCATTTCCTGGTTAACTCAAGATCGTTTCATTTCCTGATCTTACCAAGATCGTTTCATTTTCCACTTTTAATTCAATACAATTTTTCAAATCAAATCAATCTCTAATGGCTTCTCGTGAAGCATTGGCATTGGGTTCAGATACAAGACCTCCAGTTCTCTACCGTGGTTCTTACGGACTATGGAAGAAACGATTTATGGACTATGTGGAAAGTCAGACAAATGGTCACATGATGAAAGATTCCATTCTTAATGGACTTGCCGTTCATCGCCATCCCACTACTGATGCAATTATTCTGACTCCTGATCTGTTGAATGCTGAACAAAAGGATCGAACAGCTGCAGATAACAGAGCTAGGTCATGCCTATACAAAGCTCTACCGGATGAAATCTATGGCTCTGTTGATTCTTATGATACAGCCAAGGAGATATGGGATGAGGTGGCTAGACAGATGGAGGGAGCTGACGTGACTTCGACCATAAGATTGACAAATTTTCTGACTGAGTTTGACAACTTCTCCAAATTGCCTAATGAATCTCTTGAAGCTGTCTACTACAGATTCTGCAATGTCATAAATGAGCTAAGGAAGAACAATGTCAAGAAAACTGAGATTGAGCTGAACATCAAATTCATCAAAGCTCTTGGTCCAGAATGGGAAGATTTTGGAACACAGATCAAGCAACATCAAAATCTGACCAAACTGAGAAAAAGATTGAATCTACCAAAATCAAAGTGGAAACAAAAATGGAATCTCAAAAACCATTGTCCAAAGCTCCAACTTCATATTACTCAAAGAAACGAGTTAAGACCAAACTCGTCAAGACTGAACCAAAGACCATTAAGTTAGAAACCTTTGTTGCTACCCCAGTGAAACATGTCAAAAAGGAACAAGCTGAAACCCCACACAAGACAAAGTACACCAAAGTGAAACTTCCGAAAGACTATCCTAATGCTTCTCAATCTAGCTCTCAATCTAGCTCTCAATCTAGCTTTTTACCTAAGGTGTCTAAGTCTAGCTCAGTTTCGTTAACTTAAGATCGTTTCATTTCCTGGTTAACTCAAGATCGTTTCATTTCCTGGTTAACTCAAGATCGTTTCATTTCCTGGTTAACTCAAGATCGTTTCATTTCCTGGTTAACTCAAGATCGTTTCATTTCCTGGTTAACTCAAGATCGTTTCATTTCCTGGTTAACTCAAGATCGTTTCATTTCCTGGTTAACTCAAGATCGTTTCATTTCCTGGTTAACTCAAGATCGTTTCATTTCCTGGTTAACTCAAGATCGTTTCATTTCCTGGTTAACTCAAGATCGTTTCATTTCCTGGTTAACTCAAGATCGTTTCATTTTCAATACTTAACCAAATTTCATCAAGATTCCAAAACGATCTCACCTAAGACGATTTCACCTAGGACGATTTTGTTCAAAACGATCTAGCTCAAGACGATCTTACCTAGAGCTAATTGGTCAAGATCGTTTCACTTTCTGTTCTACTCAAGATCGTTTCAATTTCTGTTTGTATCAAGATCGTTTCATTTCCTGGTTAACTCAAGATCGTTTCATTTCCTGGTTAACTCAAGTTCGTTTCATTTCCTGGTTAACTCAAGATCGTTTCATTTCCTGGTTAACTCAAGATCGTTTCATTTCCTGATCTTACCAAGATCGTTTCATTTTCCACTTTTAATTCAATACAATTTTTCAAATCAAATCAATCTCTAATGGCTTCTCGTGAAGCATTGGCATTGGGTTCAGATACAAGACCTCCAGTTCTCTACCGTGGTTCTTACGGACTATGGAAGAAACGATTTATGGACTATGTGGAAAGTCAGACAAATGGTCACATGATGAAAGATTCCATTCTTAATGGACTTGCCGTTCATCGCCATCCCACTACTGATGCAATTATTCTGACTCCTGATCTGTTGAATGCTGAACAAAAGGATCGAACAGCTGCAGATAACAGAGCTAGGTCATGCCTATACAAAGCTCTACCGGATGAAATCTATGGCTCTGTTGATTCTTATGATACAGCCAAGGAGATATGGGATGAGGTGGCTAGACAGATGGAGGGAGCTGACGTGACTTCGACCATAAGATTGACAAATTTTCTGACTGAGTTTGACAACTTCTCCAAATTGCCTAATGAATCTCTTGAAGCTGTCTACTACAGATTCTGCAATGTCATAAATGAGCTAAGGAAGAACAATGTCAAGAAAACTGAGATTGAGCTGAACATCAAATTCATCAAAGCTCTTGGTCCAGAATGGGAAGATTTTGGAACACAGATCAAGCAACATCAAAATCTGACCAAACTGAGAAAAAGATTGAATCTACCAAAATCAAAGTGGAAACAAAAATGGAATCTCAAAAACCATTGTCCAAAGCTCCAACTTCATATTACTCAAAGAAACGAGTTAAGACCAAACTCGTCAAGACTGAACCAAAGACCATTAAGTTAGAAACCTTTGTTGCTACCCCAGTGAAACATGTCAAAAAGGAACAAGCTGAAACCCCACACAAGACAAAGTACACCAAAGTGAAACTTCCGAAAGACTATCCTAATGCTTCTCAATCTAGCTCTCAATCTAGCTTTTTACCTAAGGTGTCTAAGTCTAGCTCAGTTTCGCTAACTAAAGATACATCAAATGGTTCAACTAGATATAGAGATAGATATGGGTGGTTTTCTCATGATAAACCAAAGAAGCAAGAAGTTTCCTCACCTCCAAAAGATTCCAAAAAGATAAGAGTGTTTAAAACTCCTAGTTCTAATCTTCTTAATTTCAATTCAACAGGTGGAAAGAGTTTAACTAGTGGTGCTAGATGGGTTGCTAATACTTTAGTACCTAAGATCACTAGTAATCTAAAGAATGTTGAGAAAAAGATGAAAAGAAGGAGGAGAAAATCTGTCAATGGGAGGAAAGGTGTTACTGTAAATCAAAACAATTCATCTGTGGATAATAATGTTGAATGTGCCAAGGCAAGGCCTTGTGAGCTTGTAAACAATTTTAATTCTCGTGTGGTTGATGTGAATGCTTGTAGACATGTTACTTTTAATTCTAATGTGAATGTTCGTACCTTTTATTCAAATATGTTTGTTGATAATGTGCTTGTCAATGCTTATGTTGATTCAACAACATGTTTGAATGCGAATCCTAAGTTATATACCCTGCCTGTTTTAACTAACCATAAAGGACCCGTCCTCAAGTGGGTACCTAAAAACGGTTAAATCTCTTTGATTGCAGGAAATAACCATCTGTGTTTGGATACTCGATTCCGGGTGTTCGAAACACATGACTGGAAATAAATCTTTGCTCAAGAATTTCGTTGAAAGATTCATGGGAACAGTTCGCTTTGGAAACAACAATTTCGCTCCTATCTTAGGTTATGGAGACATTGAACGAAATGGAATTATCATCAAGAAAGTTCACTATGTTGAAGGATTAAGTCACAACTTGTTCAGTGTTGGACAATTCTGTGATAACAATCTTCAAGTTCTGTTTCGAAAATCTCTTTGCAAAGTCCAAACTCTAGATGGAGTTGATATTCTTTGTGGTGATCGTGATGATAACCTGTTTACCGTCAATCTTGATGATAACCAACCAACTGATAATATTTGTCTCATTTCAAAGGCTACTTCAAAGAATTCTTGGTTATGGCATAGAAGGCTCTCTCATCTGAATTTCCAAACTATCAATACTTTGGTCAATAAGCATCTTGTTGAAGGCTTACCTGACTATAAGTATGAAAGTGAGCATGTTTGTCCTTCTTGTGCTGTTGGGAAGATCAAAAGAACTTCTCATAAACCGAAGAAATCTCCAAATTCTTTAGCACCTCTTCATTTGCTCCACATGGATCTTTGTGGGCCGATGAAAGTACAAAGCCGAAATGGGAAGAAATACATCTTGGTTATTGTTGATGATTATTCAAGATATACTTGGGTTAAGTTCCTTGCATCCAAAGATGAAACAACTCAGATGTTGATAGATTTCATCACTAATACTCAAGTAAATCTTCAACTTCCAGTTCGTTACATCCGTTCGAATAATGGAACTGAGTTCAAGAATGCTGTTTTTGATGAATTCTGCAACTCCAAAGGAATCACTCATCAATTTTCAGCAGTTCGCACCCCACAACAAAACGGTGTTGTTGAAAGGAGAAATCAATCGCTGGTAGAAGCAGCAAGGACAATGCTTGCTTATTCCAAATTACCATCCAATATGTGGGCTGAAGCTGTTGACACTGCCTGTCACACTCAGAATCGGTCCATTATCAATCAGCGTTTCGAAAAGACTCCTTATGAGGTTGTTAACAAACGCAAACCCAACATCAACTACTTTCACATATTTGGGTGTGTTTGTTACACGTTGAATGATCGGGAGAATCTTGGAAAGTTCGAGAAGAAAGGAGATGAAGGATATTTTGTTGGTTATTCCAAAACATCAATTGCCTATCGAATCTATAATCGTCGAACCAACACAATTCAAGAAACAATGAATGTTTGGTTTGATGAGATGTCAGGCATGATTTTTGAGCAAGAAAGTTTGCTACCAACAAGTAATGATCCAAGTGCTTCAAGTCCTTCTACAAGGAATACTACCTTAGCTTCTAAATTCAAGAAGTTTCCAACTCCTACAAGTGATGAATTAGATATTCTTTTTGAAGAATTCTACAATTCAAAACCGATTCATGATCAAGAACCTCAAGTCATCGTTGAACCAATTGAACCCAATGAACCTCTTCATAACAACGATCCAGTTCCTGACAATATTCATGAATCTTCTTCAAATTCTTCAGAGCAAGAATCCTCGTTTTCTGATACTTCTCCACCATTCTCTCAGAATAATTCGTCTCAAGTGAATGTTCAAGAACAACCTTCTCGATTAACTCAGACAACAAATCCATTGAACACTCCAAGTGTGTATGTACCACTTGACTTTGATCATCCAGCTTATGAGGAAAGAATTACACCAAGTTATGATAACATCTCTCAACATAACTCAAGCTTTAATGATGATGATGTTGATCTTCAACAACAAGATCTCCTTCCTCATGATCACAAGTGGACATGTATGCAGAAATACCATCCTTCTGAACAAATTATTGGAGATCCACAAGCAGGAGTAACTACTCGTACTTCAGTGAATGAGTGTCTCGTTGCACTTTCTCTTAGCAATATCGAACCCAAAACAGTATCTGAAGCTCTTCGAGATCCAGAGTGGGTTAAGGCAATGCAAGAGGAACTCGCACAATTCGAAAGACTGAAAGTATGGAGATTAGTTCCAAATCCTAGAAAAGATGATCCAATCGGAACGAAGTGGATATTCAAAAACAAAAAGGATGAGAATGGAGTAGTAGTAAGAAATAAAGCTCGACTTGTTGCAAAGGGTTATTGCCAACAACCTGGTGTTGACTTCGACGAAACTTTTGCTCCAGTTGCAAGAATGGAGGCCATTCGGATATTCTTAGCTTATGCTGCATTCAGAAACTTTACTGTGTTTCAAATGGATGTGAAGACTGCTTTCCTGAATGGTGATCTCAAGGAAGAAGTTTATGTTGATCAACCAGAAGGTTTTGTTGATCCTCAAAGACCAAACCATGTCTACAGATTGGACAAGGCTCTCTACGGTCTTAAGCAAGCACCCCGAGCATGGTATGATTCTTTAACTACTTTCTTACTAAGAGGTGGCTTTACCAAAGGCACAATTGACCCTACTTTGTTCATTCGCAAACAAGGTAAGCATGTTCTACTTGTTCAAATATATGTTGATGACATTATATTTGGGTCGACCAGTCAAACATTTTGCAGAAACTTTTCATCTCTTATGGTCAATCATTTTGAAATGAGCATGATTGGGGAAATGAATTACTTTTTGGGTCTTCAAATCAAACAATTACCAACTGGTATTTTTATATCTCAAGGTAAATACATAAATGACATTTTGAAAAAGTTTGATATGACTTCATGTTCTTCAATTTCTACCCCAATGGCTGCTCGAACAAACATAAATGCTGATACAAATGGGAAACCATTTGACCAAAAGAGATATCGAAGTATGATTGGTTCGTTGTTGTACCTAACAGCATCTCGCCCAGATATAATGTTTGCAACATGTATGTGTGCTAGATATCAAGCTGCTCCAACTGATTTACATTATCAAGCTGTGAAACGAATTTTTCGTTATCTGAAGGGGACACCCGATTTAGGTCTCTGGTATCCAAGGGATACTGGATTCAATCTAACTGCATATTCAGATGCAGATCATGCTGGTTGTAAACTTGATCGCAAGAGCACTTCCGGTACTTTACAATTTTTAGGCGATAAAATTGTGAGTTGGTCTTCCAAGAAACAAAATTGTGTGTCACTATCAACGGCTGAAGCTGAATATGTGGCGGCGGCTAGTTGTTGTGCTCAGGTTTTATGGATGAAGACACAACTAACTGATTATGGTCTGAAATATGATCATATTCCTATCTATTGTGATTCTCAGAGTGCCATTGCCATTGCAGTCAACTCAGTAAACCACTCTCGCTCAAAGCATATTGATGTTAGATATCATTTTCTCAAAGATCATATTGAGAAAGGTGACATCGAGCTCTACTTTGTGGGTACTGACTTTCAACTTGCAGATTTGTTCACAAAACCATTGGATGAAAAGAGGTTTAACTTTCTTATCTCCAAGCTTGGTATGTTAAATCTTAAACCTTAATTCTTTTTACATTTGAAGGAATTCTTGATACATTCCAGAAAACCAAAATACAAAATTTGAAAAGAGAAAATCAAAAACAAAATATAAAATTTAAAAAAAAAAAAAAAAAAAAAAAAAAAAAAAAAAAAAAAATAAAAAAAAAAAAAAAAAAAAAAAAAAAATACACAAAAAGATATTTATTTCAGTGGCTTGTATATACTATGTATGCAACCCGTTCTTAAATGATATATTTATTTGTAGAGTGTTTTTACATTCTAAACTTTTGTTATTATACATATAAATTGATATAAGATAACAAGGAATCGAACGCCTTTGTGTACTTCCAAGTGTTCTTATATGAATATGTATGTGTGATAGCAATCAAAGTTGTTCAAATAACATTTTCAAAACTCTCAATTGTTGATATGCGACGCAAAGGATCGAACGCCTTTGTGTACTCCCTTGTTGTCTCATTCTATACAATTGATTGGATTTTCAAATTGCTTAAATGTTTTAATTGCCTCCAATGTGTTGTTGTAAGTTGCGACGGATTGAACGCCTTTGTGTACTCCCTAGCTGTCTTACATTCAACATTGTTGTTGAAGCAAAACTTTTTCGAAATAACACAACAAAGATTTTACTCATGTTTGATCTCACAAAACCAATTTTTGCTCCACCTTTCTATGGAAATTTTTGATCTATTCTTGCATAGATTAAGGAGGAGTTTGTGATTTCAACAACCTTCAAACCTTCAAATGTGTTTCAAATTTTTTTTCATGCACACGTTTGATGTTTTTCCAATGATTTTCAATCAAATGGAGTTCGGTGATTAGTTTGCACATGAGTGATAAGTATTTCTCAAATTATACTCCATGAATTTCATCATCGCCGATGAGTTCTAACCCCGGAGTATTCACTTCTTTCATTAGATAGTGAGGGTATTTTGAGTACTGTTGTTTTCGTGCAAATAGGATGGAGGGAGTAAAGTCGAAAAGTGAGAGGTTAAGGTGATATGTTGTGCGAAAAGGGTTAAAAGAAATGATACCCTTCCCCAAATTCTCAAAAAGCCGGGTAAAACACGCTCCTATCAGATTTCATTTGTTGATTTCTTGATATTGAAGAAGTCTTCATGGACCCAGTGAAGCGATGCACATCTTTACCTAACCACTCGAGTGTTTCTTAACAAATACTTGTTTCATTTCTCACGGAGATTTTCACATTTCTATTGACTCTTCTTTCGGAAGATGTTGATATTGAAAAAGGGTGACATTCTGCTCCAGTCCCCGACTTCATTTGATCACGATGTGTCTAGAGCTACTTTGATTGATCATTGAATTGATTATCATTCATTTTTTTTTAGGGCACATTAGCGTCATGTCTTTGTGATATTATTGCTTATCTTTGTGATATAGCCGGAACATTTGTAGTGATATCTTAATTGATATTCCACGATGATCGAATGGAAATCCTACCAATGCTAACATCCTTTCCAACATTGAACGTAGGTCTCACATTTTCATTTATGAATTTGTTGAGTTAACAAGAAGTCTAAGTGACCTTGGTTTTCCCTAAAAAGTCTTTAAGGATAAAATTGTGGTTATCAAATGCTTCGGTAGTGTTAACCATGATTTATATTCTTTGAAGCAATCTCGTGGTTGAAAAGCCGCAGACCGAACTATGTTAGAGACTTGTTTTGTGCATATCTCAATGATACATAGGAAATCCGAAAAATGTTATACATTTCAATCGGTCATTTCATTAATCCTTTTGATTTTTGAACATGCTAACAGATCATTCTTATCTGGTTTCATTTCTCATCACACAAACACAGAAAACACCAACACCATGCTATAACGTTTGTCCCAACAACTTCAATCTTCCATTTTAGTCACCCCTAGGATTTCTTGGGTTAGGGCTAATGGTTCGGGTTGATGTTTTGATGGTTGATAGTTCTCCATGTGTACATTTGATCATGTTATTCTTGTTGACAATGAATCAATCAATATGTCCATAATGAGATTGGTTCCCAAATCTTGTCATTATGAGGGGGAGAAAATTTTATGATTGATTTACTGATTGATAAGGAAACAAGGAGAAAAGTTCGTGTTTGGTTTGGTTGTTTCACTAAGTGTTAGGCTTATCAAAGTTCTAGGATTATCAAAGTTTGTGTATAGAGGGAGAAAATTCTTCATGATGTGTCAATAGTTTCAGATTTTCACTAGATTTTAGTTGATTGAGAATTTGAAATCTGAATTGATGACATAGATAAGAATGAAACCAAAGATGAAAAGATTTTCACTCAAGATGCTTCAAAAGTTCAAAAATGCTCCAAAATGTGTATAATCATGGATTAAGGGGGAGCATGATTACTTCATAAGAATTTCATCCAAACTTCATTCAAATACTTACTCTCCAAAGTGTAGGAGTTGATGTGACAAAGATCAAAGCTTCAAAAAGGTTGAAAGATTTGTTAGAAGATTCAAGTCAAAGAAGTAAAGCTTCAAAAGAGTCTTCATCAAACATACTTCATTCAAGATCTTCAAGTCATACAACAACATTTTGTCAAGAAACTCCAATGCATACATCAAGGGGGAGAGTTCATATTCATGAAACTTCATTTCAAGAAGATGAGATTCATTCAAGAATTAAAACCGAAGAATCGAAAAGTTAAATTTCATTCAAGAATCGAAGATTGATACATTCAAAACCAAGATTCATACCTTCCGCATTTCAAAAGACAACTCTGATTCATGATTCAACAATTCTCGAAGATTCAAGTCACACATATCTGTTCGACTTCATTATCTTCTTTCTTCAAGACTCACACGCATTCATTATTCTCTGTTCTAAAAGAACATTGAGAATTCTCACATGATTTAACTTCAAGAAGTTCAAGACCAAGACCAAGACCAAGACTGAATCAAGTTCTCCAAAGACAAAAGAGAAAGCTTTGAAGACTTGTTTCAACACCCCAATTGTCTTCACCACCGGGCTCATCAAATTCATTCCTACAAACATTATAACACGTACTTCATTCATTACAATATATCACTAAGGGGGAGAATGTTAGAAATCCAAAAATAGTGATAAATTATAATCTAGAATAGAAGAATTTCTTGTTGTTAAGTCATAGATAAATGATCACTAAGGTTGAGGGGCTAATTGTGACAATTAGCATAATTGTGTAATTAGACTATAAATAGCCCTCTCACACCTTAGAGATCATAACCTTGACATAACATTTCATAACTTTTACACATACTTCAGAATCTTAATACCAGATCTACACACTTTCATACGATTCTCTCTCAAAACACACACAAACACCAAGAACACACACTCACCAAATCCGCCATTGATGAATTGAATTCAGTAGTTAAAATAGTGTTATAACATAGACCTTTTATATGGTCGAAAGTTGGTAATGGGTTGGAGACTTCTGCTTGGTATGATAAGTGGGCTGATCAAGGTCCTCTTATTAGATTTGTTACTCCTCGTGAAATAAAAAATGCAGATTTCACGCTCTTCTCTCGCTTGGCTGATATTAGGAGCAACGGCAATTGGTTGTGGCATGTTGCATGGTATGATTTATTTCCGGTACTAATCCAACTCCCTAACATTACCTTGAATAATAATAGAGATTGTTTGGTTTGGAAAGATGATGAAGGTAATATTATACCATTCTTAACTGGGGGTGTATGGGATTCGATTAGAAGACGCAAACAGGAAGTCTCATGGTATAAGATAGTTTGGTATTCTCAATGCATACCCGACACTCATTTCTCATGTGGCTCATTCTTCACAAAAAATTGAAAACACAAGACATGCTGAAACATTGGGATGTTGGAGGCAATATGAACCTTAACCTCCAATGTTGTGCGCTATGCCAAAGAGGACCGAATTCACACAACCATTTATCCTTTGAGGGCTCATTTTCTAAACAGGTTTGGAAGAATATCAAGGAGTTAGTTGGTATGAATGTTGTCTCGGAGAACTTGGATGATATTATAGCATGGTTGACTTCCAGAGCGAATTCAAGATCAGCAAGGAGCATTATTGGTCGAATTATTGTTGTTGCAACGACATACTTTATATGGCAAGAGCGGAATTATAGACTCTTCTCCAACAAAAAAAAGAACTGTTGCAGTTTTACAAAATGTTATCAAGTCTACAGTAAGATGGAGATTAGCTTCACTCAGATTCAAAAACACATCTAATGTGGAAAGACTGCTCGAAGCTTGGAGTTTGCCTTGGGGTGTGATGTTACAAGACCAACCAGGCGCGTAGAACCGATACTGCGAGCTGCCATTTAGTTGTTTGTTCCACTAAATTGTAGCTCTGTGTTTTTCATTTTTTGTTTGCTTTTGTTAACTTGCTTACACATATATGGCCTGTCATATATGTGAACTGATATGGTACTCTGCCATCTCACTTGTATTGAACTCGTTGCGATGTTGTTATAATATACTCATCGGGGTAATCCCATTACCCATCAAGATCTCGCACAACTTGCAAGATTTCATCAAATCCTAGATTCGATTATAATGACCAAGTCTTTATTAAGATAATCGTTAAAACTTGCCTTCAATAGGTAGCTTAAGTGTATCTAAAATTCTTTCTTAATTAAGGATCTCTAATAGTCATATGACTTTTGCATGAGTACAATAATTGTACGATTGCATAGTCTTATCCTTCATCAAATACTAGATTTGATTTTAATGACTAAATATTCATTGTGACATTCATTAAAACTTTCCACAATTGGATAGTTTAAGTGTGTCTCAAAATTTCCTTAATTTGTGTTTATTTACAACCTAAATTCATGCTCTTTTTTTTTTGTTAATGGGATATCCCTGTAAATTATATTCCATCACCAAAACATTACAGATCAAGTAGTATGGCTGAATACCATACTAGTTCACATACATGACATGCCATGTAAATGTTAATTCGCTAGATAGAAAAAACAAGCAACAAATGCATAACAAAGCTTACAAACTCAACCTATTAGCTATGTAGAACAACTAAAACGAGAGTAATAAAACAACTATGAATGACTAGTTAGCTGCGGATATCATCAAACACCACCATATCATGTGGTAAGTTCCAAGCTTTGACAAAGCGATCCACTTGAATAGTCTTCTTGAATCTCAAAGTTACTAATTTCAGCCGGACTGTAGCAGCTATAATGTCTCGTAACAGCTCAGGAGGGCGCACTTCATTAGAGAACAATCTTTTATTTCTTTCTTGCCAGATATAGTACGCAGTAGCCGCTACAAGCAATCTTCCAATAACACTCTTAGCCGAATTTGAATTGGCACGCATGCAAAATAAGTTGTAAATGTTTTCCCATCTAGAAGTGACCAGCTCCATTTGGGCGAGATGACGAACTTGACACCACACCTGTGAAGAAAATATACATTGGAAAAATAAATGGTTATGGGAGTCAGGTCCTTGTTTGCATAACGGGTAGCAAACAAGGTTAAAATTCATATTCTTCCCACCATGCCAACGCATCATGATATCTTGTGTTTTGAGTTTGCGATTAATAACCAGCCACATCAAAAACGCATGTCTGGGTATCATTTGAGAAAACCAAAGAACTTTCCACCAAGGTACTTCCTCCCTTCTTTCCCGTATAGTATCCCAAACAACAGAAGAAGAGAAGTCGATTTCCTTCCCATTCGAGTTTTTCCAATTCAATGAATCTTGCTTCTCAGGCATAATGGTAACATTAGGAAGTGAAATTAAAATCGGAAATAAATCTAACCAAGCAATAGGCCATTGCCAAACACCATCTCGTATTACCTCAGAAACAGTAGTTTGTAAAGTAAATCCCCCCTGTAGCACCTGTCTGTTCGTAATATATGACCGAAGTGGGCATGTATCCACCCATTTGTCAAACCAGACCGAAGTATTCAGTCCATTGCCAATTCTAGACCACATATGGGGTCTAATTAGGTGTCGAATCTGTAGCATTTTGCACCATCCCCAGCTGCAATTTGTCAGGACTGACACATCCCAGAAATTCCGGTTTTTGAGCCTGTAAGAGTGAATCCATTTAACAGATAGGGATTCCCTATTTGTTAAGATACTCCAAACATGTGTGGTCATTAGCGCTCTATTAACATCAACAATCCTTCTAATACCAAGTCCCCCATCCGCTTTTGGCATGCATACTTTCTTCCACGAGACTTTAGCCTTACCCTTTATGAGCTCCCCTTGACACCACAGGAAACCCCTCATCTTTACCTCGAGATTATCAATAATACGCTGCGGTAAGATAAAAACAGAAGCCCAAAACACATGTAAAGAAGACAAAACTGACCGTTTGAGTTGAATCCTTCCCGCAAATGAGAGTGATTTGTTTCTCCAATCAGTGATCCTTTTTACCATTTTCTCAACCAGAATCTGACAATCCTTATATAATAAACGAGTAGAATTAAGCGGGACTCGAAGATACCTTACCGGACGATAACCTTCAGCAAATGGTAAAATATTCAGAATAGCCTGCTTCACATACTCTGGAACATTACAAAAGAAGGTTGTGCTCTTTGGTAGACTAGGCAGCAATCAAGACATGTCACTAAACGCCTTGATAGAGTCCATAATAACTCTTGCTGATCGTGTTTCACCCCGAGAAAAGATAAATAGATCATCTGCAAAGCACAAATTAAGTATCTTCTGTTTTTCACAGTGCTTGTGAAACCGAAAACCAGGAGTAATAGAAACCGAATGTTGTAGAATAAGTGTAAGTACTTCCATAACCATAGTGAACAGATATGGCGACATTGGGTCTCCCTGTCTGAGCCCCCGGCCTCCCTTGAACAAACCACATAAATTACCATTGACACAAATTGAGAAAGAGGTACACCTAAATTCATGCTATGAATATCTCAACTAGATATCATACAACTAGTTATAGCATAAAACTCTTTTAATCCATTTCAACCATGTTTTACTAAGTTCATTTTGTCTCTAATCCAATCTAATTTTGGATGATGACATTTAACTTCACAAAACATTCAATCCATCGAGTTCTATTATTCGATAAATGATCTAACTTCGTAATCAACAATAAATGCTCAGCACACCTTTTATTTTGATCACAAATCTAGAATAGCTTACTAGTAAAAGATGTTGTCTTCTCTTGTTATCAAAATTCTCCCACTGATTCCTAGAACCATATCTTTCAAGTTTGACATACTCGATAGAGAATTAATTTACCTTAATTAACCTTGAGTTTCTCTCTCCCACTTACTCTTTGAATCGAGTATCTCAAGTAGTGACACTTGGTGGAGATTACGACTCTCTATTAAGATAACTCTTTTTGTCTCTTATTATCACGAATCTCGCTCCCACGGACTTATAGAACTAAGTACTTCAAGTGGTAACACTTGGTGAAGCAACGATTCTTATAATTAAGACAAAGAAATAAATATAACAAAGACTTTCTATTTTAGAATTCCTTCTAAAAGTACATCTCTTGGATTTCCTTTTGTAAATTACTTTATGTAAGACTTTTTATTTCACAAATCATTTTGCGAAGTGTCAAATGTTTTTACCTTTTCACAAATCAAAATTGCGAATTCAATCTCTAGCTATAATTACTATAATTACATGCAAGATATGTGTAATAAAAACATTAATCAAAAACAACCAATCAAAACAAGGAAAGAGAAGATAAAACTCGGTAGATTCAAAATATAAAATATTCCAAATCCTCAATATTCTAACATTATTCCAAGAACGAAAATAAAAGGGTAATAATGTTTTCAACTAAAACATCAAATAAAAGATATTTCTGAAATGAATGTTGAAGCACTTGTTTCAAGACTATCTTTCTCCTTCCAAATTTTCCATTATTCTTCCTTCCTCGTCCACCCCACTTTGGATATACCTCACGAAGTCATTCTTCAATTTTCTCACAACCATGAGCGTCGTGTGAATTACTTTTGTAGAATGTGCGTAATGAATTTCTGTTGTGCCTATCAATGAGTACCCTTTCCGGTCAATTTATCTCTACACTAATCAACATTCTTTCAAGATCATCCAGTGACTTGTGTTTACAAGTCTTGAGAAAATTCATGGCAAAATGCTTATAATGTAGGTCAAGTTAAGCACCAAGAAGATTTGTTCATCATGAGTAAGTGGCTGCCAAGAGCTAACTCATCAACATATCCTCTTATAATCTTCGCGTGATCCGATACTGATTTTCCCTTGACTTTAAGGCACTCGTTTGCTTCAATGAGAGTTCCTTTTGCAATGACATTCACGGCATGTTGATACTCTTCAATAATCATTCCAAATAGATGATAAACGTTGCCACAACGTAAGTAATAAGCATAGCTATCATCAATAGAATTAATGACTACACCTAGTATATCATTATGAGCAAAGTAACTTGTGTAAGCCTTATTAGAAAGCCCACCAAACTCATCAATATCCTCAACAATCACATAACGATCCTCGGTGAGTTGATTGAAAAGTCCCTTGAACATAAGGTAGTTTTTCAACGCTTCATACCAAGTTGCAAAGCATCCCGTTATTAGCTTTTTTTGCATCAAGGTATTCTTATACCATGTAGTAATATCAGGCTCAATCATATCATTTAAAAGAAGAAACTACAAAATAACGGAAACACAAATAATATCATCAACATTTACCCCTAATCTAATACTACCCACGTTTTATTCAAAAAACAAAACATATCAATGAATTAAGGCTAAGAATCATTTAGACCCAACGGCATATATATCGGAAAACTGGGCTCGCCGATACAGGGAATTAGTATAGTCAACAAATGAGTAAGAACGATTATCTACCAATTAAGGCTCTAATTTCTTTATGAGATTCATCGGAGGAGATGGGGAGTTCTCCATTTACAGGTATATTTAATCTCATCCTTGTCAGCTAGTATCCGGCAACTTATCCGCACGATCTAGCTTAGTCGTCCTACAAGGACGCATGTGGCTGTCCGTATCCGGCAACTTATCCGCACGACCGGAGGACCACCCTACGGCTAAACACTATGGCTTAGGCAACTTATCCAGAGCAACGGGAGTGTAGCAGGTAGGTGCTCGACTTATAGGATGGCATGACTACTTAAGTAGGTATATATAATTATTTGTTCTAATCAAATAATGCGCTAATAACTCTATCAACATCAATAAATGAATGGACTGAAATTACTAGCATTTCTATTCGTGTTTTAAACTATTTAAAAGACAGTTTATTTTCAACTTAGAAATGTTAATAAATTAACATCTCGTTAAACCACTTTTAACTTAGTCGAAAAATAACGTCCACCTAGATAATTGGTGCATATCATTTAATATCGTAATTATAATCTAACTTTAGAAACCCTAATATTAAATTCATCCAATAAACGATTTATTCAGTTATCTAGATTTCCACTAACAAGTATCTAATTTCTATTTTACGTAAAGGGACATGCAATTAATGTTCTAATTCGTTAAACGACTAAGGCATCTAACAAGGCAAGACTAATGTCTTAATTAAAACTTAATGCATGTCCTTAATTAATTAAAAACACTTTTAAATTTCGTAAAATATAATTCTTTTGAGCTTTTCTAAAAATCTAACTTCAAAAATTCAATGATTTTTTATTTATCCAAATCAAAACCCTTTCCCTTTGGTATTTTAATCTCTCAAATATATATTTAGAGACATGCATTATACCCTAATGCAAATGTATATACAACTAAAATACATGCAATAAATAGCTCACGTAATCTAACAATTAAATCCGCATGCAATATAAACATTTATACAAATCTACTTATCGCATACAAGGAAATTAATTAACAATTAATTTACATCTTTAAACAAATACAAAAATTTATATGGATATATATATAGGGGTTGGTTATTGTAAAACAAGTATTAAAGTAAAACAAATAGCACAAGATCTTGACCGTTAGATCATGATAAAATTGATGCACGAAGATTCACAAAGCACAAGATGCATGATGATTTTCATGATGCACAGTGATTTTCAATAAAAAGAAATAGATTATATACAAAGGGAAGATCTGTAATGTGGTGTGGATAATGATGTTGGGGGTTGGTGGTGGTAATTGGGGGCTTTGGTTGTATCTGGCTACATAATTCATTTTATATAGATTGTATAATAATTATTATATATACGTGGCTCCAATTTGGCAGATGATGTATTAAAATTAATGATAAAACCGGCTAGTTACTGTACACGTAAGCAAAAAATGTACGGAGTCCCACTATAGTAATTTTAGCCGGTTTTATGCCCTTCAATAGAGCTTTTTTTTGTTGGAGCCTCACAAAAACAAAAGTGTCAAAGTTGAAGTACTTTCCAAGCAATTAGCCCTAAAATAAAAGAATGGTTAAAGAGCAATCGAAGACATATTTAAAAAGGGGGTCGCTATCGAAGAAACCATCCATAGTTTTGGTTTGCTCGACATATATAACACCAATCGGGTTGTAATCTTGTTTTTTTCTTTGTAAAACCGAGAGACATATACTGTTAATTCGGGAAAATATATATGGCCGAGAAAGTCATTGGTTCCAACGTCAGACCACCACCTCCAATCAATATAGTTGACTTTGATGCCTATAGGATAAACAATAATTGGGCTAGCAGCAGTAGTCACCACGAGATAGAGGAAGATGACGAGCTTGAAAATGATGGTGGCTGCTTCACAGTGATGCCACCCATTAGAGAAGAATATGAGAGTGATCTGTTTTCTTACGATATAAGCGATGTTGTGTATGTTGTAACATGGAGAGGGACCGAGGAGCTGACATCGGCGAGCATGGATGCGCTCCTTTGGACACTGGGAAGCAATAATTTTCATCATGAATCTAGCATCGTCTATCTGGTCCACGTCTTTCCCGAGCTCCATTTCATCCCAACTCCGTGTAAGCACCTATAAAACATAATCTTTCAACTACATTTGTTTTATTCATTGGTTTTCATCTCCATTTAAATTCATCTCCTCCATTTAAAGTGAGTATTCCAAAAAAAATATATATATATATGTGGCTTAGAATGGCGAAGCTAGAAATTTTTGAGTGGGGGGTCGGGATATAAAATTTTCTTTTCCTAACGCTATAAAATTTAAAATGGGGGGTCGAAACCGAGTATATCGAAATTTTTCTACACGAAAACAATATACCCCTACATCGCAAAAAAAATTTCGGGGGGTCGGGCGCCCCCCGGCCCCTATATAGCTGCGCCCTTGGATGTAGACACCTAAGTTGGGTGTAGAACTCTTCACATACTAATTTTTTCGTACATATATAAATGATTGGCCCGTTATATTTTTTATGGATTGAAAAATCAAGATGTGAGTGGTTCTATACCCAAATTTAGGTGTCTAACAACCACATATTCTCATTTTTATATATATAAGGTTCATGTAAGAACCATTCACAAATGAACATAAGTAATATTAGGTATTACTTGATATGTCAATATGTGCATGAATTTGTTCACATGCACCATTTACATATAAGATTATCTCCAATGGGAGTGTCCTTGGGTGCCCTTAATTGACCTTAGTTGTTCATGGATATCATTTGTTATTGAAGCTTGTCCAAAACTATAGATTTTTTGATGCATGCCCTTAGGCTATCTCCAATACTATTTTTTTTTTTGTATATAGATGTAAGGATATGTAAGGATGTTTGTATGGTTGGAGGTAAAACTAAAAGATTTTAAGGATGTGTAAGGATTTTAAGGATTTGTAAGGATATGATGTGGCAGCTCAAGGACGCCTAAGGGCGTCCTTAGCATTGGAGATAGCCTAAACATCAAGTTATAATTTAAAAGTTCTCATGGTTTCCATTCAAGTGTTTCACATGAACTTTTTATATATATATATAGGTAAAGGTTCATGTGAGAACCATTTGAATTGGAAGAACCATGAGAACCTCTAAATTATAACTTGATGTTCATATATCCATGTATATGTGAACAAATTCGTTCACATATGAATAGTTCAAGTTATAATTAATACTACCTATGTTCATACGTGAACGGTTCTTACATGAACTTTACCCTGTATGTATATGTACTGTATATAGTAATTAAAGCTTTATTGTATATGGTATTGTTTTCACCAATCTACCTATAAATAAGTAAAGTGCTAACATGCTTGAAAAAAATAAAATAGCATCTTGGTCATATGTCTGGCCAACAAAGTTTTGGAAAGATTGAAAAAACAACCACGCAAAGGAAATCATCAACGTAGCAGTATTAAAGTTTGACTGTAATTCTTTAAAAGAGACGACTTTGATGACATAAATAATTTGTGGAATAATTAAGAAAAAGTTTATTTATTTTTATAAAACTTGCTTGTAATTTTCAAAATTGAAATAAACTAAATAAGTTAGTTGTATATTGATTACATAGAAAGATTGACATGGGAGTCGATCAATATAGACTTTATTTGAGGAGACTCATGTTCAAATATAAAGTTACGGTTTAACCATTAATTCGTTGTCATATTCGTTGTCATGTCTACAAGTGGGCGGGCTAGTGTGTTTTCTTTTAGGACGTGAAGTTAAGTGAGCTAAGGACTCCGTTCGTCTAGAAAAAGCCGATTGGTGTACCTTTTGCCATAAGGGTGTCACGTTCCAAATACTCGGCATCATATTAATTGGTTGTTGAAAAGAAAAATAAGTTAATTGTATAAATAAAAGGTTTGACTGAATATGTAAGTTAGAAAATGATTAAATTTTAAATCGTAAGAATATACTAATGTTTTTGAATTTTTTTAGAAGTTAAGTCGTTTTAAAACAAAAAATAGACAGGAAAAAAAAACAAATGTCTATTTTAGTCCTAATTTCTTATCTATATCTATATTCCTATATAAAGGAGAAACATCTTCCCCAAATCTCAAATTACAAATCTAAACTATCAAAAATACTCATCTTTTTTATTCATTAATTTAAACAACCCCATCTAATATACCTATAATATCCTTAATGAAATAAATTACAACATAAAACCCTCAATCCTTAAAATAACTACACTACCTCTTTTAACATCAATTACTTTTACATTCACCACCATTGCCGCCCCCACCACCCGTCACCGCCGCTACCACCATTGCTGTCGCATTGTGCGAACATATGACTCGTATAAAGTTAAAAGAGGACCATACATTTTAATTTATCTGGTTTAGATCAAATATCATTTCTATCCTTTATTAAAAATTAACTTGTTTCACAAATTGTTAATCGTTAGTTAGATGGAGCGAATGATATAGTTGTGATCCTTGTATTCATCTTATTTTTTAGAGGATCATTCGATACAAAACTCTTTTTTTAAATTATTTCTTTGGATGACTTTTAAATTTTTCATGGTATAATCACATGTGATTATTAAAAATTAGAAAATTATGGGCCGCGCGTTGCACCACTTCTATCATTGTAAATACGTTAATCAATGACACTGTTTCGTTATGATAGTTTACATGAGATCAATCCATAACCATGTAGTTGAAAAACAATACCATAATAATGATAAAATGTTTGTCCTACAAAAACATATATTTAATGAAAGGTTCAAAAGAATAGTAGATACAATAAAAATGAAATCAACTTTTTCGGTAAAAGGCCGTCACCCCTGGTTAGAATTTTATTAATCAAAACAAATCAGGCAATCTAGTTGAGTACTAGACTGACTTTACAAATCATGCACATAAGTGCAACATCCATGAAACGAGTGACAAACCACTCCAACCAACCAATACAAATAAAACAAAGGAACAGAGATTATACTACATTAGATAATAAAATAGGTAAATCCCATGCCGTCAAAAACTGTTCTAGCCTTCTTGTTTTCTTGAATCTACAAGTCGCCAGCTTGAATCTAACCGTGGATATAATAGCTTCATACACTTGCTGCACTCCACGCTTTTTCTTCTGAAACAGCCTAGCATTCCTTTCTTGCCAAATGTAATACACTGACGATGCAAGAATGAGTTTCGCAACAGCACTCCTAATAGTCTTCTTCTTGGCAAACAATAGATAGTCATTGATAATAGAATCCCAATTACCAGAATGATCAAGCACATCAGCCTTGCAGCAAGCACGCTGCCAAACCTGTTTAGAGAAAGAGCATTCAAAAAATAGATGATTATGAGAATCTGCTTGCATGTCACATAACGAGCACAACAGAGGAGTTGTTGACTGCACATTAACATCCCACGAGCATAATACATCCTGTGTTTTCAACTTCTTCATGAAGACCAGCCAAAGAATAAACGAATGCTTAGGAATAGAATGAGAGTACCACACAAGAGAGTGCCACTCAACAGTAGCAGCAGAATGGCGAATAGAGTCCCATACACGAGTCACTGAAACTTCATTAACATTATTATTTTGATCTTTCCACAACAACTTATCCTTAACACCATAAGTCAGATGCGGAACAGCCACATTAGGGAACCTGTCATTCCAAGAAGGAGGCCATTTCCACGAACCATTCACAATAATTTCACAAACCTTGTCATATAAAGTAAAACCAGCACCTGTAATTAATCTGGAGGTTAAAGACGACCCCAGAGGACCATAAGCTCCCCAATTATCAAACCAAGCAGATGCCGTTTTCCCATCACCAATCTCGAACCAAAAAAACTCCTTAAGGATAGGACGAATCTGTAACAGCTTTCGCCAACTCCATGTCAGATTGCCTTGGCACGGAACTTCCCAAAAACTCCTTCCTCGTAACCTGTAAGTATGCATCCACTTAACCCAAAGCGAGTCTTTATGGACGATGAGATTATGTACATGTTTAACGAGAAGTGCAATATTAAACTCTTCAAGTCTGCGAAGGCCCAGGCCACCTTCTTCCTTTGGCAAGCAAACAACATCCCATGCCACCTTTGCTTTGCCTTTCTGTAGCTCTCCTTGACACCAAAGGAAACCCCGTATAATCTGCTCAATATCAAGAAGAGTACTCGAAGGAAGCATAAAGACCGACGACCAGTAGATATGCAAAGATGAGAGAACAGAAGAAATCAACTGAAGTCGACCCACAAACGATAAAAATCTATTTTTCCAGTCATTTACACGTGTCTTAACCTTCTCAACAAGTACTTTACAGTCACGAATCATTAAACGAGACGAGATAAGTGGAACACCAAGATATTTAACAGGAAGATTACCTTCTTCAAAAGGGAGATCCGAGAGGATTTCCAGCTTAACATGATTTAAAACATTGCAAAAAAACGTTGTACTCTTTGGCAAGCTAGGGGTAAGACCAGAAACCAGTTTGAACTCTTCCAAAGCATCCATAACCACTCTAGCTGAACTAACATCACCACGCATGAAAACAAACAAGTCATCCGCGAAACACAGATTAATAATCTCATGTTAACTACAATTATGATGAAAAGAAAAGGCATCTGAATCTCTAACTTTCCTTCGCAAAATTAAAGTAAGAATCTCCATCACCAAAGTAAACAAATAAGGAGAAAGCGGATCACCCTGTCTAAGCCCTCTTTTACCCTTAAAAAACCCCTGCAAATTACCATTGATATTCAACGAAAAAGAAGCAGACGTGACACATTCCATGATCCAGCAAATCATACGGTCAGGAAACCAAAGCCAATAAGAATAGTTCTCAAAAAATCCCAATTCACCGTGTCATAGGCCTTAAGAGCACATCTAGGTGGTCCTCGATCCAAATGATAATTATGCATCAATTCCTGGGTCAGTAGAATAATATCTGAGATAATTCTGTCAGGAACAAAAGCTGATTGATTACTACTTACCAACTGACCAAGAACCCTTTTGATTCTGTTGGAAATGATTTTGGAGATACACTTAAACAGAATATTACACAACGAAATCGGCCGATAATCAGTAACTCGCGATGGGGTCGCAACCTTAGGCAGAAGAGCAATAACCGTGTGATTCACTTCTTTCAACAACTTACCACTATTAAAGAAGTCTTTAACAGCTTTTGTAATGTCAACACCCACCACGTCCCAAGCATTCTTAAGGAAACAAGCTGAATAACCATCCGGACCCGACGATTTATCATCACCCATCGAGAAAATTGCTTCCTTAACTTCATTATCAGAAACCGACACAATCATAGAGTCGGCCTGATCCTGAGAAAGAGTAGACCGAAATAGATCAACGGAGTTTAGATCACTGACCGGATCTACTTGACCAAGAATGTGCAGATAATGTTCAAGAAAAGCAGAAACCACTTGATCACCATCATGTAAACCTCCATTTGCATCCATAATCATATCAATTCTACTCCGTGTAGTTCGAGCCTTAACCACTTTATGAAAGTAAGCAGTATTGGAATCGCCAACATTAAGCCAATCCACCTTCGCTTTTTGTTTCAAAAATCTTTCTTCATCAAGGACAGCTTCATTAAAAGCATGTAATGAAATAGCTGCTTCATCCCGAATCTCTTTATTGAATGGGTCCCGATCTAAAGCAAGTTGTACTTCATCTAGTTCCGCTCTTAGTTTAGAAACCTTTTCATGCAAATTACCTTTATCAAAAAGCAATTTACGCAAAGGTTTTTTCAGCATCTTCAACTTCTGAACCACACAATACATAGGAAAACCTGTGACATCATGAGACCAGGCTTCTTTGACAACTTCCTGAAAATTAGCATTATGAACTAGAAGATTTGCAAATTTAAAAGGCAATGGTCGAAACTTAGAAATCATGGGAAGCCAAAGAATAGCAGGGGCATGATCTGATATACGATAAGGCTGAAACATATCAATCGCACCTGAAAACAAACAATCAAAATTAGCATTACCCATAATCATATCCAACGTTTTTAACACACCATGATCACCACGAGGCTTCTGGTTCCAAGTAAATTGTAAACCAACTCGATTAACATCGGAAACCTCAATATCCGTAACAGCTTCATTGAATTCTCGCATTGAAATATCCATAACTGAGCTGCCACTAGCATGATCATCCAAATTCAAAGTTGCATTAAAGTCACCCAATAAACACCAAGGATGATTACCAACAAACAGTTTATGCACGGATAAGCCTTTCCACAAATCTCTACGTAACGTATATCTATTATGTGCATAAATAAAAGAGCACATCAGAACTCTCTTATCAGCCCTCAGAATAAGCTGAGCATGAATTACCTGATCTGACTGATTAATCACCATAAGATCCACGACATTTGGATTCCAACCAAGGATAATACGAGGGCTTTTGGCACACATACATCCATTTGAAACCAATTCCAATTTCTAAACACTTTATTACACAACTTTTCCAATTTAACATAAGACACATGGGACTCTAAAATAGCACAAACTGACAATTGATTATCAGTAAGTACCTGTTGAACCTCTTTTTGCTTAGGGGGTAGGTTCATCCCCCTAATATTCCATGCAGCGATGATATACATTGGGCACCACTGAAGCAGGAGTGCTTGCCCCTATAGAACCCACTTGATTATCTTTGAACTGCATAGATTCATCAAAAATCTCCTCAATCTGATCATCATCACTATCTTCATTCAAGAAATCAGGCTTAGAATTTTTTGGAATTTCATCCCGTCGGTGTATACCTTCAGGAACATTATCAATTTCATCCTCCCCTAGAACAGAATACGAGTTATAAGTTTTAACATTGGACGTGCTAGCAACATTCTTTGCTGAATTACCCTTTTTAGTTTCACGTGAAGAATTATGTTGCTTTGCATCCTGATTCGTATTCACTGTAGCTCTATAAATCCAATTCGGTTTAGGCTTGTTCAATTTAACCCCTTCCACCTGTCTATTTGCACCTACTGCCTTTCCTTTTTTCCGATTAACTGTAGTAAAACCATCATCATTTTGAACTTCCTTCCCTTTTACTTCCTTAAGTTTCTTCACCTGCAACGGACAACCAAGATCATCATGACTAAAGATTTTGCAATGTTGACAATGAGGTGGCTCCCATTCACATTCCACTCCTACTACTTCCTTTGTTATACCCTCCCCATTCAAATTAGGAATCCCAATTACTAATTCATCCTTCCATTCAAGAGAAGCATCCAACTCAATTAAAGCCCTAGCATAACTATGCCTCCCCCACGAACTCAAGCACATTTGACTAGTATAGGAATCAAGAAGAATCGGTCTCCCCAGTTTCGAAGCTAACATACTCAATCCATCCTCCGTATATGCAGCTAAAGGAACATCATACAATTTCACCCATACGACCTTTTTCAACTCATGTTTAGTCAAACAAGTATTAGGAGTCCATTCGTTCAAAAATAAAGGAGTTGAACGAATCATCCAAGGCCCCTTTTCTAAAACCTGTTTCATTCCATTCGCCGATTCAAACTGAAAGAAAAAGAAACCAACACTATTCATCATAACTTTCTTCAATCCGAATTTCGCCCAAGCATTCTTTACGTAGTTCTCCACCACAGGATATGCCAATCGAGTACCAAGGAAATAACCATACAATGAATTCAGAAACCTATTATTAACTTCCTTTACCGATTCAAGAGGAATAACCAGATCAATACCATCTTTACCTGAATCAGTACTAATGTACCTAAAATTGACTTTTTTCTGCACATTATCTTTTTTCAAAACCGAAGCATAAGAACCATTACCTGAATGTTGTCCCTCCGTACCCTTTTGATTCTGATCAGATGATGGAAACGTAGGAGGGATAGGCATGGCAGAATCCAAGTGATCCGACACATCAATATGAACATTAGCATTCGTATTAATTTGATCAGTCGAAGATCTCTTCAAATTCCCTTTATCTTCTCCCTCGAATCCTGCATTGTCATTAGCAGAATCCAAGTGATCCGAATTCGCAGCAGAAAAAGTTCCAGAATTAGGGTTTGGAGGCGTAGCAACCCTAACCGGTTTATGAAATTCGTCCATATTCATACGATCAGCAGCTCTATTCTTAATTCTATCAAACGTATTAAGTAAATCTGATAAATCAATCGAAACAGCTCTCTTCATAAATCAAGTAACCATAGTACCATGCAAAACAACAAAAACAAAAAAGAAAACCCTAACCCAAGGAAACCCTAAAACAATCAGCTTAATCTTAATCCGTTAACAAGATGGCCGACGATCTAGCTGAACTAAATAATTAGCCGCGATCTGGCAAGGTTGCTAAAAGATCAGAAAAAGAGGACATCCAGGATTCCGGCGATAAAAACAAAAACGGAGGAAACCCTAAATTAAAACGACACACAAACCTCTAACATGCACATGACCAAATTTAGAAATCCATAGGATTCAAGAACTGGGGAGAGGGACACATTAACAAGGAAGGAAAATCGAATCAAAAGAGGGCAGCCAAGGGGACGAAAATCGCCAGGAGAGGGGAGAGCGAAATAGGGTTTTTTTTTTGGTTTAAATGAAATCATTTTTGTCATATCAAATACATATATTTGATATTTGATAGCATGTTTGAAAGTTTTTCAATCAAATAGTACATGCTAAAAAATCGATGTTGAAAAAACGAACCAATGTGAAATATATATTTAAAAGGAATAGCGGACAACATACATATCAAATACATATACTTAATGGTAGATTTAAATGTCAGCCATACGAAAAAGTAGATGCCTAAAAAAATAAAACCAAAAGATCATTAAAAAAAAGTGAATCAAATCTAAAGTAGACATAAAAGATTAAATATAGTCCAGCCCAGCTGATCAAAAGATTAGAACATGCACTCGTCAAATCAGTCGTGGTTAAGTGGCATGCATCAATTCTAAAGTGAATCTTTGTCTATAAAAGGAAAGTCATCCATTGGAAGAAAGTGTTCGTCCAGTTGTTTCACATAATTATATATTTGTAACTTTGTTTTATTCAAATATTATTCTCTCAAGATTTCAATCCATCAACCGTTCTTAGTCTTGATAAATTTTGTATTTATCAAGCATAATCTGTATTCAGTGAAAAGTAATTTAGGATTAGAGCTAGTCTGTTAATTCTTTAACTCCTTATTACTCTTTGCAATTCTTTGATTATTCATTAATAAAGAATTTCATTGAAAATTAACTTTGTGTTCTTAATTTTCAATTACATTGTTGTTATGTGTTTAATCGTTCACTAAACGATCTGGACCCACAACTGGTATCAGACCCTTAAGTGGGAAATATGCTTTTGGTTAAAATACATTCAAACCGTTTTCATCTTTGAAAATGGCATCTTTAGCAGTTCTGGTAAACAATAAGGATCATGGATATATCACCATGGCTCATAAGTTTGAGCTTGATGATTTCAACTCCTGGAAGGACACTGTTTCTTCATCTGGTTGGAATTGAACCGTATTTAATTACTATTTAACTACCGGTCCATTCATGTCAAAAGAACCTAAGACTGTACCAAATACTTATAGTACCACGTCGAGTGAGCTTGTGGATAAACCAGATGCACAATGGACTGATGATGAACATGGACTCGTAAATCTTGACAATAAGCTTAATGGCATAATCATCTCCACATCACCCACCAACATCATGAAAACTGTTATCAAACTTCCCACCTCTAAATCTGTTTGGGACACTTTTTTTCATTGAGTTTGAAGAGACTGATGAAGTTAAGTTAAACAAGAAAATTGATTTTGAAAATATCTTATGAAAACCTCTTTGGAAAACCAAATGAGTCTCTTAACGATACATATAATCGTTTTAAGTGTCACTTGGATGATATGATAAATGTTGGAATTACCATTGATGCTTATGAACTCAATCATAAGTTTCTTGATATACTTTCATACAAATGGCAAAGTTTGAGACAAATCCATTTGAATAATGGGTCTTTAAAAACTCATACTCTGCAATCCTTCTATGGTGTATTTCAATTTGAGGAGAAAGCTGTTGCTTAGGTCAAAAGAGTTGAGGCAGATTCCAAAAGAAATGATATCTCACACTCACCTCATATCAACTCATCAAATGCATCATCATCAAACTCCTTGCATTAGTTTCTACTGAAACAATGATAACCCCATCTTATAATGTCCAAGAACCTGATGATGAAGCCACCATGAACTCCATTATTAAATTTACTGGATCTTGACTCTGAAGAGAGAAATTCACTCTTAAATGAGCTTATGTAATTTGCATTAGTTGCTAGTTCCAAATATGCTAGAAAATGGAGAAAAGTTGATTCTAATAATAAACCTGCTACTGGTTGTTTTGACAAGTCACAAGAGACTTGTTACATATGTGAAAAGAAAAGACATTTTCAAAATGAGTGCAGAGCAGCTCCTCTTGTTGCTAACAAAGATGAAGATTCAAACTTAAATTTTTAATCTATAGGTTTAAAGCTTAAATTCCTACTACATCAGAACCTACTAAAATAGGTTTTGTTGCTGAAGAAAAAGACTAGGCAAATTCAGATGAAAATTTTGATGATGAAGAAGTCACTCAAATGTGTTTTATGGCTCTTTCTGATGAATCTGCTGTTAACAAAGACCAAGTCTCAAATGGTCAATGGGTGTTTGTTACACTTAAAAAGGTAAATCTTTTCTCTGAATCATCTCCTGATATCAGAAATGATATATATGAGTCATTAAATTGTGACTTACAATTTGTAGAACAAGTCAAAAGCAGAACTTGTAAACAAACTACAAACTGCTGAAGACAATCAGACCATCATGTCATCTCAACTCAAGGAGTTGATAGATGTGAAAAAGACCCTAGAAATTCAACGATATGTAAATTCAATTTTGGGTAAAGAGAACACTGGCATAAAATTTGAACCAAATAAAGCAAAGGATGAACTTGCTGATTTAAATTTTTTTTGTCATTATTGGAGTAAATCAATAAAAATTACTTTTGATTGTATTCAAAGTCAAGTTCCCCATTAAGTACAAGCAATACTTGATGGAAATTTCAAAGCAGCAACTTTTTCAGACTTCAAATTTGGTATAATTAATGATTTTCAAAAGACTCCTAAAAAGGTTGTTGATAACCAAATCTGATGGTGAAACCACTGATGAAGAGTTTGAGGATTTAAATCAACAAAAAATTGAAGGAAGAAAAAAATTGAAATCCTATAAGAAAAAATGGGTAGAGTCCCCCCATCTATCATGATTCTAAAAAGAAGGGAGTGGATATTGCTGAGGCCTCTAGAAGACCTCAACAATGGGACAAAGTGACATTTAGACCAATGATTTTAGAAAACAACCTCACCAAGCTGGTGCTACTCTTCCAAATTCTGCTTATTCTAAAAGTAGACTTGGACCATCCAACTCTAGTGGTAAGAAAACTAATGCCTCGATCATTAGGAATCTCACCATTAGAATGAACTCCTTGACAAATCAAATAAAGCATTTGAAAGAAAATGATAAAAAGGGAAATGGTGAAGGAACACCGCGTACGTGTTACTTATGTGGTGAGAATACACATGAATCTGATGATTCTCCTGCAAGAGAGGGGTCATCAGCACAACAACAAAAAATTAATGTTTCTTCAAAAGGAAAAAGTAAAGATGATGTAGAAGAACCGAAGTCTTTCCTGATGTGTGCCGTTGAAGGGTTAGCAAAAACAGACGTCTTAAATTTATAAAAGTAGTACAAGTAAATACCTTAATTTAAACACACACTTACGGGCAGTAGACCCGATCGAATGTAGCCAGTGTTGCGGTAAGTACAGGATCATTCGCAGGGACGCTTGTTATACCTAATCTAATAATGTGTGTATTTCTAGTGGTTGGGGTTGTCATGCTTTCCTAATTAAACTACTAAAACAGTAAAAGTAAAGGAAGGCCGCAACCACTTGGTCTAGTGAGAAACCTTGTTTAGCTTAGGTTCTAAATTTGAGAAACAATAATATTAACATATCCGATCACATGTGCCATGACAATTATTATCCTATCTAGTGCTAGACTATTGGAAGACTTTTCAAGGTTCAGATTCTCGTTAAATTCACCAAACCTAACTAGTAGAGCTGTCGCTGGACTCACATCTACCCTATAGACAGATTCTCACTAGATTCACTGTTATGTATTATTAGTTCAAGCATGTGTTTATGATTTTCCTTTAATTATACACAGATTTTAAGTCAGTCATTGTGTATTAATTATCTCCCGTGGTCATAGTGCATGTTTCCATGTCACTAGATCGCGTCTGACACCCATTTTTCTTAGTGAATGGACTCCGAATGTCTCTTTATCAAAACAGGAGATGAAAAATGTTCCGGTATGGGTTAAATTATATGATGTTCCATTAGCAGCTTATACGGAAGATGGTTTGAGCATGTTGGCTTCTAAACTTGGGAAACCAGTTTTGCTAGACTCATATACTAGCTAGATGTGTCTTCATTCTTGGGGTCGCCATTCTTTTGCGAGGGCGTTGATTGAGGTGGATGCGACTCAGGGATTTAAAGATAGTTTAATTATTGGGATTCCAAATGTTAATGGGGAGGGCTTTTCTAAAGAAGAAGTAACTATTGAATATGAGTGGAGACCTCCACATTGCAATCATTGTATGATTTTTGGTCACGAGGATGCTTTTTGTCCTTTACAACCTAAAGTGATGGATGCATCGAGAAAGGATGATGGGTTTACTACTGTTGGTCGTAAGAAGAGGAAGAATAAAGGAAAAGAAGTTGAAGGGATAAAGTTAACGAAGCCTAAGCCACATTTTGTGTATCGTGCAAAGCAAGTCCCCTCAAATAAGGATGAAAGGAATTCTGGATCAAAGCAAGCTACATCAAATAAGGAAGATAATAATTCTGAAATAAAGCAAGACAATCAAGCAGACCCTAGTTCATCCAAGAGTAATGGGGTTGAAACGAGTAATCCTTATTCAGTTTTGAATGATGAGGTTGATGAGAGCTTTAATGTGCAAGATAATTTAAAAAAACAAGTCCGCCAAACAGCAACTTCAACAAGTGATGTGCTTGACAGTGATGATGAAGAGGTTGAAGACATTTATGATGAACAAAAGGAATTTCGGAAAATAAAACAGGGGCAAGCACTCCTGCTCAAGCGGTTCCAAATGTATAATATAGCCTCCTGGAATATTAGGGGAATGAACCAACCCCCTAAACAAACAGAGGTTCGGCAAGTGTTGATGGAAAATCAGTGAAGTATTTGTGCTATTCTGGAGTCACATGTTGCTTGTGGGAGATTACAATCATTATGTTCAAAGGTATTTCGAAACTGGAATTGGATTTCTAATGGTAGTGCTTGTATAAAAGGTGCTCGCATTATTCTTGGTTGGAATCCAGATATATTTGATATTATGGTTATGTACCAGTCTGATCAAGTGATCCATACTCAGGTCGTTTTCAAATAAAGCAAGAAGCTTATATTTTTATCCTTCATCTATGCTCATAATAGATATATACAAAGACGTGCTTTATGGACAGATTTGGAAAAACACAAAGTTTTTGTACGGAATCAGCCATGGTGCTTACTAGGAGATTTCAATGTTGCTCTTAACCTTGAAGAATTTTCTTCAGGTGGATCCACTATTGATATTGCTATGAGGGAGTTCAAAGATATTGTGGAACTATTAGAACTTGCTGATGTAAATAAAATAGGTCTACAATATACTTGGAATCAAAAACCCAAAGGGATGAACGGTGTGCTTAAAAAGATTGATAGAGTAATGGCAAATCCTGAATTTTTTGACAAATTTGTGGGTGCTACTGCTGTTTTTCAGCCTTATAGGACTTCTGACCATTCGCCGGCCATTCTGAAACTTCCAACATCATTGAAGTTCAAACCGCGGCCATTCAAATTCTCTAATGTGTTAATTCATAATGCAGATTTTTTGCAGGAGGTTTTGACGAATTGGCAATTGGATATCTCTGGTCACCCTATGTATTGTGTAGTGAAGAAATTAAAAAACCTGAAGAAACCTTTGCGCAAAATGTTGTTTGCGAAAGGTAATCTGCACAATAATGTTAATGTGTTATGTCATGAACTTGATGAGGTCCAACAGGCGTTAGATAAAGATCCATATAATCCTTACCTAAGGGAAGAAGAAGCTCACTATCTTAAAGCGTACAATAATGCCCTTTTAGAGGAGGAACGATTTCTGAAACAAAAAGCGAAGGTCATGTGGCTGAAGGAAGGTGATTCTAACTCTGCGTTTTTCCATAAAACTGTTAAAAGTCGAGTTGCTAGGAATCGAATTGATAGCATTATGGATCAGAATGGAAATCTGGTGGATGGCGAACATGTTTACTCTACTCTTGTTTCACATTATTCACATTTTCTTGGTCAAGCAGATTTGGTACAGCCTTTGAACACTCAAGGTTTATTCTCTAAAAGATTATCTCAATCTGCGGCTGAATCAATGGTTGAGGAGGTTATTGATTCTGAAATAAAGGAAGCTATCTTTTCTATGAATGAAGATAAATCCCCCGGGCCTGATGGGTTTTCTGCTGGGTTCTTTAAGGCTTCGTGGGAAATTATTGGCCTCGAGATTATAGCAGCGGTGAAAGATTTTTTTCAGAGTGGAAAGTTGCTTAAGGAATTGAATCACACTGTTATTGCTTTAATACCAAAAGTTGCTAAGGCTAATGATTATCGACCTATCTCTCTTTGTAATGTTTTGTTCAAATGTATTACGAAGATAATTGCTAATAGGATGAAGGGTTGTTTGGGGGACCTGATTAGTGAAAATCAATCTGCGTTTGTTCCGGGTAGGAGGATTTCTGATAACATCTTGCTTACTCAAGAATTAATGCATAATTATCACTTGGATAGAGGACCGCCAAGATGTGCTTTCAAAGTAGATATACAAAAAGCTTACGACACTGTTGATTGGTGTTTTTTGAGATCGATATTGTCTGGTTTTGGCTTCCATCAGAAGATGATTTTGTGGATTATGGAGTGTGTTTCTTCAACAACATTTTCTTTATGCATCAATGGATCGATCCATGGGTACTTTAAGGGCAAGAGCGGCTTAAGACAAGGTGATCCTCTATCACCATATCTTTTTACTCTTGTCATGGAAATTTTAACCTTAATACTCAAGCGTAAAGTGTTGAATTCGACTTTCAAGTTCCATAAGCAGTGCGATGTGCATAATGTTATAAACTTGTGCTTTGCGGATGATTTGTTCATATTCTTACATGGGGATATTGATTCTGCTCGTGTGATTATGAATGGGCTGAACGAATTTCAACAAGTTTCGGGGCTTGCACCTAGCATACCTAAGAGCACGGCATACTTCTGTAATGTTTTAAACCATGTTAAACTAGCCATTTTAAATGTTCTGCCATTTGAGGAGGGACGGCTTCCGGTTAAATATTTGGGGGTTCCATTAGTTTCTTCAAGATTGATGTATAGAGATTGTAAAGAATTAATTGAAAGAGTTCATAAGAGGCTGCGAGATTGGAAGACTAAGTTTCTCTCATTTGCGGGGCGGCTTCAATTGATTAACTCGGTTATCTCTTCTTTGCATGTATATTGGTCTTCCGTATTCATTCTTCCGAGTAGAGTAATCCAAGAAATCGAGCAACTTATGAGGGGTTTTCTTTGGTGTCAAGGAGAATTGAAGCGGGGTAAGGCTAAGGTGGCTTGGGAAGATGTGTGTCTTCCTAAGATAGAGGGGGGTTTGGGAATTAGAAGAATTGAACCTTTTAATGTTGCCCTCATGGCTGCCCATATTTGGAACATCGTCTCTCGAAAGGAGTCATTATGGGTTAGATGGATTCATGCTTACAAGCTTCGTGGTAAATCATTCTGGGAGGTTCCATTGAAGGGTTGTGTTTCATGGGGATGGCGAAAACTACTTCAGGCCCGTTCAAAAGTTAGACAGTTTATGTGGTTTAAAGTTGGAAATGGTTCGGGAATATCTGCTTGGTTCGATAATTGGTGTGATTATAGTCCCTTGGCTGATCGTTTTTCTCCAAGGAATATTGCAACTGCGGGTTTTCAAATGAATGCAACGGTGAAAGATATTGTTTTTCAAGATGAGTGGAGTTGGCCGAATGAATGGACTGTGGTGTTGTCGAATCTAGCTCCCCCTTAACTAGTAGAACAAAAGAATGACACTTTATTATGGCGAGATAGGAACGAAGTCTATAAAGAATTCTCTGTAAGCATGGCATGGGAAGACTTAAGACCTAGAGCTGAAGAAGTGCCTTGGTACTATTTGGTGTGGTTTAGTCAAGGTATACCCAAATGTGAGTTTATTATGTGGCTGGTTATGAAAAGGAAGCTTAAGACTCAAGATCTTCTTTAACCTTGGGATTTTCATGATCCTTCATTTCCTGTAGTGCTGGCTATGTGAGCGTCAACAAGATTCCCATAAACATCTTTTTTTTTTAATGTGATTTCTCTACACAGGTCTGGAATGGAGTTCGAATGAAAGCTGAAATACAAGACAGTTCCACTGATTTGGACGTGATTATTAGTACTCTGATGCCGATAGCTAAGTCGAAATCAGTAAAGAGTGTTACAGCTAAGCTTCTTCTATCAGCTAGTATTTATTATATTTGGCAAGAGCGTAATCGGAGGTTGTTTTCCAAGAAGAAGAGGCGCAAGCAGGAAATTATTGGAAGTATCATCAACATGGTTAGGATGAAGCTATTGACTTGTCGGTTCAAGAAGACAAGAAGAGTGGAGCGGTTCCTTACAGCTTGGGATCTCCCTTTTTCTTTAATTAATTAGCTTGTAATTTCTTTTCAAGTTTTTGTTGTCCACGGGGTGGTTTGTACCCCTGTTTACTTGGATTATGCACTAGGTGCGTGGTTGTATTAGTCGATTTAGCACTCTGCTAGATCGCCTGTTTTTTCGATTTATAAAATTCTAACCAGGGGTGACGGCCTTTTACCGAAAAATAGATCGCGTCTGAAATTATTAAGCTTAATGCTCACGTAGTTCTAATTGTATTGGTTCTGGATTCGCAAGCTAGAGTAGAATCACTTGTTACTACTAATTATAGATCGATTAGTATTTTCTACCTCAAGCACATTGATCATAGTAAAAGATTAGAGACACATTAATTAGAATTAAATAAATATACTGAGATATAAAACCAATAACAACATGAAAAACTAGTCTACGATGAACAGTAAATACAATCCAACAGATCTAACCCTAAATAAAATAAATAAAATTCTACATGATCACATCAATCCAAACAAGTATTCAGCCTACTAGCCAGACATTATTAATGAATTTACAAAGTCTGAAAAGATGAAAGACATTGTTAACCAACAATAAAAAGTAAAAGAGAATGAAGATCTAGGTTAAAGATAAAGATCAAGAGGTGTTTGGAACTCCAAAATCCCCTTAGAAAGCTACAAAATTCGACCAAGGGTTTGTGTGAGTCGACTGGTGACTGAAAACTGCTCTCTCTTAAGTCTGAGGGTTTATTCTTGTATTTATAAGGCAAAAGGTCGGTGCTGACTTCGGGGCTACGAGTGGCGCTCGTAGCTTATGTACGAGCGCCGCTCGGATCTCTGAAGCTCCTGATTTTCTTCGTTTTTCTTTCATTTCTCCTTCTTGTGTCTTGTAAAGTCCTTTGGCATCCAAGTTGAGTTAGATGACATTTACCCTCGTTCGCATCTCCCACGAATCTACATTAATATTCAGTCTCATTAAATACCAAAAGTTCACATTTATAAACTCATTTTAGCATTAAAAAGCGGCCAAAAGATATAAGAAAAAGTCCTTAATAAATCACTCATCACCTGGTTGAATACATCTCTACACTCAACCACAATTTAGTTCATATTGGTGACATGACAAAGACTCTTAATGGAATAATTGAAGTAACAAGGGAAAACTTGTATTACCAAATACGAGAAAAAGAAATTGGATCAAGTCTCAAAAGATACCGCTGAAATACTCAAGTTACTCCAAACTCAACACCAATCATCAACTGCAACTCCTGAACAACCAACTCATGTGGTGGAACAGATGGTAGTGGATCCAGCAGCAGTTTCCAAGGGGGAGAAAACCAACATTCCACCACCACAGATGTCAACTCATGACATCCAAAACTAGGAGCACAATGATACATTTTTAGATGATATTGATGCTCCAGTTGAAGCAGATTTGTGGGGGAGTTTGTACATGAAATGTTAACGAAGGAAGGGGTTAACATCAATCACCACTCAATGTAGAAGATTATTCATCTCCAACTGGTGTACTTATAGAAACAGGTAAGTCACCAATTGTGAGTCCAACAACATTTATTAAAACAACTGATGAGTCTGACAGTTTGGCAAGAAAAGTGATGAAGGAACAGAGAAAACAAATTGCTGAATAATATGTCATGCTTGAAAAAGCAAAGGAAAAAGAAGGGTCAAGCAACACTGACCCAAAAGAAATCGCAGTAGCACTTGGAACCGCAACAATACAAGTGCAAAAGAAAGTGATCGATATTGCTGGGCCAAAACCAGAAGAACTGGTTGCGGTAATTAATATGAGTCTTGAAGAACTTGAGAAGTCAAGAAGGCTGGCACTACAGACTGGAAAAAAAATCAAGCAACAAAAGAATTAATTGAGAAAGAAGCAAGGGAAGCAGCTTCGGGTTCATCTGATAATGAAATTAAAGAACATCATAAGAAGTTACCCATTAAAGAATCTTAAGCAATTATTATTCGGTCTGTAAAGAAAAGGAAAAGAGATAGAAAATGGGTCAAACAGGAGAAGTTGGAGAGTTACCACCAGCTAATAAAGAACCGGTCAGCACCTGAGCCAATCACTAGTATCACTTTCACTGCATCTTATGACAAAAAGAATATTAATTTAAGTGTCAAAATACAAGATGCCAGTGATAATCAAATTCTGGTTGTAGTACAAGAAAATCAGTTGGGAGTAACTGAGTGGATAGAGATCTATCAACTGTTTTCTCAGAAGAAGACTCCGGTAGCAGGAATGCTAATGCAGAGATTGAACAAGTAATTTGAAGAACTTGCAAAAATGGAGTCTAAGCTGGGTATTAAAAACTCCATTCTCAAGATCACTCCTCCTCATATCCAAGTTTCCAAACCACCTGTCCGCAAGAAAAGAAAAGTCCAACCAGCAGCAGCAACAGAATAAGAATTCGAAGAAGTCCTCATCAATACAAATTTGCTAGAAGGAGTGCCAGTTGTCAATCATGGTGATGTGATTAGAGTTCCTGAAATAGTAATGTTTTATGAAAACTTTAATGGAGCAAGAAGATTCTATCGATCAAATGATCTGAACATCACCACACCAAAGGCACTTCTGGAAATGTACCATATTTGCATTACCACCAACAATGATGTTCTGTTTTCATCATTGGTACTTGAAGAAATCAACAAGAGGAAGTGCGAACCACTCATCAAGAAGTTTTATAGAGGATAGTTAGATATCAAGCCAAGAACTAGATAACTGTATATCCTTTGTAAAAGTTTACTTCTTGAATAAAATAAGAACTTTTTGAAAAGAAGCTTGTTTGCTCATTCAAATATTATGTTTTAACTTAAGTTAGATAGGGGAGATTGTTAGTCCCAAAAATGGACTTAAAATTTAATTAGTTAAAAGATATACTAAGTACATTTTATCAGCAAGAATAGACATCATCAAGCATCAATAGAAGATTACAGTCAGCTGAAGTCGAAGAAAGAAGCTGATGAAAGAGAGCGTAAAGAAAGATTTGTGGAATAAATCTTTAAGTCTAATTGACAACTTGAAGATGCAACAAAAGGGTCATCAGCAGCACCCATTGGAGGAAAGTGTTCGTCCAATTGTTTCACAGATCTATATATTTGTAACTTTGTGTTTTTCAAATATTATTCTCTTAAGAACTTTGTCCATCAGCAGTTCTTTGTGTTTGATAGATTTTGTATTTATCAAACATAATCTGTATTCAGTGAAGAGTAATTTAAGATTAGAGTTAGTCTTTTAATCCTTTTATTCCACACTACTCTTTGTAATTCTTTGATTAATTATTAATTAAGAATTCCATTGAAAATTAACTTTGTGTTCTTAAATTTCAACTACATTGTTGTTAAGTGTTTAATCGTTCACTAAACGATCTGGACTGTAAGTCCTAACTGTATGGATATCCGAAGACACCTCTATCAATAACAATGATAAGCAAGCTTCACTGATCTAATGACTCAACCGATTGAGTGAGACGATCCAAATTTTAGTTAAGTAAATAAACTTAATGTAAATGCAAGAAACAGATGACTGAAATTATATAATACAATATATAATAAAGTAAATGGCAAAGTGGAACACAATAGTGATATTTTTCAAATGTAATTTAGTAACTATGTTCAATAAAATACAAAGGTTGTTGCGGAACTAAGATAAATACCCAAATGTAATATCTTAACAACCCTGAAATACAAGTGATCTAATATTTGGAAATACTCAAATATATACCAACACTTAGAATTGTGAAGTGTTCAAACTCGAAAGAATATCTTAAAGTAAATTTCACAAGTTGCATTGCCAAAGTTTGGACCATTTTTACAAATTGGGAAATGCCTTCTATTTATGAGCAAAGTCCATGATGATGTGGACAAGGCCGTACAAATACAGTTGAGAGCATTTAAGGAATTAAATTAATTCCTTAACATGCGTAAATAAAGTATATATGTGAAAGTCACTTTTGATGTGACGTTTCACCTTTATTCTCAACATCTTTACACAACCTTGTACTTTACCAGACAATATGGTATTATCCGAATAAAGGTTGGTAAAGTTAAGAAGGCTTCCTCGTAATCAGTGTAAAGTGTTGTAAGTATTTTACACTGAGATGGCTTCATTCTCCGATCAGATATAGAATCCTATTCTGAGTTCCGTTACTTAGATGATTCTCTTTCTTCAGTCTTCATTCTGAAACTGAGATGTTTCAGAAGCTTATACAAACATCAACTATTTCTGGACAAATTATACTTGGCCGTTTCGACCTAACACGGACCTACAACTCCAAAATTCGATGTGAAAATCAAATTGTTTAGAAATGAGATTAAATAAATTTGTTGAACTTCGAATGATGATATAAGACCAATAAGCAAATTATGGATCATTAAAAGTCGATCAACGACCGAACATAGGTAGATAAACTGCTTCTAGGTTTCATCTAAATGCGGTCTTTCACGGGTTTATGTCCCAATACATCGACGGTGTGTGGGGAGGTTGAGATGTAAAGAGTCTTACCTCTACGTAGGTCGATAGACTGCTTTCAAGTTCTATCTAAATAATAGAGAGCTTACTTTCAGGGTCTATCTAAATGATACTTTGTATAGGGTGTTAACCATTTTTTCCAACCGTGCTACTTTGATTATATTATTACCAATATGAGAAGTAATTTTGACCTATAATTTGATTTAAAAAAATGTTTCTCGCACTTTTAGATTACTATTGGAAAGACCAAATGAATGTGATGTAACATGTTCAAATTTTATTTCTTTTAATAAAATAAACGTAGATATATATATATATAGGGTAGGGTTAATGTATATATATATATATATATATTATATATATATATATATATATAACCCGTACATCATACAAGTATTAATGCTAGTAAAAAATATAACTCATAAGAAAAAAATTTAGATAACTTTAATCGTGATTAATAATCACACTAGATTAATATTGTGAATCAACTCCCGGATGTAATTTTATTAGAAATTTTTTTGAAAGCTCAAATATTTGTGATGTGATATCACAAAGAGAAAATAGCCTAAATAACCAAAAACCATCTTCAATATACGAAAATACCCAACTTTTTTCGAATTCACCAAAAATACCTATAAAATCGCAAGACCGCAAGGAGGAGATGCGGATCGCAAGCACTGCTTGCGGATCGCAAGGAATCCTTGCGATTCTCAAGCAAGGCTTGCGATCCGCAAGCAGTGCTTGCGATTTTGACTTTTTTTTACTTATGGATAAGATTTTTTGTGAGATTTTCTTGTACTTGTTAAGATAAAAAGCAATCAGATTTTCGTGTACTTTTTTTGACTTATGAATTTACCAACAACCTTTCACCATAAACAACACCATAAAATTTTTTTCTTTCAATTTGCAAAGTAAAAGGTATGCATATATGATATTTATTTTTTAAAAAATTGGTATGACTATGAGTGAATAACCAATTGAATTAGATCAAGTAGTTAGAGTCTTTGTTTTCAGAGACAGAAAACAAAAGTCAAAACCCATAAAAAAAATGACATTGGATGTTATCTACATTTAGTGAATATTAATATTTGATCAAATTAATGGATGACCAAAATTAATTCCTTGAGATTACATAGAACAATAGTAGGACTAATGAATACATCCTCATATTCTATACATGTTTTCAGCGAAAAGTCGACTTAAGACGATAGTTAAATCATTGGCTCCCAAATTTATTCTCATATTATTTGTATTTGTGTCAAATAAATTCTAATTTTAGAGTTAAAAAACCCACAAGATCTTACGTAGTTAAGCCCGCTTGCCAGATGAACTGTTATATTCATGCTTAATATGAGAGATGAATGCTGTATGAATTCAACAGTCAAGCTAGCCATGTTATAAACTCTTAAAACCTCATTAGGTGAATGTATTAATTGTTTAAAGTTATCGACCAATCTTTTTACTCAACTAATGAAATGAAATGAATATATTTGATGTCGAATATATATATACAGTGGGAAGGTTACCAATAAGTCATGCGAACCCAGAGCAGAAAGAAGTCTATGTTACAAATGAAAGAAGCAAGAGAACCGCATACCTCCAGAAGTTTGTTTCTCTCTGCTCTTGTTCAAAGGTACATTGCGCACTAATAGGGCCAGGGTTCCATAGCTAACTATATTATGCGATGGATGTATTCGTCTTTTTTTTTTTTAATAGCGAATTTCATTAGTTGCTAACATCATGTTTAGAAACTAATTAATTATGGTTACAGGTTCAAGTAGATACTGTGCTTGTTGAGAGTGACATGGAAGCAAAAGCCATTTTGGATCTTATTCCAATTCTGAAAATAAAAAAATTGGTGTTGGGTGCCACCAAATCATCCATAAGGTGTGACAACTCCAAACCATTTCAGTTTTTATCTGTTGAAGCCTATAAACCCATTTCAGTTTTATCTATTGAAGCCTATAAACCCGTACAAACCATCTCATGTTTTATGTAACGTCCTATCTTACTAAACGTACAAAATGATATCAAAAGAAATTTAAAAGGCAATGGGTGTTATTCTCATTCAAAATCAAACCATGGTTAACCCAAAGTCAAACGACAATAATACATCAAAATAATGTTCTAAAGCTTGAAATAAAACTCTAAGGAAAGGGCGCTAAGTCCGCTTCACTACACTCTTCTCTCGCTCCCAACGTCCTTTTGATCACTGTCGTATAAGTAGGAAAAAGGGAATACAACTGAGTCAAAGTCGAGTGACAGAATATAACAAGAACGAAAGAGTAGTATGACATGCAAATAAACACTTTAAAGACAAATTTATTTACAGAACAAACTTATTTCAAATTAAAGTACAAATATATATAACTCAAAAAAACAATTAAAAAACAATCAGCATGTAAAGAATAATCAGTGATTAAGCTTGATTTAAAAAGTTCTAAAGGATTGTGCAATTTTTTTAGTTCCTAAAATAAGTTTTTACTATATACATATGTATAATTCCACAACTAAATATACCAACATGCAACATGGTAGGAAAGAGGTCAAGGGTTCAATTCTCACCCCCATGCAAAGGCCGGATGTCCTTTATCATTTAGATAGAACCTGTAGGCAACCTCTCTACCTAGGTAGAGGTAAGGCTGTCTACATCTCAACCTCCCCCATCGTCGAGGTATTGGACCCAAAATCCGTAAAAGACGGCATTGGGTGTTACAATTACATTTACATTTACTATAAAGCCAAGTTTTATAAAATAATAAGGGTTTAGTATCCCGTAGTGTAAGCAACTTTGCAACTTTTCCTATTGTATGTAAGTATCAAAAATTTTGTACATTGTATGTAAGTATCTCGCTAAATTGAACACTTAATGCAAAATTTTTACGTTGACCAATCAAAAACTTCTACGTGGGTAGCTCATATGGTTGTCACGTATACATTTTTACATTAAGCGTTTAATTTAGCGAGATATATACATACAATGTTCAAAATTTTTGATACATACACACAATAGAAAAAGTTGCAAAGTTACTTACACTCCGAAATACTTAACCCAAATAATAATAATGCATCTAAGAGTCAAACAAATAAATTAATAAAGTGTCAGTTGAAACAATGGTAGCTCTCCAACTAATCATTCATTTATGGTACCAAATGTTTCGTATGATACTACTATAAACGTGCACTGTCAAACAAGACACATATAACTACAAGACACATATAACTACGACTGATCCATACATCTCCGATAATTATATAATAAAGAGCTCGAGCCAACTAGCGGGTTTCAAAAGGAGACACCGTAGATATAACAAAATACACCGTTATGGTTGATGCCATGTCATCGGTGTCACTGGGACCTCCATGTATAGGTTACTCTTAGGCATTTTTTAAGAAACCATTTTGACCGACTTATACGCTTATATATTTTGAATACGTTTTTAAGGTGCGAAACTGACTTTCAAACCATTAGAGCTATTAAAATATTGTAAGATATTGACAGTAAAGCTTAGGTTTGATAATGAGACTTGAAACACTCAGGAAAAAACTATAAATTATTTGTAAACACAAATTTTATGACTTACACTTTGACTTAAAAAAAGACCTTTTCATCCACTTGACCCTCAATAAATTTTAATGGAGTCATGACTTATAATATGCGACTGTATTAATATTTCGGGGTCAACAAGTATTCAAGGGACATATATGAGTGTACAATTTGGAAAACACTTGTACGAATCACCACATCGAATGTAAAACCCAAACCCACCTTTTTCGAGACTATTTTCGGATCGGGTTTCAAGAGTCAGTTTTGACACAACTATAATTAACAAAATATTATGATTCTCCATTCACATTCAAGAATACAACTTAATTAGTACATCAGAAGGGAGAAACATCATAATATTCTACAAAGACTTACAAGCTAATAACTTTTCAAATAACACATAATATCCATAAAAGTTACACATAATTCAAACGAATTTTTGAGGGGAAAGATTTTACCAGATTGATCAGAATACCATATAAAATATCCGTACTTTATCTCCGATCACAAAAATTGCAAAAACGAAAGAATCACCAAAGGAATGCTATCACCTATCCAAATCTAATAAATATAACAATTACAAAAATATGAATGTAAAATACAATCAAATCAAATAAGGGGTATATAATTTTTATTTTAATATTTTGTGAGTTTAGTATATATTTTCATGTGATTATTGTCCATAAACCCATTTCATATGTAACTTACATTCTTTTTAAAGAGTAAGGGGGTGTTTGTTATTGCGATTATACAACAGATTTTGTGTTTTCAAAATAGATTATGCGTTTTCAAAATTGCGTTTTGAAAAAGCATGTTTGTAAATGCTTCTCCAAAACTGCGTTTTCATAGAAGATAATCACTTTTTCATGCAAACACGTTTTTAGATTTTGCGTTTAACAAACGTAATAATCAGATAATCACTTCAAAATGTAATTCCAAACACCCTCTAAACTACCAACTATACTTAGTTGAGGAATGTAATGGACAGATTCCACAAATTAAGAGTTTTAACTCCTTACATATGTGACGGTTGCATGATTTTGTTTAAAAGTTGAATTTACTTAACGTTGTGTTGTAATCTTAATATATTTAATCTTTGCTATTTATTATTGAATTGTTGGTTATGTATGCATGCTTTTAATGGTATTATTTGTGTGTCTACATGATTTTGATTGTCTAAGGTTTAGATAGTCGGCTTTATGTCATGGACTGGTAAAGAATAGTTCAATAGTAATAGGATTAAATGTGTTAACGGATTGGTAATTCGGTAGACATAATTGTTATTTAAATAATCAAACAAACTAGTTGATTAGGAAAAATGTAAAGTGGATAGAGTGGTACTCACACTTGCAACGGAACTAGTTAATTAGGGATTTGAGTAAAGGATACAGATTTGTCAACGGGGTTTTCCCTCTTTACCCAAAAAAACTCCTTACATATATATAGCTACTATTTCAGGTGCCTTCTAAGGGGCACCCCACATCAGCAAAACACCATCCAAGAACTAATCCCCTTAAACCAACCCAATACTAAGGATTATTCTTGACCCACCTTTTATTAAATTTTACACTTTATCCAACTTTACACTTTCAATCCCACAAAATTTAACAAAAACTAAATAAAACACATAAATCATTAAAAATAAAAAAAATAAAATACAACAAAAAAAGTAAATACAATAAAATAAAAACAACCAACCTAAATACTTAAAAAATAAAAAAACAACATACCTAAATACTTAATAAAGAAATAGAAGTACGACATTTTTATTAAAAAAACTAAAACAAACTAGTTGTCGGGACCTTTGGAGGAAGGGCGTATACTCGGCCATCAATTTCATTTTCTCGAGGGAGATGGATATTTTTTCTTCGTCTTCCCACTAGGTTTGACCTATTAAAGATAGAGCCGTGTACATGGTGCGCTTCTTTTCTTTCTCACGAATGGTGGCAAGAGATTCCCTTTGTGTCTCCAAAACTGCTTCTCTGGAGCTCCCAATCCTTTCGAGCCGAGCGGCTAGGTCCGAAGCTGTAACACCCGTCGTTTAAAAATATGGATTTCCAAAAATTTTTGCTTAACGACGTCAAAATATAACGGAAGCATTAAAAGGAAAACGTTTACAATTCCTATCGGAATTGTCATTTATTATAACATGGTGTTACTGAATCCATATCATAACAATAATCAAGGAAATCCAAAAGGCACCAACATAAATGCCAAACATGTCTACATAAGGACAAGGTCATAAACATCTAACAACATGACAATAAGCGTCTAGATAAAGAGGCTATCGGGGTGACTAAGGCCAACTTCAAGATCATCTACCAATGCCTCGCATCTTTTCACATCTACCTGCTCACTAATGCTGGACCTGAGGGCACAACACATTTTTCTTCTTGACAAAAAGAACCAGTGCACCCCAAGGAGAATTACTAGGGCGAATGAACCCTTTTTTCAAGTAGTTCTTGGAGTTGTTTCATCATTTCTTGCATTTCCATTGGAACCAAACGGTAGGGAGCTTTAGCAATGGGGGTACCCCCCGGAATAAGATCAATAGAAAACTCAACTTGCCGTTCGGGAGGAATACCCGGCAAGTCTTCGGGAAAAACATCGGCAAATCAACAAACGATTGGAATATCCTCGATGGATAAAGGTTTCTTCTCAACATCAACGATGTGAGCAAGATAAGATTGACACCCATGAGACAAGTAACGTTGGGCACGAGCAAAAGTACAAATGGATATAGGACTCTCTTTTCTATTGCCATAAACTACCAAGTCCGAGACCCTTAGAAGTCTTCAAATATATTGCCTTTTCGTCACACGCAATTTTGGCATTACAAGAGCTCAACCAATCCATTCCCAAGATTATATCAAATTCTCCCATTGGGAAAGGAATTAAGTTGGCTTGAAAGACTTCCGTAATGATCTCATTTCACAATTTTTATACACATCTTTGACTAATTCCGTTCTACCATTCCCGACTTCAACTTGCAACGTGGCATCTAAATTTGACTTAGATATTGGAATAACATGAATCATCCTAGATGCAACAAACGATCTATTTGCTCCTGAATCAAAAAGAATTCTCATAGGCACATTTTACACAAGAAATGTACCTGTAACAACATCATCCGCATACTTAGCTTGCTCCACCGTGAGTTGAAAGGATCTTCCCGGTTGGTTTCCATGGGTTTGAGCATTCCTCCTTTCAGCTTCTTTCCTCTTTTCTTCTTGTCTTTCTTCTTCAGTCAACTTAGGACATGAACTTCTCATATGACCATCTTCGAAACATCTGAAACACATGATGGGTTTGTGGGGTTTTGACTTACAATCCTGGCTCATATGACCCAGTTTCCCACAGGTGTAGCATCCTTTCTCCGTTGATCTACAAGGGCCGATATGACTCTTCCTACAATTCTTGCAAAATGCAACATTCCTTCTTGCAAAGTGACTACCGGAGCCACCATCTTTCTTGAATCTTTTGTTTGGAGAGTTATCTTCATTAAACTTTCTCTGTTTCATCAACCCTCGATTGTTCAATCTCATGATCTCGTGCCACATCCACCAACATGGAAAAGGACTCCATTTGGCGTAAACTTATCCTTTCCCTCAAGCTCTTCCTCAACTTCAAGTAGAATTGCTCCTTCAACAATTGATCGTTTTCCAAGAATTCCGGACAAAATTGAGCTTTGTCTAGGAACTGGGCACGAAATTCCGTTAAACTTAATGTTCCTTGACAATCATTAAGAAATTCACTCCTTAACTTTGTCACCTCCGCCTCCGATCTAAATTCTTTAAAGAACATAGTTTTAAACTCGGGTCACTCAACCAGAGTCATAGTAGTTTCACCCTTCACAATCAACAAACCATCCCACCATCTTTTTGCTCGGTCCTGAAGCATGCTAATCGCGAAAACAACTTTGAGATCTTGGGGACGTTGGCTAGTGCTGAATGCCCCTTCAATTTCGGAGACCCATCGTGTACAAACAATGGGGTTGGTGTCACCGTGATACACGGGTGGGTGACAAATCTCAAAGTCTTTATAGGTAAACTTCTTCTTATGTGACTTTTCACCCATAACCTCAACCTCCTTATCTCCGTTATCTTCCTTCTCACCCTTGCCTTTGCCGTCGCGTTTCTCAAACTCCATTTGTACATTAAGGGCCACTTCCTCTCTTATGATTATAACTATGTGATTGTTCATAGATCCTTCCCTTGTATCATTCAACTTCTTTAATAAAACGGGGGTGTATTTCTCTAGAGCTCTCCCGATTTGATCCGATATGTCTATACTATTTTCGGGAAAGATTATTTCGTCTTCATGTTGTCGGCTATTTTCGGCTTCATCATTGATTCTTTTTTCTTCCATACTATAATAAGAGTAGATGAAAAGATACAAACACATAACCTATCTCCACCCTACAAACTATAAGCCTAAACCTACAACTTTATACTAGACCGTTCCAAAGTTTGATGCGGTCGGATTATAAAGATGTTAGTAATTCAATAACGATAATGTCGGCCTTATCATGCTTCCATACTAACAAGTTTATAAGCTAACGCTCCATCAATTGGACACATTATCCATCTTGTTACAAGACCACATTGTACAATTTACAAAATACCATATTTGTATTTTGTCTGCATTCGTTCAACAAGGGTATACCTAAATCCCTTAAACCTCGGCTCTGATACCACTTGAAAGGACTCGACCCACTTGAAATGAGTTTTGGGTACTTTAAGACTATTACCCTGTGTAAGTAGTCTCTTTTTGACGGTTGTCTATTTTAAGACTATTACCCGTAAATAGTCTCTTTTTGACGGTTGTCTAATTTAAGACTATTACCCTATGTAAGTACTCTTTTTGTCTACTTTCATTTCTTGTCATATTTTTGGGTCGAGTCCTTTCAAGTGGTATCAGAACCGAGGTTTAAGGGATTTAGGTATACCCTTGTTGAACGAATGCCTAGACTTAAACCTTTGGGTTGCATTTAGAAATGTAAACCAAATATAGAGCCATAAGAGGTGGGACGAATTAAGTCTCTATCAAAAATACCATTTGGGTTACTCAACCTAGCCTTTCAAATCATCACAATACATATTTCACCACATCCCAATACACATTCAAGACAATATTCACCATTTGGGTTACTCAACCTAGCCTTTCAATATTACACTGGCATTCTTCCATCTTATTTTGCCATTGAGTTGCATTTCATTCAAAAATTCATCATCATTCCATTCAACTAGTAATATCACCATTCTTTCATAATCAAAGTTTCAATGTCAATCATTCAAAATCTTAATTAAATTCATCATTGAACTCAATAACAAACTATAATATACAAGAATTTGGGGAAAATCATACAATAACTCAATTCTAGCAAAAATCCCCAAATTGGAATTCCTAAGAACCCTAATTCAAAAGAGTGAATGAAACTAGGTTAAAGGAAATCATTACCTTAAGGATTCGAAAATAAAGTCAAGGATTAAAATCTCAATTTCTTCTCTTCCCTCTTTTCTCTTGAAATGCGACCCACACACAAACACATAAACAAAGCCTTACTTTGAATTCTTAGATTATAGGAGATTATTATTCTTGTTAATATTGAGAAAATTCTTGATTTGGATTGAGTAAGGAGTTTGTTAGAGATGAGAAAGATGGAGAATACATAAAAAGAATGGAGAAGAAGAAGTAGAGGGAGGATGAGTTACAAAAGAAATTGGTTGGCACTTCTCCTGAGTGTCACGCCCCTATCTCCAAAATTAGTGGATATTTTACCCGCTATCCGCTAAAGTTCAAACTAAATTAACCCCATAACTAAAAATAAACTATCAGGAACTTATTTTAATGTCAAAATTAGAAAAAATGGTTAATTTATTACCTTATAATTTTTGGGGTTTTACACTTAGGTTTGGGACAACCTTATATTCACTTCCCCCATATATATATATATATAGTGTAGGGATCATGGAAGAAGGTGACTTAAGTAGATAAAAAGAGAAAGTTCATTTTATTTTTTAGCATGTTTTTTTTATTTTTATTTTTTTAAATTTTTTATATTTTTTTAACATAAACCCATTCAAAAAAAAATTAAATTTTAAAAAAAAAATAAAAAAATACAGCTTACACATGTGTAGATATTTATGGACGTGTAAGATATAAAAGTCTATACATGTGTAGGGAATTATTTTTTATTATTTTTTATATTTTTAAAATGATTTTTGAAATGAGTTTTCACTAAAAAGAAAATAATAAAAAATTAAAAATAAGGAAGAAAAAAATTAAAAATCAACTTTCTCTCCCTTCTCTCTTTAAGCAACCTTCTCATTTGATCTTTCTCTTATATATAGTCACATGCCCGCGGGATGCGGTGGTGATGGCGGTGTCGGGAGTGACGTTGTTATTAATATAAAAGTAATTGATATAAAAGAATGTATTGTAGTTATTCTAAGGGTTGAGGGACGTATGTTTTAAATAAATTTCATTAAGGGTATTATAGGTATATTAGGATGACATATTTAAATTATAAATAAAGGAGATGAGTAGTTTGGGTAATCAAGTTCTTTTTTGAGAAAATAGAAAGACCAAATGCTTTATAAGATAGTTAAGATATGAAATGAAATTTATAGATAAATCATGTATAGTGTATACTATCGTTTTAGAAATATATATATATAATATATATATATACTTTGTTACTATCGAATTTACAGTCTAGGATATTACATTTTAATTTCACTCCAACTTCCAGTCCTATCCTTTACTAATCCTGATGCCCTCAACAGGAAACTGAAGAGCAGTGTCAAGAAAGGGGGTGGTGGAGGGACTCTTGATCAAATAGTAAGTAATGCCCCAGAGTTTTGTGATGTGAAAATCATATGTGAAGGAAAGGAAGTGTCCTTGCAAGACCAGTCAAGCAACGAGGCATCCTCTCCATCTTGGAGTGCATCTCCACACCACAGTAATGTTAGTACCCTAAAACCTGTTGAAGTGAAACACGACCAACCCGATGGCATTGTGATATGTAGCTGCTTCAAGCTGTGAAAACTGAATCCTAGGTTGTATCATACATTTATACTTTGTAAACTCATAAGTACAACCTTAATTGTTGGCTGGATACATCTTTACAATAAACATTTTCAGATATTAAAAACAATGTTGCAGTTGATTTTATTTTTAATAGATGATCTTAATGAATTCTATAAATGACATGGTGCAATGCAACAACAGACAATTATAACTCACCAGAAAAATACAGCTATCCTTCCAAACTGGTGCACCTCATCAGAAACATCACCTGATGCTTGTATCCATTAAATAGAAGCATATCACAAATTCATAGGTATTTAGAAAAAATCAAACTCCAAATAATTGTCTGAGCCATTTTGGTTTGGAGCAGCTACAGGGGTTACATTAGTCTTTTCACTTGTTGATGCAACACAACTAGAGAATTGTTCGAACTCAACTGGCTTTGGCACATCTGGTGGTGTAGCACAGCGGATCAATGCCCAGTTAACACCTTCAAAGAACGGGTGTTGCTTAATCTCCGTCGCTCCTCTTTTATATGCCA